>CM023538.1:12193978-13403726 GCA_013350335.1 Chimonanthus salicifolius | reverse complement strand
GTTTTATGATTAAATTAACGTGATTCTTTTATAGTTTGATATTCATAGATGAAAAGACTTATTTAAAATATTCTCTCCGATGGGACAAAGTTGTAACCCACTTAAGATGCAAATTTTAATAAATAAAATATAATTTGAGGTCATGAAATTACAGAAGACTTATAAAATGGACTCTACAAATGAATTGAGATGATTTTATCTAAGTCCTTCATATGAAATGAAACCATTACACTTAAATATCAGGAGTTTAAAATTCGGTATCGGCCGATACGATATATCAGTCGATATTTTTCTCTCTCCTTGTTTTCTTTTTTTATAAAAATTGTCGATATCGGCCGATAATGTGATATCGGCCAAATATTGATATTTTAGGGGTCCGAATATCAGCCGAAACGAATGTATCGGCCAATACGATATGGTTTTGAAACATTATCATATTGGTCGATATCGACTGTTTTTTATAAAAAAAAAAGGGAGACAGAAATTTATCGGCTGATACTGGTTTTTTTACTATTTTCAACACACTTTATGCTAGTTTAATATGAATGAGATAACAATTTTAAGACAATTTCAAAATCGATATAAGACAACTAAATTGAGACAAAGAAAATAATTGATAAATATATTAAAAAAATTATTTAATCGATCATCTTTTCTAGTGCATTGCGTAGGGTAAGGGTCTGTTAGAATAATTGATTTGTTTCTCATATCTCTTTTTACTTGTGTGAAATGTATCACTTATTTTATTTTTATTTTAATATGATTCGTATAACTTTTTTATTCAAATCATAAAATACTTTGTACTAATCATTATTTTAATATATCTTTATCTTTATATCTATTTAAAAAAATATTAACCCTTCTATAATATAATGTAATATTAAATAATAAATAACAATGACTCGTGTCGGTCAATGGACTGGTCTATGTATTTGCCGATAACAAGCCACCTGCAACGAAATAGTTTAACTTATTAGTGGATTCATTTTCCCGGCAACAACGCCTAAAGACGTTGCTGACTAAGGATGGTCACGTGTCACGATTTCGGCGTAAAAAAAATATTTATATAATTTCTTTTTACACCAGAACTAATAATATAAGCTCTAAAATCTATTTAATAGCATATCTCACTAATTTTCTTTTTCTTTGTTTTTTGCGTTATTATTTAAGAAATTTAAAATTAATTGTATTAATTTGATGGTGACAATTTTTAAGACTATACATTCAATT
The DNA here is from genome assembly GCA_013350335.1 of Chimonanthus salicifolius. Classification (NCBI taxonomy): domain Eukaryota; kingdom Viridiplantae; phylum Streptophyta; class Magnoliopsida; order Laurales; family Calycanthaceae; genus Chimonanthus; species Chimonanthus salicifolius. The sequence goes on along the minus strand of CM023538.1, from coordinate 13,402,496 downwards.
ATTTAGATTTTTTTAGGAGTTGGTATGACATGTATTGATAAATCAATCCATAAATAGATCTGATGAGACGTTAAACTTATTTTGAAATAATACCTTATTATACTCATCTACTCATTTGGAAAGTTACAATTATTTAAAATTAGTATGGTGACTGATCCTACATATAAATAAATAAAATGTGCGAAATCATTTCTGTGGAGATTGTCCTTTTTTATATATTATTGAGAGAGAAAGGGCACATGGTAATTCATATTTTATTCGAGTTTTTACACTTATTGAATCTTCCTTTTTTTGAATTTTGTTCGAGTTTTATGTTGAAATCCTCTCGTGTTACATGAGTCATTTGAGTGACTTTTATGATATAATATTGGATGTCATTTGGAAGTGTTGGCCGACATTTTTTATGCTGCATGAATGTCGTCTTCATTGTTTTTACTTTTTACGACTAAACTTACTGCTAAGCTAAGGTTTAAATATCGGCCGATACATATCGTATCGGCCGATATATATCGATTTTTTCAAACCGATCAATATCGGCCGATACGATAAGTATCGGCCGTACAGTAGGAATATCGGCCGATATGGCCGATAAACGGTCCCCAATATCGGCCCCAATATCTGCCGATATTGGAAAAATTCGGTTTTTGTATTTTTTTTTTAAAAGAAAGCTTTTTTTTTTAGGAATAGAGAAAGAATGGAAAGAGAAAAAAGAAAATATGGAGAAAAGATTGAAGAAAAAAAATCGCTACACCTGCTTGCCTTTCTCTTCTCTGCTGCTTTTTCTTCTTTGTTGATGCAAAAAATTACAGAGAGTGGTGGCTGCAGTAAGGGTTTCAGTAGAGAGAGTGAAAGAGAAGAAGGGTATTAAAAGATGCAGCATTAGGGTTTGTATAATGACCTCACGTGAGCTTCCTCATAAAGACCTCACGTGAGCTTCCTCAAGAGCTCATTTGAAGCTGACGTGTCTACCCTTTTATTTTATCAAAAAATTATTTTTAATGTGAAAGTAATAATATTTTTATTTTAAATACAATATTTACTTATGTTGAAAGTATAATGTTTTATTTTATTTATCTTATTGTAATAATTTAATATTATATTTATCATCTAATATTTTTACTATTGTCATTATCATTAGAAGGTATTCTTTATTTTTATTATATCAATTTAACATAATTAATTATAGCTCATAATTTTATTTAATTTTTTTTTTGGAGCAGTCACAAAAGAATTTCATTAAAAGAGGGGAGAAATTACAAAGAAAAAGAGAGGGTCTAAAAGTATCTAATTATTATTAATGAAAAATAAAATCTATTTTCTCAAATGAAAGAAAACATTATATTATTATGTATGACATTTGTGTGGTTATCAGTTCAAGTGATTAGGACCCCATTAGTTTTATTTTCTAATATTTTTTTCTACATTATTATGTAATTTTCAAGTATTTTATTATGTATTTTTTTTATTTCTATAATTCATAACTTAAAATAACACTCATTGACTAAGAAAATAAATTATGAAATTATTTCTACAAATTTTCCTCATTTATCTGTTTTTTTTTTTGTAATTTTCACCATTTTATTACTAATTATATAATTTTCCGATATTGTAACTTCGAAAATATGTTAGAAGATGTAAATGTCCGATATTTTATGAAAAAATTACATATTCAATAAGCTCATAATTTTCTGCATTCACAGTAATTTTTTTGGAATTAAAAAAAAAAAAAAAAAAAAAAAAAAAAAAAAAAAAAAACGGGGAGGAGAGAGAAAAAGTTCGGCCGATATATCGGCCGATATGAAAAATCGGCCGGGATATCGGCCCGGCCGATTTTTTTACCCCTGCTGCTAAGGACAGGGGTAAAAAAATCGGCCGGGCCGACATCCCGGCCGATTTTTCATATCGGCCGATATATCGGCCGAACTTTTTCTCTCTCCTCCCCTTTTTTTTTTTTTAAAAAAAAAAATTTCAAAAAAATTACAGTAAATGTAGAAAATTATGAGCTTATTGAATATGTAATTTTTTTATAAAATATCGGACATTTACATCTTCTAACATATTTTTGAAGTTACGATATCGGGAAATTATATAATTAGTAATAAAATGGTGAAAATTAAAAAAAAAAACAGATAAATGAGGAAAATTTGTAGAAATAATTTCATAATTTATTTTCTTAGTCAATGAGTGTTATTTTAAGTTATGAATTATAGAAATAAAAAAAATACATAATAAAATACTTGAAAATTACATAATAATGTAGAAAAAAATATTAGAAAATAAAACTAATAGGGTCCTAATCACTTGAACTGATAACCACACAAATGTCATACATAATAATATAATGTTTTCTTTCATTTGAGAAAATAGATTTTATTTTTCATTAATAATAATTAGATACTTTTAGACCCTCTCTTTTTCTTTGTAATTTCTCCCCTCTTTTAATGAAATTCTTTTTTGACTGCTCAAAAAAAAAAAATAATAATTAAATAAATTATGAGCTATAATTAATTATGGGGTGCCCATATAGACACCGCATAATCCTGTCACCAGACACCGATTTTTAGATTTTAAGTGGAAATTACCATTCTGCCCTTTCGCGCAGAATCGATCGATCGATTGTGCAGTGCACTTTTTGTATCGATCGATCGATTACACGAGTGGATGAAAATGATCGTAAAAATATGAAATTGATTTTGTCGATCGATTGATAGCATGCTATCAATCGATCGATTCATACAGTAATTAAATAAAAAAAAATTAAAATTTTAAAGTTGTTTGATTCATACAGTAATTAAATAAAAAAAGAAAATTAAAATTTTAAAGTTGTTTTTTAAGCACTGTATATTTTCAAAATTTCTCAAATTGAATATCAGGACTAATTACGATAACTTGATAAAAATACTTTAAGACCTTAAGGTCTTTTGACACTCCCAAATGTTTAAAACAGAGTGGTTTACAAATAAGGGTATCCCTAGGGTGTGCCGAAAACACATTTAAGAGTTTCAAAAGACCTTAAAGTCTTAAAGTATTTTTATCAGGTTATCGTAATTAGTCCGGATATTCAATTTGAGAAAATTTGAAAATACACAGTGCTTAAAAAATAATGTTAAAGTTTTAAATGAAAGATAAAACTTTAACATTATTTTTTAATTACTGTGTATTTTCAAAATTTCTCAAATTGAATATCCGGACTAATTACGATAACCTGATAAAAATACTTTAAGACTTTAAGGTCTTTTGACACTCCTAAATGTGTTTTCGGCATACCCTAGGGATACCCTTATTTGTAAAATACTGTGTTTTAAATATTTCGGAGTGTCAAAAGACCTTAAAGTCTTAAAGTATTTTTATCAGACTATCGTAATTAGTCCAGATATTTATTTGAGAAATTTTGAAAATACACAGTGCTTAAAAAATAACGTTAAAGTTCTAAAGAATTTTTTTTTATTTAATTACTGTAGCATGTATATAATGAATCGATCGATAGCATCAATCGATCGACAGAATCGATTGATGCTATGAATCGATCGACGGAATCAAATCCCCATTTTACCGATCCATTTCTTCCGCTCCTAGAATCGATCGATCAACGCAAAAATGCATTGCAGAATCGATCGATCGATTCCACGCGGAAAGGGCAAAATGGTAATTTCCAGTGAAATTTCCGAATTCGGTGTCTGCTGGGAGGTTTTTGCGGTGTCTATATGGGCACCCTTAATTATGTTAAATTGATATAATAAAAATAAAGAATACCTTCTAATAATAATGACAATAGTAAAAATATTAGATGATAAATATAATATTAAATTATTACAATAAGATAAATAAAATAAAACATTATACTTTCAACATAAGTAAATATTGTATTTAAAATAAAAATATTATTACTTTCACATTAAAAATAATTTTTTGATAAAATAAAAGGATAGACACGTGAGCTTTCAAATGAGCTCTTGAGGAAGCTCACGTGAGGTCTTTATGATTTTTCATTTACAAACGCTAATGCTCCATCTTTTAATACCCTTCTTCTCTTTCACTCTCTCTACTGAAACCCTTACTGCAGCCGCCGTTCTCTGTAATTTTTCGCATCAACGAAGAAGAAAAAGCAGCAGAGAAGAGAAAGGCAAGCAGGTGTAGCGATTTTTTTTCTTCAATCTTTTCTCCATATTTTCTTTTTTCTCTTTCCATTCTTTCTCTATTCCTAAAAAAAAGCTTTCTTTAAAAAAAAAATACAAAAACCGAATTTTTAAAATTCGGCCGATATCAAGACCGATAATTCGGTCATATCGGCCGATTTTTTTTTTGTACGGCCGATACTATACGTATCGGCCGATATAATTCGGTGGTTGAAAATCCGAATTACATCGGCCGATACGCACAGTATCGGCCGATATTTTGAACCCTGCTAAGGACTGACGTGTATTGGATTTTTTTGTCATGGATATATATCACCTGATAGAATATATATCCGTAGCCCCACCATTTTATCAGCAATATTTCTCAATACATATCTTGATATCGGCTGATATCAATAATATCGCTCTAAAATATAATTTTTAATTAAAAAAAGTTGAAATATTAGTATGGGATCCACTCAATTATCATTTTTATGTAAAAATAATACTGCATTACAAGTAATAATTCTGTTTTATTTAAAATTTATAATATAAAAATGTTGGAGTATTTTAAAACATACAATATATGATGATGAAATTATTTATATTTATACCAATATCACTTTATTTACCACTTGTGGATTTTTTTATCTACATTTACTTCATATATAAAATTTAAATAGGTACATAATACAGTACTCTGACAAACTTAGGTCACTATCTGATTGGATTCTAAATCAAATGGAATATGAGGTCCCACCAAGTTGGATAACAAAATCTTCAAAATTAATGAATTTAAAGCATTTAAAAAATAAAGAAAAGCCAAACTCTTAGTTTTAAAAATTCACCTAATTTTTTTGAAAGACCATATAAAATAAAATAAGCCTTCTCATTTCAATTTTTTGTAATTTTCATCATCTTTTAAAAACATTTAAAATTCTCTATTTCGTAACTTAAAAAATAACATTTGAATGTGTAAATGACCGATATTTAATAAAAAATAAATTGCATATCTATGAAGCCCATAATTTTTTTCATTTTCTGATTTTTTTTTGAAAAATAAAAAAATAAAAAAATCAAGTAAAGAGAGAAAAATATTGCCAATATATGGGCATGGCCGATATATCAGCATAAACGAAATTTTAACCCCATGTTTAAATTTTAGTTAAAAAAGTAATTTTAGAAGCTAGTTTTTTTAATCGTTGGTATGGATCAATGACTTGAGCTTAGTTTGAATGTGAGAATATCTAAAAATAAATTCAAATTAAATTTAAATTTAAAGTATAAATACAGGATCCTTTCGGTCAGCATCTTTTTTTTCTTCTAATTTTTATTTTATGATTATAAAATGTATCCACGAAAATGCGCGGATCCCTTCAGGCGGCGTCCAAGCCGAAATGTCGACCATCTATCAAACCGACATTTCTTTTTTTTTTTGACGAATTCGGTACGTATCAAACCGACATTTCTTGCAGAGACTAAAGACTTCCCTATACGAAAAAGACTTGCTAAATCCTTGTTATTGCTGCTACATCCTTGTTATTGCTGTAATCGTTTCGTCTCTTGTCTTCCATCGAAATTCACGCTCAGCTTTCTTCTCTTCTGTCAAAATCTATAAAGCAATCTTCTTCTCTTCCATTCCATCTGATAGAACTCGTTGCTTTCGTTTCTGTTCTATTCTCTCCGTCGAGCTGTCTCCTATTCTATTCCATCAAAGATTTGAATGACGGACGAGGATTCAGTAGTGGAAGATGAATATGATCAGTTGCGGTGGATGAAGAAGGCGATTATGGCATTTAACCTTGCGGCCGTCGCAGGTCTCATCCCCGGTGTGCTCACAGACCGTCCGGTAACGACAGAGTTCCCTAGCTGCGCCATTGTCGTCTCCTTCTCTGCCTTCTTCGCCTCCACAGCACTTCACCATTTTCACCTCACGGACATGTCCCGTATATCCGATTGTGTGGGCGCCTTCTCAGGCACACTGGCGTTCGGTTGGGTACTTTCAATTGCAATCAAGGGTAGATTCAAATGGTTTGCTTTCCTTCCATGTGTTTTTCCTTCCTTCCTTCTGGCTTTTGAACTTTATCAGCTGCTGATGGTGGTGGTGATGGGAGTGCAACCTGCATCTAATGCCTTGGTAGAGAAGGCCACCCAAACATTTTGCGTTGGCTCGTCGTTAGCCATGTTTCGAGCAGAAGTTGATGCTAGCAGCGGTGATCAACTATCTTCCACCGTCATTATTGAGGTGGCCCAGCAGCAAGAGGATGTTGAAATGTGGGATCTGATTGGGTCTCCAAGCTGATTTTTCCTTCAGATCTCAGATCCTTCCTCATCTCCCTCATATTGTTGCTGCCCATTTAACAAATCTCCAAATCTTCACAGCTACTCAGTATGCTACTCAGTATGCTGCCAATTCAACACATTCGCAGTTAGTCAGTCCGCTACCAATTTCCGCTACCAATTTCACAACTCTTCACAACCGGTCTGTGTGTTGCCGGTTCGCGGTCAATCAGTGCAATGCCAATTCAATTAATCTCCTCTGGCCAATCAGTGTGCCAATTTTCACAAGTTCATCTGCCATTTCTACAATTTCCAAGCTTTGTGTTATTTTCATACATTCTACACGTTGTAGTGGATGGTAAAGATATATTTAGGTTTATTTAGATTTTCTATAATTACCAGTTACTAAATATTCAGTTCCACATTCAGATATTTCCTTTTTTATTTGATTTACCTGCTTTATTTGTATTTTCTTTCTCTATAAATAAAAATCTTAGAGTCTCTCCTTGATTGAGGGATACAAAGTATTATTTTACACTGAGAATAACTCTAAATATTATTTTAGATTTAGATTGATTTAGTTATACTTATTTAATGCATTTCAGTCGTTGAATTAAATATTATATTAATTTTATAAATGCAGGAGGTTTTAAGTTTAAGTCACCCTCAACATATAAAGGTCACTCTACTTAATTTTACTTCATATAGATAAAGAGGTTTGCAGATGCTCCAAAGATACCTAACAATATGATATATCTTAAAAAGAAAATGAGAAGATGAAAATAAAATGAAAAAAAAAATTAAATATCCAAAGTATTGCTCAATATTATAAGCTACCCTTCACGTGTGTATATATAGACTGGGGATGTTGTGGGCCCTGCATAAATTAACAAAGATGTACCATATCTCAACTTTAATTATCAGAGACTCATTTGATAGAAGTGGACATTTCTATATATTAGAATGAAGATTAAAATTTTAAAAGTTAATTTTATTTTAAATGGAAAAATATTTAATAATAATAATAAGATTGAAATACAATAATACAATTTTTTTTTTTAATTTCTACTTTGAATATGGCATTTTTAGTTTGTTCTCCCATCCATTATAGGGCTCTACTTATATAGTTGTCAACTCATTTCATAAAGAAAATTACTCTAAATAATTGTCGAAGTATAAATCATCTTTTTCATTAATATTGGTAATCATAGAATTAACAAAATTGAAATTTTAATGCCTTTTTAATAATACGACAGCAAAATATCACCTGTGTCTCGTAGTATTATTCACCATGGAAGTAGTAGACAAATAACACCTGTATATCTCGTCATAATTGAAAGTTCATAATAGTATCTCTTTTAGAGGATACGCAGCGTGAAATGCCTATATTAATCCAAGGGATGAAAAATACAATCTCTCGCTTCTTGATGCGGGAGAGAACCACATTTTAACATAAAAACTATGATAAATTATGATATAAAGATTGAATGGAAAATTCTCTACTTTGAAGTTGTTCCTCTATTTTTTTAGAAAAATAATTTATCAAAAAAATTATTTAAGGGTTTCATTAATATTATCAAGCAAGTGTTATAAAACCCGGCATTGTGTTGAGTTGTGAAAATCGGATAATTTGACTATTTGCGTCAAAATTTTATTTTTATTGAGAATAAATAAAGAATTATGTTGGTAAGTGAGAAAAAGCCTCTTTAATTTCCCCAATAATTTTTTTATTCCTTTTATGAAAAATGATTTTTTTTGAAATGATAGGAAATATCATATTTCATATGATTTTGATAAAGAGCCCTTATTCCATAAAAAAATACTTTTTATACTTTTATAGATAAAAAATTACAAAAAACTAAGTTAAAAGAAAGAATGTTTTAAGAAAAGAATTTGAAGTTTTTATCTTACTTGGGAGGTTTTTATTACATCTTGATGTCGTGCAAGAAACCCATTTCTCTTTCACTGCGAATGAAGTCGAAATTTAGTAGAAATTAGGCTGTAATTTCTCTGTTACTTTGGCCGAAATTTAAACTTTAGATATGGATCAAATATAAATTTTAGAAATATCTTTAAACTTTTAGAAAAAACTATATCAGCTAATATATTTCAGATTTTGGCCAAAATTTAGGCTAAATTACAGAAACTTTGCTTAAAATTTTCTCATTTTAAAAAAATTTGATAATTTTGCCAATTTATAAATTTATGTGGAGATAAGCCAATAATGCAAAATATCAGCCAAACCTCTTCAGTCCTCCTAAGGACCAAATAATTAATTTTGACTAAAATCTGTAATTGATGTTGAGAATCAACTTATGCATGAAATTTCCAAAAAAATTCCATGTCACCAATTTAGATTAAGTCTAGTTCCAAGAAAAAGTTAGAAATTAAATGAATTTAAACATAAGTATTATTAATCACGTATATATTAAATTTCAAGTGGAAAAAAATATGTCACATCATGTTATCAATGTTTTGAGCTTAAAAAGTCTTTAATTTCCACCCCTTTTTAATAGAATGAAATTTTGGATTGATGATGGAGGCATCTCTTACTCTCTGTTTTTCTTTGAGTGAAAATGGTTTCTAAATATTTTAGATATTTTCTTTATTCTTTGCATTTCTGTCACTAGTTAAATGATAAAAAATATACCTTCATCTATAAAAATAAATATATCCAATAAACCACCATCAAAGTCTCTTTGCATTCTTAAGTCTACGTGTGGTCCTAATACCCATTTAAAAATTTGGGTCTGAAGAAATCTCTGTCCTCATTTAAATCAGATGATAAATAATTATAATAGAAAATCTATAAAGTTTATTACATCCCTCTTATTTGATCCATTCAACAACGGATCTAACATTTATAAACTCTAAAAAGGGGCATATATGTATCTTTTTGAATTTAATGAACAGTTTAATTTTTTTTTGAATGATGGGTAAGAATTCATTCACGAAAAAAGCCCAAAATATGTACATAAGCCCATAGCCCGGATCAGGCAAAAAGCGGCCCAAAATAACAGCCCCAAAAGGCAAGGAGAACAAAATAGAGGATCCAGGAGACCCAACAATTAAAATGAAACTTCTGAAAAAATTCCTCAGTCCCCAGCATATCTTTACATTTTGAATTTAATGAACAGTTTAATGTTTTATGAGATAGATCTCATGTATTCTAAATAACCCAATTTGCTGTCATTCTTCCAATTAAGATGGCAAAGTAGGGAAATTACTATCTTTCATTGTAGTTGAACATGATCCTTCAAAGAAGGATCGGTTGGGTTAATACTTGAACTGAATCAGACCTTTTATTATACACTCAATAGGGCTGTGAATGACTGATGATGCAACAGATAAGACCGGCTACAAATAAATCACACTCTAAAGTCTAAACCCCCTTCAATATATCTTCATCTCTTCATGGGATTTTGTGATCTATTCACGATCAATCTTTATTCAGAATTCATTCAAAGAGAAAGCCCAGAGATATGTATAAAGAAATGAACAAAATTCCACAGCCTGGGCCAGGTAAATGCGGCCAAACAAAAAGAGGCCCAAAGATGAGCCCCGTAGAGGCCAAGACAAAAAATAGAGGACCCAGAGGATCACACCAATTATATTGAGACTTCAGAAAAAATTCCGAGGTCCCTAGCATTTACACGATACATTAGGTGGTTAAACAAAATATCACCAAAACAAACCATCTTTGGGCCATCAGGACCAAAGAGTTTCAAGATAGCCCTGATAGTACAAACATGGCCATGAGTGGCCCAGTTACGAACTTTCGAATTGTTGATCATCGAAACCAATTCCTCGCGAAGATATAACAGCTGAAAGAGTGCCCCAGGTTGTGGAGAGAGCAGGATTCTCTGAGCAAAGATCAAGATTGTTGATGTCGAAATAGGGCCAATAATAGGGAGGCCAATCTTAAAAGGCCATTTCCCGTAGTTTTATTCGATGTATGTGAACTGAGACGTTTTCACGTGTGCCCCAAAAAATTAGTAAAATGAGACACCTGAACACTGCTAGGTTCTTGGAGCCTTATAATCATATATGTACGGGTCCGGTCGTGGGTCAATTAATGGAGGGTAATTATATAATTTTACATTGCACATGCGTAAACCCTAATTGGAGTAGTATATAATGTCTCTTTTCGTGAGAAATGGTAGATGAGCAAAAAGTATACTAAGGATCGACTATCTATTCTTCGTTTTCTTGACTTTTGAACATAGTGAATTTGGTTTGAACCCGTAGACGTTATCATGTTAAATTTTTGTACCTTTGCCTGTGTTTGACATGTGATTTAATTTGCGTTTTCTTTTCTCAACAAACACCTTTGATCTCTTCAAAATAATAATAACAACAACAACTTCCATGTGCCAACATTTCAGCAAACATCTGTCTAGAATTGTGAAAACATGACATCGCATGGGCTTAGAAGAAGACAATCTCGACGTTAGCTTCAAAGGGAAGAAGATACTTGGAGGAATGCATGAAGCAACGTGCCAGCAAGAGGCAGAGAAAGAACCCCAACTGCATTTATCTCCACTGAATTTTTTTAAAGAAAGAGAAGATGAAAGACCAAATGATTTTGTTCTTGTTCTTAGTCAAGAAAAAAGAGAGAATGGTAATCTACCAACTCGTCCTCATCCAGTTCTGTCAATAAATAGAAATGGGATGTTGATAAGCTTTCGCAACATTTACTTGTGTCTTTTCTAAGTCCTAAGTAAGTCCTGTATAGCGTCTTCCATGGCTACATCACTCTCACTGCCTTCCATGGTTAGTATTTTATAATCTCCTTTTTGGTAGAGGTTAGTATACACTGGGCTTCAATTCCTAAATAGCTTAAGAAATATATTTTTGTCATTTAAAAAAAAAAATAATGATAGGAATTGATAATAAATGACAAGTGAATAAAAAAAGAAAAAGAAATCTAAGTAGGGTTCCTATCATTGCCCTTACTTCTCAAGCTCTCTAACTTGACAATGCATGGTTCAACAGCCTCGTCTATGCCTTGCAGCTTAGATGGTTTTAGTTGGAAAGCATTTCATATCGAAAAATGAATAAATAAACACTCCAAGCTCAGTTAGTCAACCTTTGATTAATTCGAAAGATGTATTGAGTTTGCAGTGGCATCATTATCTTATTTAAGTCATTAATTGTAATGATCCATCTCCTTTACTATGATATTATCTGTTTTGAGACTCACATACGGGACTTTCAATTAACGAGTCAATCCATTTATGTATCCAAGGAATTTCTAATGCAAGTGGTAATGTGAGACTTTGACGACTTCTAGAGCAGAGTATTACATTTATCTCATCAATCTGAAATTGACTTTTACTTTCATTTGAGCGAATTATTTTCTTGAACTTACTATCTTCTTGAGTTTGAATCTATATGCATACATTTATGCATGTAATCATTCTACATTTATATTATAGAACTTATGTAGTGTATTACTTGAAATAGATTTGGTGAAACTATTTTTATAATATGGTATTCTAACTCATATTAAAGATAAAATTAATTTTATGAATACACAAAATTACTTGCACACCTTATCTATTACATTAGTTTCAAAAGAATTGAAGTCAAATGTCTCTAGTTTAATTTTAAAGACTTTTAGTTAATATGAGAATTAAAAGTACTTTGGAAAGAAATAATGATCAAAAGTCTATTCTAATGAAATTTCAAATAAATGCTGATTGAAGCACTTTAGAAATAGTAAATTTTTTTTTTTTTTTACTTCTGCACCCATAACAATGTCTACAATCTTTTAAATATATAAATAAATTCTCACGTACATGATATTCTTTTTTTTTAATTAAAATAAATGTAATTTTCAAACAGGGAATTGCTTAGAGTTTATTCCCATGCACTGTTGAAAGATGATCGAATGATGTCGATCTCAAAACTAAAAGGCATGGTAATGGATGGATAAAGACAAAATAGTAAACCATTCAAATTCAGCTGGCAAAGTTTCATGGCGTGAGTCATCTGCCGCATGTGTTTTTTAATTTTTCTTTTTCCAAACAATTTATTTTTAAATAAAACAACGAAAAAGAGAAATAGGTATTTTTTTCGAAAATTAAAAAAAAAATTGGGTCTTTCAAAGTTGCACCCAAAAGATTATAATGAAAAGGTACAATGTATTTTTTAATGAAATTGATTTTTTAAGTAAATTATTTTTTTCTATTTTTTAAATAAATAAGGCCTATTAAGACAGCCAGGTCAAGTATAGTAGACACACCATAATTTAAGTTGAGTTTAGCTTTAAGCTTTATTTTAGAGCCTCCCCAATGAGGTTAGTTCTACTTTGGATTTTGGATTCTTAGTTATGCATTTATATTATGAATTAAATTTAATTGTAAGTGTTGGTTTTAATTTTGGATGGTGAATTTAAATTTCATATCTTGCATTTCATTCATTCACTTCATTAAATTCAAATTTTACAACCGAATTAGATCTAAGATGGATTAATGAATGCGATTTGAATAAGTGTCAGATTTAATTTCTATGCATGCATATGATTTGTTTAAATTTTATTTAACTGTGGATCTCAATTATTTGTCTAAATCATTGCATTTGGAATAACAATTTCATGTTCATTTTGTATCGACTGAACATTTAATTTCTTCGATGAATTTTGACTTTTGTTAAAATCTTCCTATTGAAATTAGTGTCATTTTTTTTTTTCTTGTGAGTGATTGAGAGAATTGAAAGTGTTTTAAGAAATTTTGTACAACAGCTTAAGTAGGTGTTAAACCTAATCTTACCGGTCATCGGTCTTAAAAAATGGGACAAAATAGACAAAATTATTGATACATAAACCAACACCCATCGACCTAGCACATAGTGAACCATAAACTATAAGATTAGCTTGGAACCCCTTCCAAAACATTTTATTACAATAACTTTTACTATTCATGTTAAATATTTAAATGTTGAAAAATTCTTTATCTTCTAATATTATCATGAATTAAATAATTAGAATAATAACGTATTGATTTTAGGAGACTAAATTTTTTACAACATATGTCAAACATTGTAAATTTAAAGATGAGGATCAACCAATTGGGTGTCTAAGGGAAGATATTCTTAACTATCTATGGATGATAAGGTATTGAGAGAATTTGGGTTGGCTAGAATGTGGGCTCCACTGTTATTCACATGTGTAGAGGAGAATGACCTGAAAATCACTCAAATGATGATGGCACTAATTAAAAATGAATAGCTCCCTCCGTCTCAAATTAGTTTTTGGAGTGTGTGCAAATTTTTCTATTCACATATATTGGATAAAACTACAGGGAGTGACCCTTTGAGACTCGGATTTTCGACTCAATAGTTGCAATCAACTTTAAATAAATTTTCATAAATTCTTTTAATGTTAGTTAAGAATAGTTTTTCTTGATGGTAAATTATTTTTGCCACAAATTACTGTCTCGCCTTTTCTTCTTTTAATTTTTTTTTTTTTTTGAATTATCGTTTTGGAAACCGCAGGAAACCCAGCATAAAATCTCCACGGGTGATACCTACTGTCCTTAGGACACACCAGGTGAGGCTACGGAGGTTCGAACCTGCCACCTCCCACTTCCTGAGGCGGGAGATTACCGGTTGAGCTAAACCTAATTTGAAAAAAAATCACTTTGTTCCTTGGTTGCTTAATTGGATTGGATTAATGACTGGAAACTGGTTAATGTATGACACTGTTTCCATTGAGCAAATCTGCACTATAGAACCCTTAAGATTACACTACAGGGATCACCTTAATCCAATTCAAAATAAATCTGTTCTAATCATGTAGGTTTCTCTCTCAACATCATATGAACTGAACCAATATGATTTCTGAATTGTTTCTAACTAATTTAAATTCATAAGCTATGATATTATGTCAATTTCAATTGGTTCTAATGAAAAATTTGCAGATAATGGAGGAAGAAAAGAGGTTTGAAGCAGAAGTTACAGAGGTGGAAGAATGGTGGAGCACTGAGAGGTTCACACTGACTTATCGGCCATACACGGCGAGAGAGGTGGTTTCTCTTAGAGGCAACCTTCGTCAGTCGTACGGCTCCAATGAGCTTGCCAAGAAGCTATGGAAGACTCTCAAGACACACCAAGCAAATGGAACAGCCTCAAGAACATTTGGTGCACTTGACCCTGTCCAAGCAGCCATGATGTCCAAGTACTTGGACACCATCTATGTCTCCGGTTGGCAATGCTCATCGACACACACCTCAACCAATGAACCAGGCCCCGACCTTGCCGACTATCCTTACGACACGGTCCCTAACAAGGTTGAACACCTCTTCTTTGCTCAACAGTTTCATGACAGAAAACAGAGAGAGGCTAGAATGAGCATGAGCCGCGAAGAGCGAGCAAGAACACCTTACATAGATTACCTAAGACCTATAATTGCAGATGGGGATACTGGTTTTGGCAGTGCAACTGCAACTGTTAAACTGTGCAAGCTCTTCGTGGAGCGAGGTGCGGCAGGAGTTCACATTGAAGACCAATCATCGGTAACGAAAAAATGTGGCCACATGGCTGGGAAGGTTCTTGTTTCAGTAAACGAATACATCAACAGGCTTGTGGCAGGAAGGTTGCAGTTTGATATAATGGGTGTAGAAACTGTTTTGGTTGCACGAACTGATGCCGTAGGTGCTAACCTGATTCAAACAAACGTCGACTCTAGGGACCATCAGTTTATTTTGGGTGCAACAAATGCAAAGCTCAGAGGAAAGTGTTTGTCTACTGTTTTAGCAGAAGCAATGGCTGTTGGCAAAACGGGAACAGAGCTTCAGGCAATTGAGGACAATTGGTTAGCCATGGCTCAGTTGAAAACATTCTCCGATTGCGTAAAGGATGCGATCAATAGTATGAATATAGGGGAAGAAGAGAGACGGAGGCGACTTGATGAATGGGCATATCATTCATACTATGAAAAGTATCTTTCAAATGAACAAGGAAGAGAAATATCTGATAAATTGGGGCTTAAAAATATGTTCTGGGACTGGGACTTGCCTAGAACAAGAGAGGGATTTTATAGGTTCCAAGGTTCAGTTAACGCAGCGGTTGTTAGAGGTCGGGCTTTTGCACCTTATGCTGATCTCATATGGATAGGAAACTGCAAGCCCTGACTTAGTTGAGTGTACTAAATTCGCCAATGGGGTGAAGTCGATGCACCCTGAGATTATGTTGGCATATAATCTTTCTCCATCTTTTAATTGGGATGCATCGGGGATGAGCGATGAACAGATTATACATTTTATCCCCCAGATTGCAAGGTTGGGCTTTTGTTGGCAATTCATTACACTGGCGGGTTTCCACGCCAATGCTCTTGCAATTGATAGTTTTGCTAAGGATTTTGTGAAGCGGGGAATGCTGGCTTATGTGGAGAGAATTCAGAGGGAGGAGAGGAACAATTATGTGGATACTTTGGCTCACCAGAAGTGGTCTGGTGCAAATTACTATGATAAAGTGCTCAAGACTGTCCAAGGTGGTATATCTTCGACTGCTGCAATGGCTGAAGGCAAGCATCCTATCATTGTTATACTCCTCTTCAATTAGTCTCCATTCATGTTTGTATTGGTTCATCTATCCACCCACAAAATGTTTGTACACATAGACTTGTGTGCAAACTTGTGTATAGAAGCGTAATTTATGGTCTCCATATCTTGGGTAAATTTCAAATAGTAGGTTTTTGTTGAAAAACACAAGCAATCACATAGAAACACACAAGATTTATGTAGTTCGGTAGTGTGCCTAGGTCCATGGAGAGATGGGAGCATTTCACTATCTTCGAAAATAAGGTCACAATGCCTCTTTTCCTCTTCGCCTCTCGATTCTCTCAATATAGATGAATATCCATAACCTAGAAATCCCTCAAAGATACAATATATAAATGCTACTAGGTACAAATTCTAAATTTCGAGTTAGGGGCTCTGCTGCAATCCCACCCCCCTAAATCCTCTAGCTCAGGAGTAAGCAACTCCCTGAGAACCCTCAGTTGTGGCCTAACATCCAATATGACTAAATCACCACGAAATATCTAGAATATACAGAAGTAATCATAGAATATAAAGGCATTAGAAATTCTTGGAAAAGATAACGAAAGTATCACACACTATCTATGATTGAACTACAATAAACTCGATTTTGCGATATAACATATAAATAACTTGAGGCTTTTTTATATCTGATTGTTGTAAGCACATTCGGATAGTTGCTTCTTTTTTCCCTATTCTACACCAGACATGTTATTAAACAAGCTCACAGCAATTTTCTCATTTGATCTTCATCTTACACTTGTAACATTTGTTATAAATGTGTTATTTTTAGGAGTAACTGAGGAGCAGTTCAGTGAGACATGGACTTCAGAGGGAACCATGGACATGACTGGAGCTGTTGTGGTTGCAAGGGCAAGAATGTAGATGTTGGATTATCAGGTGTTCTCTCTGAGAGTCAGAAGTTAATTTCTATCAATGCGGAACACATGAATTCAACTAATAATTGCTTAGTGTTTGTACATTATTTTTATGTGAAACCATGGATTACTTTGTAGGACCTATTCAAGCTTTATAAAGCTCAGAAATACATTGAGGATGTGTGTCCCTCTGTTTTTGTTCTTTGGTTAACTAAGTACAATAAAGGCCAAACTGTAAGATAATAAGAAAAACCAAAATACATGAAAAAACAGCTATTTTTCATCTAATGCTTACGAAAAGCGTCTTCCCTTCAAAAGAAGATAGCTACAACTCCATTAAAAAAGTCCAAGAAAATATGTACAGGAGGTTAGGTTTGTGGAGCCTGATTGTTAGATATTTACTGGTGATTCACCCTTATATGTTGTAGCCCTAATTAGGGAAATATATAATATCTTTTTTTATGAGAGAGGAGAGTGAGCGAAAATTGTAATAGGCACGGCCTTCTTTTCTTCATCGTTTTGCCTTTGAGTATAGTGGATCTGGTTTGAACCCGTGAACGAACTGAAAGAGATGCATGTGAATCCTTGTGTTTTTGTGTGTGATTGATCTGTGTTTTGTTCTTCTATCTATTGTTTGTGCGTTTCTATTTTCAAAACAGGAAGTATTCAACTAAAAGCCATGACCAAAAGGTATCAAAGAGTAATTCAAAAAAAAAAAAAAGTAGATTTGGTGAAAGTTAAATTGCCACCCAAATTAATATGTAGCCTGGCAATTAAATCGATACAAATACAAACAAAATATTTATGCATTTAGTTATTGTTATGAAAGTAAGACTTCATAAACATGTGATTCAATTCATTCATAAGACCCACTCATGTACATAGACTCACATACACAAGACAGATAAATTCTAAACCAATCCTTTCTCTAATAAGAGATTGGCACAATTTTAGAAAACCAATCCTATCTTAACAATTATAACCCATGTTAACCTGGAAGGGTTAACCTGGAGGAGTTCGATTCTCACCCAACTCCTCCAGGCCACTCCCCATGGGTTACTCCCTATCCACTTAACAAGTGTTTATGGATAAGGAGATTTACACATGCTCGTGGGACTAGTCTCACCTCCAATGTGGGGCAGAGATACCCATGTTAAAAAAAAATTATAACCCATCTTAACCTTGCAAGAAATGTAATGCCCCGCCTTTTTTCACTCGTTGAAAATTAGAGTCTATTTTTTTTTTTTTTTAAATAAAGAGTGATAGAGAGCGGGACACCACGACGCGAGTTAAGTCCGAGTTTCCAAAGCCCGACCCTTAACTGGCCAACCATACATATGCGTGGACTAAGTCCACTAAAACGGTTCACACGCAATAAGGGTATACTTGCGGAATAAACGTAATGTGGAATTAACATATGATTAAGGTTACTATCCCTATCCATTTTAAATAGCAAGGAAGTCTATCACAAATAATTACTTAAGTTCAATGTCCAAAAATAAAACCAAACCATAGCAAGATAGTTCTAAGTTATTACAGTCCCAAATGCGAATAACTCAAATTACATTGTCGAAATAAAACTTAAATAAAGTAAGCCTAAAATTATCCAAGCTCCTAAGCTTGGCTCCTTTCGCGTCCTTCGTTCCGTCCATTCCCTGTATCATCATCTAAGGTAGAAGTAGGGCGTTAGTCAACGCGCTCAGTTGATATTCTGAGCAGGGTCAAACACATGGATTAGTATAGAATCATAATAGATATATAATACCGAAATCATGAAAGTCAATGTCATGCCATGGGTGTCATATGCCATGATTTCCCACCCATCAACCATATCTCAATCACAAAACTAATCCTCTTGATGATCAAGCCACATCAAGGTATCCATTGTCATGACTCCCCACGTATGCCTTATCGGTCCCACCGAACGGAGCGTGGACTCCTCTTTCATTTCAAACATCATATAGAATCGGAATCAGTGTGGATCCCTCCCCACGTTTGTTTATCGGATACCCGAATGGAGCGTGGACTCCCCTCATAAGTTGCCTCCCATGCCATGCATGAGATGTGAGTGCATCATGCCATTTCATATTTAACATATAGCATTGAAATCTCATTCTTAAAACATAGCACTTTGATACCTAAAATAGATCATAACACATAGAATTAAAAATCATCACATATACATAAGTCCAAGTGTTACAACAAGGTAGGAATCCTACCAACGTCCAAGTATTGTATCATTGTGTTTTCGTCAAAATCGATCACCGATCGCGTCAAAGCTGATCGTACACCCGTTTGTGAAATCCCATTACCTTATTACATTTAACACATAAATAAGTCAAATCGATGATCCATTTGATTCCCATCATCCCCTACATCATCCCATGTTCATTTCCATTTACGATCATAGTCCCTAAACCGGTTAAGTCCCCCAAGGGGGTTCGACCATACATCATGGCTGAAAAGTGTTTAAGTTCATGAAAACCCATCAATAGGGTTCAGCCATACAACATGGCCGAACCGTCATTTTTTTTTTGTTTTCTTGCCCCTCTTTTTAGTCCTTATTTATTTTAACCAATCCAAGTCAATCATCATTCGTTTCTTTATTTCTTAATCTAATATTCCATAGTTAATCATACTTAGGTCAATAAAATTCATCTATGGGGTTCGGCCATACAACATGGCCGAACCCATGGTTCCTCCTCTTCATCCTCTTTCCATTTTAACCATCATTTCTTTTCCTTTTATTCCTTAACTAGGTAATCCATAGTTAATCATTCAATCTTTTAACATAGCTAGATTCATAAATATCATCCATGGGGTTCGGCTATACAACATGGCCGAACTCATGATTCTTCATTTTCATCATCTTATTTCTTAACTTGATAGTCCATAGGTAATAATTAAAATATATATAGATCCATAAGAATTCCTCCATGGGGTTCAGCCATATAACATGGCCGAACCCATGGTTCATCATTTTTCTCTTCTTCCCATCTTATAACACTTTGAAAATGGGTTTTTCTTAAAAACATGTACATCCCACATGTTTAGGTCATTTGATGGGGTTCGGTTAAGTCCTAAATGATCCTTGTATATAAAAAATAGGGTTCAGCCATGCAAGGGACCGAACCTTGTTCTTGATCATCCTCTTTATGAAATTTATCCCTTATGTTTAACATAACATAAGATCATTCATAAATCATGTATACATAGTTCTTAACATCATCCATTAATCATTTATATAACCATAATCTTCATCATCATTACTTCATTTGTTCAACCTATCTTATCCACCAACAAGGTTAGGGTATTTTCATTCCAAATGCTTAATCATCTTCTTGGATGGATTTTCCTTTTACATTCCATGGCCCATAACATTTTGGCCAACCTTGTCAACCCAAAATGGAACCCCATGGTTTCGGCCATTCCATAGCTGAAACCATGGGTTCCTTAGTCTCTTTTTAATCAATAACCCTTGTTCAAACAATACATACCTATTCCGCGACTCCTCTGTTTCTTTAGGTCTGATTTTGCTCCTCCGTCCTTCTCCTTTCTTAGTCCTTCCTTCTTCCTCCTTCGTTCTTCAGTTTCTCCAAGTTTAGTGCCGAAATGGGAGGAAGAGAGATTGAGAGCCTCCTTGATCTTTAATGGAGTATTCGGCCAAGGTGTTGATTGAGAGAGAGTGAGGGTTTGAGATGAAAACCCCCAATGGAGGGTTCGGCCTAGGTGAAGGTTCAGAGAGGAAGAGAGAGATAGGATGAGATGAAAATCTCTAACTCTTTTCGTCTAAGAGAGGGGATCGGCCTTAGGGTTTAGAGAGAGGGAGAGAGATGAGAGTTCTTTTGCTCAAGGAGGGAGAGAATGAGATGAAACTCTATTTTTTGTCTCAAGAAGAGGGGGTTGGCCCTAGGGTTTTGGTGTGAGCCCTTGTTGCTAACCCTAATCTCCCAACCACCCACATTAAGGTGTGGTCTTTCCCATGTGTCCCTTGGCTAACCAAGGAGACACATGTCTTACACTTGGCCTTTTCCCCCTTCCCAACGATTTTTGTGTCTAGGGTTTCCATCTCATGGAAACCCTCCACCTCTCTCTTTGACTCACTTAAGTCTCTTCAACTTCCATGTGACTCATTTGTGAACTCACTTCCCATTTTAGTCAATCTTGATTTTAACTCACCTATGTAACTCTTAACTCAAGACTTAGAATTTATTTCTTAATTAATTCCCAACTCATCTTGAACTTACCCATAGTTGACCAATGGTGGCTGGCCCTACATGTGACCTTAGACCACATGCCACCTCACTTGATGAGGTGGGTTTGGGTCCCACTTGGCTATGCCACTTCCATGTGACTCATACACTTGCCACCTCACTTGATGAGGTGGATCTCATGCCTTAGATCTTAATTGGGTACATGATCCGATTAAATCAATTCCTTACCCATTTACCTTAATCATGAATTCATCTTGACCTATTGGGTCCCAATTGGGTATTTGACCCAATTAACTACAATTACCTAATTAATTAGAGTCAAACCCTATCCATGATCCGTTGGATCATAATTGGGCCATTGCCCTAATTCTAATCCATCTAACATTCATTCCCTCTATAAATTTTTAATTTAACAATTAAAATAGATAATATTCAACATAATAATTGCATTGAAAATCTGAAATGTTATAAGAAATCCCCAACCTGACTATCCACTTCATATGAAAGAGGGTCTAATTCATGTGTATCATAGCCATATTTCTTGCGTAGTGACATTACTTTAGAATTTGGAATCCCTTTTACTACTCAAAACATACAAACGTAATTCTACAGCTTCACAATACAGAACCGGCTGTGCATATTATGAACCTATAACCTAGATGAATAAATATAAAGATCTGTTTGATCAGAATAGATCAGAATTTTCAAACTAAAATCATCCAAGGAAAATAATAATTCAGTTAAGGATTAATATTATTTCTAAACATTGTCATGTCGATGGCTTTCCTGAAGATGGACCCAATATGGATCTAATTTTAAAAGAGTAAATAACAATTTTAGAAGTTAGGACTTACCACTAAGGCTGTGTGTAGGTGAGGAGAATATTTAAATAGGAGGTTATCCAAGGGTAGGAGAAGTTTTGCTCATCTTCTCCAGGAGGAGGGGAAGATCCAATGTTTGAGGCTCACTTTCTCCTGGAGAATGCATTCTCCAAACATCAGAAGTTGGAGAAGTCTCTCCATCCAAAACACAGCCGTAAGCCCATAAATAAGCTCCACATGGAGCCCTCGTGCCTGGATGCACATTCCCAACCAAAAGCAGTGAGGAAATGAGGTGGATATTGAGGGAGTGGACTATGGGGTGTTGAGATTGGGGAAAAGAGAGAACGGAGAAAAAAGTGAAAGTGAGAGAATGAGAGAGATTGAAGGCATAAGAGAGAGATAATAGGAGCATATTCTTGGAGAGTTATTGCATGGAATAGAGAAATGATTGGAGAAGCCAGAACTTGCTATACAGGCCTATTTTCTCTCAACCCAGATTTGTAAAACAGCATGGGTGCAAATAATTGACAGGATGAAGTGGAAAGTATTAGAAGAATGTTGGGGGCCTTTACTAGATTCTAGAATGCTAGAAAATATGATTTTTGAGATAACAAAGTGAAGATTTACTAAAAACCAAACTCCTACTAGATAGGAAGGGGGTAAGAAAGGATATGGTAGATTGTATAACGTTAGGAATATGATTTTTTAGATAACAAAGTGAAGATTTACTAAAAATGAACTCCTACTAGATAGGAAGTGTTAGGGATTGGGTATCTAGCCCAAAAGACTAGCTATGTTAGGTGGAGTGACCCAAGTCGTTTATAAATTTCTAGATCTCTTTCAACACTTTCAATGTTGAACTCGTTTGTAGCCCCAATAATCTCTCCTCTAACGAGGTCAAACATAACATTCACCTAGGGGATCTCTTGAATCCATATGAGATAGTCTGAGACTTAGCTCTAATACCACTTGTTAGGACCTGGGTCTCCAGCCCAAAAGACTAGCCCTTTTAAGTAAAGTGACTTGAGTCTTTTATAAATTCCTAAATCTCTTTGTACCATCTACTGAAAATTCAAAACAAGTTTAGCAATGTACTTTGAAAGAAGACATACACATTTTAACTACTAATAGCCTCTCTAAGCTATTATTAGCAAAAATGGTTAAAAAGTAGTGCATCCTTTCAAACGCTACTGCACCTTTCAGTACAATATTGACCTTAAAAAGTTGCTAATATTGACTTGTTTTTGCATGGAATTGATTAGGCTAAATGATTTACCAAATGAAGCAACAAACTCAAAACTGACAAAAAACTGCACCTGATTTATGTTCTGTCATTATTGTGTTCTGCCATCAGTACAAGTTTGAAGTGAAAGCAAGTGGGAAATATCTCTCTTTTGCTTGTCTAGCTTGCAAATAAATGAAATCATCAAACAAATAATAACATCTCCTGATTCACTAAAAGCAACTTCATCTGCTTCACTTTTTGCTGCCAGGTTTCACGATCGAGAGGACGACAATGATTGCAATTATCAGAAGGATTATGATGGCAATCATCATGCATTTCCTCGACTTCTTCTGCAAGCTCTTTGCAGTCTTGAGGGCATCTGTCCCTGTCTGTACAAAGTCCACCGTATTCGTCACCTGTAACAACCATGGCTTTAGCATCTCAGTAGGGAAAGATTATTAAAATCACAAATTACGAACTGCAAAACTATTGCAGTTTATCATGAGAAGAATTTGTCATTATACATGGTGGGCGGCGAACGAGAATCCCACGTCAATTGTGAAGGAGGAGATTTACGATTTATATGAGATTGAGCCACTCCACTTATCAGACTAGTTTTTTTGGCGGGATACTCACTCCTAACAAGTGGTATTAGAGCCGTATTTCTAGGCCAACACATGTGGACTCAGGTAGGGGATCTCCTACCCGAACTGAATGGCCGGCGACGTTCTATAAGTCGAAGAGCCTCATTCGAGAAGGGAGAGGAATTATTAGATATAAGACTTGAGTCATTTCACCTATCAATTTAGTTTTTTGGGTCGCTCCTCAAACAAATAACAGTTGGGCCTCGTTTTGATTTTCATTTAACTGGATGGCGGTAACCTTCAAAATTATCAAATCAGAAACTAGGATAATCCAATCAAAGTTATTTGGGTATCTTCATACAAAGTATGACCAAATGGCAGAAATATGTAATCTATTTTTTTTTCCTTGAATGAATGCTCCTAACACTCAATAAATTTACGTCTGTTATCATACCAAGATGATAATGATTAGTATGTGTTTAAGACTTACAAGTTTCATTCTTCGTTGTTATCCAAGCTTCATCAACTAGCAGTGAATTGAGTAGACATGAAAATCTTTGAATTTTATACCAAATTGGACTATTATCCCATGTAAGAAGAAAATCTGTAATATCCCAATCCAAATTAAGAGTTAATTTTCGTTAATTAGAATTAATTAAGTAATTTTTAGCCGTTGATTGTGATTTTTGTTCCTCCAATCGTAAAGATTACGGAATGAAATTTCCAACGGAACTGAGTTTGATTAGATCCGAGTCCGATAGCTCTTTTAATTAATTTTTAAAGGTATAAAGGTAATTTATGAATATAATAATATTATTTTAGGTTTAAAACTTGACTGCTTTGGAAACTTAGTCATTTGACATAGTTTCAACCCCAAATTTAAAATTATGTATTATTTTTAAATTTCAGACTTAACGGAATGCCAATCTCAACCTAATTCTACCTATTTTTGCTAGCTATATTTTCTTAAGTGGCAAAACCCCAATTTTATAGGAGAGACAAAGTCCTAAAAATATACGGAGAAAGTCAATACTTGATCTGTATCATAACGAATCTTCTTGTACTTTTAGATTTCCAAAAATATTAACTTTTGACATTTACTTTACAGCGAGAAAACTGGACTGTCGTTTTAATTAAAAATATTCATTCACTTGAAAAAGGTGGTTTTTGACCTCAAAACGCGTTGGACCTTTAGAATACTTTTATTAGACTAATTTATTCTACCTAACTGTAAAGTTAAATCATTTCAAAGAGATTCTTCAAAATTATAAATTTTGACAAAACAGTGAATTTTGGCTTAAACACTGGGTTTTTGACGTTGGTTTCCCTCCAAATTTTAGTACTATGTCCAATTTTTAATACCCAATTTAATGGACTAGTTGGATTAATTTAGTAGGACTTCTGTATTACCACATGTGCAATAGGATATAAAGGTCATTAGAAAAAATTTATATAATAAAATAATAATATGTTTTTTATGTTTATCTTAAAGCTACATCTACTGCTGGTAGCTGGGCAAACGTGGTTGTATTGCAACGCATTTGCTCGGCTATAAAAGGGGAAGGGAGGGAGAGATAGTAAATAAAAAAAAAAATGACAGCAGAGAGCAACGACTTTTAGTCAGTCTCTCCTCCTTGTTCCTTCTTTCTCTATCTTTCATTGTTTCTGTCGCCAGCAGCAGCAG
The DNA here is from genome assembly GCA_013350335.1 of Chimonanthus salicifolius. Taxonomy (NCBI): domain Eukaryota; kingdom Viridiplantae; phylum Streptophyta; class Magnoliopsida; order Laurales; family Calycanthaceae; genus Chimonanthus; species Chimonanthus salicifolius. Next base: position 13,377,153 of record CM023538.1, on the reverse strand, counting down.
CGGCTTCGTCTCTCGCAGTCGTTGCCTACTCTTCCTTTTTCTGTGTGGCTGCTTCTTCCTTTTACTCTTCTTCGATCGATAGCATAGACATCGAGTTTTCTCGCGTGTACCTTTATATTTTCAATTTAAGCTTATTTTTAGTAGAATTTTACATCTAAGGTATCAAAATGATCATTTTCTCGTTTATATTAATTATAGAGTAAGTTAGATGTAGAAAGGGGTAATTATGAGATTTAAAATTAGTTTTTTCAAAAGAGAAGGAAAAAATAGGCTTCCTCTTAGATTTTAAATTATACCTTTTAAAATCAGTTTTATTTTACATTTAAAATTCAATTTTTCAACCCTAAGTAAAACCGGGAAAAAGATTAACTCCAGCTGACTATTACGTGTTTACTTTTCCACCTTTTGTGTTTAAATTTTATTACTGTAACCTCTGGGCTACACTATCATCTGCAGTGGCGTTAGTCGCTCGATGATACCATTTGAGGTGCCGCTTAGTCACCCAGTGGATTATCAGTAGTGGCGTTTAGTCGCTTGATAATACCATCTGATGAGGCGCTTAGTCACTCGGTGGATCATCAGTAGTGGCGCTTAGTCGCTCGATGATACTATCTGAGGAGGCGCTTAGTCACCCGATGGTCTTGAAGTGGGGCACTGAATACTTTATTTACATTTCTCGCACTGTACCCTCTGGGCCGGAATCCCCCATCAGTAGCGCAGTGGAAACGCCGCTCGGTGACCATCAGTAGCGCTGCGGAAACGCCGCTCGATGGTAAAAGGGGTTGGACACTGAATATTTTTTTTACTTTACTGTCTTTGTACCCTCTGGGCACCATCTCAATATGTCTCCTTAACTGGAAAACAATACGAGACGGGCACTGAGTACTTTACATTCTTATTTTGATGTGATGTTTTGGTTGGCTGACAACTAACTGCTGACTTAATCTAATGGAGTAGAAAGAAGTAGGAGACTCACTACACTTATCATGTTTTTGTTGGAAATACATGGGATCGGATAGATAATTAATGAATGTCCTGAAATTTATATTATTATTTTATTCTTACAGATTTTTGTGATAATCTCTGCGGATAGAGGTGAAGAGATTCGAGCCAACACTTGTATTGTATTGTATTTAAACCTACTAACACCAGACTGAAATGGGACCCATGGTCACTTAAAGATGGAAAATGCTATGTAGGTCTAGAATGTGAGACCTGACACCGCCTACATGTAAGGGATGTAAATGTTGTAACTGTGTAGAACGTAGGCGTAAATGGGTGTTGGGGAGCCGATGACTTATAGCCTTTAACGCAGTATGGACCCATGGAGTGTCTGGGAATTGACGGGTAAAAACTGGGTGAAGGCATTCGTGTTATTAAATCCAGTTTTATATGTTTGTGTGATATTGATTATTTTATTAATTTCTTGTATTGGTATTAGATACACCGAAGGGTAAGTCTGAAATTTGGTGATTCTCTCAAAATAAATCCCTGTATAAGGAGGGCACTGGAAATCATGCATTATCATGCATTCGACATTTGCATATGAAAATTTTGATTATAAGTTAAATCTGTGAAAGATAATAACTTTGGAAATCTGATATTGGCCATTGGGCTATAATTGCTGAGATTAGCTGAGCACCGTTTGCGAACCGTTGGGTTGGACGTGTTGGTAGGTTGAGGTCGACCGCCATCAACCGCTGGTGTTGGATGGGCTAGTAGACCGGGTCGTGGAGACCTTGTGATGTTAGGCTGAACACCATTTGCGAACTGTTGGGTTGGACATGTTAGTAAGATGTGGTCGACCGCCATCAACCGTTGGTGTTGGATGGGCTAGTAGACCGGGTCACGGAGACCTTATGCAATTGCAAGTTGCTAAATGGGGGCCGACTCCGGTTAAAAAAATTGATAAAACACCTTAGAAAGTGATCCTAGGGTGAAAATGAGTTAAGTGGATTTACCGCATTGCATTCATGAAACATGCATTGTTTATGGGTTCATGTATTATGTTGGATGTTATGATGAAAATGAGTTAAGTGGATTAACAGCATTTCGTTTAGGGAACATGCATTGTTATCTATTTCACGAATGTTGTATGTTGGATTTTATAGTGAGCTCTCCTCACTGGGCTAGTCGCTCAAATCCCTTACAATGCAGGATATGAACTAGAAGATGGAATGGAGGAACCAATGGTGGCTCGTTAGGAGTTGGAACTTGGGAATTGTCTATAGTTTTCCGCACGTGGAAACTAAGCATACCTTTGGTTATTTTTTTATACTTTATTATAAATATACCTCATGTGGCATAAAAACCTATGTCTGTAAGTTTGGTATTTCCATGTAATATATTTGTGTGTTGGTGTGCTCAATATATTACTTCCGTGTGCTTGAGTGAAAATTATTCAGATTATTTTGCTGAATATGTTTAGGAATAGTTAAGACATGGATATCTTTCGTAGTTTCTAGACTCACATGGGTAGTATGTTAAGGAATTTGTGACTAATTAAGTTAAGGTTTTAAAAAAAAAAGAAATTAGTCACGTTCTAAGCCTACCTTCGGGTTCGGGGCGTGACAAAATCAATATTACAGGCTCAGTTGTGCATGAAGTACTGGCCAGCAATCTAAACCACTTGACCTATTCAACATGGGTCATACCAATTTCTTTTTAATCAACTCATTAATGAGGATTGTCCGACCCTTACTCTCAGGCAATGCTTCATCTATGATGAGATATATGATTTGGTGATTGTAATGGAATTGCTGTATTTTACAGAATGTGGACTGTATTCCATCTACTTATCCAAAAATCAGCTTAATCAAAGATTTGTTTTGTGCAGATGCATATACCTGAGTTTCAATATTATCGAGTAGATCTCCTTGGGCCTCGACTAGCACTGCCATATCTGTAAAAACCTGGGAATATATGGATAGGAACAGAATTAGAAGTTCACCTCCAGTAATGTCTAGCTCAAAGTTAGGTGATTTGTACCTGGAGCAAGTCAAGAAGCTTCTTCTCTATTTCCTTCACAGCATCATACCTCTCTTGGATTTCTTCCACCGTATCCATTATCTGTAACCATGAACCTTGATGATCTAAAATACCAAACATTTTACTACACAATAAAGTTGGGTCTATCTTAGTTAGAATCAGGTTTCAACTAGTCAAGGCAGGGGATTACAGTCAACAGCGCTCCCTGGCTATATGTGAACAAATTCTGGCCCAGGTATGGCTCTGATAATATGAACCCGTATTCCTACCTAATTGGGCATGTAGAAATCTAGGCTCAAGCTTCACAAAAATCTATGTAATGATCTAAGTTGCATGAGCCTTCTTCCATTGGCAATGAACTATTGTGGCTGGCTACGAACGAGTTTGACATTAGAAATGTAGAGAGAGATTTAGGGATTTATAAAGGACTTGGGTCACTTCACCTAATAGACTAGTCTTTTGGGCTGGATCGTCAGGTCCTATCAAGTGGTATCAGAGCCAAGTCTCAAGTTATCTCATGTGGAATCAGGTGATCCCCTTGGCAGACGGGATAGCTGGCGTTGTTCGAGGGTGGATTGTTAGGGCTGGTTGCGTACAAGTCCCACATTGGAAGTGTAGAGGGAGATTTAGGGATTTATGAAGGACTTAGGTCACTTCATCTAATAGGTTAGTCTTTTGGGCTGATATTCAGTTCTAACAAGTGGTATCAGAGCCAAGTTTCAAGCTATTTCATGTGGACTCAGGAGATCCCCTAAATGGCTAGTCTCGTTCTAGGAGGGATTGTTGGGGCTGGCTGCGAACATGTCGCACATTGGAAGTGTAGAAGGGGAGTTAGGGATCTATAGAGGACTTGGGTCACTCTACTTAACAGGTTAGTCTTTTAGACTGGATACCCAGGTCCTAACATGAACCAAATAAAAATGATAATGTATGGATGTACCTATGAAGAATGATGGAATCATGTAAAAATGTTTCAGTTTCTTCAATTACCACTTCCATGCTTAATTGAAAATGGGGAAGTAAATTTTGGTAGCATGTTTAGAATGGGTTTTCTCAAAGAATCAGTATAGGAAGAACATTTTTCATGTACTCACCTGGCCTCGCCCCATTTCTTGAATTGCCTTGCTGAAAATCTGCTCGCTGTTTCCAGTCTCAATCAAATGGTCTACTGTCTATACAGGATCCAGTTAACATAAGCAAATGATATGGTCTGGAATCATAAAAAAAATTTACCCAATACAATAAAGGAATTTGTTTATCATGCTTACCTTCTCATCTGGTTTAGTCCCAGTAACTGCTTGGATAGAACAGTGAAAGGAAGAAGCAGGGAGAGAATGAACAAAGCATCAGATGACAGAAAAACATATAACCCATAAAACAATGATCATTTGATGCCATCATAAAAAAATTAAAACCTGTGAAGACCCTTCTTTCGACAACCTCACGATATTCATCTTGGATAGTTTGCCTGAGGATCTAAAATTTTGTTTTCATAAATATGAAACCTGAAAAGTATCTGATATGAATTTGAATTAACTGTGTAAAATACTGGAAGAAAGCAATAAATACCTGAAACTCTGTCATTCTATCCTTCAACTTTTTCTTCAAGGCACTATATTTCAGCAATGAAAAAACAAGACAAAATCAGAAATGTGTCTTCTTTAGCTCATGTTTATGTGATGGGAATGAAAAAAAAAAAAAAGCTGAAACTTGCATCATACTTAGTCATTGCCATCCTCGACCGATCAGTGCCTGTTCCCTTTCCGCAACCAGGCTTCGATCGGTTGTTTAAATTCTTGACAGGGTTAAGAGTGTCAGTATGAATAGAAGTATGCACTTGCTACAACTAAGCTGTGGTTGACAGAAACATAAGAAAGAGAGTAATACATCTTTGTCAATCTCTTCGAGTTTTGCTTTTATGTTCTTTGTAACTTTGGCAACTTCGTCTATGTCTCTCTCCATTCGATGCTTAATTGCTGTATGGGAATTCTCTCAGTATCTATTTGCTAAATGGGCTACTATGTTAGCCATAGTAATTACAAGTTACAATGAAATCCATCGGACTAATACCTTTCATTGCAGAGGCTTTTGTGACAGACTTGGATTCTTCATTTGCTTCCTATATATCATTTAGGAACAGGTCATTGGTTTATGCTCAACTACATTAGAACTTTAGACCATATAAAAGAAGTAATTAATCACTCTAATTAATCAGCATATAAGTCTCAATTTCATGAATCATATTGTAGGAGAGCAATAAGCCAATAATTCATCACTTTTGGGTCAGCATTTACATACCTCATCTTGCATGTGTTGTGGATGACCATACTTTCTGCCAAAATGTTCAAACTACCTTGTATTTTTTGGGAATTTAAAGAATTTAAATTTAATTTTGTGCACATTATTTTTTTTTATTGAAGGTTCTAACTCTAAGCAGCATTGGAAGTCATGCAGTTCAGCCATGTTCCTGTTCAACCCAAGTTGTAGTCTAATTTTCAACTTAAAGTTAACCTCTTTAGTTTTTTCCACTCTAATCTATAAAAAATAACAGTTTTTTCTCTGTCATGTCATATGACCTAAATCCGCTTTTTCAAAGAGCTCACTCTTCATCTAATACCTTATACTTGTGACTCTCTGATGTTTCATGTTGAGCCTCTCTATGTTCTTTCATAGATGTGCACAAACCATTTGCTGATATTCTCCTAATTATCAGAGATGAAGCTCAATTTCCTCCCTTTCTACATGGACACTCTGTTCTTGGCCTTTAATCAATGTGGCACACATTTTACAATAAAGATAAGAATATGTAGCACAACTAGTCAAGCTTATAGTTGTGGTCAAGAGGTTGTAGGTTTAAGTCTCATTGGTGTCAAATATGGCAATTGGTCTATGAAAAGAATTTGCGAAATCCAAATATGAAACTCATCCAAGATTGATGGGATAAATAGTTAGATAATAATGATCATTATGATGAAAAATGTCCTTTAATCAATGTGACACTCTTATATCACTTAACACTCCACTAACCTCCACTTATCTCACCCTATTATCATCCAATTATTTATATCAATACCTGCATGGTATGTAAAAGAGGAAGATTTTGTAGGAACCAAACTTTTCCAACATTCTTCTTGGATGACAATTTAGTTTTGACCCATTTTTGTCTAATGATGGATCCGTCTCAAAGATCTTCAATTGAATATAAGACCTAAATAAAATCAACTCAATTTAATTATAGAAGTCATGTTTTTAAGGCTCTCTAATTGCTTATATCTTTAAATTATTTTTTAGTCATTAAATTCTTGCATCCTATGTACAGTTCTACCATATTTATACTTTGCGCTTACCACTTTAGTCTAATGTTAATTTATGGATATATATAATATATAAATATAAATATAGTATAATCAAGCTAGATGAAATTTTTATAGAGCCATCTAAATATATATATATATATATATATATATATATATATATATATATATATATATATATGTGTGTGTATATATATATATATATGTGTGTATATATATATATATATGTGTGTATATATATATATATATATGTATGTATATATATATATATATATATTATATTATATAATTTTGTTCAATAGTTGCATATAATTGCTAAATTCACTATTTTAAAAATTGAACCATTAATCAAATATCTTCTGACATAATTTGAATCGAATGGTTTGCTTCCATTTTAAAACACTAACTAAATTGTCAATAATTAGTACTAAGTCTTTTTAATACAAATCCACGCTATATTATCTCATGCCGAACTGCGATGGCGATTATTTCCCACGTCCTCAGCTTCTTCCTCGCCTTTCAGAATTATCTATCAGAACGGGTTATGTGATTATGTCCAACTGTTCTACTGGTATTGAAGCTGTTTGGAGATATTCCCGAGTGGGAAAAAAACAGGAGGTACATTAATTCTATGATTAATTTATTTTGTTTCAAGTGTTGCCCACGAAGTGTTTGTCGAAATGCTCGATGTCCCAACTCATGTCCTTTGTTCGAAAAACAGAAGGTTCATCAATTCTCTATAAAAAAAATTATTTCAAGCTTTGTCCAAGAAGTGTTTGTCAAATTGTTTGCCCCGAAAGTATTAACACAGTGGTATTAGAAGTCTGACAAAATAAGGAGGTCAAGAATTTATAATCGACAATTGATACTAACAAAAGTTTTATAAAAAAAACGTACAGAGGGGTCTCATTCTATAAAGTTAGGAAGTGCCTCAATCACTAGTCAATTTCTATAGAAAGCTGAATTATGACACTTTTCATTTTTTTATAGTGGAGTTCACCTATCGTCACTAATTCATTTTCGTTGAAGTTATTTTCTCATCTACTTAGAATCAAGCTCTTTAAGTTTTACCTTATCAATAATCATGTTCCTTACTACTCCAAAATCTATTTATGACTGCATAAAGCCTTTGCACACCTCTTCCATGACTCTCATCCTTAACACCCTTACATATGTCAGATGGCCCAATTTTGCATCCCATTTGGTTGTTGGATTGAAATCATTTTGGTATTGAAGATAAGATCTGGGTGAAGTTTGACCTAAATTCAGCTCCTGATTTCATGTACTTAACACCCTTTGCTGATGCTTTGAATCCCAATCAAGCTGATCCCACAGAGGAAGAATACACTTTCGCCAAATTTTTATCGAGATTTCTCCCACATTTTAACTTTGGTGGTCAAAGAAAATTTTGCAATCAAACATTTTTATTTCCTCCAACAAAACCTTTCAAACCTGATTGCAACCATGCTTTACACCCAACATCTAAATCTGGGAATACTAGGATTAAGATGAGATCTTAACTTGACAATATCCCAGTACATGCTACTTCAATAAGAGAACAAAGAGTACTGATTTAGCCATCACCTATTTTTGATACAATCAAGCACCCTTATACTAAAGGGATTTGATTGATGACAGTTATGTAAAAAGTACAGGTGTAGTTTGATCGTATAAAAAATATTTAGGCTAGTGAGACTATGTAATGAGACTTCATATTAATAGGACTACGGGTCTTACATAGTTGAGTGCATTGGATATGTAATTACAGTAAATATGAATTATGTAAAGTCTTACTGTCAATTGATCATACTAAGTCATGTAACTTGGCTTTTTAGTTTCGAGGAATATAAGTCATTGATGTTTAAAACTTTAAAATCAAAGGATAGAATAAACAGGTGGAGGTAAAACATTACAGACACTCTAATCAGTCTTCTTTACATCACAACCAACCATGTAGACCCAAGACCCATTTGAAGGATAGTCTCATAAAAGAAGTCCAGTTAGAGTTAGTTTTTAAGAATGCCTCAATCATTACAAAGAAAAAGATAACTAAAAAAGTATTATAATTAATTTATATCATAAAAAAGGTAGACTAAGAAACAAAATTGGTCAATGATCCATCCTCCAATAAAGATTAGCAATGACTTGCATCATTCATACCTGAAGCTTCTGAAGTTGAATGGGGAACTTCTCCATTAGTTTCTCCACTGCACGTACCTGAAATAGGCTTGAAAAGCATGATATTAGAACCAGGGATCTTAAAGAAAGTTGTAACTCCATGAATTAACCAAGTATTCTTAGAGAAAGATTGAAAAAAATCATTTTTCCCATTAACATCTTTAGAAGCTTTTTTCTACCAAAACAAAGAAAATATTGCACAGGTAAAAATGGATAAACATGCTAAATTTCAATGATTTCTAACTTCGACCCTCCAAACATGAATTCCATTGACTGGAAAAGTTGAAGTAAATAATTCTATGAAAATTGTTGCAGTATTCTTGCCTGCTTAAAGAAGGCCTCCATTCCCAAATCAGACTTATTTGTTGGTGCCAAGGTTCCTAATTCGACATCCCTTTCTCTTTGAGACTGATTTGCTTCCTTCACAAAAGTGTCCTACAAGAAACCAAAATTTAATGAAATGAATATGCAGTTGATAGTGTTCCAATAGTCTTGTGAAGGTTTCTTCGACAGATATATATATTTTTTTTGAAAGATATTTTTTTTAAACAAATATTTAAGTTCATGAATGGGACAGCATTGAAAGTGCTTTGACATGATTTCACATTGGTTTCTAAGCAAACCAAGTTGTTTAAATATAAGAAGAAAATGTCATTGATTTTTATAATAGAAGTTTGAATAAATTATCATGTCAAACTATTACACAAAATGAGTTAGAAAATTGATTGGCGCATCAACACTTTTAACTTTGATGTACGAAAAATGAGTGAAATATTTATTTTGTCCTAACAAATAGAAAGAGGGAAAGAAGAAGAATCGAAACAAATTTAGATAAAATAGATATTTCACTTATTTTTTATGAATCAGAGTAATAAAAGTGTTGATGCACCAATCATCCCTTCAATTTATCGCAAGATGATACTCAACAAAAACACTCTTATCAAAGTCATTTCTCTTTATATTTTTCCAAACTTTCTTCACAAAAATTTGCATGCCCTAAAATTAGATGCATGTTTGTGTGTTACCATTCATACAAAAGTTGAACACAAAAACCAACTTTCATCTTTCAAAAAGAGGTCTCCTTGCAAATGGCTTTTTAATATGAAAGACTACTTTTTGCATAGGTATTAATGCACATTTTTATCCAATATCTCATCTTTTAATATAAAAAATTAAATTAAAAACTATTTTGCTTTTTGCAAAAACCATTTATTTTTATATGAATTCCCATCTTCATTGAAAAACCTATTGTATTTTCATTGAAAAAAAAAACAAATATGTACAATAGTGATTGAGACAATATTTTTTTTTTTTTTAATAAAGAGACACTCATTTTGTCTTTTTATACATTATTATCATCATCAAATTCAAATATCAAAATTTTATCTTTTTATATACCTCACCATTTAGATAATGAAAGTACAATGAAATGTCTTCTTCCATAAAGTGCCTATGTCAATACAAAAAACTCACCAAATTATAATGCTTTTTGGATCCAAATTCGAAGTGGTTAAGATTTTAGATAAGGACTTTAGACTCTAAAGTAAATGAAAGAATGATTGTTAGAATGTTTAAATTATATAAATTTAATAAATAAAGAAAATAAAGTATTAAGATTAAATGGCATGCCTACTAAATATAGCTATAGAGGGGGCAAAATGTCAGTTCTAACGGATAATTTGACAAAATAATTTATGCAGTACCTACAAGAACATGAGAGGATAAGATCATAGTTACTAGTTTGTAATTCGACTAATTTATGTTCAAATTCAAATTTTACAATTTGATGTATGTTATAATTTATTAATTTGCTAATGTTCCTTTATTTCTTTTTTTAGTATGTTAAACTCATAATTTATATACTTCACTTGGTGTGTCCTAAGGGCACTGGGTATCATTCGTGGAGATTTTACACTGAATTTTCATCAATTTCTCACACGTAAATTAAAAAAAATATAATTTACATTATGTGAACTACTCTATGAAATCTACATGAGACCCTTTTCTATCCATTGACCTTTTTACATTCATGATATGTTCAGCCACCCACATTCATGATATGTTCAGCAGGTGGCTTACTCCTAATTCAATATTGATCAAAGTAACTCTCACTATTGGATTGAAAGTGAGATTATTTGCCATCTTTAATTTTTTAACCTTAAAATCTAATTGTTTAATTTAATTGATAAATGAGAAACTACTGTTCTATGAAATAATTGTAAATTGCACTATCAAATAAGTGGTATTGACCTCCAATGAGCCCTATGACATGCATTTGAAAATTTCAAAAAAAAAATCAATTTATCATGAGTGAATTAAGATTAATGGTTTTACTAAAGGTAAAGGTCTCTTTAAATTTTTTTTAAAAAAAAAGGAACTTCAAATGAATTCAAGAAAAAAGACCCTTTCAAAAAGAAAAAAAAATCCTATAAAAATCACATCCAGTAAATATTATTATCACTAGGTTCTTTTGCATTTTCCATCAACTTTTTTTATTGGGTTACACATTTGCAAGTGGTATGCAAAAAATGATTGACAGAGAAATTATTTTAGAGAAAATTTATTTTTCCTATCGTATTGGTTTTGTCTTTTTAATATAAATAGTCTTCTGATTTTAAACTTTAAAAATTTGATTCAAAAGATCATAAAGGTTGCATAGGGGAAGTTATTTGATACTTAACTTTATGCAGCCTCCAACTGTTCTTAATGAAAATTAATAAGAAAATGGGTGTTTTCGATAAAAAGAGACATTGGTGTACATTTTCATTACTTAAATGATAGCAAATGGATAAAAGGACAAGTCCACCGTCTCTGTAAAAAATACCAATGCTCTTATCTATTTCTTCAATGATCATGTCAGGTCAACCTCACCAAATTCTATAATAACGTCAAGGAGGGGATTTAAGAGTTTTCGATAACCCTCACAAGTATTAATTAACTCGATCTTAATATAAAGCTTATGGCAAGTTATGACTACATAAACAGTTCTCAATTTTAATACCTCTAATTCATTTCTTTCTGTTAGAAAATTTCTCAAAACCAATATTCAAATTATACAGAAGATTCAGAATCCTTTCTAAGCATAAAAAAAGGGAAGTCAGATTTCAAAGAAAATCTACAAACATATTATGCTTGAATTCAAGTCTATCACATAAATCTGAATAGCAATATAATAAAAAAACTGCAGAACAATCAATCCCATGTATCAAAATTTTTGTACAGGTGTAGTATATTTTCATAAATCAAAGGAAAATCCGAACTCTAAATCAACCGAACATAATAATCAAAGGTAATTCTTACAGAGAGAAGGTCGTTCATCTTTGTCGAACCAGAGAGAAAATCACAGAGAATCACAAAGAGAGGGAGAGGGAGAGAGAGAGAGTCCCTTTGTAATGTAAATATAGTTTGAAAAAATAAAAAAATTGGCCGGCCAAAGAAAACGAGCGAAAATGACAAAGGCGTTAAGAACATGATACATGAGGAAGTGGGGGGTTTAAATATGTTAACGTCTCCTCCCCCTATGTACTTATTTTTATACTCAAATTAAATTAATTACTAATTAGGCACAGCTTACTACAGATCTACAGTATTAGTACAGCAAAATGGTTGGACAAAGCTGGGATCACCGATGTTTTTAAATTCAGCTCTGTTAACGTAATCAAATTTTTAAGCTCACCTTTTTAGTGGGACTGAATTGATGTGGGCTAGTTAGAACTCATATAGGGTGAGGAGGGTCTAACTCGTAACGATTTTCGATTTCAATATGTTTCAAGAATAGATGGGTATTACTTTAATAAAGTTAAAAACTGTGACAACTGATGTGTTGACTATGGATAGAAGCTGGGGTCAAGATATCGGTTGATACGAAATGCATCGGCCGATATATATCGGTCTAATATCAACCGATATATATCGATCCGTTATGATTAATATCGGTATTTAAAAAAAAAAAAAATCAAAATGGTGATGGGCCCGGGTCAAAATATCGGCCTAGATATCGGCCGATATTCAAAATATAGGCCGATATTTACATTTTCAATTTTTTTAAAAAAAAATAGTTTCTTTTTTGGTTTTTTTATATTTTTAAATTTAGAAAAAATAAATTAATAAAATAATACCGATATTTACAAAAAAAAAAAAGATGAGAGAGAATCATATCGGCCAATATTTGCATATCGGCTGAATTATCGGCTAGGGCGTTTTTTGCACCCATGGCTAGAAGTGTTGAGTATGATAGATGATCTCTATAAAAAGTGCAGCTTTCTTCGGATGATTCATGTAGAACTGACTTGGAGCTTCTTGATCTAATGGATGGAGATCTGGGTCGTTGAGGCATTGCTTCTTGTTCTCTGTTGTTCACGCATATCTATCTAGAGAGGTTTGCTATCTCCTCCCGCAACTCTGCATTTTGCTCGATAAAATCATCTTTTATACTTTTGATCCGTTCCGGTCCTCCAAATGTGCATTCTCTTGATGGCTGTGTCTAATGTTTCTTCCCGTCATGGATGTTTGAGGAATACAGTATGTTGCTCTTCCAAGAATAAAGTGTTAGAAATAAATATGCAGGATAAAACAATCACAACACGATAATAATATCAAAGACACCATAATTCAGAGATTTATGTGGTTCAGCAAAATCATTTCTACATCTACAGAGCGTGAATCAACTATGAGAGTAAATAGAGATAATACCCGTACAATATAATTGCCTCTCTGAGTTTAAGTCTCAAACTTGAATCACTAAGTCCCTTGTACATCCCTCTTTTCTTACCACTCTCAATTACAGAAGAAAGAACCCATCGTTTGTCCTGCTCTCTGACGTACTTCCTGTTGGGTGAGATGGCTCGATTCACCATATCTACAATCGGGTTTGTCAGAATCCAATATTGAAATGCAATCTTGATTGCATGGAAAGTCTCAGACGTGGGAGTTAGCAAGTTCTGTTACAAAGTTGTGACCTGTTGTGAATTGCTGGAAAAAGCATGCTTAGCAACGTGTACTAACTGGGGTCTCTTCATAGATTCCTAGTTGTAGTGGGATACAACAAAGAAGGTAAGTTTGTAATGGAATACACAGCACAGCAGGACTGGCTTTCCTAATCCCATTAGGAAATTGCTAAGAATGGGACTCTCGGTTGAGGATTACCTCTGTTGGGACCGACTGAAACTTTCTTATAAAAGGTGACCTGCATACAGCAATTAAGGAAGAAAAAAGAAAGAGACGAGGGTGCAATTGAATATTGCATAAAGAGACAATTCAGATCTGTAAGTACATCGGTGGGCCTTCAAGCAGAACAGTTTGTTCTCATTCTCTGAGAATAGACAAAGGAGAGAAGTTTGCCTAAGTGTATAGTGTATACACCAAATAGCATATTTGGGTGCTGCACTTAGCGAGCAGCAAGAAGAAGCTGTTGGGTTTTTCAGTCGGGAAAAACCAGCAAGAAACAGTTCTGCAGATTGAAGGAGGTGTGCTTCAAGAAGGTGGATCTGAGAACGCAGTTACACAGTGGAATGCTGTACAGATCTCTGCCAGTATTTTCACGTCAGATTCAAGAGGATCTTTGAATTAAGTTTGATTTAAACTTATTTATCATTCTCTCTTGTATCTTGTGTTATATTATTTCTCTCTTAATAATATCTCTTTCACGCTCCGTGGACGTAGGCCGGGTGGGGCCGAACCACGTAAATTTGCTTGTGTTGATTGTGCTTGTTTTTCCCGTTCGATTATTCTTGTTTATTCCGCTGTAAGCGCTAACACTTCCTATACTCACCTAAATGCCATTTGTAGAATACCCAAGCACATCACCCATATATGACACATACGCATTCGGCCACTCTTACATATTGTCATTCCTCTATGCGCCAAACCTCTTGGTCTCGAAGACTAAGCGTATAAGCGTATAAGCACACGTCCGATCATCACCATGCATAACCACACTTCCTGTTGTATACTTCAATCTCAATAGCATTTCCTTTTCCATGTTGCACCCTTCCACAAAAATGTTGCTTCCCCTCTCTCACTAGAATTCTTGGATTTTTGGAAAGAAAATCTCCAGGCAATTCGAGTCAACGTTCAACAATCTCCACATTGGCTAGAATTCGACGATCTGAGACAATGATCCGTACAGCATATGCAGCTCTGCATCTCTGTGTAAGATGCTCATCTCCACATATTGGAATACTCCATCAGTCTTCAGTGGAAAAGGCTGATCAGACTTGCTCAAAAGGCTCCACCTAGAATATGACCGCTGAGATCCATCATGTTGTAACTCACTCCTGACTCCTCCATAATCAGAACCAAGAGTAGAATATACTTATTAGAAAAATAGCCAAAATCATTGTCTCTCAAGAAAATAATATTAGTGCACAACGAAAGCAAAGTGTATGCTCAACAGGTTCAAACAAGAGCAAGTTCTGATTACCAACTGATGAAGGCAAGAGCCAATTATAGAACCTCTCCAAGGTTTCAGTAAATAAAAATAGTAAGCTATAATCCGGCTTAAGCTACGGTACAGTTGAGTAAACCCGAATCATGTTGTCGCACTAAAATTCTGAGTTACTCGAATCTCTTCCCCTTTCCGATACCAATTTATGTTTCACCTCATCATTGGGTAACGGAAAATCAACTGGAAAAATAAAGGAGAGATGTGGAGAAGTCTTCCAAAGAGGTGTAGGCACCTGGAATTGTAAAGGAGAGATGTGGAAATGTCTTTCATATCATGCATATGTAGAGCTCTATTCTCTCTTCCTGCCACTCCTCCTTGACCGTTGCTAATGGCCCCTCAAATGTGGGATTTGGAGGCCCAAAACATGTTGGATCAAGTCCTAGCCCATATACAACCATATGGACTCTTCATTTAATGATACTAGACCCATTTAGGCTCTTGGAAAACCCACTTTTATCTGCATCAAATTTCTCATGAAATTGGAGAGCATCCATTTCCACTACCTCATCAAATGTGTCCTCATTTTCATTAAACAGGCCTAGGATGTCATCGTCACTTTCCACCGTGGTCAGATAATCAGTCTCATCCATGAGGGAGATACAAAGATGTGTTTGCACCAAGTTTGGTGTAAACGCTCCAGGAGACTTCATTTGAGCCCACATGAATGGTGTTTCATCCTAATTAGATAAGAGAAATCATATTTTAAGACCCTCTAATTTCTTCATCTAATAATGAAAATTCATCAAGTTAAATCATTAGGCTTTCAAAGTCAAGTTGGTTAGCATTAAATCACAAGGATTTAAAAGTCGAGTTGGTGGCATATTTAGAATGAGTGCAATTCACGGAGGATAAGTGGATATAAGGGAGAAATTGATCTATTTAGTCTACCATGTGCTCTATAATCCAAAAAAATTAGATTATCTTTGTTTGTAGACAACCATTTTTATAAGATTTTAAGCATTTTTTTCTATTGAAACTGAATCACCACCACCACCACCATTGCATCATCATGGTAACTCATTTAATATCTCTTACCTTTGTAAGGGTCATATAAAAAAACACTGTTCATCTTTTTTTTTGGGATAATAAGAGTATTTCTGATCTAAATTAGAGGTAAGACTAATCCTAAAAAAAAGGAACCACCCGTACATGTAGCTCTTGTCGAATCTACACTAGGGTCATTTGATCTTCTAAGTATATATGCCAACCATCATAAATGTCATTTCACAAACATATTTTAAGTATTTTAATCGAATCCTAGTCTAATAAACTATTTTAAGGATATTTTGTCAATTACTATAATTAGTAAGTTGATAAAATGGGGATTAATTTCATTTGTTTTTTCGAACTTTTAAATTCAGTTTAGAGGTTAGTTTCTCCTCAAATTGAAATGAAGTTTAAGGGCCTTATTTCTCTTTAAGTTTGAAGGCTACATTTGAATGAGAGAAACGTTTTGTAGTAATTTCTCATCTAAAGGGAATTTCTTTGAGTACGGGTTTCTCCAGCTGCGGGACTGTCCTATATTTGTTTGGTAACTACAATAGAAAATCTATGATGAAAATAGATTTTTTTTAAAAAAGAAAAATTATTTGGTAAATATGAGTAGGAAAATTTTAATTTGTTGTCAATTTCATAATAATTGTCTCGATGAGTCTATGTAATAAAAAATAAAATTTTATATTTTTACACAAAGATAATTATTGAATAACATCCACCAAACAAAGAATGGTTGTCCATCTTATGAAAGAAAAATTATATTAATCTCCAAATAGTTTCATTTAGGCATTGTTTCCAACCATTGTTCAAAATAAGTAATAGATAAATAAATTATTTGTCAGACTCATTTCTCATGTTAAATATAACAAAATATTTGAATCCGTATCATTAAAATCAGATTATACTCTATAATTTATATAAATAAAGAATATAAGGGGTATCCATCCTAACATGGGCATACTTCTTTAGGAGACGGATTTTAGTAAACTTCTCACTTTGTCCATCATTTATCCGCAGAAATCAGTTCACTTTTCAGTGAATCGGTCCATTCCATTTCCAAATAAATCGGTTCACTCATCCGTGCACCGAACAGGTGAATCGATTCACTGGAAAGTGAACCAATTTCTACGGATGGATGGGGAAAAGTGGGAAATCCAAAAAATTGTACCTCCTAAAAGAATTTTTTCGTATTAGAATCCCCATCCAATAGAAGTTGTAAATACGATTGAAAAAGGCATCTGGTCCTTGATTTTTCAAAATCAAATAGACGTAAAAGATGCTAACCTCAAGTAAGGAAAAGGAAGATCTTTGCAGAAATTACTCGACAAAAAGAGAGATGATGAAGATATCTTGTTGAAAGAGAAAAAGTGAGAAGGAGAAACAAAGCTGAAGATGAAGATCTTGATGAGAGAGAAAGATATATGAAGATATCGAATATTATGTGCTAGAGAAAATAGATGGTTTTGTATATCTCTAGAATTTGATCTCAAACCTGTAGTCATGTATAGTTCTTCAAGTTGAGAAGTTTATGTAATTTTTTTTTTTTATTTAAAGACTAATAACAATCGTTATTGCTAGTTTGCTACAACTTAAAAAAAATCTTACCTCCATTTTGAGTAAATAGATAAATATTAAGTGTTTCTATAAGATCAAAAACCTACATGTAGATTGTTTGTGAATAATTGAATTTCCTAGCTCTACGAATTGCCTCCCGCCTCAAGAAACAGGAGGTTGCTGGTTCGAACTCCTATGACCTAATCTTGGTGTGCCTTAGTGGTATTGGACTCACCCATGAAAGTTTTACATTGAATATCTCACGATTTTCTGCACATAAATTGGAAAAAAAAAAACTCTTCCAATAGTCACACTCTCTATATCGGTAATCACCAATAATTTTTTTATTATAATTGTAGACACTATTAGATTGATTGCCATTAAATTTCTTTTGCATTCTCTTTTCATTAATATTTGTGTGCCATAAAATTAATTTGGTTTTAAGTTACTATTTATTAAAATAGATTTTTGATATGAAGAAAAAAAAAATAGTAACTCAAATTTAATATAAACAAATTAAGATGAATCTCTTAACTCGATCCGTAGATCCAAACTAACACTCTATCCACCACCTATGATTATTATTAATCCTCACACTCCACATAAAAGATTCTTGCTTTCTCAACAAAATAGGTACTTCACATAATTTAGATAACTGATTTGAGCACCGATATTTTTTCTTAAATTGAGTATATTATATTTATTTTTTTCTTTATTTATCATAATAAATTAGAAGAATAAAATGAATATAGTACTCCATTTAGGAGAAAAATAGGTGTAGCTCAATCCATCTCGTGAAGCTGGAGGTTGCAGGTTCGAGCTCTCATAATCTAACTTTGGTGTGTCCAACGAGTAGTGGGTTCACTAACGAGAGTTTTATGCTGGTATCTCATAATTTTCCACACATAAATTCAAAAAATAAATAAATTAAGATATCTGAATCAATTTCCTGTAACTAACTTAATCCCTTAATCTAGGTATCTGCTTTCTTAGGAGACTTGTTTTCGGACCACTAGTGCTACTTTTTCTTTTCTTCTGCTTGATGCAAGTGTTGTACGAAGATTTCTTCCATGAGTAAAGCATATTACTATTGTTGAACAAACTTTTCCCATCACATGGTCTCACCTGGTACCTTAAGCATGCTTTTTTAATCGTGGACCTGATCAAGTGTGGGGCTAACTTTTTGTTGTCGGTATTCTTAGCTGGTGAGATTCACTATGGTTATTAGCTAAAGAAAAGCGGGAACTTTGAGTTTAAATCTTATCTCACTTCAAAAGATCATTTTCTATAGTTTTATTTAGTGTGTAGGTTCGCACATACTTCGAGAACTGGTTAGGTGCTCTAAAAGACCCTAGACACTTGATCATAAAAAAAACTTAAAAATGAGAGAGAGAAGTGTGTGTTCAATAGATAAACAATGTTATTAGTGTGAAAACAAATGATGAGTGTAAATGAGTAGTAAAGTTAGGATGAATTGAATTTTAGTTTGAATACTGTTGATTTGATATTAAAGTTTAAAAGAGTAAAACTCATCAATTTAGAGTAAAGTTGGAGTGAAGTTTGTAATCAGCATGGTTATTTTCTCTCTTTGGATGATGCATGCCAAAAATGAATTCAAATTGATTCCAGCAATAAGCGTTAACTTATGTAAAATATTTATTATTCATATATATATATATATATATAAACAAGAAATGCATGCCAAGCAAGTAAGTTGAGTTTGAAAAAAATAAGAGAAAATGCACCATTTATCTCTTACAAACCATTAATTAGCTACAAATTGAATGTTTTGTGTTGGATGATCTCATTTCTTGTGCACATAAAGTAGTTTGGATCTCTCTTTCAAAACTACTCCTTAATTAATGAGAATAGACGTTTCCCTTAAAAGGTTTAGTATAAAGGACCGTTGGAGCTCTTTATCATAAATGTTCTATGGACATACAATGCATCGTATGTTTCAAAGAGGTTGGATTAATGGTCAAGAATTTGTCTTACGAAGTGAGAGTTTTGAGTTCGATTGTCACTCTACCCTAATGGCCACTCTCTCTCTAGGGTTACCCAGTGTGTGTATGGATAGAGAGACTTGCACATGCTCTAAAGATTAAGCACATCCTCTAAGAGACTTGGACACCTTGGTTATCACAATGCACCCCATGTTGGCCCCATATTCCGACAGAGTTTAGCCGAACAAGATCTGGATTGAAATTAGCTGAACAGTCGGTAAAGCACTGTAATTTTTTCTGAACTGCAGCAGGAATTAGATGCACAGATGATACCAAAAAAATTCTTTAGCTGGCCATGAATGGAAAGGTGAGCTGAGTCATTGCATAACAGCTATTGAGAGAATGAGAGAATCCTTCCCATTTAAAAAGGTACCCAAACTATTCATACCCTTGCGCTTCTTTTTCCTACTCAAATGAAAAATATGAAGGAACATTTATGCACTTTGGAACTTTGCATGAAACTTCAGACTTCAGTAACCTTTTTCCAACATGTAGGCTTTAATAATGGAAGGACAAGGAATTATAAAGCAGATTTTCCAAATTCACTGTGTTTGTTCAAGTGGGTCCTGTTCTTCAAGCCATTGATATCAGTGACCCACCATTGATAGACTGCAGTGAGTGTAGTTCAATCATTTTATAGATAAATAAGATCTTAGCTGCCCAAAGAATGCCATTTTTACTTCTTCTTTTTAATATGGATTAATTTTGCAGTTATCACTGGCAATTCACTTGTATATTTATCAATTTATGGGTTTCACTGGGAGTAATGTACTTAGGTGTCAAGGTTTGAAATTCTTGAAAAATCTAAAATCCTTGATTCAAAATCCATGCACACAAACTAGTACTTGGGATTTGATTATCCAAATGAGTCGTTTGTCACTATGGCCTATAAGATCAAAAGGGTCAATGTATTGATGATTGATTTGTTTAGTCTTCCCTCGGAGGACACTATACATGTCTTCTGACTTTGAGATCGGCGGGTGGGGCCCACTTTCAAGAATTTGGATCATCTAATTCTGTAGCATTATAAAATTCCACTTGAAGAGCTATAAATCTTGTTTCTTGTGGCGTGTTTCTTCAGTTCAAACTGTAGTTATAAAGAGATCATGAGGAAGATTAGCTTAGTCGGGATTCTTTTACTCTGTGTTTCGGGTTTCTTGAGCCCTGCTCAAGGTGATCTAAAAATCAGATTTTACGACCAAACTTGCCCGAAAGCTGAAGAAATTATACTGGACTATGTGAAGAAGCACGTTCCAAATGCTCCAACTTTGGCTGCATCATTTCTGAGAATGCACTTTCATGACTGCTTTGTGAGGGTCAGTCTCGTCTGTGTTCCTCTGCTTGGTATTCAGTTCCATAACTTCATCTAATGATGAGACAATTTTCTCCCAATTCTTAACAATTTCTGACATTTTTCATTTACAGGGCTGTGATGCATCAGTCTTGATTAATTCTACATCAAGCAACTCAGCAGAGAAGGATGCAATTCCAAATCAGACCCTCCGAAACTTCGACTTCATTGACCGCGTAAAGAGCTTGGTAGAATCCGAGTGCCCGGGTGTTGTTTCATGTGCTGATGTTCTTGCATTGGTTGCAAGAGATGCAGTAGTAGCAACGGTACAAATCCAATAAGTTGACTACTTCAATTTGCTCAATTGAAATTGCATTAGCATTGTTGTTTCTGTAGGCTCATTTTGTTCAATCCTCCACAACAATAGGGAGGGCCCTCATGGCAGGTTCCAACGGGTCGTAGAGATGGAACAATATCAAATTCTACAGAGGCATCAAATGACATCCCTGCTCCATCCTTCAATTTCAGTGCTCTGCAAACAAGTTTCGCAAGTAAAGGACTCGATGTAAAGGATTTAGTTCTGTTGTCAGGTAACCCATCAACGATCTTTCATCATCAGCACTTACAATGTTGGTTTCTGAATGAAATTACAATAAATGCATACAATTTTTCATGATTTTCCTTTCTCAAGTCTGCTTTATCTCTGGCAGTAGGTTGCAATCACTTCATATATCAAATCTGACGTTCATCAAATGTTTCACTGCTGAGACCTTTGTACTTCGAGGGGGTAAAACAACATGATTAGCAGGCTGATCATTGTTAGTGTATCATTAGAGAGAAACTGCAACAAAATATACCAAGCAGCACTTTGTTATCGATGTAGCCCAGGTTTCAGAAAAGCAAATACAAATTTCAGCCACTTATGGATTTGGAAGTTTTCGCCAAGACTCTAAATTTCAAGTGAAATTTGAAGAAAATTTCAAGAGAAAATTTCAAAAAAGTTGAATTTGTCTCTCTATAGGAAAATCAATTAAGGGCTTCAAGCAATTTTAATTTTCACAAAATTATATAGTCGACTAAGGTCCTTTTTATAGAATTCACAGAGCATATATATATCACTAAAGGAGGCACACGCTTAGGTTTCCCTCTTTGTGATTGCCAAATTCAATTCATCCAATTATCTTATACCATTTGGCATTAATGGAAATAAAATAAAATAAAATCCTAATAAGGAGGGGGGACAATTGCTTGCTGATTTGAGGAGAGAAGTTGTAGTGGAAGGTTGTCAATCTAAGGTGCTTGCTCAAATTAGAAAGGAGGTGGAGAATCGTCTAAGTTCCATGGAGAGAGTCTTTTATGCAACAAAGTCTTGTGCTCCAAATTTGTGCCTCTTCCTAGAACCAAATCAAACCCAAAATGTTAGTCAATGGTCTGATTCATTGCCCCAACTCAAGAGCCAATCATTTAAAGGTTTTGGGCCCAAAATGAGCCTTTAGTGGACCCCTTTTAATGCCCTCAAATTCTCATGTGCTACAAGTGTTATTTCCACAGTTTCTTCATTAAATTCTCCTATGTCTTCCAACAATTTCTTTCCTCTTGATCTATGATGGTTATCATGTACTCATCAGTCAGGCAATCAAGTGAATCTAAAACTTAATCGGTTTGAATATTTTTGGAAATCTATATGCTTAATTTTGCAGTTTGTTCAGTGGCATATGGAAATTGAAAATGAATCAGCTGTCAATATATTCTTCCTTCCATTTTCACTTCAACTCTAATGTCTGTGAAAAGTGATGAATATCTGCCATAGAGGTAAAAGAACAGACAACCCTGTGTAGATAACATCTGTTATCAAAGTAGATGGATTTAAAACTTGGATTTTGATTTTAATTGATCTCAACCGAAAACTAAACTGTATTTAGAACTCATTTACATGCGCCTTTATATTTGAGAATGAATAGTTTCAATTACAAATTCTTGAAAATCCTGCTTACAGCCAACCGTGAAGTACAAATCAATTGTTCTTTGGGCACATCAAACACTTCTAGTTTTGGGTCTTTCATATGTACAACACCTTGTTCTGTATCAGTAACTTTCTGTATCTTAGGAGCCCACACCATCGGCATCGCTCACTGTCCGGCAGTTAGCAATCGACTCTTCAACTTTACAGGAGTAGGAGATGAAGATCCTTCCCTTGATAGTGAGTATGCTGCAAACCTTAAGAAAAACAAATGCAAGACACAGACTGATAACACTACAATCTTGGAAATGGACCCGGGTAGCTTCAGGACCTTTGATCTTAGCTACTACAGTCTTCTACTGAAGCGACGAGGGCTATTTGAGTCTGATGCTGCACTGGTCACAAACAGTACATCAAGAACTTATGTCACTGAACTTGTCGAGGGTCCCCTCGCAAAATTCTTTGAAGAGTTTGCAACATCCATGGAGAAGATGGGTAGAATTGAAGTAAAGACAGGATCAACAGGTGAAATCAGGAAGAATTGTGCTGTTGTCAATGGTTAGGATAATAGGATTATATTTGTTCAATTGATTACTACTCTGCCAAGTTAGGATTGCTGGAAATAACCCAATTCATTATGTATTCTTTCTTTCTGAATCTGGTATTTGTGTCTCCTTGTTTGTGATTCTGTATCAAACAAGTGAATGGAAAGATCAACTTTGCATTAATAAGAGTTGAAATCCAAAAGAAGTAAATTAATATAGTACTAATGAAATCTTAGTTTTGTTGCAATTTGAAGATCCTATATTGAATCTGATTAGGTCCAACACCCCTTTGCTTATGTTTTGTCCACCTGCAAGCATGTTCAATGCTTGGACATTAAGGTCATTACAGGGACAAGCAATTCAGCCATTCAAATTATTGGCTCTTGATTTCATGGTTATGATCATCAAATCATGTTTCACTTCTAAATAAAAAGCAGGTATTTTCTATCCAACCATCTAATCTTTTATTTAAGTAGCTGTCTAAATGAGCTTCACAAGATTGCCAACCAGTTGGACTCAAATGATTTATCATACTAGAATTTCTATGGATGTCACTCACATCACCAGTATCTTCAAGGGATGGATACCATTTGGCTTGCAATTTGGGTAATGAGAAAATTATTTTTTTACCATTTCTTCACCCTGAAATCAACAGAAGTATAATATCAGATTCAGATGCATAAAATGAAGAAAAACAGTATCCTACACGTCGATTCTGATCTCTAGACAACTATAAAAGAATTTTTTTTTTAATTGCTGACATAGCTGAAACTCACAATCTGTGTAGTTCAAATTGTAAGCTCTCTCCAAATCTTGCAACGCCCTCGGCTAGGTAGTCATCAGCAGATTCAAGACATTTAATGGAAATTGCATCAACTAAAGAAACTCAGATAAATGTCAGGATCAGGAACGCTAGTGCCTTCTCAACTCCATTGATGACGAAGCCAGAATGACAAAATGGTTCTAAAACTTTTCCAAAATTGACTCACGAAGAGAGGGTCTTGAGTTCGATTCAAGTTCAATTCATTGGGCCACTCCCTATGGGGTTACTCCTCATCGCTTAAACTCGATATATGTGTAAGCATCTCCAAATCTTGCCGCGCCCTTGGCTAGGTAGTCATCAGCAGATTCAAGACATTTAATGGAAGTTGCATCAACTATAAGAAACTCAGATAAATGTCAGGATTAGGAACGCCAGTGCCTTCTCAACTCCATCGATGAAGAAGCTAGAATGACAAAATAGTTCTAAAACTTTTCCAAAATTGACTCACGAAGAGAGGGTCTTGAGTTCGATTTACACTCAATGCACTAAGCCATTCCTTATGGGGTTACTCTTCGTCACTTAAACTCGATATATGTACATGCCTCGAAGGATAATAAGGTAAAGTACCTAATGAATGAGACACTTGAACACATTTGGTCATTAAAAAAACCATATGTTTTTAATTAATTATTATAAAAACTATTTGAACATTTTACATTTAAATTTCAAGTAGGATTGATTTTTAGTCTTTTAAAAACGTTGCTAAAGTTATCAAATCAAATTATTTTTTTATAAATATTATACTTAGAGAGAGAATTTTCTATTCATCGAAGTCAACAATTATATTTGAACTTCTCATGTATAATGTGGTTGAATAAGATTGAACTTTCAAAAGGTAATAGATGATCAATTATAGATATTATGTGCATTCACAGTAGACAATTAATAATGAATTAAAAGTTACTAGGAGATAAGTCTACATGTAAATAATGTTGAAATTGTAGTATTTGATCTTTGACCCTTTTTAGAAGTGAAAATTACACAGAAGATTTTGATTTAAGTTAAATATGTCATAAAACAGTGAATATATTTTTTATTAAATAATTGAATTATTTAATTAAATTTTTACTTTTTGATATATGTAGAAAACAACATTGGAATGAAAACTTAAACAGCAACTTTAGTTAAGTTTAAAAATTTTACAATATGCTTTTATTTTAAAACTTTCTAATTAGTTAATTTATCTTTTCCTACAAACTTCTACAATGAAGGTTTGGTTTAAAATAATAGAAAATATATTCTTAATATATAGTGTACAGTGAATTTATGGGTCTCACCATATTGTAAAAAATTATGAACATCTTAAATAAAAAATTGAGACAAAATCATTTTATTATTGATTTTAATATACTTAAAATTGATGATCTAAATAATACATAATTCTAAATTATGTTGTAAAATAATATAGAGTTTGCTTGTTGGCACGATGGAGTCATTGGTTTCTTACATGTTACATCTCTAATAATAAAATTTTCTTATTTTATTTAAAATAACAAATACTGTTACCTTAATATTTTCCACCATCTATGCCTTTCATAATTAATTCTCTTTATTTTTAAAATCTTTTTGTTGTTTTATGTAAGGACTAATGCTTGATTATGAAGTATGCAATAAAATTTAGAATAAAAATTAGGATAACAAACTCTGCGGTATAAATTTTTTACCACTATTTAAAAAAAAAAATCATTTTGACGTTACTTTTAATAGTGTAAAACACAAAACTTCATGTTGCCCGGATAATTGTCCTAAAAATTATATAATTGGATTTTGCCATTTGATCCTAAAAATTATATATTGGATTTTGCCATTTGAAATGAGAATATAGCTGCCACCACCTTTCACCTGGTGGAGAAATTCCTTTACCAGGCGATTCGCCTGGAGAACATCTCTCGATCGAACTCAAGCCGCAGAGACCTTTGAGAAGCAGTCTCCAAGGAATGGGTTGCTAGGTCTTGGACAGGGCATCACAGGGCAAAACCAGGAAGTGGGGGATCTCTCTCTCTCTCTCTCTCTCTCTCGTCACAGAATATCCCATTTCCCCTTCTGGCTTGCTGAGGCTAAAGATACTCTTCATCTCTTTCTTTGCTTCGGTCTGTTTGTGAAGAGGGGGAATAGAGACATACCTCCTCGTTCTAGGTAAAGAAGAAGACTTCCTCTAACGTTCTAAGATGTGGTCAGCTCTCTCTCTCTCTCTCTCTCTCTGGGTGATTATATTGTGTAGAAGATCCTTTTATTGTTTGAATCCTATGGGTATTAACATACACTAAGAAAATCAAAAACCAATTTCTATATAACCCAAGAAATCAATTGCTATGCTACCTTTTTTTTTTCTTAACCGTGGGCGTTGATTTTTTTTTTTTGGTTTCTTCTTTGGAATGGGTTTTTGATTTCTTTTGTTGCTTGTTTGCGTCGATGTTTGTAGGACCTGGAGCTGCTGAAAGTGGAAGTGGAACTGATTTGACCGTCCATCTGAGAAGATGTCAAGGCCCCAGGTCACCATTACCCTGGGGCGTAGCGGTCAGGTGGTAACACTCTATCGATGATCCCCCTCAGGCGCTTCTCTTTGGAAAGAGAAGATGGGGTTCTTCTGTTTTCGTTTCCTTTGCTTTTGTTCTAGTTTTTTTTTTTTTATAATCTTACAAAATTCTATTGCTTCTCTTGTGATTTCTGCCCTGGGTTGTTCCTTTTGCAGTCTTTCTTAGTTATCTGCATTTTCTTTTCATGGAAATATTAGTCATTACACATCAACTTGGTCTTGTGATTAGGACATGGTGACCTTGCTCTTATATAACTGTAATAGTTGTGATTTTTTTTTTTTGAAAGATAGTAATAGTTGTGATTTTAATTTAATAAATTTGTCACTACTTTAAAAAAAAGTTGCAGTTTTAATAGTCAGTACTCAGAAGTGCCAGCCAAGACAGACAAATGCTATCTAATAAAACCCTGAGGCAAGATATTGCCTAATAAGTTGATGATGTGAGAGGGGTTTGCCTCTTTCACTTTGCTAAGTGAAATTGGTGTTTGGAGTCATGCCCATAAAAGACATTCATAATCATTCTGTCACCATTGGATAATGATAAGAACTGAGAATAGCCATTTAGAAAAAAAAGGAGCTGAGAATAGCCATTTTTGCTGGTTTTTTCTTTTTTGTTTTGAGGCAATACCTATTCTTGCCTTGTAGTTCTGCAGCCATTCAGTTCCCTTTTCTTGAAAGGTTGACATGTTATCTTATATTTTTGTATTTTGTTCTTGAACCTCCTAATATTCTACTTATAATGATGTGAGAATCTGCTAGCAGTGATACATGGAGAACCTCAAAGAGATTTTTCTATGTGAATAAGGCTGGGCTTGTCATATATTTTATCTGAAAGCAAATTTCCCTTTCTAAGCTACACCATTATGGATGTTTGCCTATTAAATGACGGTGAGAATGATTTATATGGGTTGAGGTAAGTTGGAGGGCGTACCTGAGAGGTTGATTATTAAGGCTGATACATAGGGCATCATGGATAGTGGCACTGTTGTCATCTGCTTTGCATAGGTCCAGATTATGGTTGGGCATTGTAATTCATTTTCATGGCCAGCTTTATTAATTACTTTTCTCTTTGATCATGTCATTGGCCATCAGTTTCTATGGGTTGATGATGGTGGGATCAACTTATGCCATGATTACTGTCTTATCTTGCCTAGTTTTAATACAGTATTCTCAAAGATTACTGTGTTTCTTAAGAAAGGTATAGATGCTTGCGGTAAAAGGTTATTGCCGATAATGTTTAAAACTAAAACAGAAAGGGCAAGAGTTTTGTCTCACATATATCTGTGAGGATTATATTATGTCAAGTAGGGACTTACCTACCACTACTACTACCAGACACCAATTTTTTTAAGAAGAAACTTTTATTGGAAAAGAAGTGAAATAATTATTCCCAGGGCTTCCAAAGGTTGAAGGCACTAAACCAGAGTAAAAAGGCATTGTATAAGCTACTCTTAACTGCTAAGAGGACAGCACCATCCAAAAACTGAGACACCTCTGCTACGGCTCAGAGATGCTATTGAAATTGTGCTGCCTTGTATCATCCTTGGCAAGGTATCAATCCTTTGATTATCTTAATAAGCCACATGATTAAGAAGGAATTTTCCTGCAGTGACTAGATGTCTGATTTCTAGATTGGTGCCTGCTAAATACCATGGGAAAGAAGCACCAGTAGAAGCCCAACTTATTGTACCAGAAGGGTTACTTCTGAATACACCTTCAGAATCTTGTCTTGGAGAGAAGAAGATGACACAGAAGTAATGCTTGATTTTATACTTAATTGGTACTTTTCCAATCCAATATTCTCGTGGAAACAGCGATATCTTTCTCTCAAGTTCGCTCTTATATACCACTAGCACCCAAGGGGAGTTACAAAAACTTCCATCGAAGTTTAATTGCAATGGACCACCACACATCAGGACTAGTGAGGGTAGGGAGTCATCCTCCATGATCAGTTTGGAGTCAAGATTGTTGTTTTCCAGCCTCGTAGGGGTGAAAGATTCTCATGAATCTGAGTTATTGACCATGAAGAATATAGTAATCATGGAGTAACAGTAGTAGTGGCAAATTGGTGGTGTAGGAGGATTCTGCTAATGTGATAGGGATGGGCTAGTAGTATGAACTGTAACAACCTATCCCGCTAGCACAACTATTTTCCGCTTTGGGCCCGCATGGCTTTGCTTTGGAATGCCAATCCGAAGTTTGCTCTCAAAAGGCCTTATGCTAGAAGGAAGTAGCACACTACTTAAATACCAGGGGAAATCCATGCCCACTGGCGATGTGGGACAACCCAATGCCTAACTAACGATTTTCTCTCTCCTTGGGACGCTCTTGGCTATGGGCCTCCCTCTGGGGCGGGGTATCACATAAAATTCACATCAAACTACGGTCTACAGATCTAGATATAAATAATTTTGTGGATTACTATAAAACGGGAAATCAGACTTCAGATCCGTTTTTGGTATATCTTACAAATAAAATCCGTGGCATCAATTCAAATCACGTGTCTTTGAATTTTTTTACCATAGCTAGATCTCTCTGTCTAGTTTCCGAACATATAAATTTTGTTGCAAACGGAGTTTGGTAGCCCAGATATGATATTTCTCGCAACAGTGTGCAGAAAAGACAAATCCTGAATCGAAATTTGACTTTTGCAACTTTCCACAAATTAGAGTTCTCTAATCCAAACTTAGGGATATTAAACTAGTCCTTCTAAACTTTAATTACAAGTCTGAAATCTAGTTAAATCAGGGTTGAATCTTGGGCATAGAGGTTTAAGCATAAAACAATAAGGATCTCCCTTTCCTATGGTCGAATAACATGAAATAATTAGTAGAAGACAATATTTGTACATACCTCTTTGGGAAATTGAAGGAAAGAGAAGATGAAGATCCAAGAAGAACAAAATCAAGTCTTGTTTGAGTATTCTATGGAAGAGAAGAAGAAACAAAACACTCTACAAGGAACACCAAGTTTCGGCCATGGAGGAAATTTTTAACGATAATATTCTCATGAAAACCATGGTCTCTTTATATTCGAAATTTCAACCCTTGAATGAACCTCATGGTATTCGAATTTTTGGATTGGATTGCAACAACATGAGGATTGAATTTGCCATGGAAATAATGAGAAGAAGAAAAAGGAATTCCAAAAGAAAATATCAACATACCTTGAAGAGGAGAAAATCGCCCCAACTATGAAGAGGGAGGGTCACTTGAATTTGTGAAAGAGAGAGGAGAGTCCAACAAAGGGAATTTTCGACCAAGAGGGAGAGGAATTCTAGGGGTAATTTCCAACTTAGGTCTCCTATCTATATTTGAATTTTCTAAAAATAATCCAAAGATAAGATTGGATGCCACCTACACTCCACACACCCAAGGCCAAAAAGTGTCCACACTAATTTGGTGTTCTTTTCTTTCTAAAATTGTTACTAATACAAGGAAAAAAAATCGCAGACCTAGGATTCTTAGGATTTTCTAAATTTTCTAAATTTAATTTTATCTAAATCCACGAATAAAAATCCAATTTTCGAAAATCCCTAAACATATCAAACCAAAAACGTGTGACATGATTTTAGGAAAACAATTTTGACTATGCATTTTAAAAACTTGGGTTTTCAATTTATTTCATGAAATCATTTTAAAACATGGGTAAAATAGTCTTTTCATAAATCACACATCTCAAACCATTTTTTTTTAAAACTTGAATTTGAAAATAAAAATAAGAATGGTTTTCATAAAATTTGTCTAAGGTTTATAAAATCACAAATTTACTTTCAAACACTAACATCACTTGTTTTATGTCTAAAATAAATTTTAAATTCCCAATTTTCTTCTCTTTTTGAAATGTTTTCAAAAGAATAAAAATCATCTAGTAAGTTTTCAGTCAAATCTTTAATTCAGTTGGCCTC
Organism: Chimonanthus salicifolius; assembly: GCA_013350335.1. Lineage (NCBI taxonomy): Eukaryota > Viridiplantae > Streptophyta > Magnoliopsida > Laurales > Calycanthaceae > Chimonanthus > Chimonanthus salicifolius. The sequence continues at coordinate 13,346,613 of CM023538.1, read as the reverse complement.
CCATAATTTATCCGGTTCTATTGTCCCCAAAGCCCTTGTCTGGAAAACATTGGCCCCACCTAGAGTCCAACTCTTCTTGTGGTGTTGTGTGAAGAGGAAGATATTAACAAGGGTGGAACTAAGGAGAAGGGGTCTTTTAAGTTCAGAAGGTGAGGTTAATTGTCCCTTTTGTGGGGTGGCGGATGAATCCTTAGACCATCTTTTTGTTAATTGCCCTGTGTCTTGGAGATTGTGGTGTAGTTTCTTGGTTTTAATGGGAGTTTCATGGGTTTGCCTAGGATCGTGGAAAGGGGTATGGGAGTGTTGGCAGTTGCCTGGATTGAGATTGAGGAAAAAGCTCGCTTGGAATTCAATTCCAGCTGTAGTTTTATGGTCTCTATGGAAGGAGAGGAATAGGAGAGTGTTTGAGGGGTTGACTTCGGATTTCAGTGAACTTGTTCATAATGCTAAATGGATGTTATGCTCATGGCTTTGTACTAACAAGGAGTTCAAAGACTTGAAGGTTGGGGATTTGTTTCAGTCTTGGGAGGGTTGTATGATGTCTTATCATAGTAATAGGATAGTCCGGGCTATTTGGTCATTTCTGCCTCGTGGGGTGCTCAAATTTAATGTTGATGGAGCTTCTAAAGGCAAACCGGGGCCAGCTGGGATTGGGGGAGTGCTTAGGGACCATTTGGGTGTCATTAGTATTGTTTTTTCTAACGAGGCGGAACTTCTTAGTATTCGGAGAGCTTTAACTCTAGTGTCTGATTTAAGGGGGGTTAGATTAATCATTGAGAGTGATTCCTCCAATGCTATCAAATGGGCCAGCGGAGAGAAGCGTCCTCCTTGGAGGCTTGTCACTTTGGTAAGGGAGATTAGGGTGTTGAAATCGGACTTGGAGGTGTCTTTTTCATTGGTTAGGCGGTCTGCGAATGGAGTGGCAGATTTCTTTGCAAAAAATGGTGTGGATGGAGTTATTCAAGGCACTTTTGATTTATCAAGAGGATAGTCCTTGTTAGATTTAGATTTTGTAGCGTTCTCTTGGAGTTCATTGCTTTAGGGTGGTGCTCACTTAGTGGTTTATGAGTTGTTTTGTATCTTTTTTTTTTTTTGGTATCTTTTTCTTCTTTTAATAAATCTGTTATTCACTGCTCAAAAAAATAAAATAAAAATCAAAGTAGTGCCCTTTTCAAAATTCGGAGAATTTAAAATCATCCTTTCAATTTCATAAAATGTTAAATTCTCAGTTTAATTTCTCTCTCTCCTAGAAGAATATAAAATTGTGTATCTAACTGAGGAGGAGGTGTGTGAAATGGGGAAGCTATTTAAATTCAAGAAAATTCTAAGTCTTGTGTGTTTTCAGAACAATTTCTGACAAAGTATAAACTAACTCACAAACACACAAATACTTATTTTCTAGTCTAGCTCTACATATTTCTATTGACCCATTAATCTGGACAAGGTCATTACACTTATGCCACTCTTGAGGTGTTTTGTCATGTATAGTTGTTTTTTGTGTAAGATGGTGCATATTTCTATTACCTCTTAAAAAAAAAAAGAAAAAAAGAAGGATGGCGTGGATAATTCCTTAGAGGGGATAGGTTTTAGGACTCCCAATTTCTTTCTTTTTTAGATAAAGCTTTGTGCATCACATGTAGACCTTGCAAAAGTTGAGCTCTTCAGTCAATTACTCTGGCTGCAAAAAGAGCTCTTCAGTGGCCGAAAAATCCTTCGGAGGGGGACACCTCCACCGGTGATGTTCGGTAGGCAACTGTCCATTTCTCGATTGTTGCAATTACTTCCACGTGTGTCAAGCGTGCTTCCGAGTCTCCCTAGCCTATCGTCCATGCGCAGTTGAAAGTTGTCCCCCACGCACAGTTGAGAGTGGCTGTCTAGCAGCATCTGCAGACGTTGTCGGCCATTGTATCGAGGAGAGAAGAGGTTTCATATGCCAGTTTTTTCTTTTTAAGAGCCTGCCAGTTTTTTCTTTTCTTTTCTTTTCCCTAGTAAAAGAGGGTCCATTTTGGGTTGGACTTACCTGTTTCTGTAATGTATTTACACCTCTGGTGTTGTTTTTTTATCTATTAATATATTATATGAACCATTAAAAAAAAGAGCTTTGCTTGTTTTTGCCGGATTTGTGGTGACGACTTAGTTTCCTCATGAAGTTTCTCTCTTGGAATGTGAGGGGTCTTAATGACCCAATAATAATAGGGTTTTCAAGATCACAATGGAATTTTTGCAATTTTGTTGCACTCAGTTCTTCACCAAATGTGCATTTTGACCTCCTCTCTCATTGATTTCCGGAACATTTCCATGTTCGATTCCATCTGTGGCTAGAGAGAGTGTTTTGCTTTGGCATAGACTTATTTTATAGTTTTTTTCCTGGCCTCTTCGGTGTTCTGGGCTCAAAAGTTTTCTGTTTTTTGCTGTTTTCCATCTCTTTACTTGGACCTCTCGTGCCTTTTTTTTTTATTAATATAGTAACCATTTCAAAAAGAAAAATACCCGACCTGATTAACCGACCTGTTTTGATAAATGACCCGATTCTAATCAAACCCGTTTTATAAATGGCTAGACCTGACCCGAACTTGAAAATAAATGGCTAGACCTGATTGGCCTGATTTTTTTTTTTTTTGAAAGTTAACTTCATTAATCAAGAGAAAAAAAAAGGGAGCACACACAAACCGCAAGCTACCTAGAAAAACCAAAAAGAGGAAACAACCTCAAAATTACATGAAATTATTCACAATCTCCCAACAGCCTCTGAATTGGTGGACCGATGAATCCAAGACACTAAATATCCATACGATATCATGGAATGATGAATCCTGTCCATTTTATTTAGATAGCACTAAGGACAAAGAGACCCCAGAACCCAACTGGCTACAATCTTAGAATCACCTTCTAAAATACTCTCAACTACTCTTAACTCATCCAACACCAAAACACCCCTCCACAAAGCATATAACTCCACATTTAGAACAAAACCATTGTGGAGAGGACCCGCAAAAGATAGCACAGAACCACCGAAACCATTCCGAATAATCCCTCCATAGCCTGCTAAAACAGCCTCTTGCACACAACTTCCATCAAAATAAGTTTAAGAAGGCCCGCCGTAGGAGACCAAGCCACGGACCTAACCAAAATTGATTAAGGCAAGAAATGATCCACTGAGTTCCAAGCATGACAAATATCTGATTCATAACTCCCCAGAATTTTCCGATTGACCTGATTATTGCCATGCACAGGCAACCGTATGAGGTCTACACCCATTTAAGGAGTAGTGTTGGGATGTATCTCGCTTGAAAAATCTCCTTAACTTGGTAAAGGGTAAACTCGACCTGAATTGAACCCGAAACAGACCTGAACCAACTACACCTGTTTAACAAGATCCAGAAACAGACCCAAATCGAATGAGACCTGAACCGAACTTGATGCGACCCAATCCGTTGCTAGGTCTAATCACATGTCTAACAGTGTATAACTCTTAAACTGTGTGGTGTTTGTATCTTTTTCATACTGATACAACATATTTTACCTATTTAAAAAAGTTAAACAGTACAATAAAATCTTAAGGAGTCTCATGTGTGGCAAATTGAGATAATGAAATCAACTACACAATCTGAATTTGCATATGATATTATCAATTTGTCATGACTTTAGGTAGCATTAGTGCAAATTCATAGTTACACCATCAGATCATCGAGTGGAATTTGGAAGAACTAAATGCCGGGTATAGAACCGATTACCTTTGGATTTGGACAATGTTAAATGAAGAGGATTTTGTGATGATTACAACAGAAGTGTGGTCCAAAAATATTCCAAAGAAGCCGGATAGGATCTCAAATGCATCTTATGATGAAGGTGTTCTTTATAGTCTTCATATTTAGTACCAAATCCATTGGGAAGGAAAGTTGGAAGGAAAGGCATTGTCCAATAAGTTATCCTAGATCATTGGTTTCAAAGCTTGTTATTACTTCGTTCTTTGGCATATAAGACTTCAACCTATGATCTTATTCTTTATCTGGCTACTATTTTAGGGAAAACCATTATCCCAGAAATTTTATTAAGAGATCTAACAAAACAAGTTACTGGTTTATAAAAGCTTAGCTCCATTTAATAATTTGTTTCCTAAATGTCATGAATGATTAAGGATTTATACATATAATTAGGTCGGTATAAATTTCTTGTAGTAACTTAAAGATCCTCGATAGTCCTTTTTATTTATTTATTTTTGAAATAATATGAAGATTCTTGATGATACTTTGATTCATGTGAACTGATAAACATGCATATCCATCAAACTCAAGCATCTCCTGATGTTATTGTACTTAATTTTGAATGCATTGCAGGTTGTAAAGAGAGCTGCACCAGTTTTAGACACAACCGATTCTGTATATGTGCCACCAACAAGAAGTAAGAGACCCATAAGTGAGAGATTGGGTAATGCTATTGATAATACCAAACGGTGTGTTTTCCATTTGTTTGAAATATTTTCAATTCTCATTTTTTTTTGAAGCAATGCATACATATTTCTGTGTAAGGGTTACTTTAGAGTGTTAGTGAGGATTAGATATGATTCCTTCCACTGACAATTTTGATAGCTAGTTTATTTATTTGCAACAGATTCTTTTGTTTTGTGTGACACTTCTACAAAAATTGTATTGATACGATGTACATTTCTTGAATTCTTGGTTAACAATTAGGGTTGCAGCTTTCTCTTAATACAACTAAGGTTGCAACTAGCATGAGAGAGCAAATTTGCTCCTTTTGGCTAAAATGAATAGAAGGTGGAGAGAGAGAGCTAAAATGAATAGAAGGTGGAGAGAGAGAGCTAAAATGAATAGAAGGTGGAGAGAAAAATTTGCTCCTATTGGCTAAAATGAATAGAAGGTGGAGAGAGAGAGCTAAAATGAATAGAAGGTGGAGAGAGAAATTTGCTCCTATTGGCTAACTATGGTGGAGATTTGGGGGAGTTTATGGATGGAGGCAGCAAAAGAAAATCATGGGGAAATGATTAGAAGGTGGGTTGTAGGATTGTAGATCATAGGGGCAGGTCATGGATTTGGAAATCTTTCTTTAACTTAGAAAATATAACCAATGAAATTAGTGAGCTTTATAATAAGGGAACAAGTGTTTTAGGTTGTGTTTGGACAAGGGGAAGTTAAACTTGAGAACTTAAAGACAATGTTTTCACTTTCTAGTGGGGATTCCCATTTTTGTACTTCTCCCTTTTTCATTTTTTTAGTTTGGTTCACATTTGCCATGGACCATAAACTATTTCTTGGCTCAAGCAATGAGTTGTCTAGTAGGTAGCTCCAATTATCTTTGAATTAGACTAGGGAGACACAAGCATGCAAGGAAAATGGTGAAAGCTAACTTATTAATTTTTCAACACTAAATAAAAATGTGGATTGTGGATGCTATGTGGGATTAAAAGTCAAAAGCAACAAAAGAAAATCATGGGTAAATGAATAGAGGGTGGGTTCTCTAGGGTTGTAGATCATAGGGATTGGTCATGGATTTGGAAATCTTTTGTTAACTTGGAAAATATAACCAATGAAATTAGTGAGCTTTTTAGAACAAGGGAACAAGTGTTTTAGGTTGTGTTTGGACAAGGGGAAGTTAAAATAGTGAACTTAAAGACAATGGGTTCTCTTGCTAGTGGGATTCTGTGTTTTTGTAGTTCACGCTTTTTCAAAAAATTTCATCATATAGTAGTGGGTAAATTCACATTCACCATGGACCATAAACCTATTGCTTGGATCAAGCAGTAGGTTGTCTAGCAGGTAGCTCCAATTATCTTTGAATTGGACTCGGGGAGACACAAGAATGCAAGGAAAATGTTGAAAGATAACCTATGTTGGAGTGTTTTTCAATACTGACTAAAAATGAGGACTGAGGATGTTATTTGGGATAAAAAGTCAAAAGCGTCAATAAGGCTTTAGGATAGGGACAAAATACAACATTCTTTTATAGAATGAAAAATGCATGGAAAATGATTAATACTTTGAGAATGTTTAAAAAAAGTTAAAATAACATCAGTTCAAGTTTCCTATCCCAATTCCCTATATCTAAACATAGGGTCAGTGATAGGATGGCTTGTATCACAATTGACAGGTGCTTGTAGTTGCAACTACAAAAGTTGTGGGTTTGGCTTGTGTTACAATCTCAAAACTCAAAAAGGTCATAAGAGGGGAATCAAAGGTATTTTTCCATGACTGAAGGTGTACCATACCATAGGATGTACTGCCATAGTTCAAAGTAGAGATGGGAGACAATTGTGTATGTTTTCATTGTTCGAACAGTTTGGTATAGAAAAGGCAGTAGTGGGGCCATAGTTTATATTTCCACAACTCGTATAGATTGTGGGTCCATGTGGTGTGTCTTCTTGATTGAGATTTTAGGTGACTGAGGACCATATGGTGCATTTTTGTGCCTTAGGGAGTTGGTATTACAAAGAGATTCATGGGGCTTTAAGGTGTGTTTCCAAGACTTGAAATGTAAGAGTCATGAGACTATAAGGTGTATTTTGGTGGCTCCAGGCTTTGTTAAAAGCTACAAGTTTGCAATATGAAAGAATCATCAGATTGCATTTTCTTTAAATAATAAATAAATTAATAAAGACAGGATCATCAGACAATTAGGTATATTTTCATGACCAAGAATTTGGGAGACATTGGACCCTAGGTGTGTTTTTGTAGCTGAGTATATGGAGGATTTTTGACGCAGGACAAGGGATATGGTAACCCTAAATGCCTAAATGTGGATTAAAGGAATGAAAATAATGCACCCTAAATCTAAAATGGGCTGAAATTAAATACCAATTAATATATGTAATTAATTAATATAGAAATTTATCACAAAGAATCTTGCAAATTCTTGTAATCTAATATAAGTGATTATAAGACAATCCAAAACAAATCACATCTAAAGTTAAGGTCCCTCAAAACAAAGGGGGTTGTCAAATCCCATAAATATGTAGATCTATCATCAGAAATAGAAATTAAATTGGCTGTTTGGTAAAGAGAAATTGTAGGACAGCAGTAATATGAGATCTTAACGGTATGAGACAACAAAATAGGAGATCTCAATGGATAGGACAGCAGTAAATAGTCATATATGGGACTGTTATGGGTTAGGACAACAGTTTATGGGGCTGTTTGGGATAGGGAAGGGGTTGGGACGAGTCTGGATGGGATTTGGGACAGGTCGGGATGGTTAACAAGGATTTTTCTAGGACAGATCTGGGACAACAATAGGATGGTTCTGGGACAGATCTCGGATGGTTATGGGATGGATATGGGTCGGATCTGGGATGGATATGGGTCGGATCTGGGACAGCAGATGGCGTGGCTATGAAAGGTGATGGCAATGGCTCAAGGGATTTTTGTTCTTAGAAGAAAAGAAAAGAAACAAAGAGAGAGGTATGAGAGATAGAATAGATAGAAAGAGTACCTGGATAGAGGAAGGCTTCTCACCTTCTTGTTCTTGGAGATTTCTCACTTCTGTGGCTTCTCACCAATTCCTTTCGCAGGAGGCAAGTTTTGCAGAGAAAACTTCAAAGCTTCTTTCATTCATTAAGTGTCCATCCCGTATGGAGGGGTTACATCATATATATATATATATATATATATATAATGACTTAAAAATATGAAAAAGACCAAAATACCCTCAAATAAACAAATACCAAACTACTCCCAATGATCAGAAAGCCCTAATTACATGTAAAATCACTAAATTTATCCAAACAAAACCAACTATTGGACTAAACAAATAAATGAAAGAAAAATACAATCATGAAAAGCTGTAAATCCTAAATCTAAATATATAAACTTGCTAAATATGGAAACTTGCTAAATATGAAAACTTGTGTGGTGCTCCGCACCAATTTTGCTTCAAAAAGACACTTGTGGGACCATAAGATGTTTTTCCACAACTTGGACATGAAGGTTGTCGAAATCGTGCGATTCACGGTTCGAATCGCACGATTCGTATCGAATCGGAGGTTCTTACGGTACGAATCGGTATAATATCGAAATTAATTAAAAAAATTGCGTTTTTTTCAGAATCGTGAATCGTGCGATTCGAATCGCACGAATCGCAGTATCGTGCGATTCGAACTGCGAAGAAGTGGAAGAGGTACGGATTTAAGGAAAGAAGAAAAAGAAGAAGGAAACGAAGAGAGGAAGATGTGCTACGAGAGGAAGAAATAGTGTACCTGAGCAGCTTTGCGTCTCTTCCATCTCCCGTTCTCTCCTCTTCTGCTTCCCTCTCCCGTTCTCTCCTCTTCTGCTTCCGTCTCTTCCATCGCCCATTCTCTCCTCTTCTGCTTCCGTCTCTTCCTTAACCTTGCTTCCGTCTCTTCCTTACCGATACCCTAACTTTCCCTTTTCTTTTCAGTTGCAACTTTAACCTTTACCTTTTTACTCGTGCGATCCTTCCTTTCAATTTTTCACAAGGTCATTTTTTACACTTTCGACCCATGCCATCCTCCCTTTTAATTTTGCACAAGCCTAACACTATATTTTCATATTTCTTAATTTATTGCTATCGTTATTAATTAAAAATATCTTTTATTTTTTTAAACTTTTTGTATAGTTATATATATTTTAAAAAATAAATAAATCTAATTATTTAAAAAAATTATTTGATAGATGTTATTTAGAGTTATTTACAATTTTAAATGCTATTGAATTATTATCTACTACACTAATCAAATTTCAATTAACAGTTATTATTTAAAATAGTAAACTTACTATTTTAATATAATTATTATTAAAATAGTACACATCTCAATTAAATAGTTATTATTTAAAATAGTACACTAATTATTTTAACATAATTATTATTTAAAATAGTACACATCTCAATTAAATAGTTATTATTTAAAATAGTACACTAATTATTTTAACATAATTATTATTTAAAATATACACATCTCAATTAAACAATTGTTATTTAAAATAATACACTAACTATTTTAATATAATTATTATTTCAAATAGTACACATCTCAATTAGACAATTATTATTTAAAATAGTAAACTTACTATTTTAATATAATTATTATTAAAATAATACACATCTCAATTAAATAGTTATTATTTAAAATAGTACACTAATTATTTTAACATAATTATTATTTAAAATATACACATCTCAATTAAACAATTATTATTTAAAATAATACACTAACTATTTTAATATAATTATTATTTCAAATAGTACACATCTCAATTAGACAGTTATTATTTAAAATAGTACACTAACTAGAATAATATATTTTCCATTATCTAGTCAGATATTTTAAGATATCTGGTGTCCCTCTTTCCATAACTCTATGTAACCAATCATTATTAATTTTCATAATTTTCATTATCTAGTCAAATATTTTAATTTGTGTCTACCTGTATAATAAGAAGTGTTTGAAATTGTACTAGATACTTTTAAAAAAAATGTCTGCTATAATAAATTGAACTTTTTTAAAAGCTATATAATATCAAATTTTCATGCCAACTAAACCCATATATTATGTGGAATTGAATAATGTATCTCATTATTCTATGTCATTTATATGTAATTATAGTATAAATAATAATTAAAAAAACATTGTGAATCTTACGATTCAACGATTTACGATTCACGATTCACGGTTCACTCCCCTAGACCGATTCACGATACGATCCGATTTTGACAACCTTGATATGATGTTTGCGAAGTTCGATTTTATGGCTAGTGATTGAGGCGGCACGAGAACATGAGGTGTAAATCTACAAGTCAAAACTATTTGGTGTTACATGACATGTTTGGTACAAAGAGGGAGTTGTTGGATTGGATTGTGTATTTCCACAACTTGATGGTGATTTATGGCTTAGGAGATAAAGAGGCATGGAACCATTGGGCATAAATCTGCGACTTGACATGTATTGGAAGATTTAGGACGATTGGTTTTAGTTCCACATATTGAAGGTTTAGTATAAAATGATGGTTGTAAGGACATAGAATGAGCCTCAAAATCCTAGATTTTTAGAAGCTATAGGACCATGAAGGTTTGCTCCTTCAATTTTAAGATTAGAATCTACGAGATCAAGGATCAATGGATCCGAACTTTGAATTTGAGGTAACAAAACCTTTAAATGGTAGGGTTGCAACTTACAACATTTGAGCTGGACGACTTTTTATTTGTGGATGTATATGTCTGGTTTGGTGTTAGTAAATTTTCAGGCATGAGGGTGTTGATGCTACTCATTTATGATTGATATTGGAATTGCATAGACGCCGACTCAATTGGAAATTTTGTTTTAAATCTTGAGGCCTTTGGAGATACAATTAAGGGTTAACCATATGGTTGTTTGGTATAGGTGGTTTTCTCAATCAATAGTTTATATGCCTCATTCTTATGATCTGGCAAGTAATTTGATATAAAGTCTTGAGATCTTTGAGGTCACAACTAAGGACCAACCTGATGATAGTCAATTGAAGGATGGTTTCCTTTGAGCAACTCTATGGAGATTGGGGTATACATATTCAATGGGGAGATTGGACATTTATTGTGAAAGCGACTACACATGATCAAGGGAAGCTCTTTAATCTGATCATCACAATATCGTAAGATGGGCCATGACAATCAACCACTTATTCCAATCTAATTTTCAAACTCTAAAATCACAAGGCTAAAATAAACGGTTGAGGTTTAAATTTTATGCAACCAGTGTTTTTGTTATTGTCTGCATATTTTTCAGAAAATATATGACCCACTTTTCATATCCTTTCGAGCAATGGTTGATGTGCATTGATCCAATGTGATTTGATATTTTGAGATCTTAGGGGACCCATCTATGGATCAACCTATGGATGACAGAGAATATACTTCTTATTGATGGTGACATGCATCAATCTCACGGCCAACAATTTTTTTTTGAATACACCAACTACTGATTTGTTTGGACCTTTCAAGTAATTGAGGATTAGACTCAGGATTGACCTAATGGCTGGCAATCATTGATTAATATATATTAATATTAACAGATGTTGGGATGTGGCTCGTATTCCCCAAGATTCTCTCTTCTATAAATAGGGGATTTAAATGGTATATACAACTGAAGATTTGGTTGGCGTGTGGAGCCCACATGGGCAGCATGTAAATGCAAGTTGGCACACGACAATGGAGAAACTCTAGGAAGAAAGTGAGAGGTTGTTGGGCTTTCCACTGTGGGATGTAAGTCACAAGGACACGACATGACATGAAGATGACTTACTGTTCAGAGTTCTGAATCTTGGATTCAGAAGTCTGAACTGATGCTGGATGACTTCTGGAGGTTTGCTGTTCAGAAGTCTGAACTGGCATTCAGACCTCCAAATCTACGTGAGCTGTGACCAGTGCAAGGAGAAAAATCAGGAGAAAAGATAGGTTGCCTGCAAGATGAGTAAACGGGTGAAGCATGTATATACATGGCAAGCACTAGAGAGATTCTCTCTCTAGTGGGATACGACATTGTTGTAGTGTAGATATATGTTGGAGAGGCTTCTTGAGCCTCTTGCCCTTTTGCCTTATGTCCTTTGGCCATTAGCCTTTGGGCCGCCTCTTTCTCAAGGTAGAGCAACACAAAAGAAAGGGGATATCTCTAGAACCATAGAGATGTAGACATATACGACGCTGTGTGTGGACGACCTCGTAAATCTCAGCGTCCAAATTTATGGTGTGGTGTGCTTGTTTGCTTGATTTTATGATCGTGTTGTGATCTGTGATCTGCTGATTGACTGATATCTTCCGCTGCATATCATATTCCTAACAAGAGAGACGAAGATTATATTGAGATAAATAATCATTCAACCAAACAAAAGCTCTGCATAAGAAAATTATAGCAGAGCAAAAGCAAAAAATCTTTAACTCAAAATCCAACTATGCTCAAAACAAACACATGTGAACACAACCCATATCCCCATACACCCAAAATCCAACTGCATCCACTCCACATACAGGTCAACCCTATCAACACCAACTTTCTCTAAGAAGTTTGCTACACAATTAGCCAACTTCCTAACATGTTTGAAGTAGTCAGCTTGTCCTCTTTTTTTTTTTTTTTGGGACCGGTAACATAGAAAATTTCATTAATTAAAGAAAAACAAGTACAAAAAGAATCATTACATCAAATGAGACTGGTCTATAAGAGTTGGACTAGGAAAGAAAAAGTAACATGCTACAATATTACATCCTCATAAAAGATACAAAAAAACCATGTTCGAATCCCGCCTTGCTCAATGAAAGAAGACCCCTGATTCTTGATTGTTAATTCCGTGTTAGTCAAAGAAATCTTTAACCTCGTTTGCTGTAGGACTCACTTGAACAAAATAGACATCCAATCTCGAGGATTGATCCCTAATCTCCTTGGCTATGGAAATAACTTTCCACGGGGGTCGCTTGAGTCCTTTGGCCCATTTAATTGCATTTGCCAAGTCCCCTTCAATGACTAGTAAGCCGTGCCCATAGAATTTCCAGATGGTCAACACCCTCCTAATACTAATGAATTCCGCCTTATTTGAGTCCTTGATCCCCATCTCTTCTGTAAAGATCACTGAATTCTCACCCCTATAGACCCTAAGCACTCCTATCCCGGCTGGTTTCGTCTTTCCTTGAGAGGCTCCATCAACGTTAAATTTCCTGACATCCTGTTGAGGAGGGTCCCAAGTGGCAATTGCCTTCAGTTTCCTACTCACTCCACTCATACAACCCTCCTACGATGACAGGAAATCCATTGGTTTGAGCCCCTTGAAATCTTTCCCAGAAAGAAGCCACACACATAACATCCACTTAGCCCTTTGAAAGAATTCATTGACCTCTTATCCATGGATTGACTTCCTAATGTCTGTTACAATATGTATTAGTCTCCAATGAGGAATCTTTCTTTCACTTGCCCATGCTATAGCATCTGCAGAGTCCCCCTTAATAATCAAATTATCCAATCCATGACTGCATTATAGTATAAGTGCCCTTCTAATACCTAGAAGTTCTGCCCATTCCACTGTTTACACCCAACTGGTTCTGAGAAGAACAACACAATTTCCTCGCATCATTATGAACAACCCCTCCAATACCCATAGGTCATGGTTTACTCCTTGCTGCACTATCAACATTGAACTTAAAAAACCCACTATTTTTTAAACTATTACATGCTCTATGCATTGCTAGCTCTTGATGGCAGAGTGAACCAAGAGAAATCAAGTGAATTGACTGATCTGTGGAAAAATGGAATTTCTTTATCAGCACGATTATAGGTAATTAAGGAAATTGTTTCATGAAAGATACGTAATGGAGGCCATTGCTCTTGAGAAAAGTTGTAATATGTGGCTGTGCAGTGCTTTTGTTAATCTAATGCAATATGTTGTTTGTTTTAAGATTTCAATGCTTCGAGCTCTTCTCAAGTGTACTGAGCATCCATTTTTAAAATTTTAATTGTTTTCATTTTCTCATGCAGCCAGCGCCGAGATGATTTGGTTGGTGACAAGCGTTACATTTCCAGTATCCATTCTCTTTGCATTGAAATATTGGATGTTTGTATTTTTAAGTAGGTTTGCTATTACTACCTTTGACGCCCTTAACTGCCTAAAGATGCTCGAATTGGTAGAGATGACCTGAGATTCAAACTGAAGCGTAAACAGTTATCTAGGAGAACCCGGAGTGATGTAGATCTTCGTGAAAAGCTTTCACGAGCACCTCAAGCTCCATATGGAGATGATTTGCAAGAAGGCATTGTTGAGCGAAAGGGCAATGGTCTTGTGAAGGGAGTTCCTCCCAGAAGAAGTGCAGATATGCTGCAGATGGACTCATTAAGAAAGTCTTCTGCCCGGGCTTTAGATGGACGTAGGCGTAGATCTCCAGATAGAGTTGTAAGTTCTTCTAGAGGCATCTCGCCCACAAGAAATTTAGGTGAGCTGAGGCAACCTCCACCAGCGAGGTCCATGAATGCTTCAAGATCTAATCCTTTTTCGAAAGATGGTGCCGTTGATACTTCAAGGCTCACGTCTTTTATGACTAAAGCTCCAGTTTCTTTTGATGCCACAAAGCCAGTTATGCAACTTCCTCCACCAACTGGCATGATACAGAAGAGTTCTTATGCTGTAGGTTTTACTCTCTTTTCACTGCTTTATTTCTTGTCCTAATAAAATGTCTTATTATTAAGATAGCCTTTTCATACATATGGGACACCTTCTACTTACTTGGCTTACTTGTTAACAGAAGTATTTTCAGTATATATGGAAATGGAGATCTATTTTGTACAGCATAAAATTAGTATTTGTCACAAATTATTTGGAAGAGTCAGATAATTATCATCTATTTATTTTTTGTGTGTAAAGTTAGGTCCTTTGGTGTGGAACCAGGAGAAATAATTGTTATCATAGAAAAATCATGCATCCACACTCAGAGATTGGTATTTTACATCCCAGGGGAAGTCCTTAAGCTGATTAAGAGTACATTTCACATTTCTCCAACTTTGGCGACATGCTTAGATGATCAAGCATGGCTTTTCTTGATCAATTTTGTGACCATAAATACCAGGAAACTGCCTTCTTTATTTATATATTTATTATTATTATTATTATTTTTTAGGGAGGGAGGCGAAGGGTGGAGAAATAGTAATACCAGGAAAATGGAAACTCTTTCCCCAAACATATGCCCACTTCTATCACTTCGTGTTTCTGGTATTTATTTATTTATTTTTTTCGTGTGTAAGCATAAATACTTCAAAGATGTTGCAAAGTGAGGCATTATTTTGTTGCATAATTCCTATGTCTGGTCTTCAATCAATCAGTGATGTTAATCCTAGATACCAAAATCTTACCCAAAAAATAGTATCGTTTTTGTCAATTTTCCTTTCTTTTATGTGTTTCCAACACGTGGTTTCTGACTACCATCAAGATTAAAAAAGAAATGTTTCTGTATCATTTCCTTCCTATTGTTTTTTCCCCCATTTGTAGATTGGTATCTGTGGTTTAAGCTTAAACACATATATGAGGATCTGATTTGTAAATGCCATGGAGTTCATTTACATGCCATGACTTAACCTCACATGACTGAACAATCCTATGTCACCATTTATGAGAGCAAAGGCATACTGGCAAAACTTTGTTTGCTTTTTATCTTAATCATTCGTGTACTCTCTCAAAGACCTATAAAGAAATTGTTGGGATCTTTTTTTTTTTATTGTCCAAAGAGTGAATTTTGGGCTCTGGCACATCCAACATAGGTCTACTGAGAAATTGGCTTGGAACTATTTCACACTTGTCATGTGTATAAAAGTTAGCCACTGTTACATCATTTGAACATATGCATTTACAGGGTAGTTTACTTCATTTAATAATGATATTGATTTTTCTCTTCAAGCAGGCTGAAGAACCACTTACTGTTTCTGAGTTGTTGCATTCCTTGGGTTTGGGAAAGTACTCTATTCTCTTTCAGGCAGAGGAGGTAAATTGATTTCACCTTTCTAGCGGTGCATGCCAAATCTTGTTTTTGCAAATATGTGCAATTGAAGATGTAGGTGTTTGAGGTTGTCATTTTGATTTTGTAATTTGATCCCACTTACAATTCCAAGCTTCCTTGCTTTCTCTTCCTAGTCAATGCATTTATTGTTATCAATTACTGCATAAGATTAACTGCAGCATGTAGCCCAGTTGCTAAGTACTCATTTTTGCAACCACATGGTTGTCTTGTCAAGTTCTGTGAGCATTACATAGGCTGAAAAAATTGTCAAATCTAATTATGAATGCCACTCATAGATGGGGTAAATGGCCTTGATGATATGATGATGATAAATAGTTACTTTATAAGATTTGTCTTCAATGAACAAAATCCCATTGTTATGATGAGGTAACATACAAGAAACTGGAAACATTGGCCAGGTTCCATCTAAACATGCTCACGAAGGGAGGCCTCCTCCGGTAGGACATGATTGCCTCCTCTCCTTCCTCTCCCTCCCTGCCCTTCCCCCCCTCTCAATTACCCACTCTCCCCCTGTTCCTGTGCCTTCCAATCGCTGGGAAGCAACTAGGAAAGCCTCATTTTCACTCTACATCTCAAATCTCCTTGACCCCTTTTCAAAGCTTGACATCTTTACTCTGTTTAGCAAATCTGAAAGGATAGTTGACGGCTTCATACCTGCTGGCAAGGATCCGGGCAAACATCGGGGATTCGCTTCAAAACTAAGCCGGAGGCCCTCCGTGCCATTGTCAATGTCAATGGAGGATCCTTCCGCTGTCAGAAAATTTCTGTCCAGATGGCGAAGTTTCCTGAGTCTGTTGGCCTCGACACCAGTCTGGATTGTCCTCTCTGTTAAAGGAAAATCAATCATCCTTAGCTAACATTTGGTTGATCTTTGATCTAATCAACTGAAGAGTTGCCTCGTGGCTACTTTGATGTCTCCCTCTAGAATTTCCACTGTTGAAGATTGGATTACTGACTGGAATTGCCTTGGATCTGTGTCTGTCAGTAGAATTGATTCTACCCATGCTCTTCTTTCTTTTGAAGTGGTTGAAGAAGCTTCCCAATTACTGAGAGAATTTCCAATTCTTTGAGACTCTCCTTTTTCCTCTCTGGTTTTTGGTCTCTGATATTGACTCAAAAGCTGTCTGGGTAAGGGTCTTCGGCCTTCCCCTCAAAGCCTTGTTTCGGGAAGCCCTCAATGCCATTGGAGTGTTGTTCGTTAAAGTAGTGGAGGTGGATCCTTTCACTTCATCTGGGAGGCACTTTCTTTTTGCGAGATTTTGAGTTGTCTGATCTCCTCATCTTCAAGAGCTCAAATCCATCCCTTTGAAGGTAGGAGGAGACTGGGTTGATTTGGGTGTGCTATTAGTATCCGACCTTTCCATTCCTGGTGCTTCTCCCTCGCTTGAGATTGGAAGACCTAGCCAGTTGCCTGTAGCTCCGCCACTTTCAACACCTTTTGTTGCCGCCAAGTCCGTTCCAGGTCCGGGTCGACCTCCTCAGCCTCAGGTAGCTCAATGCTATTCCCAATCCCTCTCTCTAGTCGGCAACCCCGACACTTAGCAGCTCCTTCAGCCCCCCTTTGCCACACCTGGATCCTGCTCATCTTCCGGTCTCTCCCCTGAGAAGAGATTCTGTGTCGCCTAACAACCCTATCGATGTTAGGTTGCAGCAGCCACCTTCTCCTTCATCTAGAAGGGATTTGGGGAGCGTGACGTGTTCGTTAGGAGATCCCCTCAGCCCAGTCAATGAGTTGACCAACTCTGGTCAACTTTCCCCTAGGGCAAGATCTGCCGTTGATCAAACCTTAGAGCCTCTTTTTGCTCCATTTGTGACCCTCCTTTGATTGATCATGCTATCCAAGGTGTAGATCAACCCGACCTTCTGTGGATTTCAGTCAATCTTCGCTTGTTCTCATTGTATTTTGATTTGGCATGTTTGCAGGTTTGGATAGTATATTTTGTGTAACTGGTAAGTGTGGATGTAGGTGTCTCTGTCTTTATCTTATAGCTGCAGAATTTTGGGTAACTTGCTTATTCCCTGTTCTTTTGGCTTGGAGGTATGCATTATTCCTCAATCCTGTTTAATGTTCAATAGTGACTAGGACAATGGGCAAGGTTCTCCATTCTTTGCTAAACTTCTGTGGACCCTCAAACTTCTATATCATTTGGAGGATGGTTCTTGTGGTGATTCTTTGGTGCACTTGGAAGTGGAGGAGAAATATGTCTTCTATGATAAAACTGCAGTCCTTGGTGGCTCTTTGGATAATGTGTATTGAGCCATATAGTCACTCTTACCTCAAAAGAGATTGAGGACATTTCGAGGTCTTGTCTACCTGAATCCTGGTTGGAGTGCATGTCGAATGGTGCCATGAGCGTGATGTAATCCTATTTTTTCTTCTTTTTGTTTAGGAATAGATGCTCTAATTTTAGGGTGGTATTTTTTTTTTTTGTTTTGCAGCATTTCCATAATAGTCTTCTATTATCACCTCAAAAAAAAAAAAAAAGGTTGGGGCCGTAAGGGTGAGCCATGGAATTGCTTTGACCATTGTTTCATGGTTTGTTGCATAAGAATCCAACTTTAATTAAGTGTCTAAGTAGGTGAATCCTGGAAACATGATCCAGGGATTGTGCATAATATTTGAATAGTGAAATGTTCATTTTTGAATGAAAATCATTGCCACTAACAAAACCTTACCCATCTGTCTTGGCTTTGTGTATATTCTGCAGTCATCCATGTTTAGGGTCAAATTGTTTGTCATTTTGCTAACTAACATGTCAGATCTATGTACTTACTAATTGGTCTCCTCCTAATATCACCCTGAACTAGCAGCTCTGGGTTGTTATTTGTTGAAGCATGGATTTATCTTGCGCTCTTTACAAACATGCCCAGTTATCTCTTCTATGAGTGCTGCCAATTGGTTGATGACTCCTTATTTTTAATGAAGATATTAGAATAAAAATAATGTGCAGATTTAATGTAGGTGATCGATTTGATGCAGATTTCATATTTTATTTGGATTTCAAAGAGGAAATGGTATGATAAGATTTTCATCTGGAGCAACAATTTTATATAGTACCATAAGAATCCATGAATCCTACATGGAGAGATGTCTGGCATGGTTCATTACTTATGTCAAAGAATTTGTTCATAGTGCTTGTGATGTATTTTTCATTTCCCCACACACACAAATAAAAGAGTTTGAGGTATTGAATTTGGGACTAAAATAGCAGGTTAATTCAAACTAGTCCAACATATTTGGGGCATACCCAAGTTGTAGAGTTGAGAGGTTACAAGTTGCAGGTACAAGGAAGAGGAGTAGATTTACTGAAAATATGTAGGGAAGAGATGAAGAGGATTCCGATTTTAGGGTTTATGATAGAATCAAATATAGAAGTAGAACTTGAAAAGCCGACCCCATATAGATGGGGATTTTGGCTTTGATGATGATGATGATATCATTCTCAGGTCATATGCAATACTTCATTTTCATGTATCATGCTCTCTTCGTGCATTGTATGTTTGGAATTGTAAAAGTTGCTATATATAGTTTCCCTGATTTTTTCCCCTTTCTGCTGTCTTTTGTAATTACTGAGAAGCACAGTGGCATGGAGAAATTCTGTCTCTTGAACTGGGATTTTGAAAATATATTGGGTTAATTGGGAAGCAGTATAAAAGGTAAAATAGTTTGGTGGCACTACTATGATTTTCATGTTTCTTCTGTTGCTTGTACATTATGACTGTCAATGTTGAAGTAGATAAGGTTGAGGAAGTTAGGAGATTATAAGGGAAAGAAATTGATTTTCTCCAGATTCTCAGGGACTCATGTTTGAGTGTGTAGCTTAGCCAAGGAGTAGGTTTACATAAATCCAAGATTTATGATGAATGATTATAGCAGGAGTTTGGCTGTTCTTTCAGCCATGGGCTGTGCAATCCCTCTTTGCATTCTGTTAATTATGGAACAGTAGTTGTTCCTACATTTTAATCTTTTCAGGATGTCATCGTCCAGTTTGTAATCTTTTAGTTATTTACTATATATTCTTTTTCCTCTGTTTTTTTCCTTAAAACATAAGGTTTTTTTTTGTCCTCTTTTTTTTTTCTTCTTTCCTAATGATTTTTCTTTCTTCTTCTTCAAAATAAAAAATCAATGACTCCCAAAAAAGTTTGGAGTCTCATGGGCATTTAAGTTTTTATAATTTAAACACAATCTTTTGGACTTCTGACTTGTTCTTATTATTAATGATATTGGTCCAATTTGCAGGTTGACATGACTGCATTGAAGCAGATGGGAGATAGTGATCTTAAGGAGTTGGGAATACCAATGGTATTTTTAGTTATTGCTCTTTATTGGTTTTATAACAGGCTTCATCTAACTTTGCCAGGTGGTTTTGATCCATGCATTATTGGACTGTAGTCATAAAAATGAAGGATGCCTTATTTCATACGTTAGTAATGTGTGTGGTGTATGTATGGAATCAGAAATGTAGTGTATTCTCCTCCAATCCACCCCTTTCCTCCCCCAAAACAAAAAATGGAAGTCATCATTTGCTCTAATTCTATCCTGAATCATTTTGTCATTGTCTAAAAACTGGAAAAAAAGAATAGTGAAATTCTTGAATTGGATTACAGGCAGGTCTGGGTTTCTTTTGAATTCAGATGGTTGTTGGTTTCTTTTTATTTATATCCCTTTTAAATGCTACATATAAATATGAGTCAGAGAAGGATGTCACTGTGTATAATGATGTATGGGAGTGTGTGCTGATAATTAATTAGATTCCACCTCTAAAACCAAGAAAGGGAAGAGTCTCCACCACCTTTAATTCTATCCTGAAGCATCCACTTCAGAAATATTTATGGCAATAAAAATTCTATCCTGAATAATTTTTTCCATCGACTTAAAGAAGGAAAAGAACAGTGGAATTCTTGAAATGGGTAACGTACAGTTCTTGGTTTCTTTTCATTTGTTTGCATTCCCATATATATGTCTAAATATGGGATAGAGGAAGCTGTTATCATGTAATGTTTTTTTTTTTGGGGGAAGGGGAGGGAGAGGGGGTGGGGGGGGGGGGGGGGGGGGGGAGGATGAGGGGAGGGATGGGGTTTGAAGGTAACAGAATGACTTCAGCTATATATAAGAGAGTACAAAAAGTGGCTGAGATGGACACAAAATACATCATAGGAATGACATAGAACTAGAAAACAGTAAAATCTAAGAACAAATTCGATCTATTTACACTGTGCTCAGTTAAATAATCTGCAACCGTATTAGCTGATATCCAAGTATGTACAAGGGAAATGTTGAGGGAATAGAAAAGCAATCTAATCTCTCGTGCCAAAGATAGGAGTCTCCATGGAGGCTTCTTCCTTCTGAAGCCCACCTCATGGTGTTCACCGAATCACTTTCCACAATATGCTTGCCTTGAAAGTGATCACAAAAAGCTAATACTGCTTGTCTAATTGCCAGAAATCCGCTTCATTAGAGTCTTTCACCCCTACCAGAACCAAGAAAAGGAAAGAATATTCCCTCCTGATTCATGTAGAATTCCTCCTATGCACACCTATCCTGGCTTGCCTCTTGCTGCAGGATCCATGTTGAATTTAACTGACCCAGGTTTTGGATGCTTTCATTTTCCTTGATCTTAAACCACACTTCTGTTATCTTGTAGCATTGACAGCCATTCCCTAGACTATGGTGGAGCATGAAGTACCAAGGAAGTCTGATCTCCACTTCACCCAAGAGATAGCTCTAGCCTTGCATAACTCAAAGATTTCTCAATTGTGCATTCTTTGCCCTAAAAAATCCTGTTATTCATCTCCTTCCAAACTGACCAACAAATTGTCACTGGAATGACCTTCAATTAGAGTTTTGCTTTCCCCCCAAATGGACTTCTCCTCCAACCCAGCAAGAGGTCTCCTACATTGGAGTTGATAGTCCAAGAGACCCCACAATGGGCTAAGAAGGAAGGGCATAAGTTGAAGGGGCAAATGAAGATGATCCACAGTCTTCTGAGCCTCTTTGCATAGAATAGTGGATGAGTTTGCTTTGAGTGGTATGATTCCTCTCCTCTCCTACCTTGGAGTTGATAGTCCAAGAGACCCCACAATGGGCTAAGAAGGAAGGGCATAAGTTGAAGGGGCAAATGAAGATGATCCACAGTCTTCTGAGCCTCTTTGCATAGAATAGTGGATGAGTTTGCTTTGAGTGGTATGATTCCTCTCCTCTTAAGGTGACATCTGGTTAGAGCTTTGCCATGGATAATGGTTCATCATAGAACCTCCACCGTGGTAGGGACAAGTGATGTAGGTCAAACTCTAATACCAAATCTAACGTAGGACAAGTCAAAATATTGAAAGCCCTAGATCTAAATGATATATGGAAGCCAGAATGCAAAATGCGCAACGTGAATCATGGACTAATTTAATCATACCAAACCCTGTATATGGTGGAGCATGAAGTACCAAGGAAGTTTGATCTCCACTTCACCCAAGAAATAGCTCTAGCCTTTCATAACTCAAAGATTTCTCAATTGTGCATTCTTTGTCCTAAAAAATCCTGTTATTCATCTCCTTCCAAATTGACCAACAAATTGTCACTGGAATGACCTTCAATTAGAGTTTTTGATGCAGAACAAGGTATAAGGTGACCCTACATGCCTAATGTGGTCCCCAAAATTAAAAGGGTTGAAAATAATGCACCCTATACTAAATATGGGCTGAAATTAAAATTAATAAATTAAGAATGAAATAATATGATAAGCTGCAAATGATTAATAAATCTAGAAATCCAATGTAACTAATTAAATAATAATCCAAACACTTAAAATGGGTAATGGGTGTGGTTAAGTTAGGCACATGTGGGGTAACTTAAAGGAGTTTAAGTCACGTGGGAAACTTGGGAATTAGGGCAACCATGCGAAAGATGGAATGTGAAAGGCTTTAGGGACATGCGAAGAAGGGAAAGGAAAATAGGATTTCACGGCAAACTTCAGGTGAATCGAGGGGCACGGAAGGCACAGGGATGGGATATGTGGCTGCGACAAAGTGTAGGATGGCTTTAGAGGAAGAGGCGACAAGGTTCAAGAGGGAGTAGGGAAGTCACAGGAAGCTAGAGAGGAGATTTGGGGATGGTGGAAAGGTGGATCTGGTTAGGGAAAGGGGACGAAGGTGAAGAAGGAGAAAAGAGAAGAAGACAAGAGAGGTAGAAGGGGAAGAGAAGTACCTGAAGCAGTAGTAGGGCCTCTCGGCAAGCCTCACGCCGTAGCCTGACGCTCTTTGGAATCACTCCGACAATCAATCACACCTTACAAAGTTATCTTGCGAAAAATCTCAATCTTTATTCATAAAAAATCGTCTTTGCCTCATGGAGGCTACAACTTATATAAGCTTGTCCTTACTAAAAATAAATTCTTACTAATTACTACAAATAAACCTATCTAAAAATAAAAATAAAAAAAGAAAATAGCCAAAATACGGAAATGGAAGGTCCGGATCTAGAGAATGCACCGCATCAGTTTGCTTTCCCCCCAAATGGACTTCTCCTCCAACCCAACAAGAGGTCTCCTACCATGCAGTTGATAGTCCAAGAGACCCCACAATGGGCTAAGACGGAAAGGCATAAGTTGAAGGGGCAAATGAAGATGATCCACAGTCTTCTGAGCCTCTTTGCATAGAATAGTGGATGAGTTTGCTTTGAGTGGTATGATTCCTCTCCTCTTAAGGTGACATCTGGTTAGAGCTTTGCCATGGATAATGGTCCATCATAGAACCTCCACCATGGTAGGGACAAGTGATGTAGGTCAAACTCTAATACCAAATCTAACGTAGGACAAGTCAAAATATCGAAAGCCCTAGATCTAAATGATATATGGAAGCCTATATCAGAATGCAAATTGCGTAACGTGAATCATGGACTAATTTAATCACACCAAACCCTGTATATGGTGGAGCATGAAGTACCAAGGAAGTTTGATCTCCACTTCACCCAAGAAATATCTCTAGCCTTGCATAACTCTAAAGATTTCTCAATTGTGCATTCTTTGCCCTAAAAAATCCTGTTATTCATCTCCTTCCAAACTGACCAACAAATTGTCACTGGAATGACCTTCAATTAGAGTTTTGCTTTCCCCCCAAATGGACTTCTCCTCCAACCCAGCAAGAGGTCTCCTACCTTGGAGTTGATAGTCCAAGAGACCCCACAATGGGCTAAGAAGGAAAGGCATAAGTTGAAGGGGCAATGAAGATGGTCCACAGTCTTCTGAGCCTCTTTGCATAGAATAGTGGATGAGTTTGCTTTGAGTGGTATGATTCCTCTCCTCTTAAGGTGACATCTGGTTAGAGCTTTGCCATGGATAATGGTCCATCATAGAACCTCCACCGTGGTAGGGACAAGTGATGTAGGTCAAACTCTACTACCAAATCTAACGTAGGACAATGTCAAAATATTGAAAGCCCTAGATCTAAATGATATATGGAAGCCTATATCAGAATGCATGGACTAATTTAATCATACCAAACTCTGTCCTAGGTCTTCTAGATTTAAAAATCAGTCACCCAAGGGTTGAAATAGGGCTATGGGGCCACCTAGGGTCGCCAATGTAATTAGGGTTTGTTATTTTTTTTCAATTCTTGGGCAAAGCTAAGTCTCAAATAGGGTAAAACAATAGTTTATTGTTAGATCTACGAGCGTAAGATAGGGATCTAGAGGTTGGGATGTGAAATAGGGAAAACGGGTCTAAAGCAGGCCTGTTGTTGCATACGACTATGTACGGACATCCGTATTGACTAGTGGGTCCCTATGGGTCTTTGGTGGCTGATGGTGGGGTTGGGTCCTGGTTTAGTTAGGGTTAGGATTTGGATGAAAAAGGGACAAAAATAAGGTGTAAAAGGATAAAATAGTGGGGAAAAAGAAGAAAAGAAAATGGAAGGAAAGAAAAAGAGAGAGAGAAGATTTGTACCTTGAGTCACATAAGATTCCTTGATCTCACACCAAGAAGGTAGGAGTCACGCCAGATTTGCAGATAGGGAGAAACTTGAATTTCTTTATTCATTCATCATTCATTAATTCCTAAAAGTGTCTCTAGAAAAAGAATGAAGACTACATGTGACTAAAGGCACACGTGGATAATTTAAAACTATAAAAACATACAAGTCATAACAATCTCGGAACCATATAAACTAGAACAATATGACACTAATAAAATAATAAAAAAACAAATGCTTGGATGGCATTGAATCAATGGTCAGATCGGTCCAATCCTTAAATGAATGACTCAGATGATGTAAATGGATGGGTCAAGCCAAATCTTCAAATCTTTGCTTGATCAACGTACAATCTGGGCCATCCATGGCTAGATCTATCTCTATCTATGGTTGGATATATTAGAAATATGCACAAAATCATATTCAACCATGTTGAGGAAGAATCTAGATTTTGATGCATCTTTCTTTGATGCGTCCCATTATGTCCTTTTCAATTAGTCCTTGCCACGCTACTGCCCTACCATGCGGTTGATAAGTAGATGTGGACATGAGACCAACCAAGGAGGAAACTCTGAAATCCCCAAAAGGATCACTCTGACCCTCTCCTAAACATGTAGTTTCTTTGTGTCAATTTCCATTTTTGTAGAATCATAACCATTTGAAATATTTTAACTTGTTTAATGTCATATTATGAGAGGTGTGCTGGTTTATTTCAGGTTTTCCCCAGTTGTACTTTTGCTTTTTCGTTTTTTTGGTAGTAATTTTTTTATCATCTGGCAATAGAACTTATGAGAGGCTGTGTTGGTTGCAGGGACCAAGGAAGAAGATTCTCTTAGCTGTCTTGCCCCATTCCAAACAACGTCAGTCGAGAGTGGTTTCATGAGAATTGATTTCCCTTTAAGTGATTGGTAGCACAAGGATCGTGTATGTAATCAAAACATTTCTGTCTATTGCTTTCTGAATTTGCATATGAAGTTGGTCATTTAGATTGATTAAAAAGATTAAAATTTATGTGTTTCCAAAGCTGCTTTTGGAATATTTAGAATTGGCAAGTTAACGTGTTTTTATTGCATTTTCTGATGCTAGTGTATATCATTGAACTGCTGAAAAGATCTTTAACAAATCAAACATTTGAAGAGAAAATCAAAAAGGCTTTGGCAGATGGAATTCCCCCTATGCACGTTCCTTAGCACTTACTCTCAGCCAAGGCGAACTATGAGCTTTGACCCCTGGGAAGCATCTGCAGATTTGTTGCATTCATGGTTGGAGGGGAATCAATGCTTCAAGTACACACAGGTGCCAACTTTTGCAGGTATTGGTGTTTGGAAAACATCAGTTCTTGTTTCCATCACTTGGCTGAGCAAGGATTTGCAATCTGCAGATTTCTTAGGTCACTCTTTAAGATTGTTTTCTGTTGTGCTCTGCTTTGAAGAAATGTAACAAATATTTGCGGATATTTGTCTTTCCTGTGATTTTATCATGCGAATATTGACGGACGAAAGTATCTCGTAGTTCTCACAAGATTAGTAAGTATGGCTGCAACATATCACAAAATATCATGTGTTTATTGCATATGTTTTTTTACATATATCATACATTATAGGACATATGTAACGCTGTTAGCCTACGGTGAAGTCTGGGTTCTCAATCCTCATGGCATTTTACACACAACCCTGTTACCCCAGCTCTACACACTCCCTCCCTAGATCTCCAGGCCTCTCACTCCATACCACACCTCCCCTTCTGTTGTCGACATCTCCATGGCCATGCGTTGAGTCCCATTCCCAGTTGTTTTTTATTTGTCGTATTCCTCCGTCTCCCTTCATCCCTTGGCTCACATCACTTAGTGGTCAGCCACCTGACAATCTCCACAGGCGACAACAATCCCCCCTGTTAGTATTAGTTGTTGGCTGCTGTTGATTTGCTCTCTTTCCTTTCTCTCAACTCTAAAATGGACTTTTCAGTTCTACTTTTCTATTTGATCCCTATCATAAATCATGCAGTCTTATGGGATACTATTGACTAAAATAATGTTGAAACATTTTCGTTTGAGGTATTTTTGGAGATGGTACCTTGAAAATAACGTAGAGAACACAACAGTTCTAAAAAATATAAAATACAAAGGGTTTAGTAGATAAATGTGCAAATTAGAAATGATATTTAGAAATGAAACACTACAGTTTTTCATTTATTTTGATGATGATGACTATCTCGAAAGGATTTATGATCCATAAAAGATAATTGCCAACATTATGATTTTCTTTTAACTGTTTACTACTTAATAACCACTCATAATTATAATGAAAATAATCACATGTAAGGCACATTATCAATCCAAACCATTTGTCTTGGTGATTGGAGTTTATTTTTTGGCCATTAATACCGTACAAATCATAAATTGTATATTAGGTATTTAATATTTTATACCCCCGACCCAAAAATATTTTTGGTCCTGTCCTATGACCGTCCTTGCTGGATCATTCCAAATTTTTGTTTTGCAAGTCAGGCGGGTTGCTCATCGTTCAGATATAGGTAAGTTTACAACTTTGGAGACTCCCGCCTAAATGGGATGTGTCGATTAAATGTGGCTCCTGAACACTGGCTTATGAGGCGTGGCTCAGGGGTTAAAAAACCGTGGTGATACGGGTGGCTCCTGAACACTGGCTTATGAGGCGTGGCTCAGGGGTTAAAAAACCGTGGTGATACGGGCAGCCTTTATGCTCGTACTATCGATATGCTCTCTCTTCTGAATTTTTTTTTTTTTTTTATAGAAAAAAATCTGGGCGTTATTTCTATGTATTTATGTCATTATTTAATGGTTATTTAGACATCAAAATGGGGTGTACAAGTTAGAAATTGAGATTTCAATAATTTCACAATAATTTTTGAGAAAATAGCGAAAAAATACCAGAAAAATTGAAAATAATTTCTAACAAAATTTTGACCTAGTTAATTAGTACGAAATGGTTATGTTTAAAAAATTACTCGTAATTTAAATAAATTGTTGTAAACATGAGGAAAAATGGGATTTATATGAAAATAATTGAAAAAATGAAATGAATATATAAAAATAATTACAGATAAAGAATGAGACATAATAATGAAAATAAATAAAAAAATAAGTACTTTATAACATGTACTTCTGTAGGCGTATATGTATCGAAATTGTCTATCTTCAAAAGTTGCATAGCTTATGAAAAAGTATATGCCATGAATGTTCTATTTATCTTAATAGAACAAGATAACAAATTATGATTAGGGTTAATTGAGTTTAAGGCGGAAAGGGGACGTTTAGTGGTGGAAAAGGCTTTTTGTGGGATTGGGAATGGCTAGGGGGTTATAGGCAAAGCTTTTAGAGATGGTTTGAGATCTTCAGTAGCAAAGGAGGCAAAGTATTTTTTGGGAAGACCTTTGGATTGGAGAGAGAAAACTTAATGAGGTACTTTCCTAGTCTTTATATGTTAGTAAATAGAAGGGAAGTGATTGATGCACCAACGGTTTACCATAGGTGCACTAAAATTATGTGAAACACTCATTTTGTCTAAATTTTCTCTAATCCCTTATCTTTCTTTGTTCCTATTTGTTTGGATAAAATGAGTATTTCACTTAATTTTGGTATACTATGGATAAAAGTGTTGATACACCAATCAATTCCTTAAATAAAAGGATATTTGTAGAAGGGTTCTATGAGATGATTTGGGGGGTAGGGGTGTTAGTGACTTGGTAGGTTACTTTTAGAAGAGCTTTTGAGGACATTAAGGTTGGAAGATATAAAAACCTTTTGATATTGTTGAATGATGCGTCCGTTTGCAATGATGAGGAGATTTTTATGCTGTATTTAGATGAAGGGTAAATTTTGCAAGGGTGGGTATTTAGAGATGGATAATAAATTATGAATACCCTTTTGCTTCAAAAGGATTTTCAAAAGTGAGAATGAAGGAATAAAAAGGGTAAAATTGAGATTTTTTATCCTTACCCTTAATTTATCAAACAAGGGTAATGAAGGGTAACACCTAATTCTAATGCAGCCTTAGTGATGATGGGGTGTCCATAGGTACTTAGTAGTACCAATGGGAGAGTGTTAGGGGTCGATGGAGTGGTCCTTTTAGGACCCAAAAGGAAAGTTGCTAGGGACACTGTCTTGATAATTGTATTTGATTGAAAAATGTATAAAGTTTATTACAGTCCTCTTATTTGATCCATCCAAACTGGTTGGCCTAATAGTTTTAGATCTTAGAAATTAATGAATAGATTAGATTTTTACTAGATGGGCCCTACATGTCCCAAATAATGCCACAACATAGGATCATTCCTATGAAGATACCATGCCAAAGACGAGAACCCAACTCAAGGAGAAAGAAGCCAAGACATCAGTAGTGTGTCAAAACTTAAATCGTCCAATGACAAAAAATAAAAACAAAGACAATGGTTTTGTACAATTGAGAGAGAAGATATCGAAGAGTACCTTTTCCCTGTTTTAACACAAAAACAAAGGTAATATACATGAAGATCATCTACCATTTTCATTTACAAGAGCACTCTTACCTGACTAATGTTTAGCGTAAGCTATAAACATCAAGAAACTCATGGTGCCCAAAATAACTAGTATCCAATAGTAGTTGTCGATACGAGCTTCTCTCATGTCATCAGAAAACCAGCACTTTCTCTGCCCTGTTGAACTGGTGATCAGCTCAATGAGAGAGATAAGAAGGGCACTGAGGAAGCTACCAACCCCAAAAACACTAAGATAAAGAGCTATGCCTATGGATCTCATTCTACCAGGCACTTGGCTATAGAAGAACTCTTGCATTCCCACCACTGTAAACACATCCGAAACCCCTAACAGAACATACTGAGGTAGCAACCAAAAAATGCTCATGGGCACAGTTATCCCTTGTGATTGCGAATGAGGCACCTTCTTACTCATCTCAAGTCTCTTTGATTCAGTAAGTGCTGCAATGACCATGGCAACTATTGAAAGAAACATCCCTATCCCCATCCGCGGTAGCACATTATCTCCCTCGTCATTGCGTGCAATCATCCGTATGATTGGGGCTATTAGCTTATCATATAATGGCATCAATGATATTATGGAGATGGTTATTGCACTTTGGAGAGTTGCTGGAGGGATGATGAAGTTTCCCATGTTTCTCTTCATTGTCATCCCTTGTTTGGTGAAGAAAGTTGCTGGTTGTTGGAATATGATGGCAAACATGAGAAGCATTGTCCATACTGGGCAGCACCCTCAATATGGCTTTCACATTGTAGAAGGGAATTTCCTCATTGTTGTGGTTTTTATCCTGAGCAGACCAAGCCCTCCACATCTTCTTTCAGTGGTTTTTCTTGTAATCTGAAAACAAGCACAATGGCTTCAGCATGTTTCGAAGCTATATCGGACACTAGTCTGCGGATTTACGTAAAGGATCTAAATGAATGTCAGAATTTGGATGAATTAGTGGACAGGATTTCCATTGAGTTAAACTGGATAACATTACATCACCCACTGTAAAGTTATTTCTATCATTTGAAGTTCATATGAATTCTCTCTGGATGGTCCTAAATGGAGAGGCTAGAAAAGTAGAGCGCAAAAACCTACCTAAATGATCAGAAAATATATAGCTTAAGCAATGCTCATAACAAGGTATTTAAATTGAATTGAATTTCCCTTTGACAGTCAGGTCAGGGCTTCAATAGTTCTCTGTAATTCTACAAATATAGCAGTATAAACCATTATTACATTGGTCCATCTCATTCTCCTACAACTGCAAAAACTCAAATGTTTAGGAAATTGTGAAAATGAAAATCTTAATAGTTTCAATGGTTTTTATCTTGTTCCAGTCAGTCAATTTTTTGGGTTCTACTTTTTCATTCTAACCCATAAACTTGGCATGCTAAGTAACCTTTTTCTAAGACAATATTTGCTTGAACTGAAGAAAAAAAATCCAATAAAATCAGTGAAAGGGAGTAGTAGTGGTAGTAGCTTACTCTAGCTCAACAAGGTCAGCTTCATTTCTTGGTAAGTTGTTTCTCCCAGCCACTAATTTTCTGGCAGCTGCCTTGATGGCTTGAATTGCCTTCTCAATGGGCTTGTGCTTGACTTTGGTCTGCTTATGAAGGTAGAAACGAGAACCACATGAGAAACAGAGTACAGAGATAGCCATAGCAATAGTTGGGATGGCAAAACCCCAGCCCCAACCATATGTATCCTGTATATATGACATGATTGTGACACCCAAGAGGCTCCCACTGCAAATTCCCAAGTACCACCAGCGGAAGAACAAGCTCTTTCTACTGGGGCCTTCACCATCTTTATTGCAAGGTTCATCTTCCACGTTCTCCAGTTGATCTGCTCCAAATGCTTGCAAGCATGGGTTGTATCCACCTTGTGCAACTGAGATGATATACAGAGAGAAGAAGAGAGAGGAAGAAGAAGAGTTGGTCTTGCTCTGAGGAGTCCTCGTCGACGACAATGCCCGGGATGTTAAAGCTGATAGTCCCTGGAATTAACCAAGAAAGGAAGTTGATCGGTAAAAAGTAAAACAAGCCAGAGATTTCACTTTGACTAAAAATTGATCGGTATTCATTTTAACTAACTGTAAGAAAACTTTCCCTTCTCTCTTTTTTTTTTTTTTTTTATGGAATAAAGACTTTTTGTTAAGAGCATAAATATGAGACATTATATTATTCTATAAAAAAGTTCATTTTTCATCAAGAGATGACAATTTAATGAGAAAAATAGGGAGGTTTTCCTTATTCAACAAGAGAACTTGTCATTTATATTTTTTGTGAAAATAAGATTATTAACGCAAACAATTGAAACATGGGATTTTAGTGGCCTGACAGAGTGCCAAATTTTATGACATATCTTGGATAACATGGATTTCACTTGAAAGATAAATTTTCTTGTAAAATTAACTTCTTCAATGAAATTGGCAAACAACCCTTTAAAAAATAGCAAAAGCAATGGTTGAAAAAATTTCAACTTCATTTCATTCTTTTAGTTTTAAAGTTCTTATGATTTCTCATGGCCCATCTTATAAAACTACGATGATTGAATAAAAGAAAATAATTCTTCAATTATATCATCATTAAATCCTCTATCTATTTCATCCAACAATACATTCTTTATAAAATAAAGTTAATACTTCATTCTTTCTAAAACTTCTCCAAAAGTTTATAATAGAGTATGGTTACCATGAAATAATTAAAAGTTATAAAAGGATGTAACTGCATGTAATGAGACCATAAAGGGAAATTAACCAATAATGTGCCTTCTCCTGCTAATTTCCCATGCTACCCTTAGCTTTATTCCATGGGACCCATTACTTTTGCTTGTGATTATTATTAAACTAAATCTCACTTTAAACAGAGGTAGGAACAAAATTAATTGATAATCTGTCTTACCTTTCATTACCAACAGTGGCTATAATTCTAGCTAAATTGGAATTTAGAGCAATGATTGTTGTCGAGGGGTTAGTTTATGAATGGTTTAGGAGTTCTACACGCATGCTAGTGCCACAATTTTACTTTAATAGAGGTCCATTTAATAATGAATTTATATTTATTGAATATTAACTTTTTTTAAATTCAAATTTGATTTGAAAGAATAACTTATTTCCGTTTGTCAGATTAAGATGTTAGAATATAAAAATTTATATAATAATTCAAATCTAATTTTCAAAATAAAAATTCAATATATTTTAATAGAGTTTATTTTAAACAATTTTCTAATTCATAAAATTTCATAACCATCTTCACCTCCATCGAATATAAATGTTTGTCCATTAAAAAAATAACTTAACTAGATATTACTGACTATTTAATTTAGTTTAAGACATATATTATAGACCTTTAATGTATAAACACAATCAAAAGTTTAAAATTATTATCTTATCATTTGGCTAGACATCGTATTATAGAACCTGTTTCAAGAAAACTGAAAAAGTAGGTTCAGCAACATGCCATGGAATGCATGTGTCAAGAAGTCCAATTTTGCTTCCTTGTGAATAGATCAAGAGAGAGTACACGGAAAGGATTTAATCGATCAAGGTATCCAAATTTCTTAGAACATCGGATTAATTTTTTAAGTATGTTAAAGCCTTCTTATCTATACTTGTCTAGTAATTATACGGAGAGTGATCTTTTTAAGTGTAACAGAAATTGAACTCAAAACTTCTACTTCCTGCAGTGGGTTTCTAACCATATGTCCGAACCCTTTGGACGATAATATTGATTTTTAAGTGTGTGTAAATTTTGAGACTTGTTTAATCATTCCAACTATTATTTTAAAGTTTCATAATTTCAAAGACACATAAAAACATATTTTAAATTTATCACTGAAGATCGTCTTAATAAACATTAAATTAGTTATAAAACTTAAACTTTTAAGATATGAAATTAAAAAAAAAAAACAAAATATAAAACTCCTCCAGGAAGAAAAAGATGTACAGAGCTCACCAAAATATAGAGAAGAGAAGAAGCCAAGATGGTGGAATAACGATCCCAGTAGGAGTCAGCCAGAAATGCCCCAACCAGTGGAAGCATCGACGTCACTCCACACCAACTGTTCACTGTCTTTGCCGCCGCCGACGTTCTCATCTTCACATCCTCCGTCAGATACGTCACAAGGTTCGACGCCACGCCCTTGTATGCAAACCTCTCCACACTCGCCACCACTGCACCACCACCATCTCGCAAACACTAAGCTTTTCAGAAATTCTTTGTTTGATTCAACATTCAGTTCAAACAGAACTAATAATTATAAAAGGAAACTATAAAATTGGATACAATTACGGCCAAAACGCAATCAGCCAAACTTGGCTAGAAATGGCTTATTCTACTGGTTTAATTGTCAGTTTGTAGCTAGATCTAGACTCATTAACTATGAAAAAGTTAGATGATCCAATGAAAATGGATAGCTTAGTTGGTTTAAGTTTTTAGGATTCGACTAGAGGTCTTGAATTCGACTCTTCTTGAACTTACCTGATACACGAGGTTTGCAGGTGATTTCTTATATCCATGGTATTAGTCTCACCTCTGTTGTCTTAGAGAATTTGACAATCCATGGAACAAAGCAGTGATATACTTGAAATATTGAGTTATGGACTAAAATATCGCCCAATACGGCGATGACACAAGTGGCGAAATGATTCTCAAAGGGAGAAATTGATGAGAAAAAGGAGTAGAATAAATTACCTATAATAAGAATACATGACTTGCTGAGTTCACCTGATGCCCTGTGTCCATCCATTTGAGTGAGATTTAGAGAGAAACCTCACCATGTACATATACTGTTGAGTGCAGCAAGTGTTTCAGTACAAGAAGCAAAGGAGAAAGAGAACTCCAATCAATCAACCAGCATATTTGTAGAAATGAAGAAAGAAGATTTAAGTAGCTGCTTTGTTTTTCCCTTTCCATGTTTTGTTTTTCTTTTTAAGTAGAATGGAAAGGGAATGGGAATGGGAGTGGAGTAGTGGATGATTGAAAGATCAAATAGTTTTCAACAAGAGTGACAGTCAGTCCACAGGTGTTTAAAGGGGGTCAAGGGAAGAATGGGTTATGATTTTATGAGCAAGCAAACCTACAAGAAATGATACAGCCCTTCGGCATGAATGACATTTGTGACTTACTATGTACCGTCCTTTTCTTATTCTTACGAGTTACGAGAAACATGGTTTTCACTGTGTCTCGACAAGTTCAGTTTTTTTTGTTTTTTATTTTTTTTGTAATTGGGCCAAGTACCGATGTCCTTGTCTGTGCATTTGAAATTTGAATGCCATTTACTATAAAACTAGCTGAAAGTCGGGCTGGTTGTGCCCGTATAAAAAATATATTGAACTCAAACTGAGTTGATGGACTGAATTGCTAAACTTGAATCGAACCAAGTTGTCGGCCTCGACATAATTTGAGTTGTTGGCCAGAAAGTATGAGCCGTTTTTAGTCCAAATTTGGGAGAGAAAAAAAAATCAGCAATAGGCTTTTTATATTTCATGAACCGAGTTGTTGGCATAACAGTACGACCCGTTTTTAGTCCAAATTTGGAGAAAAAAAATCAGCAATAGATTATATTTCCTGAAACTCGTGTTGAGTTGGTTTAAAATTTATGAGCCTAACCTGATCTGAATTTTATAGGGTTTTTTTTTCCGACTCAATCCAACCCTAAATTTACAAATACATAATCCAACCCATTGACTTCTCTGGTCAGGTTTTGCAGGTCAGGTTAAAACTGCAGGCCAAGTTTCACTCCTAACAAAAACCATTCGATTATGGAAAAGTAAGTATAACCAAATCGATATTATATTGGGCCGATTGGACACGGGGTTCATTTACTCTTTATTTTATTGTAATAAGTTAAAATAAAAAGACAAAAAGAACATTATCAATTTGTCATGTAAGACAAAATGAACTCGATACTCCATTAATAAACATACTTTGGTGTTCAAATCATTTCCTTTAAAACAGTCCTCCTCCTTCCTCCATGTACTATTCTTAAATAAACAGTCCAACCCATTCCACCCCTTATTCATTTAAATCTATCTTTGGTTTAAAAAAGCCTTTTTCTTTTTGAAAAAGGTATTCTTTTCAAAATTTCATAAAAAAAAAAATATAAGAATGTGTCCACCATTATCTCAAAATAAGTCAATTCAAGTTAATTCGATTCCACCTGTTTATAAATGAGTTCAAATCAATACAAACCCATTTTTATAAATTGATCAGAAATCTAAAACTTGTACCATTTAAATAGGAAAATTTGAGTGAAATCGACAAGTCAAGTATGTGTGTAGGGTAGAGAGGATTGTACGTGCCCTGATGATTAGTCGGATGCTCCAAAAGACATGAACACTTTGCTCATCAAAAAGAATTTCGCATAAATTTTGAAATAAAAACATAGATCCAATTCAAATCCCATTTATGAAGGTGAATTTTGACAACATTTTTAGACAGTCACCAGACACCGGCTGTGCTCCTTACATGCAGCATGTACCAAAATGAAGCCCCCACAAAATTTTGTCCTTTGCAATAGTACCATTAAAAAAATGTCCTAATCAAAAAATTAGATGGGAGTGGCTTTATTTTAAGTGCAACAAAAGGTGGAGCATGATACCAACGGGAGGTGTACGTAAAGTAGTGAGGGTTTTGTGGACAAGCACTTAGGGTTGAGAAGTGTGACATGACAAATAAGAGGCCACACAAGCATTTGTAGTATTGCTTGTCGTGATGGATTTCACTTGCTGTTCCCATGGCTACCCACTCTTGAAAGCCATTAACAATACAATCATAGTGCGCTTATTTCTGTTTCTGATTTCTTTGTCCACTTGCTTGCAAACTTAATCACTCGACAAAAAAAAGCACAAATGATAGTGACAATTGAAAGATATATTTACTATTTTTTGGAATTTCTTATTCTCTATCTTCATCATCGTCGTCATTTGAAATTTTGCATCCATCATTGTTGAAATTTTATCTCATGTATCTTGGAGGAGTCTTAGAAGTTCTTATTTCTCCAATTATGCGTATCTAAACAGCACGATTCATCTATCGTGGAATTGAACTGAACACCTTCGTCATACTTCGATCAAATAGTGACGCCACTTTAATATCAATAATATCAGGCTCATCAACTGTCTAAAGAGGTAGAGAGAGAAGAGAGATTCTGAAAGATTGGAAATTAACATGTCATGTCTCCAATAGAGAATAAGAAATTTGACTAGTATCTTCTGTCCACAAGATTGGACTTTATCATGTCATGTCTCCAATATAGAATAAGAAATGTGACTAGTATCTTCTGTCCACAAGATTGGACTTTATCATGTCTTTTCTCCAATATGGAATAAGAAATTTGACTAGTATCTTCTGAACTATGCATCTTCTGCAAATTATCCAGATTCTCATCATCAAATTCAATGTAAGATTTGGGAAGCCTTCATACCACATGTTCAGACCAAATTAGGGATTACCACGGGCCATTTTTCTTTGAGAAGAAGCATCTGATCATTCAGCTTCGGTTGCATGAGTTGGTTGTCGACAAGTTTTAGACAGAAATGGGTTCCTGCATAGGCATGTTTACTTCACTTGAGATTTCAACAGGGTTTTATCCAAGTCTTCAGAATTAAACTCATCAACCAGTACTGAAGCTAATAAACCCTTGGGCAATCACGAACTATTGGGACAGATTATGTAGCTGTAGGAATGCATATCAGCTACCATGCATTTCTTTTTTTACTTTTAATTTTGTTGAAGTTCAGGATCAAGTCACATTACAAGCATTAGACAACAAACAGATTGAGCTAACTGAACCTAGTTATTCTAAACCCTAACTAGTAAAGAAAAGAAGGATCAAAACCAGCAACAGAGAAGAATGATAGCCTCAGGCCTAAGAAATGACTCAAGGACCGGGCTTAGGCATCCAATCCAGTGCAGCCTGAATTGAGGAGAATGCTTCCTCATAGAGTGGAAGTATGTGCTCTTGATGATCTTCCCCACCATAGCTGCTGGGCTTATGATGTCACATTTGTTTCAACTCTAAAAACAGTCCCACCTAACTTCGAAGGGTGACTCCTGCCTTCCATTCTTGTTCTCCTCCCAGCCCAAAGCTTGGAGTATGAGAGCCATCCCTTCAAGAAATGAGCCAACTTAAATTCTGTGTTTCTGATGATTGCTTCTTCATTGCTTCCAAGATGATGGGTTTTGTCCTCTGGATTGTTATCTTCAATATAACCCTCAGCATTCTCACCATCCTCCTGGTGGATATCCAATCCCGTTGATGACCTACAGACAACAAATTTGTGATTTACAGATTGAATTCCATGTCTTAAGAGTACCCACTCAAGTTTTATACCATTCTTTAATGACCATAAACTAGTGCACGTAGAATCCTAAGAACTTAGGCAGAGTATGAGTAAGCAGTAATGAGTCAATAACCAGGAAGCAAGGGACAAGCAATTTGAGGCCTTACATTCTGCGACCTTCACTGAGATGCTGTGTGAATTCTAGTGCGTCTTTTCTCTGGATTATAGTTGATAGATAGGTGCCTAATGAACTGAAGCTGCACAAACCTAATAAATAGTTAAAAAGCAGTTTTCATTGTAGTATTAGGTTACTTAATACTTCCATTTTTTTCTTCTTTTTCTTATCTTTTCTGAGTGACTCATGAGCTAGTTAACACACACAAGTGCATTTTGTTTTTTTAACAAACTAAATACGCATGCCTAGGTGGCAGATGTATCGAAGCGTTCATCAAAGTGGGCCCAAATCAAGTTAGACACTTAATGTGGGCCACAATGTAAAAATTTGACAAGTGAAAAAGCTTTGGCAAGCAGCCCCTTCAGAGCATCCTGGTGAATGAACTGATTTTTCAGTTGATTTATCCACTTGTAGGCCCCATCAGATGCATCTCTTGAAACTAGTGCACATATTCCACAGCAGCACAAACAGATTAGGTGAAAGGGTGTGAAAATATCCTTGTGTAATAATACACCAGGTAAATGAGTGTCGGTGGTCCATGCAAAGAGAGTTTGTAAAAAAGAAGACAAAGTTTGGGATGCATCTAGATTTCAGAATTATAGGAAAAACAATGGACAAATCAATCACAAAAGACCCTACAGTTCTAGTATGAAACCTTTGGACAGTTTGCAACACATCAAACTTGTCTCACACCATATTGGCATCACGTCATGATGAATTTGATGAATAGAACAGTACCAAGATTGTTCGATACTTAGATAAATATTATGTATGGGGACTTCTTGTGTACTAAATATAGTACATTAGGAGTTTTTGACAGACCATGTGCAAAGAGTGGGCCCGATTTTGACACATTGGATGAGAGAGATGAGTGTCGAATCTTGAGATCTAGTTCCCTATCAAATATGGGCCCATTTGATCATCCCAGACATTGAATCTAAAACGTTCATTTTATGCCCATGAACCTCTGGGTCCTAAGATCACGGGTTGGGATGACCAGATGGACCTAAACGTGACATGCACCTGGATCCCAAGACACCACATTCATCTAGATTGTCCAATGTATCAAAAGTTGCGACCCACCTCCTAACATAGGAGGTTAGAAATTTCCAATATAAAAGTAGACAAGAAATCCCTTTTAAGTATTTCTTTACTCGCAATTCCCACTCTTTCTTGATTTAAAAAAAATGATATGTTTGATTAATGAAAAAGTCCATAATAACACTAAATGAAGCTTCAACTAGTTCAATTTTCCAGACTTCCAATTTTGTTTATTTTCCATCTATATAAATGTGAACAGATCAAGCGAAGTATCAAATTATCAGCATGTACCACAATATGCATTATAAAAGCAGAGCAGGCAACTCATCTTAAAACAACAATTTGAATCCTTGTTACAAATTATTCATAAAGATCCCAGATAATTAAGTACAACCCTACAATAGAAAAGGATAATAAAAAATAGCATGTTAGTATTCTTTTCATGGTACAAGAGAAAAATAATTGTTTATTTTCCTGGATTGTAGTGCAGTATCAAATGCAAACATTTGGAATAATGAAAGAGGTTGATAGATAATCAAAATGAAAAATGTAAACCTATTTACCTGATGTAGTTTTGATCCATAGATAGAAGAGATGTGAAGAATCTGAATAGAATTTGGGCTCTGTTTAGATTTTTAGATGCCCTCTTGTCTTGAATAATGATGATGGGTGGATGAATGATATTACTTGTTTAAGTGGTAGGCCTTGTTTAGGTTAGCAACTTTCACAGGGTGTTTGGATAACTAGCAAGATTGTGATGAGATTTAGCCATGCACTGAATGAGGAAGCTAATCAGATAAAGATCTCTTCGATCATTTGTGATTCTCTTAAGATCTACATAATGTATGTGTATATACACAATGTTGTTTTCATGAAATTATATCGCAGTTTCATGAGATTCTATCAAATTATCACAGAAGGAATTTAATTCGGTGGAATAGGGTGAGTATTATGCAATTCAGATGCCTTTATCACCTCTTCTTTCTCAAAAGTTTCTCCATATAGAAACACAAATGATATTGAGGTTATGGCTTTGCTTAGAGGTTCCATCATTAGAATCTCTTGATTCATCTCAAGTGTTAAATGAGGAACATTTAGAAATATCATTGACTGGTGTTACAAGAAAATCCTTTTCCTTGGCACCTTGCGGACTTAATATAGGAAATCAAAGAGCTTATTCACCTCCAAGTAGCACTCTATCCAAAAGATCCGCCATTTGGCAAAAGCCAAGGCAGACAAGATAGTGAGATTGGTAATT
This sequence comes from Chimonanthus salicifolius, assembly GCA_013350335.1. Taxonomy (NCBI): domain Eukaryota; kingdom Viridiplantae; phylum Streptophyta; class Magnoliopsida; order Laurales; family Calycanthaceae; genus Chimonanthus; species Chimonanthus salicifolius. The sequence continues at coordinate 13,306,903 of CM023538.1, read as the reverse complement.
GATGGCATTAAGTTTAATATGGACACTATATTTCTTGTTTTATTTACCCTTTAGAAAGCCTTGGATTTCTTGCATCTCTATAGCTTTCTGGCTTTCCGTTTGTATTCCTTTCCTTTTCAATGAATTCCTTTTAACTTCTAAAAAGGGCCTGTAGGGAACATCTATAGAAAGTCAAGGGCAATATGTTAGTCATTGAATCAAGGAGAACTGATTATAGAAATCTATAAAGACATGCAAATGCCTACAACTGTGAGATGAGTCAAGCGTCTTCTATGGTTTATACTATGTCTTCTATGGTTTTGTACTATGTAACACCACTCAAAAAAAGGATTATACTGTGTGACATACCTAAATTGCCCAGGTATGGATACAGATACATCAGAATCAACCATGGATAACAGTTAAATATTCAGAAATCCCAGAACATAGGCTTCATGGATTTAGCACAAAATTTGGATTGATTTAAATTAATATTGTTGTTAAAATAAAAATTAAAAATAACACCAATAAACAAAAATTGTCATACAAGCATTACTACAATAATCAAGCAATTAACATTTCTCTACTTCTAGTTAATTTCAAAAGATAAAGGTTGCATAATATAGTCATCCTGAAAACCAATGTTAAGGTGGTACTTAATGAAGCTATGAAGATTCTGGCATAGATGAGTCCCATACATGTAAGCTTATATGAAAGAATCAGATAAACTTGAGGTAGGAATACTTTGTAGAAATTACCCTGCCACAGGAATGGTGCAATTCTGCCAGAATAGGACTGTTTTTGGCTGTGCTAGGAATGTATTCAACTAGGCAACAACACCTTACTATGGGAAATCACTACTGCCAGGTTTTGCTCTGACCAGTGCTTAGATTTGATATCTTGAGTGCATGGTTCTATGTACAAGAACAAAAGGTCATCAGAAGTTCAAAACATCAGATTCCGAGTGGATGGCTTGATATGCAGAAACTGAAGGTCATCCAGCTTAGGTGATGCAGCACATCACGTGTGAGACACACACGTGAGGCCTAAAACAAGTCAAAGAGGGAGTAAAAGTCTAAAAGGAGTAAAACTCCTTTCCTAACCCCTTTTCCCAAACTCCCGTCTCCTACTTTCCCTTTTCTTCCCCTTCTTTCCCTTCTACGCAGCAGCTGTTCCAAATACACTAGCACCGCACCGACGATGCCGATCCCGATGATTCAGGCCCTGATCCCGACGATTCAGGCACCTCTTTCTATCTTTCTCCTTTCCTTGTTTCTTCTTCTTTCTTTGTTTATTTTCGTTTCTATTTTAGTGTTTAGGGTATGTGTATAAATACCTCTTTTGGTAGATTCTAAAGGACACGAATTTGATTGATTAATGAAATAGATTTGGTTTCGTTTCAAGATTTGTTCTTGGATTGTTTGTTGTTCCTCTTTGGGTTTTGATCTTCACCGACGTTTGGAGGTAGCCCTGGAGTCTTTATTTTCTCTTCCAACTTCTGCCTACAAGTAGAAGGTTGGGTTTTCTCGCCGGAACTGCAACACCATCTCCTGCTCATTGAGGCCTTTGCTGTCAGTGTCTATTTGCAGCCAGACCTGTTCCACAGGTACTGGTGCATGGGAGAGTGCCTTCTGGTGACTGGATTACATCTAATCTGATTGGGCATTAAGCCTTCTCTGGATTGATCAACAGCCACGTCTCAACTTCATGTTGATGTTATAGATAGTGATTGGGAACAAGCTACCATCTTGATGTTCTGACATCAAAACTAGCAGCAGACACGGCTCATACCATCAAAGCTATTTGTATTGTTCTCATCATATACTTCTTACCTAATCTATCCTTTCTTGATTATTCCTCTTTTATTTTATTCCCTTCATCCCACCTAAGTTCTTTAATTAGAATTCACTATATTCACCAACCCCCATCCTCTTAGCTATTCGTCTTAGTTAACCCGATCCCCGCTGCGTCATTAGGATTCTCACCCATCAGGTGAAAATGGAACATGTATAGATCTCTACCATTGAATTTATAGTACAAGTGAACTCCCAGCAATATTTTATGCTCTAGACAAGATTCTCCTAATTCTGGTTCACTAAAAAAACAAAAAAGAAAAGTAGTATCTTGGATGCTATTGAAGCAGATTCATTTATGAAAGGCACCATTCAAATCATGGGCCAAAAAACAACTCTTATATCTTTGTGATCCCACAAACTACCCTTTCAAAATGTACAAATTATGATCCTGAGGAAACTCTACACATCCAATTGAAACATGTGTAAATCTTCCATTAACCTTACCTGTATCAAACCCACCTGCATGGGTGCAGCTCAGTTGGGTTGAGCTTCCGGGAATAGAAAAGAGGTCTTGGATTTGACCATCAGCGGAGTTACCCAATACATGATACTTGCGGGCCAGTTTTGTGTATCTGTGAGATTAGTCTCACCTCTAATATGGGGTGGGGATACCCAAGTTACTCAATTAAAGAAAATTCCCTGTATCAGACCTATAGTAAAGACAGAGGAGGCAGAGAGAGGTCTGGAGCAGTGTAAAGATACGTAATGTTAACCTCATAAACCATCTAGAAATTCTATCACCAAAAGTCTAGGTCAAATAACTCATAGAATTGGAAAGGTCTAATTCCACAATTAGATACTCCAAAAGCAACTGTAACAGTGACAGTTCAAATAACTCAAAGCACCAAGTTCCAATTAGTCATAGGTGAGCACAACTAAAGTTGACAGAAAACTTGGATAAAAATATGAGATGCTGAATGCCATTAAAGAGACATATATGTCTTATCAGTGAAAACATTAAAGCCAGTTACTACAAAAAAATGCAGTGGTTCAGCCAGTTACAAACCTTAAAACCAGTTTAAAATAGCAGCGATTTCTAACATACCTGATCACCATCCTTAATTGCTAAGGTTCGAAGAGATTCTTTGTCATTAAGTAGTTTGTGACCTTCATAGCATAAGCAGAAATGACCCCATACATGAGACCTGCATGCAAAGGAGACCCATCATCATTTCTGAAAACCACTGTACCATAATCATCAAAGTTAAGAAACAAAAACAAGGCAGTAGAACCCAACATACCAAGAAATCTCCTCCTTTGGTGACTGGCTAAAAATCTTCTCCACAGCTAGCTTGAGTTCAGAGACAGTAGCTGTCCTTGATATCTGAACATCTAAAAAATGAAGAAAAAGAAAAGAAAATGGGGGTTGTTGCTGTAAATCCTAAGCTAGAAGAATGCGATATAAATAAGAGGAATATGAAGGGCACAATTGCGTACAAAGATGAAAGAACCACTAAGAACGTGAAAACACCTACTTCCCATTGTTTTGCATGGCCCATAAACTAGGAAAACAATGTATTACTTAGGTAGTCAATATTTGAGGTTTTGATACAAATAGAACTGCAGGAAATGTTTGCTACCTTCCACAAGTTAAAAAAGAAAAAGAAAAAGGAAACAGCTTTCCTACTATCCATCATCAAAACTAGTTTTTTTTCTCTCTTTTTTTAAGGTAAAACTAGATTTTCTCTTTTTTTTTTTTTTTAACGTTCTCTCATTAGAAAGGAAAATCTACCTTTTGCACAAAAGCTAAGTCACTTTTTCATTGAAAATTTGCTTCTTATCAACCATCAGAAAAAAAAAAAAAATAATATAAAATGCCGGGGGTTGCAAAAGCTATCTTGTTTTTAGGAAATGCTATTGTCATATAAATTGGCAAATGTGCTCTAGAAGGAGAAACAAAGAAATGAATAGAAAAAAAAAATTGTTTTAAGGCTTGTGAGTGGTTTCGTGCATCTATAAGATTAGTCTCACCTCCAATATGGGGTGGGGACACCCCACGTTATCAAAAAAGAAAAAAGAACAGAATAGAAACATGAAAATGAAGTTGTCCAAAAGCACTATTAAGAAAACAACTATAAGATCTAATTAGTTATCTAGATTCATTTCCCTTCAAATAACTTTTTTTTTTTTGGACAATAGTTAAAATTCAAACTTCATTAGGATGCATTATAAATTAAGATACCTTTCTTAAAAAGGTAAAGATTTTTATTAAGAAAACAACTATGTTTTATTTTTTATAAAAAGTTCTTTCCTTCGAAAGATCCAAATGGAGCCATTGAATGTTCACTTTCTTGGATTCTGCAAACTAGGGGAGATATGCTTTGCAGAATTCAAGAAATATTGAGTTGAGTGCCATCATGGTACACCAGTTTGACAATTTTTAGATTTCTTAGATTCAGAATAAACATGTCTATTTTCGTGATTTTAATTTATGGCCATATTTCGGGTTCAACATGATGTTCAAGTAACATGAAATTGGATTGATAATTCAAAGGATATGCTACATTTACCCTAAAATTATACCTTTCTATACCCTCATGTTCACGAGGCAAGTGACAATTGGTTGAAGATACCAACCAAATGACATGCTGTCACATCAAAATAGGGAATAAAAAGGTACAGATTGAAGGTAAATTTAGTATTTTGCCTAATTCAATTACCCGTCCAACAAGTCCAAGTTTGTGCAATTCTAACACCACTGAAGAAGTCGTTACTGTTTTCTATTACGGAATATTAAGGTGATGAGTTGGGGGTACTTTGGGCAGTTTAATTTACGTTGTTTTTAAATGACTGGGATTATATTTTGCAAGTGATGTTTAAGAACCTAGATTATCATTAGGCCTTCTCTTTGTATTGAAACAATATAAAGATTAATGAAAAGCCTAGGCTAAAGAGTTTCTGGTTTTTGGTGAATTTTGTTTTTGACTTTGAAAGCTTTTGGGAGAAAGATTGAGACATTCATCTCCTATTTTATGTGAAATCTATTCTAAAGAAGGATTTCTCACATATCTTCTTGTAATTTTCTTGATTCTTCATGTAGTGTGGTTGGTTTTTGTTCTTTGGAAGGGGTTTTGCATTAGAAATCATAGATCTTTGAAGACTGCATCAAATACAAATTCCTACAATGCCACAATTCTCCACTTCAGATCAATCCAAACAAATTTCGTTTTCAAAGTCAAAGATCTTTCTATTTAGGTCTATGAAAACGAATGTATTTCCCTTAAAAATAATCACTACTTCAAAATGAATGCAACCAAAAAGAGCCCGCGTGCCCCTTATACATAGAGGGCATTGGAGTGGGAACCAAGGCTGCGTTTGGATGAGGGGTAAATTTTGCAGGTGTGGGTAACCAATTATGAATACCCTTTGCTTTAAAAGGGTTTTCAAAAGTGAGAGTGAAGGGGTAAACAAGGGTAAAATTGAATTTTTTTACCCTTACCCTTTAGTTACCAAACAAGGGTAATGAGGGTAACACCTCATTTCCCTTACACCCACTCATCCAAACGCAGCCCGAATCATGCAGGGTTAATGTGTTGATTGTCATGGCCCCAAGTCACACCTTCAATGACGAAAGGATTTTAATCCAACAATGGACATCAATTGGATGGGTGACAAAATTAACAGGAGAATATGGGTATATGGGGCCCTATATTGAGGATAGGTGGCTCCACTATAAAAAATGGTAGGGTTATTCACGGGCCAGGGTTCCCGCTTCTCAAGCCAATGCTTGTTTGTATTCTCAAAGTCCAAGACACCCTCAGTCTATCAAGCTTTCTAGGCTAAAGCTCCTTCCCATTTGAATAGATGAAAAGCCTAGGTCCACCTAATAAAGTCCATTTGTGGATTAGCATGCTTGGACAAAGTGAGTCTAAAGCCCACTTGGGCCTAACTTCAAATTTCAATTGAATAAAAAGTAAACCCACATTAAGGTCCAATTTCAAATTTCAATGAGATGATTTTAATTTTTATTGAGGGAGGGGTTAGTAGATATATATAGTCTAAAATAATAAGGTATGTAACTATTATATATTTATAAATATATAGTTAACAATGGGTGTGGGCTGGGTTTGAGCCCATGAACAACATTAAAATGGAAAAGGAGCACAATCTTGAGTAGGGGTGCAAGTTGTGTAGGCCCCGTCAATTCAAGCTAAGGCAACATTGTAATTATTTGGCTCAAACTTAGATGAGGCCAATATAAGCCCTAATTATTTTAAGTCAGGCTTGGGCCTAAAAAGTAAATAAGGGCCCAAACATGGGTTTTTAGGCCCTTCCTTAATTCACCTTTTTCTTATCTCAGTCTTTCTCAATACTATCCCACTATCATTAATGGATCGTTTCCTTCTACAAAATAAGAGCAAATTTCTATTTCAATTAAAAATGGTTGTTAAAAAGGATAAGTTAATAGAAGCCCTAATAATTTTGCTTAATTTGAAAACCCAATTATTTTTCTCTATTCTAAAAGAAGTCCAATCCTTTTATAAGATTAAAAATAGAACTTTATATTCCAATTCAATGTATACTTCATAGATTTCAATTTAGCATTTCTAAAATTGGAACTTCTCATTGTTGTGGAACCCATTCTACCATGCATAATAAAAAGAGACATAAAGATTTGCCAACATACAAAAATTTAGAGGCATTTGTATCTCTAACCCCAATTGATTTTCAACTTTAGTCATCAATTTCATGGCGTTAAATTAGATGCTAAAAATTTTATATGCAGTTGAATTTTGATATTTTAGCTAATCTAGGGATTCTCCTTCCGTTTCTCACATTAGGTGGAATGAAAACCATGTACGACTTCATTTTTATGCTAGATGAAAATCGTATAGCATATGCTAAGTTGAAGAGAAAAAGAAAGGTTTATTTAATACTATAAAAATATTATTTTTCCATAATATAAAAATATCAATTTTGAAATTAAACAAAAATATTAAGGCTTCTTCAAAATATCTCCAAATTGTTTTTTATATGCATCCAAACAATCCACATGGAGTTTGGATTCGTCTGGCACTTGTAGCACCAAAATCTATGCTGCAAATGAAATTTTCTAATAAATTAATATATAACATATTTTGATACTTACCTGTTAAAAAAAAAACATATTTTGACACTTACCACCATATCAAATGAAATATATTTTCTACATCTACTTGAGTATAAGCTTTATTTCTGAAAGAAATAGATGGAAGAACTTAAAAGCCGTTTTAAAATAAAAATAAAGAATTTCAAGGTTGGCCATATATTTTCATGAATTTAGGTCAAAATCAAAGAAACTATTTTAAGAATAAATTTTGGCACAAATAGATCGAGATAATATATTTCATTTAATCTCCAAAATTGATTCTACATGTCAATTTTATTAAAAAAAGGTGTGGAGACTGATCCAAATGTGTCAGATTTCAGTTTTTTAACTCAAACTCAATTCAAAATTCAACCGAATCTAACTCGGTGATTTTTTGTTGTCTAAATTTTTGTCAAGAAACTAGGTAAAGCTCACTGATTCATTCCATCGATTAGAAACCAGACGACGGGTTAAGGACTCAAGAGTTTTTTCCTTTTCTGAGCTTTAACCTATGGTTCCAAGGGAAATGGGAAGTGTCAAAGCATAAAAAGTAAAGTAAATTCCTGAAAAACCAAATTAGAGGTAGGAAATGGACTTTTCAGAAATCATCAATCAATCTTATGCAGCTAAAGGAGTTCCAAGGGAAATGGGGAGTACCGAAGCAAGAGCCATCCAATTTAAGGATAGAGAGCCTGAGGAGCTGAGATGGAAGCTTGGAATAGGAGAATTTCCGGCGCGGAATGAGGATTTCTCTTTCTCCAACTCCTGGTAAATGCCCCATCTCCAGAAGCTTATGTCCTTTTAATTTGGTCATTTTCTCTCCTCTTTTCACACGCTCCTTTCAAAGCTTCGGAGGAAGAGATGAGATCAGAGAGAGAACAGCAGGCATTTCTTTCTACAGAGCAGAGAAGATTCTGATTCGAATCGAACTCCTTTTTTCTTCTTCCCAAACAAGTGAAGACGGCTGCAGAGGAAGAGAAAGGATTTCTCAGGTAGAAATTTGGAAATTGGAAGAGGAATTAATTGGTTTTATTTTCACTTTTCAGCAGTTTGATTGGCTTGGAAATCGGGCGGGCAGTTAACGTCTCTTTCAAAAGTCATCTGGCAAGTTGCGATTTGGCGGGCATACACGAGGAACAAGGAGGCTCAAGCCCGGTCTTTGCACTGTTTGTTTGAGTGTAAATCTGAGATTTGGCCTCAATTTCTCCTGGTTTGATGTATGACAAGAATTAGTCATTAAAACTATAGTAGACATCAATTCAGGTTTCATGCTATTTAAGGCTACATATGTACATATTTTTAAAGTATATATTCATAAAAAATTCCATTAAAAGTATAAATTATGATAGGTGACAAATTCACGTCTGATATTAAGATTTGGTGTCATTAAAAGTATTGAAATGGTAACATATATTGATTTACTAAAAGTTTACGTTAAGATGAGTGACATATTAATATGATATATGGGTTTTGCTTAGTTCAACACAGACAATTTGATTTGATTTAAGAATCAAAGGTTTTAAGTTCGAATTTCGTAGTTATTCAATGTTCGTATCGTGTGAGTCTTAAATTCTTTATTATATATGTACTAAATGTATATCGTATTGCCATGCTACCTATAAAAAAGAGGTTGGGAATCATGACTGCCTAGAGGTAAATTATCAAATTGAGATTGCAAGTAACGTTTATTATAATTACAATAAGTATTCAGTAGACAATTTAAAATAAAAAAAAATCTTTACCTTTCAATTGGTCTTAGTACTGTATCTTGTAATTCTAATTAAATTCACAAATATATCATCATCAAAAGTTAAAATTCTACAATAAAAGCTATATATAAAGTTTTTTTTTTTCAAAAATATAATAAATCAAGTGTGACAGAGAAATACTGCATGTACCAGTTAGCCAAAATCTCAATGGCAGAGAAATGCAAAATGAAACTTGTTTCATTTCAGGTTGAAATTTAATTTTACTTTTAGAAGTATGATTCTTAACATTATATTATGGGAGTTTAGAACTAAAAGAGGTTAGAGTGATGGAAGAACTCGCTGAGTCTTGAGTTCGATTCTCACTCCATTATAAGAGTCACTCTCCGTAGAATTATCCAGCTTGTATGGGTAGGAAGACTTGCTTATGTCCATGATGATTAGTCGGTTACTCCTAAGAGACATAGACACTTTAGTCTAAAAAAATAAAAAAGTTTAGCAGTCAAGATTAAAAGAAATTATTCAACAGAAAATTAATTTAAAATCTTGAATTTAAATATCTCAATTTTAACATATTTTGTATTCTCAAGACCAAACACAAATCTCAAACTCTCTGTTCTCCCAAATAATTTGAAGAACAGTTGTATATAATATATATAATCAATTGTACATGATTACATTTTTCACAACAGTGAGCAACTACCATAATTTTAAAAGCCAACTCAAATGACCAAAACCCACAATCAATGCATCATCAGAACTACTTTGAATGAACAATTTAACAAACATTTCACAGGCAACCTGCCTCTCAACTCTCAAGTATAGTAGGTATAGGAAGCAACTGCCACAGTTTTAGATCAACTATAATGCAACACACAAATCCCCCAAGTCAAATGGCCGTGACCCACACAATTCATGCACCAAAAGAACTAATTTGAACAAACAATTGACAAGCAATCTGCCTCACATAGATGGTAATTTTTTTAAAAAAAAAATCTAAAAAAATTATGCCAACAAATATGCTTAAAAGAAAAGTCTAATAAGAGCCGCTCTTTTTAGTTTTCTTTTTTTTAAGACCAAGGTATCTAAGTACAGAATAATAGAAGGTGACTCTTTTTTGTATTGATAGAAACTTGATCTCAAAATTTCTCATAAAGTGCGACAGATTTTGACCACCAAGCGAACCCTTTAAAATTGAACTACTCTTTTTATTTATAACGTTTTTGAAGACAAAATAAATATCTTCATTATGCATTGATAATGACTAATGAGACTAATTCTACATATACATAAAACTACCTATAAATTATATGTCAAGACTAAGATTAGAACAGTACAAATAATCATCCACTGTCTATCCTTCCATCGATGACATTCAGCCTTTGATGGCCGACGAAAGACAGCAAGACTGCCAAGTTCATGGCCATTTCTTGTCGAGATCTTCAAGCCTTTGGGCAATAATGACAATTGGGCCCAAGGCTCACCAAACATGGGTTAATGGGCCATCATCAACATCAAAGCTCAATGCTGGTCAAAGCTAAGTCCCAAAGGCACCTTTGCAACAATCAAGATTGAAGAGCCATCAAGAAAAGGTATAAGGCATGTCATTCCTTGAAGTCTTAAATGCTTGTGGAGTTTCAAGAATATATGAAATTGAATAGAATATGTTAGATATATTTGGAATTGGCTCAATTTTAAGTAGAAAAGTTTGTTTTATTTCATTTCCACTTATTCTTGAAATTCAAACACAGTCAAGTGCATTTCATTCTATTCGATTTTCACTTATTTGTAAAATCAAACATAGCCCATATTATGACTTACAATCACCACTCAAAGCTAAATAACTCAAATTTAAAAATTCAAATCTATAATTAAAGACCAAGCTTAGATTGATGGAATAAATTGGTTAGACATGGAACGATAGTTGGAGAAGTTTATGGAGAAGCTCTAGTCTCCACAGACAACTCTCTAAGAGTGGAGGCTCCAACTCAATTTTTGTTAAAGAGTAAATGTACTAATTGTAATTTTGTGCTAGATGTTTTATATCTATCAAATCTTACAATGGGTTGGGCTCTGGTCGGGCCTACACTGTGTCAAGGCCGAGCCAATTTTGACAATGAAAGCCCAATGAGGAGCCCGACAGGAAGCCCGAATTGGAACATGCCTACTACTTATCAGGACTGTGTACATCACATTACTTCATTCATTTCTCTATTTTTTAAATTTCAGTTATTTCATAGAAAATTCAACCATAAAGTTTGAAAATATTTAATGAACTACAAGTCTACAAAGTTTTAAGCATAAAACTCAACTTAAAGTCACTTGATTTTAGTAGTAAAAGTTATCTAATGTCCCTAAAAAAATTAAAGAAAGGATGCCAAGTGACTTTGGCTACTAAAATCAAGTGGCTATAATTTGAATTTTGAGATGAAATTTGATACAAATATAGCTAATCAAGTTCACTTTCAATCTCTTTGGTTGATTTTATCATGTTTATTGAAAATATAAAAATATACATAAAATGTTCAGACTAAAAATCGAGTTTGAGCTTGAGCATTGATATGTAAAGTTTGAGCCCAATTAACAATTGGGCTATAAATGAATGATCAAGCCCTATTTATCTAGGGTTAGATTGGATTTGTCGGATTTTTTGAGGGAGTCATACTGTGTATTTTTCTCTTACATGGGTGCCCCAGTGATTAAATAAGTAAATGGATCTCACTACATATTATAAGTAGCATTTTTATTTAGCAAAACAATAAAGTTAAATATTACTATTTCCCATTTATAATGTCCACACATTTTAAATTATCTTGTGAGAGTCAACTTCTCTACTCTAAATTATCAAACGAGTGTACTAAATAATAATAAAAATGGCCATAAAGGATTCTCAGCCTATATAGGAACTCCTTGTTTTTTAAGTTTTCAAAAAAAAAAGAGTTGCAAGATAGTAAGGAACTTGTTTCAAGAAGTGAGAGTCCTAAGTTCGATTTCCACTCTGGTCTAAGGGGCCCGAGTTATTCGGTGTGTGTGAGTAGAGAGGCATATTGATGCCCCGAAAGTTAGTCGGATACTCTAAGAGATCTGGATATTTTAGTCATAAAAAAGAGAGAATTAATTAAAAGAATAAAGAAGTAAAATAAAAATATTATCAATTTACAATACACTAAATGAAAACAAAATGGCTCCAGTCCCATCGAAACAAATTTAGAGGTTTCCAAATCAATTCCCATCTAAAATCATATAAGTTTGTCCTTCAAATGTTGAGCCCATCATAGTTGGACGATAACCAGATGAACCCTGGATAAGTGCAAGTTCATTTCAAGACTTCAAATTAGATTATTTTACTAACATTCCATTTTTATACCTTCTGATGTATAAAAAGATTTTCTTTTCATTAAATGAGCATGGCATGTAATCCTACTTTTGATGATTGCATAACCTAGTACTAAATACTAAATACTATTGTACTATTTCCTTAGCTGGTTATCTCCCTATCTTCTAAATTTTAATCGGTCCCACTTTCCTTCCTTGTTGCATGGGGCGATTAACACAAGAGCGAATGCACTTTTCAAAGTCGCCTTTGCTGGGAAGGATTTCAGGATGGCTTATTCAGCTGAACATGCAAAACAAATGCCACTTTCTTCCTCTGTTCCTTCTTCTTCTTCTTCTTCTTCAGCACCTCTCTCCATTCCCCTGTCTTGAAATGGATATGATTTCCCGTGGAAAAAATGGAAGGTGAGCAACAGAAACGTCATCGACTCAGAAGGCTGAGCAGATGGCTCAATAGGAAATTCAAATGGTCAGAAGACCCATCTGATTGGAATTCAGATGCAACAGGTTTCAGTTTCATCCATTCACATTTAAGCTAATCTCATCATTATCATCACTGACACTTTTCAATTTATCTGAAGTAATCTTCCTGCAATTTACTTATCCATTCCAACTCTAAGAAATCATCTTCTCCACATGATTTGAGAGCTTAGCTGAAACCATGTCAAGAATCACTTTCCCCTGAGTGACAGTCGTCCTTCGGCCCGGTTGGACTCACAATAGTGAGTCCTATGCATGAGAGTGGATAAAAAAGTTCAGTTCTATTGAATTTTAAAAGCCATGATTTTGAAGAGCTGGTGTCTGCTTTGGATGAATTCGAAATAAATTTAATTATGCACCGATAAGATTCACAGAGTAGATAGTGTGAGAAGGAGATGGTATAAAATCAGAACCCAGAGGTCCCTCATGGAGCTCAGGGCATACTGTCGCTCTTTAGTGAGTCAGCTATGTGAAAACTTTTGTTTTACCCCCATCCCAAGAGAGGGGGCTGTTATACCCCCGCCCCAATAGAGGCTGTGTGGTGAGCGGTGATAATATTGTGTTAGAGGGATGGGTCATTACAATTTCTGACCAAATTAATACTTTAAATACATGTAAGTACCAGCAACCATTTTTTAATGGTGATTTCTCCTAAAATTCTCTAAGCGTAACCTTTCACTTCATGGAAATGGGGCTATTGCCAATTTTATGTCTGTCTACCCAAACAATCTTAAAAAATGATCTTTCATCTTATTTTATATAGGATCAAATTGGAATTTTCGTCTGACCCTTGAGGAAAATATATTTATTTATGTATATGGTGATCGCAGGTTCATTTTTATAATCTACAACTGTACAAGCCACTAATATTCTTTGAAAATGTTTTCAGATGATGATTACGATGATGACGATGATATTGAAGAAGATTGCTTCCCAGATGATTTCATTATCCGGTCGTTAGACATGGGTGGATGTATTCTCACAAATGACTTGAGGTTGTGTGTTCATTATCATCTATTTATCAATAGCAACCACTTTGAAACTGATATGTCAGCATGGATTTGAAAGATCTCCCTCTCTCTCTCTCCACATTACTAGAATTAGCTCATTTATTTTTCTTCTTGTTCTGTTTGTTTCATGGCAGAATATTTGTAGGTACATGGAATGTGTCTGGAAGATCTGCTGTAGGGAGCTTGGCAGTGGACTTGGGTGAATGGCTGAATCTCAAGGATCCAGCTGACATCTATGTTCTTGGGTATGATATGATAAACCATCGCCCACAAACTTATCTTGCTAGCAGCAAACACGCACTTAGGCTCATGTGACACTGGTTAAATATTTATTATAAATAATTCTTTCTTCATTTTACAAATTTTTGTACAATTTTTTATTTATTTTTAAATTCTGATGTAAAAAATGTCAGTGTTATCCTTCAAATCACTAAATTTGATAATAAAATCCCTTTTCTATTTCTTAGTCAATTTTTGTATGAATTTCATTTATTTTCAGATAATAATATGATAAAGTTGGACTAAATTCTTTTAACCAACCAAGTCGACAAATCTCATCTTAAAATCTCTTTTTCTATTTTTTTTATTTGTCAATATGGAGGCAAATAACAATCGTTTAAGGAAAGAACTGTCAAAATTCATTCATTTGATGATCACCTTAAACGATCTCTTTATATAAAGTGAAGTATTCCTACCCAAGTTGGTGAGTGAAGTGCTTTATTAATGGCGTGGTCACCTGCATCAGGCAGTCTTAATTTTCAGGCAAGCATTCGCCATGGGCAGGAAGAAGTCATCTGGTCGGCATACCAGATTAATGGCAATGGAGTGAATGTCCTCATGATAAGAATTTCATCAATTTGGTGCCATCTTTTCCTGTTTCAAGTAATCAAACAGTAGCATGCTTTTTTTTTTTAACCATAAATTCTAGTTGAATTCTATGGATAATCCTACCTTTGCAGTAGACCCACCACATGAACAGTCTCCTATCTGTCTTTCATGAAAGACCTACATCAATGACTGCTGGCCCAAACTACGGCAAGTGCTTTGGATGTAATTTCTTCTTTCTTGATATTGTATTTTACTTATCAAGTTGAAAAAGATCAGGTTCAGCTGTTGATTTTTCTCACTTTTCTCTGATTTCATTTCCTCAAGATCATCTCTTCCTTTGCTGTTGTGGACGACATGGTTTCGAAATAAGACCGTTGATTAACAGTTCTGGAATTGACGATTACTAAATTTTATGGCTTGTGTGAAGCATGCTCTGCTAAACTTATATGTTCTATGTTTTTATCATATTCTGTACATAAAAAATGTCTTGGAAACCATAAGAAATGGAGATTTCACTTTTTTCACTTTTTATACAATTGTTTTAAAATATATTTTGTTTATAGGCAAGAAATGGACCAATATAATGGTTCAGACAACTACAGAAGCTGCTTGTAAAGCTAAATTATATTTTTCTTTGTTTCACAAAATGGTTGCCTTATGACAACGAAATTCAAAATTGGTTGCAGCTTTCAGGAGATAGTCCCTCTCAGGACTCGAACTGTAATTGGAGTAGAAGATCCAAATCCGGCAGTGAAATGGAACACACTTATTGGGAAGACCCTAAATAGCAAACGTGCATGCCCATGGACGACACCCTACAGGTGTTCAAGTGCTGATGGTACCAATCATGGAGAAATCTTTACTGCTGAAATTAGGTCCAAAAACAGGATGAAGACACCCATGAAAGATGGGAAGCATGACCAATGGGAGGATGAAAGTGGGTGCAGTTACATGATATTGGCAAGCAAGAAGATGGTTGGGGTTTTCATTAGCATATGGGTGAAGAAGGATTTATTGAAGAGATGCTACATCTCAAATGTAAAGGTTTGTGCAGTCGGGTGCGGCATCATGGGCTATCTAGGCAATAAGGGATCAGTATCAGTTAGCATGTGCATTGAGGGAACCAATTTTTGCTTCATCGCAGCCCATCTGGCTTCTGGAGAGAAGAAGGGTGATGAGGAGCGTAGAAACTATCAGGTCTCTGAGATCTTTCGTCGTACTGTCTTCCCTAGTCATCCTGGAGAAGATGAAAATCACCATCCAAAAGCAATCTTGGGACATGAGTAAGCAATACCAACTACATACTACTTGGTTGTTAATTTTGAAAAAGTCAAGTAGAAGCAACTTATAAAATAAGGCATGCATTTGACTCTTGCCAATCTCAAGAGTGTAGAAAACTCTCAATTCACTCATTGTTTCTAGTTGATTTTGGGGATCTCTACTTGAATTATCAT
This sequence comes from Chimonanthus salicifolius, assembly GCA_013350335.1. Taxonomy (NCBI): domain Eukaryota; kingdom Viridiplantae; phylum Streptophyta; class Magnoliopsida; order Laurales; family Calycanthaceae; genus Chimonanthus; species Chimonanthus salicifolius. The sequence goes on along the minus strand of CM023538.1, from coordinate 13,291,189 downwards.
GTTTACTGAATATACCTGTAGAGCAGCATTTTAGTCAAATGCAGTGTAATACAGGGAAGAAAATCTATTCTCATGCATACAGAGTTTGTTAGTTGCTATGCTAGACTACTTCTGATTTGAGCATCTGTTCTTAAGGGGGAAAATCGTCCCACTGATGATCTTGAAAAAAAAAAAATAGAAGAAAATAAAACTGTTCTAACGACATAACATTTTTCTATCATAGCTCTAACAAAGGGCATGTCTATAATTCTCGTGTGCAACAGACAGATATTCTGGCTTGGCGACCTCAACTATAGATTATGTTTGGAAGACTGTTTGGCAAGGCAACTGATACAAAAGCAGGATTGGAAAGCCCTGCAAGAATTCGACCAGCTCAAAAAGGAACAGAAAGACGGAGGGGTGTTTCAAGGATGGAGAGAAGGAGATATTGAATTTGCACCAACTTACAAATACTCCTTTCTAAATTGCAATCACTATTCTGGTGGCCTCCCTGGCAAAGCAAGAGAAAAACAGAGAACTCCAGCATGGTATGTCAGCAAAATTGTCAGTAGTTGTCAAACTTAAAATGGGTCAGATTGATCCAAGCATGGGTCTCAGTCCTCTTAATATTTCTGAAAAATTGGATCTGGACTCAGACTATGAAGATTCAATTAATAATCAGGCCTTAATATTTACTACAAATGATTTGTAAATATCAATAAGCTTTACTACTAAAGTCATGGAATACTGTCTAGAATTGGATATAGACCTCAATGTGGGTCGGTTTGCAAGTTTGATCTGCTCTCTGAGATATAAAGAGATTCAAATGCAAATCTTGGACAGCTTACCCAAAAGTCAAAACTAGGACCCAGAATTGCTATTTGGATTTTTTTTATTTCTCTTTACACATTGTGAATTCAACCATTTACATCCCTATCATAGCATTAAGAAACACTGCTATAAGTTACACTGATTTTGTGGATATGGTGGTGATTGTAAATGAAATAATCATAGAAGTATTAACATCATTCCTTTTGTTTGTTTATCTTATTTCAAATTAAAAAAAAAAAAAAACATGCTTGAGATATAGTTTGATTGGGACAAGATCCTATAGCACCAGTTAAAATTGTTCATAATTGCAATCATAAAGCTGTAGGTATGAATCATATCAGCATCAGATTGGTAATCGGCCCGTGGAAAACAATTTAAAATCCAATGATGAGTGTCTATATGTATATATATGTATGATAAACAGATTGACGATGATGATGTGATATATAGAATGATATTATCACAGGTGTGACAGGATTCTTTGGAATGGGAAAGGGGTGAAGCAACTATCATATGTTCGTAGCGAAAGCAGGTTTTCAGATCACAGACCTGTTTCTGCACTTTTCTCTTCACAGATTGAAGTGGTGAGATGCACCAACACACCAATCACTTCTCCACCTAATCAAGTTGATGTTTGTCCAGAGAAAAATGTGAGTATACAATCTTCTCTCATGTGTTTATAATTGAAGCAGTTTCTTCAAAATGATGCTCTTCACATTGTTTCTTTGCAGGATAATGGCATGGCCAAAACCACATTGCTTTCTTTATTAGTACAGGACATGGAACATTCAGAAAGTAAAGGCACAACGGTACTGCAGTCCTTAGGAGGGCTTGCATAGAACTGAATTTCCATGCTGCTGGCAGTTGTCGATAGTTGTATTCGGGGTTTTCCTACATATGATCGTCATCGATGTTTCTTAAATTTGCTTCCCTTTCTTTTGGGAAGAATGGCTCATCTTCCTTCAGTGCCACTGCCATTTTAGAGAAAGCTTGAGGGAGTGTCCATATTCAGTGGGTAACAGAAACAGACCTTGTAAAAGCTACTGTTAAAAGGCATGCCATCGTGCTTCCCAATCCCTTCAGATACAAGAAGCCCATTGAAGTCAATACCCAATGAAAAAAATGATTCATTACCTTTGAGAATACTAAGTAATCCTATCGAATGCATGTTTTTTAAGCAACAACACTAGCTAAATCTAATGATACCATTGATTTCATGCCATTGCATGAAAAAAGAAGAAAACTGTTCATGATAAAGCCACAGTAATACTATTCATGAAAAAGGAAGAGATCTTTACTGGTTTGGGGTGTTTTGGTATGGAGTTCTCTCTTCTCCTTAGAGTTTATTATATACTTTCATTCTATTTGTTTTGATACTTTCATTTGAATCTATAGTCTTATATAGCTTTCCTATAAAGGCCTGTATACACTACTGTATTCTTAGAAATTGCTATTAATAAACTATTCTGAGTCTCTAAAAAAAAGCTACATTAATACAACTGATAAAGCTTAAACATGAAAATTTTGAAGTGAGAGAAATACCTTTGGATAAATGCCTTTATAATCTTGATGGGACTCATCTTGATAACATTCTAACATGATTTTTAAAGATAGACATGTTAGATGGCGGAGTGACCGTCAGTATAGTGTATGATAGAGTCAAATGACAAAATAAAACTCGAAAATGCACCTCAGATAGATGGGATTTAAGTTTATAATGATGATAAGTAATTTTTTTTCTTAATTTGAATCACGTACTCCACACCAGGAACTTCATTTTGAAAACCTCAGAGGCCCTCAAATCCTTAAATAGAGAAGTTCCTAGTTCTATGGTTTTATTAGTTGCCACAGGAGTGCATTTTAATACTTTTAAATCCCCAGAATGGTCCTTTGTCTCAGGAAGGATTGAAACTATGCAAAAAAAAAAATTCATGATTTAAAGAGATCTCAAAATTTGGGTATATATCATTTATTTTATATAATCATAATGGATTTTAGAGAGATGGATTCAATGGAATAGATTATTGGAGAATTAGCTACAAAATAGGAGCTTTTGCATAATTTTGATCATTCAAATTAAGAAAAAAAATTAGTTGTCATCATTATAAACTTAAATCCCATTTATCTGAGGTTGCATTTTCGAATTTTGTTTTGACTCTATCACAACTATATCAGCAGTCACTCCGTCATCTAATATACTATCTTTATTTATTTCCTCCACATTTTTTCAAAAGGTCAACCTCTTCTGTTTGTGCCTACAATTTAAAGCTTCTCAATTATACGCATTGGGACAGTATCTGGTCTTCTACTAATATGACTAAACCACCTCTATTGGATTTTTATCAACTTGTTTTCTACCATTGACTATTTTAACTCTATCTTTAAGAGTTAATCTACATAAATTAAGAGTAAATTTATTTTTTTGAATTTACGTTTGGGAAATTGTGGAAAATTCAGTGTGAAACCCCCACAGGTGATACTCGCTGTTCCTAGATCATACCACGTGAAGCCATGGGGGCTCGAATCTAGCACCTCCCACTTTCTAAGGCGGGAGATTACTAATTGAGCTACACCCATTTTGAAACATTCAAATTCGAATAGTGTAACATGTTTGTATAGATGTTCAAAACACAGTTCGAAGAATAAATTGAAACATTTGGAAGTAACAAATGGAACGATCTGAAACGTTTCAAATGTAGCCAGAAATAAATCTAAAATGTTTAGCAGCAGGTAGCGCCACAATTCTTCCAACAATAAATATTTGTCCTCGCTGAGGCACATCAATGACACTTCAACCCCGTAGAAGTATTGGTTGAGGCGGTATGTATCAATTCCCAGTTTCCCACTATGCGAAATCGACAATACCGGGTGGTGTCATTGGATGATACATGAGCTTTCGACCTATTCTCGAGTTATTTTTTATCAATATTTTCAAATTTCAAAAAAGTTAAAAGAAAGTCATTGAATTTTAGAGTTATTTTGATTTTTTTTTTTTTTATCAATTGTTAACATTTTTAGTTATTTTCTTCGAGTTTTGGCTCTAAGATAATTTCAAAATTCAATTCTTTTTAAAAATAATTTAATGAATAATAACCAAAAATTAATGTCTTTCACATAGCTTTTAGAGCGGGTGTGACTTTCCAAGATTTTTCTGACAATTTGATAAAATTGTCATTTCTAAGATATTTCCCATTTTCGAGTTTCTTGTAAAAAAATTTGAATAAAATAATATCCAAATGTTTCTAAAATTAGATAAAGGGCCCTCAATGTGATTGGTAGAGTTTTTAGGACCCTTATCTAATTTTTTAATATTTTGACACTTTCAGAAAACTCAAAAATTATGAACTGTAATATAAGATACAAATCACTAGAGGAGACTTAAAAATATGAAATTCATATTAGGTATTTTCTCATATTGCTTTCCTTCATTATAAAACTTTTAGACATTTTTCAGAATTTTATACTATTTTAAAAAAATTATTACATATCAAAATCTTGACTTTGTAAGATCTAAAACTCCATAAAAATGACCTTTAATTTAAAAAAAAAATGTTCATCTTAAGTTTTCCCTATATTTTTTAAAAAAGAAAAAAGAAGAGAGAATTGCTGATACGCTTTGTATCACGAATGCATGTGTCAAAGATATGCATCACCGATACACATTTTTAATCCCTAACGTTCTCAACTAAACCACCCTCAATATTCATGGCCCACCAATTCTGGCATTTAACCTAGAACAATGAACAATCACACTCTGATTGGATCTAGACTTGCAGGAACCTGTTCAATACGATATTTCCAAGTTGTTTACCCCTGAAAAGACAAGAAGAGAGAGAGAGAGAGAGAGAGAGAGAGAGAGAGAGATTGAGAAAAAACATTAAGAGGAAGAGAAGATAAGAACAAGAAGTGACTGTTAAAAGGAAGAAAAGTAGGTAAAAAGGTTATTGGTAGAGAATAGCCTTCTTTTTTATTTTTTTATATTGGCATCCCCAATCACAATGACAAAAATTAAAAACAATTCCATCATTTGGAAGGTCTTTTTATGTTTGAACTAGAGAGCACATCTAGAAACAAAAATAGTATCAATAATTAACCAAAACAAAACGTATAAAAAAATATCATCAGTGATCTCACAATTTCGTCTTCCATGTAAATATGGCAATGGGTCTGGTTGAGTTGATTTCGGGTCTAAGTCTTATAGAGGTTCGAATTAACAATCTTTATTTCATTTAGTTACTTATTATTAAATGAATTAATCAAATAAGATCTAATTCGAGTTCAAGTCACAAAATTTTAAATCTATACCCATTTAAAATGCTTGCATTCAATTCAGTCTGAGACATACTAAAATTATCTTAATTGGATCAACAGTCATAGTTTTAAAGCCACAAAATTTGAAGAGCATAAAAAAAACATGGATTGATTGATCTATTAAGGTGATTTTTTGTGGATCTGATATTCAATAAAAATACTTCCAATAGACCAATCATAATAGGCTAAAGCCAGCCCCATGCATCGGAAGAGGGTGCACAGGTGACCATGTCTTCCTATATAATTTGTCATTTCATAGCTGCAAGTAAGGAAACTTTTGGCTTGCAGTGGTGCTCAAGTAGACTATTTCAGGAGACTATGGAGTGGCCTCCGTCCCTGCACATCCATCTTGGCCATACCCCACCCACCCAAGGTTAGACGTCTCCACAAGGAAGCCTCCCTGAAGTTTTTGATATTCCATTCCAAGTAACCTTTTCATGACAAAGAAATGATGAAGCATATGTTTAATCAAAACAAAACATCAAAAAAGAAGGAAAGAAAAATATATACAATTGCCAAATCATTATATTGTCGGTAACTTCATCCGACAAGTTCACTTATAGGTGCTCGGTCCATGACATTGGATGCAATAGCGGCATTCCTTTGCAGCAACGGGTCAATATCAGGCAACTTGGGAATCTGTGGCCAACATATACAAATTTTGCATGTTAAGACCATTTTTTCTAGTATCATTTAACATTAATTTTTTTTTTTAAAAAAGGTGTACACATAGGTCCACCTTTCATCATGGGAAACTATGCATCTTAATGTCTCTATATAGTAGGTAGTAGGTTATTGAGGAGCATCACCTATTATAGAGAGACATTGACACCCAAGAGTTTTTTATGAGAGTGAGTCCACTAGTACAGATATCAGAAAAATAAAATGGACCTCATTGAATCATTCCTCTTATGAATGAATTCAATCTTCAAAAGTGAAATAATATAAACAGAGGTTGGCAGTAAAAAAATTATGAACATGAAAAACTAGTAGAATCAAACTTGAGGAAAGGTATAAATTAATAGCATTCAATTTGGTCAAAACCCGTTTCTAGTTTCTTCCCCAATAATGTTGCAAGAAAGTAGGTTCACATCTACTCTAGAAGGCACTATGTTGGAGCAAGCTTTATAGATTGATCCGAGGGGCTTGACAGGGCTCGACATACATCAGCACTATTCTAAAGAATCACAAATCATGATATAAGAACGAAATACACTTTGAACTATTGAAAAATCCAAACAGATAAAAGTTAACCTATGTAAAACAGGTTATAATGAAGATTGTGGGAAACTTGATTTATCTGTCCATCACTCAGTTTAGTTTTTCATATGCAGTTTTGAGTAGTTAGTTCATATATGCATGCTCCTAAAGATACTAATCCTCAAGTTGTTTTTCACATCTTACACGACATAGAGGGCATCCCTGGACATGATATACTTTATCAATCTCAAGGCCATCTCCAACTCCAAGGGTACTCAAATGTAGCTTGCGCAAGATCACCAAATGATCATCAGTCAACCTCAAGCTACTTTATTTTCCTTATAGGCAAAATCTTGATTCACGGAGTAAGAAACAAAATGTTGTTGCCCTATTCAGTGTTGAAGCATAATATCGGGGCATGATCAATATTGCATGCGAGCTTTTATGGCTCAAACAACTCCTGGCAAACAGTAGTAGTTGAAGACAAAAAAATAGAAGAACGAAGAAAAGAAACCCAGGAAAGACATCAATTGAAAGAAGAAATCCCAAATTTTGATTAGGCTTTGCATATCATGTTGTAAGGATTGAAGAGAGACAAGAAGAAGAAACTCTTGAGAGGATAAAATTGTTGTCTTTTCCTAAGAATATGTACAAGAATAAATACAGTACAATGAACAATCTAGGGAAAAGAAATACAATCAGAATCAATTTATAATAGTTATCACACTAACATCTCTTAGTCAACTCTGATGCACTTGGTGCTTTTGCACACTATACAAAAAATGTATGTACACAGTCGTACAATAAATGTATACAAAAAATGTTGTATGACTCTGCATACTTTTTTTCCGTATAGGGTGCAGTAGCACTAAGTGCATGAGAGTCGACAAGGAAATGTTAGTTATGATATTTATACATTGATCTTAATAGCATTTATTTTCATCTTTGTTCTCTCTAAATTGTTCAGTGTACTCTATTTTTTCTTTTACATGATCTAAGAGAGAACCTTTTTTTTTTATGACCAAGGAGTCCAGGAGTCTCACTTGTATTTGGATAGGGAACATTTTAACCCAACTAGTCCTTGAGGCATGTGCAAGTCTCCTAATCTCACACACACTGGATAAGCAATTATGAAGAGTGGCCTAGAGGGGTGTTGAGCGTGAATCGAACTCAAGACCTCCCTTCATGAGGGGAGTTTCTTGACCGTCAGGCCAACCCTGTCTTGGGTTAAGAGAGAACATCTTACCCTCTCGAGGATTTCTTCTTCGCCTCTTTTTCAATCCTACAACACCAAGTGGATTTAGAGGTTAGGGAGAGAGATGGTACTTTTTCTCTAACATCTTGGTACACTGCATCAAGATTCTTTGTATACCAATCACTAGAATACTAAACACCAAAATTGTTTGAGCTTTCACCGTAACTTTTTTGATTCCCAAAAAAGTACGTGTTTTTTTACCCCTCTTGATTCTCAAACAAGTATGGGTTGTGCCAATTTAAGGTGGATTTTCTACTTGACAAGTGACCAGGGATTCTTGAAACTAAGAACTCATCAAGAAAGATATTGGTGGCGAGATATAGTTTGCGACATTTGGGGGTGGATGCGAGGGGAAAAGGCAATTAAGGAAGGTTCAGTGGTAGTTAAGACCCTTTGTAGGATAGGAGGGGTAGAGGGGAGGATGGGTAGCTTATTCAAAGAAAGGATAGGGATGATGGTGGGAAGAGGGGATAGAACACTTTTTGGGGAGGACATAGAGATTGGTAATAGAGCCCTAAAAGGCAATTTATCCTAGGTTATTTAAGGCGGCACATGATAAGAAAGCTAAGGTTCGAGACTAGTATGTGGTGGAGGGTACAATGGGGCATTGGAAGATTACCTTCAGGAGGGTTCGAAGGGTGTTGGAACAAGAAGTTTTGAGGAGTTGGAAGGCAATGCTCAGGGATCTCCTTATCTTCAAAGAGGAAAAGGATCAACGTACTCGGATCAGAGATTCATTAAGTTTAATACTCAGTGCCAGGATTAAATTGGCCTTATTAATGAGGAGCGTCAAGAAGAGACCATGGCCTTTGTCTTGGAAATGGCTGGCCCCCAAGTGTTCCAAGTGTTTCTATAGTGTGCCTTGAGGGGAAAGATTCTAACAAGTGTTGGCTTAAGATAAAGGGGTTTGATTTCTCAAGATAATGAATTGCCTGGCACTTTGTATGGACATTCGGAGGAGGACAATGACCATTCGTTTGGCAGGTGTGTGGTTGCAACAAAAATTTGATTTAGATTTGTAGACTTGATGGGTTGCTCGTGGGTCTTTAGCAATTCGCTTGTAGGAATTTTCGAGAGGTGGAAATTCAAGCCATTTAAGGGTAGGAGTCAACTGGCCTGGGACATAATTCCAACTGCAATTCTATGGTCAATATGGAAAGAGAGTTGAGGATTTTCTCTCGAGGTGAAGTGAAAGAGGTGGAGAATATCTTTAAGTGAGCTAACTGAAAGTTTTGTGCATAGCTGTCAATTAATATGGAGTTATAAGGAGGTGCCTTTAGCTAACGTTTATATATTGTAGGAGGGTTGCTTGAGAGAGGGTTTTAGGAGGAGCAAGAGGATAGAAGGCTGGTGCCCTCCCATGGAAGGATGTTTCAAATTAAGTGTTGGCAAAGTAACAAAGGGTAAACCAAGCCCAAGAAGGATAGGAGTAGTGCATAATGGGAGGGGTGAGACTATCTTATACTTTTCAAAATAAGTAGGTAATAGAGACTTCCATGGAAATTAACACCAATGGTTGAAGAGATCCAATGAAGCTGAGTTGTCAAGTATTAGGAGGTCCTTGAACCTTTGGGCTAGACACGATTTAGGAAGTTAGTCTTGGATAGGCAATTCAACAGCTGCAATCAAATGGGCTAGTGGCTGTAAGAGACCTCCATGAAAATTAACATCAATGGTTAAAGAGATCCAAGACCTATGTTTTGCAATGGACTTATTTTTCAAGCATGTTAGGCGATTGACTAATGGTGTGGTTGACTTGGCAAAGTTTGGGATGGATGGGGAACAGGCAATTGTAGACTTCTGTTAAACATACTTGATGAGAGTTTGTAATTGGGGTGTATAGGTGACGCAGTGGAGGTAATCGGACTAAAGGGATCGGGTCAAACCTGGTCAAATATGGTCTACCATAAGTCAAATCATGGTCAAACAATTGTCGAAGTGTCAAACAGTCAATGGGATGGACTAGGGATGGTCAAATTGGGCAATTGGAAAGGGTAAATAGGGAAAGATGGAAAAAAGAAAGCAGCATTTAATGAAGCATTAAATGAGGTTGCATGGAAAAGCTTGTCAAGGCCCAAAAGATCCTCAACTCCCAATTGCTTAGGCTCAGGCACCAACGAAAGGTAGTCTTGGGAAGGGAGTGGGGGGGGAAAAAAAGGGTAAGATTATGTGAAAAGAAGGATGGGAATCTGCAGGTGAAGTAAAAAAAAAAGAAGATGGATGAAGGAAGGTAGAAGATCGCAGGAAGGAGGACGATGGAACAGAACAGGGACAATTTGGGATTTAGATTGGAGAATGGGTTTTGGGAAGGCCTGAGAGGAGGGTGAAGGGAGATAGAAAGATGGGCGAATAGCAGGTGAAGATGGAGGATAGCAGTTGGGAAAGATGGAGAGATGGCAGTGAGACCTGGGCAGATGAAATCAGAAAAGAGAATGGGAAAGTCTCTTGCCTGGCTGCACAGGCATCAGGTACAGCCTTGAGCGGAGTCGGAGTGGATACCGTCGGTTGACCTGGAACCAAAGGGAGGCAACGGGGCCTCCAACTGTCTGCAACAGTGGCAGAATACACCTGGGATTAAGCCCAAGTTTTGGTGGCTGTCGTAGAATGATAAGCACTGGAAAAAGATAATTTTACCCTTTAATATTGGATTAGTTAGTTCTTAAATTTTGTTTATTTTATATTATTAATGTAATATATTATATATTCTAAAATTATAGTTGTTAATATATTCTATCAATTAATTTTATCTAATTAATGTATTTTTGTGTGTTTATAGGTTAATGAATCTTGGTCAGCTCATCAACTCATTTGGAGATCCATTTGATCAATCTTGCAAGTAGCTGAAACAAAGACAAACAGAGAAAAAGCAGAGGGCTGAAACAGGTTTGGGTGTAATATCAGTCGGGATGAATAAGAAATTGCAAGGAGTCGAACAGCAAAAGAAAAATACAGCAGCAAGATATGTCAAGAGAAGAAAAGCCAGAGAGATGAAAGGGTGCTGCTGTCCCATTCACATGCACGTGTACCAACCCAGAGTATCATGAAGAGAGCAAATCAAGAAGAAAAGAAGTCATACAAAAGCTGTAGCAATAAGAGCTAGAAACCAATCAGCAACCATTTCATACAACAGACGAGGGGAATCTGGCTGAACCTAAAAAGAAACAGAGAAACACGGCACAAAAAGAAGAATAGAAAGGGGATGGCTTGGCCGGAAATTAAAGAGAAGATTAGAAGGAAAGAATTATTTCAGCCACCGAATGAGTTGCCGTGTAAACAGATAGAAAGAATGGAGAGAAGAAGGAAACACCAACTGTACGGTGTACAACAAAGCAGAAATAAAGAAGGAAAAAATAATGAAAGGGATGCTGCTGTTCATATGAAGAAGATGTTGGCTGTTTCGATGGCTATAACTGAGAATAGAAGGGATTGGCTGGCTGAAAATAGAGAAAAAAATAGAAAGAGAAGCAGGGAAAACAAATGAGGATGACTGCTGTGTACCGAGATGACAAGAATAGGAAGGAGAAAATAAAGGGAGTGACCGACTGAAAAGAGGAAAAAAAAGAAGTTGCCGTGTATACAATAATCAGCTGAGAATTGAAAGTTGGGCCCCATTTTCCCTTGCTTTATTTATTCTCTCCAAATCCCTATAAGTAAAGGCCATCAGACTCCAATGAAATCCGAACTTGGCACTGTATTTTTGGAGGCTTAGAGAGAGGAGAATAAGAGAAAGAGAAAAGGAGAGAGAGAGCAAAGTTTCGACCATAAGGTTGGATTTTTTTTATTCATTCTTTTGTCTTGTATTTTCTTATTTCATTCCTTTGGTTTGTAATTTTGATTTCAATTTTTATTAATGAAATTAAAGCATTCTATTTAGATCTATGGTTTTCCACTTAATGTAAATTAATTGTGATAATTTTTAATTCATTTATGAATGCATGTTTGATTTAATCTTAAAATTTTCATCTTAAACATCTAATTTTTGGGAGGTTTAGAACCTTAATTTCCATTCTAAGGCTCTTTTTAAGAGTAGATGAAGAATTTAGATTTGGAACTTTAATATCCCTTCTAAGGCTCTTGTTAAGAGTAGATGAAGAATTTAGATTTGAAATTTATGTTGAATTCTTTCCATACCCAAGGTTTATTTGAAAATTGCAAAATTAATGAGATTCATGGTTTTCTTAATGGAATTAATGATTTGAATTAATGTGCATTAATAAATGTGAGTTCCATATTCTAGGCTTAAATTTTATTTTCAAAATATTGAATATCATGCCTCCATAATTATAAGTCCAAGATTCCACTGTACATATGTATATATGTTCTTTTTAAATTTTATTTTTGTTTATAAAAACTCAAATCTTTGAAATTGATGAACTAGGTTGGAAATAATTTAATTGCATCTTAATTTTGTTTTCTAAATTAGATTAAGAATGTTTATATTTTTATATTAATGCCACCATCTTAATTAAAATTAGTTAAATTGTTAGATTCTATATTTAAATCTAGAATGTTTCTAAATTAAGATTAAAACTCATATATTAGATAAATAACTTCATATTTATGATTTATCTCCATATTTCTTAAAATTCTTAAAATACTTAATTCAATTGTATAATTTTCATGGATATATTATCCTAAGTTCTGATGGGTTCGACCTCGCACTTAATCGCTATACTATCTAAATGGTTCGTACGCTTGCGAGTTATAAATTTAAAATTTGCACAACATAAAACCATGATGGACCACCGATGAAGAGCCTTGACTTTGCCGAGTCAAGGAAGCGTAGAAAATCCCAGAGGCGGGCTGATCTGCTCGCTGGCAGATCTCAAGACAAGAAGGAAGATTAAGAAGAAGACAGAAATTGATAACTTGATTTTTATTACTCTGTTTGAGAGAGAAGTGCCCCTCTCGATCCAGTACTCCTTATTTTATTTTATTTTTAAAAAACACACATAACTCCACTTCAAACAGGAATCAAAATCCCATCTACACTAGGACACCGAACACAAAACTAAATTAACAATTTTAAAAAAAATCTGCGAAGTAGGATAATAAAAAAAAGGAGTGAGGTCTCCATATGCCATGTCCTACATCAATAGGTCTGTGGAATTCAAGTCTTTAGCTAAGTACCTCCTTTCATTTGGCGTAGATGGCATGTCTCTTGTACCACTTTTTGTACTCTTTCTTTTAGTAATATTCTTTTGTAATGTTTCATAAAAAATAAAATAAAAACTGCACTTACCATTCCAATTTTTGACATTTCTAAGTTGAATTAATGCTTTTCCTACTTGAGTTCCTAGGTATGATCAAAACCATTAATATTCTAAAGGTTCAATTTACATTAGAAATTTAATAAAATCAAGAAACAACTATGAAGTGATTAGGATCATCCAAAAAAAAAAAAAACACTTTAAAGTGATTAGCATCCTTCCATTACTAGGGCTTCCAGCAAGCAACAATGAATAGACACAACATGGATGCTTCAAGAACATGCCATGGATACAAGGATCACAATTTTATAAATAACACTGAAGTGTTGGCACGACGAGATATAAGAACGTTGCATGCTTTCAAGTGTCCAGGCATGACAGCAAATGAGATAGAGCACAGTTGTAAACAAAATAATCAGAATCATGATACAAATAGGGAACTCTGACAAAATAATCGCCATCATGATACAAACAGGAAAATAGAAGGTAATAAAACATTCTACTAAATAGGATGAGGCTTCAATGATGATGATGATGATGATGATGACAACAATGATAACAATCATGTTGGACACTTAAGACATACCTGAGCCAATAAATCAACTGTACGCCGCAAGAGGCGAGCTAGATCCCCCTCATCCATTGCACAATCCATCATAATTTCTCTCCAACTTAAGCCAGAGGCCCAAGCTTCAACCATACCACAAAATTGGCTATCTAGTTCACAGGGTATCTATATAACAAAAAATGGTTTTATAATCATCTTTAGGAAAAAATGCAAGAGGGAAGAGAAATCTTTATTCATCATACTCACATTTACCCCATGTTTATCTTGGAGTTGCACAAATGAGTTCCTCTGCTCATCCAAAAACTTGATGACATTGATCACCTTTCTAGAAGGTTCATATATATAACTGCAAATGCCAAAATAAAATCTTAAGCAAAATGCTTCATTTAAAAATCAGTTTTATTTTGACTATACCTATGGGTAAGTCAGCTCCCATCAATTGCAATGCATACTTGATGATTTTCTTAGCATTGTTGTATCTAAGATAACCATAAAAAATTTAACATTCAACATCATATGTGTGCAAAATAAAATGATGTGAAAAAAACTACATTATTAAAGACAATAAAAACAATTAACAAGCAAAAAGTATATATTAGTGATGCAGGAACCATCATGGACCACAAGTTTGAGTAAATTTAGATTATTTAGATTTTGAACAAATATATGTTTGTTTACTTTAATAATCTTAATTTATGGTCATATTTTAGTTGCAATACAATGTCTAAATGACATGAAATTGGATTGATTGGATAGTTTATTCAATTACTAGGGTTGCAAATTTGGGAAATTAAGTCATTGTTAATTTTTTATTATGATTAAAGAGTCAAGATTAAAACAATCTAATGTGTTTAACGGTTGAGATTTATTTAGAGTTTTAATTTGTATTAAACAATACAAATATGAATGAAAGCCTTGGAGCAAGAGAGTTTTCTGGTTTTTGGTGAACTTTATGTGAAACTTGGAAGCTTTGAAAGAGAGATTGAGACCTCTCCCTCATACGTGAGATCTAATGTAAGGTAGGATTTCTCACACATTCCTCTTGTGATTTTCTTGATTCTTCGTGTTTGGTTTTAGTTCTTTAAGAGGGTTTTTACAATTAAAACCCAAGATCTTTGAGTTGTGGTCTTGGGAGAGACCATAGGAGTGCATCAACTAACAATGAAATGCTAAGTCAATTTTTTTTTTTTTTTTTTGAGCGGTAACAAATAGAAAAAAAATTATATTAAGGAGAAGAAGGTACATGAGGCAACAACAATGGGTCTCTACCGAAGGGTGCCATGAAAAAAAAGAGAAAATACACCAATCCTCATATCAAATCACCACGTGAAGATATCAGCGAATCTCTCCCGCCTAAAGGACTCTCAAAGGTGGAACATGCTGATAGTAATGGAGTCTACCCCATTCTTAGTAAAGAAGTCAACTACTCCGTTTGTTGATCTCTAGATCAAAGCAAAAGAAATCTCTCTGCTTGAACAAAGCGCCCTAATTTCCCTCACTATTGTGAAAAAAAAAAGGGGGAGGTCTCTTTAGTCCCTTCGCCCACTTAATCACATTTGTAGTCCCCCTCAATGATTAGTTTCCCCCCTCCCAATAAAGACCATATAGACAAGGATTTCCTAATACTAATAAGTTATGCCTCATTTGAATCCCTTCAACCTATTGACTCAGAGAAAACTAGGGATGTACTACCATTGCAGTTGTGGAGCATTCCGCCTAAACCCACAGGACCCGGTTTTCCCCTTGCTACCCCATCAACATTAAATTTGTGTGTATCCGATTGAGGGGGACACCAAGTGGTATGGACACTGGGCTTCCTTGGCCCTCTACCCATGAAGCCCTCCCAAGTGGTATAGAAGTCTTTTGAGGCCCTTGAACTCTGTCCCATAAAAGGTCATGTGCGGAGTCTCCATTTTGCTTTCTGAATAAGGTCACTCTCCTCTGACTCCTTATTCTCAAAAATCTTGAAATTTTTTTCCTTCCACATGGACCAGAGAATGGCCTTTGTAATAGTGTTCCAGGTTGCTTTCATCTTAGGGCGGATGTGCTGAATGGTCCAAAATTGAACAATTCCTTTGCAAGCTTGCTCGAATACCCATGACACCCCAACATGTTTACAAAACTTATCCACAGCTTTCTAGTCGTTGGACATTCGGCAAACAAATGATTGGTGCCCACCTCCGTGTGGCCACAGAGTGTGCATTGTAGGTTGTCATCTGAATTGAGCACTCATCTTCTGTTCAGGGTCGATCTAGACAACACCTTCCCTTTCAGGGCACACCACACGAAAGTTTGCACTCTTGGGAGGGCGAGGCCCCTCCAGACTAGGCATGATATAGGGTCCCCCTTGTTCTGTTGATTAAGGGACAACTCAGTCAACGACTTGACTGAGAAAGCTCCCAAGGAATCTCCTACCCAAAGCAGTTCGTCCTCTTCCTCGATGGATAGAGGGAATTCCCCTAACAACGCTTTCAGTTCCTCAAGGCTACCATGTTCGAATACCCTCAAGTTTTTATGAAAATCCAGTTGCCAGGAGATCTTGCCATGTCTCTCTATGTAGCAATCCTTGACTAGGGCTTGTTTATTTCTAGCTATCCTATATAGCCTAGCTTTCAAACATCTTTCTTTGAGCCATAAGTCTATTAAAAAACAGGTGACGTCTCCATTTCCAACCAGCAAACTTAATTTATCTTGAAAGACTCGACCTAATGGGCTTCCCCCCAAGGTTGTCAAACTCGAATCGTATCATGAATCGGTCGAGGGGTGTGAATAGCAAATCGTGAATCGAAAATCGTAGGATCGTAAGATTCATAATATTTTTTCTAAAATTATTATTTATAATATAGTTACATATAGTATGAGATAGAATAATACGATGATTTTTCAATCTACACACATTTAACATTTATCATCCATCATAAATAATCATCCACAAAAAAATACAAAAATATATTAATATGAGATTTAAATATAAATATTAAGTATAGATAAATTTAAAAAATGAGTAAATAAATCAACAACAATTAAAATTTTAAATAACTATTAATAATATCTATCAAATATTTTTTTATTATAATTATTTATTTTTCAAATAAATACAAAAGATTGAAAAAAAATTAGTTTGTTGCTAAAAATTAAGTATAGATAAATTTAAGAAATCAGTAAATAAATCAATAACATTTAAAATTTGAAATAACTATTAATAATATCTATCAAATATTTTAAAAAAAAAATTAGAACTATTTATTTTTTTAAATAGATATAAAAGATTGAAACAAAAACATTAGTTTGTTGCTAAAAATTAATAAGAAGTTTTTTTTTTAGCCGCGCAGCTAGACTTAAGTCATAGTGCGAATTTAACCAAGTGCGAACTTAAGTTGTAACGACCCGTCCTGCTAATACAATATTGTCCGCTTTGGGCCTACACACAGACCTGCACGGCTTTGCTTTGGCGAGTCAACCTACTATTGCTCCCAAAAGGCCTTGTGCTAGAAGGAGGAAGGCTACCACTTATATACCAGAGAGTTTCCAATGCAACTAGTAATGTGGGACTTTTTGGAGCAGGGTATTACAATCTACCCCTCTTAAAACCAGAGTCGTCCTCGGCTCTGCAAACACAATAACCAAGCCCACACCCTCAGGCAGAGAGTTGAACCATGCTCTGATACCATTTGTAATGACCCATCCCGCTAGTACAATATTGTCCACTTTGGGCCTACACACAGACCCACACGGCTTTTCTTTGATGAGCCAACCCACTGTTGCTCCCAAAAGGCCTTGTGCTAGAAGGAGGAATGCTACCACTTATATGCCAGGGGGTTTCCAATGCAACTAGCAATGTGGGACTTTTTTGGGCAGTGTATTACATAAGTTGCCCCATATGTACGAACTTAAAAGTCAAAAAGTTAGGGTAAAGGCTAGTATGCGATGATGTTAAGGAGTGAAAAATGGAAGAAAACCAGTGGCGGCAGAAAAGGGAATGAAAAAAAAAATGAAACCAGCAGAGGGAGACGACGGCAAAATCGGAAAAAATACAACAAAAAACGAAGAGAATAAGAAGAAAGAGGAAGGAGGAAGATGAAAAAGAGAAGAAGGCGTGGAAGATGGAAATGTTTACTTTCTTTTGCACGTACCTCTTCCCTTCTACCATTCTAATTGTGGTTCTTTTTTCCATTCGAAGCGTACGAGACTACGATTTGCGAGATTGACTCGTACGATTTGCGATTCAACCATAAAATCGTACAATTTTCTACTATTAATGATTTTATATTCGATTTGACTCGTTTTAGTCTACGAATCGATTCGAATCATGCGATTCGAAGTGCAAATCGTGTGATTTTGACAACCTTGCTTCCTACCTAGTCTCCACCACGCCTTTAGTACCTGGGATCCGTGTTTTTCCATGTTTTCCCCCAACACCCATCCTCCGTTATCTTGATGGCCGTCTCTGGCGGCTAACACCCTAGACTAAAAGGCATTCTTCTCTCTCCCAAATCTCCAGCTCCATTTGCATATTGGAGCTTGATTCCTAACGTCTAAGGGAAGAATTCCTAGGCCACCCTGGGTTTTAGGTTTGTTAACTTCGAACCATCTTACCAGGTGCACCCTTTTCCTATCCATCTTGTCCCCACATAGAAAATTCCGACATAATCGCTCTATCTGCTCCACTACACCTTCGCAAATTTGAAAAATGGACATGTAGTAAGTTGGGAGATTGGTGAGGACAGATTCTAAGCCAATAATTTATTTTGACATGGTTTAAAGTTTAAACAACCCATATTAGCTTTTTGGGTAGTTGGATAATATGTTCCACCATAAACTAATTGGAAGATGGCTTTGCACCAACAACCACTTAATTTAAATGGACAAATCTAAATTTGACAAGCCTGCTAAGCCTTCTTCATTAATAGATACCCAATCAAAAAAAAAAAAATTTCCAAATAATAGAAAAGAAGGTTGTCACGATGAAGGGCTTTCTTTATAATAGTGATGTTAAGCTAAATTCTAAAAGTAGGGCTTCAGTATTCCCATAAACACCGTGAGAAAGTAGCCATGAAATTAACTTTCATTCACCGACATAGAAAAAGGAGGGAATCTCCATTTTATCCTAAAAAATATATGTTGTTGTCCTTGGGCTAAAGCAGAATACAGAGTCATGTCTAACAGTGTTAGAATGAAAATAGGGAGAAAGTATTGGAAGAAGAGAGAAAATTTGAGAGACTGAAGATGAAGACTATATGATTTGCCTGTAGATTTGAGAAAGTATTGGACAATATCATCAACACAGACCACCAAAATCATCACAACAGAGTGGAGCCTGTAGATAAAACTAAATGATATGCCTGACAGCGAGTAAACCTATAAGGTAATAAAGCACTACTAAATTTCTCAAACTAAGCTCGTGGAGAGTGCTTGGGACCATAGAGAACCTTCTTGAGTTTACAGACAGATTAAGGCACACCCTGCTTGACAAACCCAGGAGGAGGAAACATGTACACTTCTTCTAGGAGGAGGCTCCAATACCATGTAGAATAATAATAGAAAAAGAGGAGGAGAAAGAGAAAATATGGAGACAAAATCTCTCTCTATTGTATTGAGTATGCAAACTGTCAAATGTTACATGTATAAATAATACAAAGGGAGTCATCCACAGTGGCTAAAAAGGAAAAGAATAAAATAATGATCAATTACAACAAATCAGACAACTAACTAATTTGACTTTTCAAAATAAAGTGAAATGAGTCCCACTAGTCAACTGGTCCTGAAGTGGGTCCCACAACAGTGGGCCGACTAGTGTGAAGACACTGCGCATCTTCGTAAGAGGGAGATATTTGTTGTCCAATATTATTCTCAATTAAACAGTATATGTCAAGACACTGCGTGTCTTCGCCTCTAATCATATTTTTCACTAGAAAACAAAGCATATTGAAGTCGATTGTCACTTCGTTTGTCATCATGTTTCATCCAATACTATTTCCACCCCTTATGTGAAGTCTAAGGATCAAGTAGCTAATTTACTCAAAGGCAGTTGCTTGTAATTTCAGGAGATTATGGGCAAGCTGGGCTAGTCAATATCTATGCTCCAACTTGAGGGGGAGTGTTGTAGGATATTAAGGTGTATTTTTACATATTTTGCACATGTGGGATGTCTTCGGATTGTAAATATTCTCTTTCCTTCTTTGAGCCTAAATTGGGTCCTTGTATTCTATAAAATCATGTAGTCTCTTTTGCTAAAGGAGAACAATACAACTATACCATTCTCCACCCATTTCTTCTTCTTCTTCTTGTCACCTATGAGTTGTTAATGCTATCAATTCCTCAGAGACTTAGGCATTCATCAATTAAAAGAAATGGCTATATTTTGTGATGATCAAACAACCATTAGCATTGTCACTCCTATCTTTCATGACAGAACCAAGTAAATTGAAGTAGAATTCTATTTCATCCAATATCACATTTCTTCTGACAATATTGTCACTTCCTATCTCAAATTAAAAGATCAGCTCATCATCATGCTCACTAAGGTTGCTTCTGCACAAAACTACATGAATCCTTAAACAAGTGCACTTGATCAAAATCTATGCTCCAACTTGAGATGGAGTTTTGTAGGACTACTTTTTAGCCATCAGGACTACCATAGAACGGTGTACCTATATGTTTATTTAGTGTAGACACTAGGACCACCATTACTTCTTTTTTTAACTTTCAACATTTAGGCAAACTGTGTAATATTGTGTAAAGAAATGTCTTTAT
This sequence comes from Chimonanthus salicifolius, assembly GCA_013350335.1. Taxonomy (NCBI): domain Eukaryota; kingdom Viridiplantae; phylum Streptophyta; class Magnoliopsida; order Laurales; family Calycanthaceae; genus Chimonanthus; species Chimonanthus salicifolius. Next base: position 13,271,082 of record CM023538.1, on the reverse strand, counting down.
ATTGGTGATTACCTTGTAAACCATGGCAAATAAAAGATTCTTAAATTTCCTAAAATTTTCTCCATTCAAATATTCCTTTCTCAATCAACACTAGTTGCCACTGAGAATAGAATATCCAGGTATTTTTAAAGGTTATGCTACAATGTACATATAAGAACTTGAAATATTCAACTATAATTATGGGAGGAGAATTTTGCAAGCATGAAATTATCATGAACCCTTTTTCTTTTTAAAATCTCACAGCAGCAGCAACAATTTCTACTTCCATATGAGAACCTCAATTTGTTCATCCACTGGTGGAAAATTTTCTAAGAATGCAAATATATACTAGAATCTAAAACTAATACCTGTTATTTTTCCAAGGGCGAAGTTTTATTCCTTCTGAAACTAAACTTCCACAAATAGCAGCAAGTTCCACCGGCTTCAAATCTAACACTATCTTATTCCGAAGCACCATCGCAAGCCAGAGCTCATTTTCTCCACGGATAGCTGCTGCCGTTTCACCAAGAGGAAATATCACATGTGTATTGATATCCAATGCTCTAGCTTCATGAATTACATTGCTGATCTGTCATTACACAAGGAAAGCAAGCATGTAAATCAGCTAATCTTTGACCAATATATTGATACATTATACAATACCTTCTGGTTCATGACTAACATCACTAAAAGGTCAGCTCTTAACAGATCAATTATTCATATTAAAAAAATACATTGTGCCATTCTGTTATCTCAACTCAGTTACCACTCTCCCCATTCCAACAATAACAGATCCTTGAGAGGAATGGAAAAGTAGGAAAAGAAGAAGGAGAGTAGAGATGGACATGTGAACATGGCCCATTCTTATCTACCAAGCATTGTTTAAAATGGGAATGGAGCCAAGTCAGCTCTCATTCCCATTCCATTCCATTGATTCGAACAGCCAAATGGCTTTATTCCTTCAAATTGTGTCTAAAATTGGATCAACAATTGATTTTGTAATTGCTTGCAAGTGGTTTAGTGTATCCATGGGATTTGTCTCACCTCCAATGTAGGGTGGGGATACCCATGTTATCCAAAAAAAAAAAAAAAACAAATTGAGTTTGTAATTTGGTTTCTTACTTGGATCACTAGGTCTAGCATTGGGTCTCGAAATGTGTCTAGAAATGGGTATTTCATTGGGTATAGAATTCAGTCTAGGATTGGATCTTTTCCTACATCTTCAACACCTCTCCAGTCATCTAATTATAGATCCCAAGACAACTAGTGTAGCCTAGGGCTCCAATGAACTAAAATCCAAAATATGAAATCCAAGAAATTTATGCGAATCCTGGATTTCCACTCACCAAAACTCAAACACATAGGAAAATACAACAATAGAACAGGAAAAATATTTTGAAACTCACATGAACTGGGATTATACTAGCATAACATCACACACCACTTATGGAGGACTTTAGAAGACCCTTTGTTGATTCTCCAAGAGAAATAACAAAAATAATAAGTTGATAGTGATGTAGAATATGTAATATTGCAAATATTGTAGGAAGTCTCTTAATTCCAATAGTGTACTAGTATTGACAGGAGCATAGTTGACTTTCTTCTTCTGTGTTAAACCAGTGTCATGTCTTTTTGAAAAGATAACAGAAACATTTTATTAATCCAAAAAATGAGTACAAAAGAAAAGAAAACAGGCCCAGAGAGTGATTGGCCTGGCTACAAGATCTAATACAAAAGATTTGTGAACCAGATCATGTCAAATCCTTCCAGCATCCATTAAACAGACCACTAACAAAACCTGAAAAAGAATTCAAAGCCAAAGCCCATTTCTGCAAATTAAGACCTCTGCTGATGTAGATTTGACTTCAAAAATTCTTCTGTTACACTCCAGTGATATAAACCAGAGGACTGCTACAGGGATCATTCTCCAAAGAACTTGGCTTCTCTTAGGAAAAGGCCTTGATCCCCATTCAGATAAGAGAGCCAGAAGAGAAGAAGGGAAAACCCAAACAAGGGAAAAAAGGGATAAGAAGAATGACCAAATAGGCTCCAGAAAAGGATAGTGAATAAACACATGATTAATAGATTCCTCATTTCTCCAGCATAGAAGCGACATATTAGGAGTAGAAAAATTCCTCAACTTAAGATTATCTGACATAGCGGAAGCGATGCGGGTTTAAGGGAGACTGGTCAATCCCGGTCAACTCGGGTCAAACAGTCAACAGTTTAGTCAAGGGTTGATGTGTGAAGGCTTGGGATAGGTGGGTAAAAACTAAAAAGGGATGGGTATTCATGGAGAAGTTGGGAAAATGGTAAGTGGGTAAAAAGAGAAGTTGAGGGGTATTTGTGGAATAGGAGAAGTGCATTAATGGCACTAAATGACGAGAGAGGGAAAAGAGGGCAAAGGTTTTTGTCTCAAATGGGTGACTTCAGATGAGCTTTTCTTAAAGATGAAATAAAGAAAGGTAAAATAGAGAAGGGTATGTTGGGTTTGGAGACAGAAGAGTAGGAGGAAGAAAACTTAGCGATGGAGAAGGGCAACGCATGAGAAGAAGAGGGTCAGATTTGCAGACTTAGATGGAGGTGGGCTGCAGCTGGTTGTAGCTTACCTGGGATAAGGCCCAGGTTATGGTAGCAGCGGCGGCGATGGCAGAAGCAGATTTGTGATAAAGCCCATATTTAGGTGGCGATGGAGGCTCGCCTGAGATAATGCTTAGGCTCCGGTGGGTGGCAGGCTGGAACTCAGCCAGCGGTTGTTGGATCTGCAGCAAAGGCAGAAGGCAGAGGCAAGATAGAAAATAAAGATAGCAATTCTAAAATTTGATTTCCATTATCAATATTCGAATGAGGTGCTTTCCTCCTTGTACATCAAGATAGATATATATATACATATATATAATAAAATAAGAGACCTAACCTAAACTAATCAGAACACTTACATTTGGTTGGATTAGAAACCCAATATGGAATGGATTTCAAAATAGATTAGGAAACTAAACTAAATAGGAATTTTAATCAAACTTGCTAATTAGAAAAAATAAAAATAAAAAATTAATTAATGAAAATAGAAGTGGGGTCCACTTGTGATGATGGGCACGTCTCCTACGTCATTATCAATAGTCAAGGCTTTGTTATGATAAGATGTCCAACCCAAACCCTTGACTTTAGAAGGAGCAGATAAGATATGCATGAAAAGATCCCACTAGGTTCCTTGTTCCAAATCCTCCTATCTGAATTACCCTGTTCCAAAAAGCACCTTCCAAGAATAGATAAGAGCTCCATGAACAAAGGGATTTCATAATCCATCAAGTTCCTTCCCTCCTCCCCCCCCTCTACAAGTTCTGAATTTACCTTTTAGAACAGCACCCACTCTATGATTCTCTTCCAAAACTAGAGATATCTGTCCACAACTGAGAACCCACGTCTTTGTGATACTACTTTTGGAGTCCAACCAACCCCCAACTCCCATATTTTATCCTGATTACTTCCCTCCATAAAGCCTCTTTTTCTTCACCAAATCTCCACCACATTTTTGCAAGAAGAGACCAATTCTTTTCCATAATATTCCCCAATCTCAAACCTCCCTTTTTCATAGGTAGAGAAAACTCCTCCCATTTCAAAAGACGAATCTTCTTCTTATACACCACACCATCCACAAGAAATCCCTTTGGATCTTTTTGCCACTTAAGGAATTTTAAAAAGGAATAGATAGGAAAAAGGAAAACTCAACTCGGCACATCCAACTGAGTTTACCAAATCAACAACCTGATCCTCTGGTGCTAGCAACCGGCAATTGCATTCTTTGCAATGTTAACCTTGAGACCAGATATTGCTTGAAAACATCTCAAGATCCTGAAGACATTAAGAAGCTGAAGCTCATTATCTCTGCAGAAAATTATAGTATGATCCAAGTCACCAATGCGAAATCCACAAACTAAACCTTATGATTGGCCTTTTTGGAACTTTGTACTTAGGCCTTCCATCACCAAGGAGAAAACAAATGGTGAAGTTAGATCACCCTAGATATTGCTTGAAAACATCCCTTGTTGGTTGAAAACATACAGAAATTGAGAATATTATCTTAATTGGCTAGCCATCGTACACATACAGAAATTAAGAACCATTTCTTCTCTCCTTATCCTTAACTTCATTCCTTTCCCCATATTTTGTGTTCACACAACAACATGGTATCAACCTTGTTGCACCTCATCTCCCATCAGTGCTTCTACCTTTTATTTATTCTACAAAATAAAGTCAAAATCTGGGCTTACTGTTTTTTTTCATGGCAGGGTTTCTATTGCGACAGGTTTTTGTGTTTGGCCAAGAATTGCTACATCTTTGCAAATCTAACCCTGAAACCTCCTTAAACCCCTATTACCTTTTGCACTAGGATTCATCTAAGGGGAATCTAGGGTTCAGATTCAGGTGGGTCCTCTTTCTGCCCATTTTTCAGATCCAACCCAAAGTAGTAACTGGCTTTTTTATTTTTTTTATTTTCTGCTTAGATCTAGGAGCTCAATGATCGATTGCACCTGGATCTCCTGTTTATTGTCGCCAACTCTGGATTCTATCTGTGAAGCCTGCCTGTTTGCATATTGTGGGGCCCTCTTTTTCTCACTATTGGGCATTGAATTCATGCAACAACTACACCAGTCCCCTCCCCCCTGGCATAATCTTGTGGCTGGTTATATTACATTATGACTTCTTTTGAATAAAAATGATATTCTTGGTAGCACTAAAATCACTTATATTGGCAAAATCACAACACTCTTGAATGAGCATGATCATCTCCAATGGTCCCATTCAATGAAAATGTTTACTGGCGGTAAATACAAAATACATTATATTTATTGGAATGTCGTGGAGCCTCCTCCAACCAATCCTAAGCATAAGGAACAGACAGCCAATAACAAAGAGAAACATTTTCTCTCTATTGTCTTCTCTTTTCCCCTTTATTTTCTACATGGTATCTGCCAGAAACGATTTCTAGAGTTTTAAGGGAGTATTCTTCTTCTGTTTTACTGTCCCTCTAGCCAGAGTTACTGTTCATCACCGGAATCCGGTGTCAACTTCGGATCAGATCTCTGAGGTTCTCTGTAGCAGATCTTCTTCTCCCTTCTGTCGTTTCAGTTCTGGATTTTGGTCACCACTGTTGTCCCCTTTGCTGCTCTCAGATCCGTTTCATCAGGCAACCCCAAACAAAGACTTCTTCCAAGTTTGGCTTCAATCTATGTCACCTGTTATCCGATCGTGATCAAATTTTGTAGTGTTGCTTGCCCCTAGCCCACCAACCTTCTCCTAAGGTTGCCTTAGGGTTTCTGTCCAAGGTGGGGACCTCTTTTGCTGTTTTTTACAGAGTTTTGTTGTCGCCGATCTTTCCTGCAACCGAAAACTTCTACGTCATCGATATTTTCTCTGGCAAGGAATCTCGAGACAGGACCCCCCGATACCCTTGTCGTTTTTGGGTGGGCAATCCATCCCTAACATCGGATCTGAGTTTTGACTCACCTTCATCTGATTTCTTGGCTTCTTGTCTGCGAGCAATGGTGACGACAGAAAACCATTTTTCTGGTGGTTCTGCCTCGATCTGCAGGCATATGAGCCATTTTTCCTTTGAATCCTCAGGGTTGGTATCACCCCTAGGTGTGCTTTCAACACACCGGCTCCCACCCCCTTTTGCGACTAGTAGGGCCCACTTTTCTTGCATTGTTGCTACCAATCTGCGTCCAGACGACATGTTGCATGTTTCTTGGGTTGGATCTGCTGTTGTAGCCCTCTTCTTCACTCGCCACTTCGATCTTATAGTCGCCTTGGGTGCTTCTCATCAGCTTTCTGGCTTGATCTTGCTTTCGGTCTTCGTGGAGCCACCGCTTCTTCAATTTTTTTTTTTTTTTTGTTGTTCCAGGTTCTGTTTCTTTCAGCTTTATTGGATCATGGACTCTTCTCCAGCTCTACCGCTTCTCCTTTCTTCGATATTTGCTAGCGGAAGAAAGGTATCCGGTTTTGCACTTTTTGAAGATGACTAATCACTGCATGGATTCATGCTATCATCTCCATGGGCGACCTTCAGCTAAGCAAGCTCATCACATTGATCTTTCTCCACATGCTGATATCTCTTCTGCACAGCCGATGACACTGTTTGTCTGTCTAAACAGGAGTACACTTCAATACAACAGCAGTTGCAGCGTCTTCAATCCTCTGAGGTCTACAACGTTTTCACTGAGAAATCAGGTATTGAGCCCCTAGCACACCATGCCTCCACTCATTCTTGGATTATCGATTCTAGATCCACTGATCATATGGCTGGTAATGTCTAATCCCTTCTCCACACTTTCACCAATTTCGTTTGGCAAGGTCAAATTAGCTGATGAGTTTTTTACTGATACTGCTAGTAAAGGGGAAATCCTCATTTCATATACTCACGATTTATCTTCTGTTTTGCATGTCCCTCTTCTATCACGCAATTATTATCCGTCAGTGCCCTTACTAAATAATTGAATTGTTCGGTAACTTTTTCTCCCTCTCATTGTGTCTTCTAGGACCTAGCCACAAAATAGACTATTGCTGGTGGCTTATACTTCTTTGATCCCCGAGCCAACAATCCCTCTGAAGCATGTTCGACTTCCTCATCTAAGGACGTGTGGCTATGGCATTGCCATTTAAGGCATCCATCTGATTTTGTTATAAAGCATCCAGTTCCTTCTTTGTCTTTTACTAAATTTGACTGTGAAAGTTGCCAATATGCCAAACATCGTAGACCTACATTTCCTTCATCCATTACTAAACCTGGTCTGACGGGGACAAGGGAGTGATCCATGATGATAGGGGCAGGATGATATTAGTGTTATCTGAGCCTTTAGGGATTATGGAATCAAATAAGGCGGAGTTGAGAGCAACCAGGATAGCCCTTCAGATCTGGTCTAGATTTGGAAATGGTAATTGTGAATGACAAAAAGTCTCACATCGGTTAATTTGTGAAACAAACGACTCTATATAACACTTGAGATACCCTTCTCTCAATGGCTAGCTTTTGAGAGTGAGTTCTACCTCAAAAATGTTATCAAGTCATGGTTTTCTAACATGGTATCAAAACAGGTTCCACATGCAGCCACTACACATAAGGGAGGGTGAGCAGGTGCATGTGAAGGAGGGTGTGAAGTGACAAAAAGTTTAACTCGTAAAACCAATGATTCTATATAACACTTGAGGCACGTTCTCCTAATGGCTAGCTTTTGAGAGTGATTTATACATCAAGAATGTTATCAAGTCATGGTGTTTTAACACTTTGTTGTCAAAGATGACTACTAATGTCATCTCCTAGGCTAGTAATAGGAAGGCATGTAATGGCCCAGGTCAACAAAATGGTTATGAGAATAAGAGGATATATGAATCGTACGGTTTTACGATTTTTGATTCATAATTCACACCTCTAGACCAATTTCGATACGATTCGAGTTTGATAACATTGGGTAAAATTGGAGAATGCCATACACTTAGAGCATTGGGAATATTTGTAAAATTCCATGCTCACAAGGTGTGTGATAATATGTTTGAGTGAATGTTGCCTTATGCACATTCCAATGCATAGTTGGGTAAGGTTATGGTTTGACCTCCTTATGCCTATGTGTGATTGATGTGAATATATTATATCAAATACATATGTATGAGTTTCCCAAGTTCTCTATTATTAGATGTATACTATAATTAGAATTCATAAATTTGTTATGTGTTGAACTATGATAGAATGTATGATAAATCAAGATTGACCAAGACGTGTAATGTAGGGCCTTGATAACTTTCCATACTTATGTATAGTTATGAGTAATGTATGTATCAAATGAATTCTCATGATTGTGATTGGAATTCTTAGATGGGTCATGATGAATGTGTTTTAATGCTATGTTTGGATTTTGTGATGATGTGTACATCACTAGTGAGTACCTATGTTGATAATGGTTGTGGTGGATCGACCTAACCATGTGTAGAATGAATTTCCATGATTTGAAGAGGAACTTGATAATGGGTTAGACTAAGTGATATAGTTGAGTTAAGGTCAAGTATCTTAGAACCCAAGGGGGTTAACTTGTGCTACAATGGGGATGGGCTAGCATGATTGAGAATGCATTGAATGCAATGTAAATGCTAAGAAAACCTTGTTTAATTTCCCCAAAGTAAAAGAATGACCACTCTCCAATGTTAACCCAAATGTGAAAATAATGAACTACGATTAATCTGATCCACTATGAGGTACATAGGCAACTGAAAGCATTGTGCCTCAACTCGATCAAAAGATGCATTGTATCATCCATTTATATTAAGGATGATGTAAGATGTTGAGCAAATGTGAAGGGTAGAAAGGAATTGGTGGGATATACCTTCCCTAATATAGACTCTAATGCTAAATGTTGGATCCCTCGAAGGCGGCCCGTAAGAGGTTAGGAATGTCTTGGGAGTCTCGATATGATGAGACATATATGTGTTTTACTCGAGTAAAGCCTGAGTGGCTAGAGAACTTTGAAAATTCTTAAAATGGACAGATGAGGATTTTGGCACTGAGATGTATATGACTAGGTCACTTGATTATATTGAGATGTGGTATGGGTGTGTCCCTCACGTGATGATTATATTAAAACGTGGTATGGGTGTGTAACTCACGTGATGATGATTGAGACGTGGCATGGGTGCGTCCCTCATGTGATATTGGTGATGATTGAGACGTGGTATGGATACGTCCTTCACGTAATGATACGTTATGGCTCAGTCCGTCAAAAAAAAAGGAAATTGTCCTATCAGTAGATCATTATGTTTCACCTTTGTATAGTTGAAAGGATGAGATAAGTATAAAGATTCCATGAGTAACGCCTAGAGTAGCCGTGAGACCACGGGAGCCTCGATATGAACATATAGAGACTGTGTCATTGAGATATTTATGTGACTTGGTCACTTGATATTGAGACGTGGTATGGGTACGTCCCTCACGTGATTGTGATGTTTGATTTCCTATCCCATAGAGGTATTCGGGATAGTGATGTTTTTCCATGAAGACTTGGTCCCGTGTGATTGTCGTCGCAAGGTGAGTCCCTTACATATTATATATTGTAGGACGCCCTTACGACTATTCCGCACACTTGTTGTGCGTGGTTGCGCAGAGCTAGATACTATTTTACCCCATGGGGGTGGTACTAGCTTCGTTAGACGCGGTCCTGACCACCTTAAAAGCTTAACTGAATCACCCATGAGATGAAGGGATGCAGGGCGAGGTAGACTTGATCATGCTAGTCGTGAGTCTCTAAGTCATGGGCCAGTTAAGTCTTGCTAGGGGTCATGGTATGTTTATGATCTGATATGATGATTTGATATTATTGCCACAGTCACGTAGTGATTCATTCGAGTGTTGTTCCTACGGATTGAAGATCTCATGGTAGATGATGTGCCCCTGGATTAGTTATGCCCATGGATAGACTATACCCATGGAGAGATTATATTTATGGATGGTTTATACCCATAAATAAATTATACTCATAGATAAAGTGTTATCAGGGATTGATGTATATACCCATGGTAGACGTATTGGTCTTATGTTAGACATGTTGGTCCCATGGTAGACGTATTGGTCTATGTTAGACATGTTTGTCTCATAGTAGACGTATTGGTGTTATGGTAGACATGTTGGTCCCACAGTAGACGTATTGGTCTTATGTTAGACATGTTGGTCCCATGGTAGACGTATTCGTATTATGGTGGACATGTTGGTCTCATAGTAGACGTATTGGTCTCATGGTAAGCATGTTGGTCCTATGATAAACATATTGGTTCTACAATTGTATGAGTTGTGCCCGTGGATGGATTATAGCCATGGAGTAATTATATTCATGGATGGTTATTACCCATGGATAGATGATACTCACTGATGGATAGTTACCAGGGATGGATAATGAATCCCATGGATGTTGTTCCCATGGTAGACATATTGGATTCATGCTTAGATATTGATTATATGGTGGGCATATTGACCCCATGATAGATATAGTGGTCCCATGGTAGACGTATTGGTTTCATGGTGGACAGTGACGGTTCTATGAATAGATATTATTTCCCATAGATTATTATTCCCATGGAGGGTTTTGTGACCATGGATGAGTATTATATACCATGATTGGATATTCCCACAGAGGACATTGATTCCATAAAGGATTGGACCCATATTTAGAGTATTGTCCCGGAGGAGGGATGTACGTATGTTCGGGTATAGGTCTCATGGTTGAGGTTTATCCCATGTGTGACATTGACCACATGGTTAACGGTATTCTCATGGTTGGTATAGACCCGTGATTGGCTAGATCTGTGATAGATGAGATCTATTCTACTGATGAGGCCCACGATTGGATAATTAGAATGTATTGATGTGACATCATGAATAGCACGGGGTTAGTGCCATTGAGAACTACGAAAGATCTGATCTCCATTGGAGTACGTAGGCAGCTGATAATTCAGTTCGATCAAATCCAGGGTCCAATAAATCCTAGGATCCGTAGGAATCTCGCAACACGTGTAGGTGTCACGTGTTTGGACTATGAGTTGTGCATGCTTCAGAGTTAAAATATATATATATATATATTATTGTTTCTTATGTGTCCGTTGGGTTGGGGCGTGACAAGGCCCCTCGTGGAAATTTATAAACATTGTTAGGGACATTAAGAGGTTAAGGAGGAATCACCATCACACATACAGCTCAGTCTGCGAACATTGTTGCAGACTACCTAGCTAAGGTTGAAGTGCTGAAGCATAGGCGTCATTGGCGCTTTTATGATCTCGGACTATTTTTTGGTGTATGGGGTTTTAGGGGTTATTTATACTTGCATTTTACTGATGTTTATTTTGGAGCATTACATAGATAGGCTGCATTTGCTTAATTTCTTTGTATTCTTCTTATAGCATTGTATAACTCTCTTAAACTAGGTAACTTCCTCTTTTGTACCTTTTTACTTTAATTAATGAATTTATTTATCACTGTTTCAAAAAATATTAGTAATATCCTATGTTATCAAATAGTAAAGTAAATTAATGAATAGACTCTTAAGTTGCATTGGCACAGGGGTGTGTCGAAATTCAAAATGGGAATGACGGTTTCCAAATATAGGATTTATGAATTAAAATGATACTTGAATAATTAAATAAATATTTATTTAAAAAAGTAACATGTAAAATAACAAAATTAAAAATAAAATATTAACTTCACTAAAATAATCAAATAATACACTTCAATATTTTAGTTAGATTGCAAAAGAAGAAAAAGGTGGGATAAGCAAAACAATATTATGTCAATATTAAAACAATCCATGAAGAATCCAACACATACTAAAAGAATCATCAAAATAAGGGTATGCTACCAACTTAGAATTACCAAAGAAGATTAGTTACCCGTAGAAAGTCCTTCCACCCAGATGGTTCAATTTGATTTATTCGACTAATTAAACGATTTGATCTAGCTTCCAATCGTTTAATTTTTTCCTTGGTGAAGTTTGTCATATCTATGATCTTCTTAAATTCTTTGAAACCAACGGTACTCATAATCTTTTTCTTCAAATGGGAAACTTTTTTCCTTTGTTCCTTGTGGCTCTGTACAGCATCTTGATATGCTTGTGACATTGGTAAGACCTAACAATAAACAAATAAAATCTCAACACAACATCCTACTAATGTACAAAAGAAAATTATGTTTATGAAATTAAATTATGATTCATAACATGCAAGGGTTTGAACATAAAAATCTACCTCATCATCTTCTGAAAGGCTACTCAAGACTGGCACATTTAAACTCCAAGACCAAGTCTCAAGAGATCCATCCATGCTCCAAAGAGCCCCAAATTTGGAATCAGAAATCTTGCCCCATTGCAACTCTTCCTTTGCTAAGACTTCCCTCATAATTTCCTGAGGTAGAGCATCACCTTGAGATAAAGGAGTATTAGGAAAACCGGTCTTGTATATTGATTTAATCCACTTCTCTGTAAATAAATACCAAGAATTATTTGAACCAAGAGCAACATAATAAGAGATTTTAGAATGAATTTGTCCATCTGTTTCACCACAATCTGGCATAGGCCCCAAGGTTTCAAGTGGAAAAGAACGGTCCACAACAACCTGTCAAAAATGAAATCCATGGTAAAAATAACTCTTACATAAGAAAAGGGGAAAAATTATAATCCAATCATAATTCTACCAAAATTTACATATTCCATCAAATACAAAGATGGATATCAAAATTCAAAATAAACATCTGAGAGTATTCAAGTAACAAATTAAATAGAGCTTTACTATCTTAAAATAGAATGACAAACATTTAAAAGAAAGCGGAGGTTCGTACAAGACAACAAGAAAATTTATACAACCATAAACATCTAAAATGAAACATGATACAGATTAAATGATACAAAACAACATATCAATATTGCAAGCAACAGAAGAAATATAAAACAGAAACAACGACAGTAGAAAATCCAAGGATACAACTTCAGATTCTTTTAAGAACAAATAAGGTCAATGCAGCAATGAGACATCGAAGTTTTCATAAAATCAATCAATATTTTGCAAAGTTGATGGCAGTTTTATATCACAAATGAAGCACCTTACTCCATGTATTGGAATTCCATTATGTGCTAGTCTCTAGCCTAGATAAAGGAGAGTGAGTGATGTAGCCAGCTTCAAAGAGAAAACCAAAGAAGGTTCAGCCACAATAAAGGGTTGGCAAATGTGTCGCAGGATATTGTGTATTTCACATTTTACACGTGTTGACCAATATTGTCAAACTCGAATCGTATCGGAAATCAGTCTAGGGTGTGAATCAGAAAAAGTAAAATCGTACGATTCATAATGTTTTTCCTAAAATTATTATTTATAGTATAATAACATATAACATGACATAGAATAATAAGATGAATTTTCAATTCCTCATAATATATAAAAAAAAATTTAGAGCTATTTATTTTTTAGAATAGATACAAAAGATTTTTTTAGTGCAGGGTCTATATATTAGTACAAAATAATTATTTAAATACTTGTATTTATTCAATTTATGTAAATAAAATAGACTAAATTTCTTTGGTTTCTTTGAAATTTATTTTATATAATAATATTTAGAGAGATATAATAGATTATACAACAATAATTTCTTTTCTTTTTGTACTCAAGTATGTCATTCTAGGGCTAATAAAAATATTTTGAAGATGAATTTTCAGATTTAGGCTTAGTTCGCATGAAAATTTGATACTAAATAGATTTTTCAAAAATGTTCACTTTACTGTAGCAGACACACATTTTGGCCAAAAAGCCAGAAAAAAAAAAAACAAAGAAATTTTATTTATAAAAACAATATATATATAATTTAAAAACAACCTGTTGACAGCAGAAATGCAGAAATTTGAAAAACATTGTCGGACGGCAGTAAAGAATTGATAACAGTCCTTGTCCGAGGACTGTTGACGGTCCTCGTCCAAGGACTGTTGCGAACTTATGTTTTTAACCTAAAGTCTTAAATAGATGGTGAAAGCAATGTTTGTGAAATAAATAAACAACAAAAAATCAGAAGAAAAGCAGATACGATGGAGAAAAGAAAAGAAAAAAAAGAACAAAAGGGAAAAAAAGATGAAGAGCAGAAGAAGAAGAAGAAAGAGGTATGCAAAAACAATGCTTTCTAAAACCACGACGTATTTCCCTATTCCTTTCCTTCTTCCACTGAATCGCACGAGACAAGGATTCGTTGGGTTGAGTCGCAATGCGATTTTTGGGCTTATTCCAATTCAAGATACGATTTGAATCGCTGGACCTCCAAGACAAGTTGAATTGTACGAGTCAAAATATTGGGTTGGGTTATTTTGTATTTCATATGGGTTGTATCTTGTTTACCAGTTTGTTGGGTACATGCCTCTTATATCCCATTATGTATTTTTATTTTTATTTTGTTTTGTAATTGCTCAAAAAAAAAAAAAACTATATCACGGCACTCTAGGGACCATCTCATATCACAGATCTGAAAAGGCTAAAAGTTCAGTCAAAATCAATTCCCTTTTTACAAAAAAAAAAAATTGAATTTCATCTCAACTGTATGAGTCCTTTGCCATGTCAAAATTTGTCCGTGGGGACCCCAGATAACCAAGTCTTTTTAACAAGGCTTCCCAATCTCATGTGAGACCTATTTTGGGCAACCAAAAATCGGGCAGTCAAGGACACCCATGACTGATTTTTATCTTCTTTTCACACCTACAAAGATCTAGCTCAAAAGCCTGTTTCAAAGATCCTAGCATTTCATAGAGTGGCATTCATTGAGCATGGATGGAGTGCTCAAGCTATACTCATTCTCTGATGTCATATACCAAGTTGATTTGTATATAGTAGTGAAGGGATGTTCTTGTTTCTTTTTTCTACCCCTCTGTTCATTTTGCTTGTTTTTGGTTTTGGTTCTCATCTTGTGCACCTTTCTTCAATAACCATTTCCAAAAAAATAAACATATTACAGGTACTTTTATTAAACAAGAACTACGGAACTTTCATTCAAGTCTAAGACACACAAGGTAAGTAAACTGAAAACATGTACACGAAGAGCTCACCATGTCCTTGACTTCTGAAGCATCTAATGAGTTGACCATTCCCAAATAAACAGCAGGGATGAACTGCTGAACAGCTTCATCATCTTTATACTGCAAACATATAAAGGGTAACTGTCCCTGTGCCTGCTCTTTTAATAGAGGTTTCAGTGCAGCTATTCTTTCCAATTCCATCCTTTGTTTCAGTTCTGTTCGCAAACGCTTTGCTGCCTGGCCGAAGAAATATCAGTTATTTTGTACACGAGTAGCGTTGAAGTTACAAGAAATTATGCCATCAATAAAAATATAAAGAGAATAGAACAATCTTTCCATATTTAACAACAGCACATACATGTGAAAAAAAAAAAAATCATAGTGAAGTTAGGACTTCAAAGTGACTTTAAGTAATACATAGATGTAAAAAAGCACTTGACCAAAATGGTTCTGTTAAAAGGAGTACAGGTCAATTTGAGAGAGAGAGAGAGAGAGCAGTTTGGTAGTAAAACACCAGTAACGACTACATCCTTAACATGTTTCTTAGATGATTAATGAGTATTCTTGAACAACTAAACCAGTCAAGAGAAGTTCGTGATAATTCTTGATCATTGCTTCAGCCAGGAATTTGGTTATATGATTAGAACATTTGGTCTTCAATGGGAAGTGGTAAACTGATCATTGAAGGGGACTCTATAAATGCAATAAAGTGGTCAGAAGAGTTAAAAAGACTCCAATGTAAATTGATTACAATAGTAAGAGAAAATAGAGCGTTATGTTCAGGAAGGGATATCTCCTTCATGGGGTCAGGAGATACGCAAATGGGGTTACTGACTTTTTTGCCAAAATTGGGGTGAATCTAGAACTACTAGCGTGTATTATATGTGAGATCTTTTCGGAGATGGAGATTTTGCTTTTGTTGGACATTATTTGTACTTTTGCACTTTGTTCTTTATACTTTGCTCTTTTCTTTTTGGCTATCTTGGGATGTCTCTTAGGACCCTTTGATACCATCATTTGTATCTTTTCATCGTCATATGATTAGAACATATAAAAAACAAATGAAGATCTACCAGAATCCCTCAAAACACCCCCTATCCCCGCAGGACCTAGTTTGCCCCAAGTAGCCCCACCAACAAGTATTTGGCTCTGAAAATACATTACATGTATTTGCCATCTGAAATATATCCTCTTCCTCTTCTTCTTCTTCATTTTTTTTTTTTTTTTTTTGAGCGGTAACTGAATGTGAATTTATATTAATAGAAAAATTGAGTACAAAACCAAGAAAGAAGAGGGTCTAAAAGGGGTAGACCCAGCAAATACATGTAATAAAAAACATCCAAGGAAAATACATCAAGAAAAACCAAAGCCAAACAAACAAACAAAAGTGCAAGGCGATAACTAACGGAATGGTTCTCAAGTTCCTTTCCTTTCCAAACTCACCAGAGGAAAACTAGCGGAATCGTATTCCATGCCACCTTCATCTTGGGTTCCACTTTGGAAATGACCTAGCTTTCCACGATTGCAATGAAGGAGCTATGAAAAACCCAAGAAACTCCCATCATGGAAGCAAATATATTCCAAAGATATCTAATTATTGAGCACCTTCCTAGCAAATGGTCCACATCTTCCTCCTGGTTTCCGCAAAGGGGAGAAGGTGGTCATCGCTAGACAAACAGATTCCCCTCCTATTAAGTTTTGCCTAATGCATTTTTCTAGGGTGCACCAAACGAAAGCTTGTACTCTTGGCGGTGCCACTCTGGACCAAGCTGAAAGACATCGGGAACTTCTATTAGTACTCTTTTAGTGCCAACTCCACCACGGTCTTTACTAAATAAAGGCATGATGAATCACCTGTCTAAATTCGTTCATCTTCTATCGTCCAAAAGATAGGTATGTCTCCTAGCAAAGCCCTCAATTCCAATAAACTCTCTTGGTCAAAGGCCCTAAGATCTCTTCTAAAGTTTATTTCCCACCTAGTAAAACCCTCCTCAATCTTATAACAGTACATTACTTTAGCTAGCTTGTTCCTAGTAATCCCGAAGAATCTAGGGAAAATCTTTCTTATGGGTCTCTCTCTTAGCCTAATTGTTGTAAAATAATAAAGAACGAAGAAAAGAGAAATTGGAGCAGAATTCTTCTCTTGAGATTGTATTGAATGTAGAGGTTACATGTATATATAATACAAAGGGAGCCATTCATGGTGACCAAAAAGAGAAATAAATCAATGAATAAGCAATTACAATAATTTCTACAGCTAACGATATATTCTGAGTCAGCTTTCCTAAACTAGAATTATTCTAGTCAACTATATCAAGAAGGTGGGTCCCACACGGTCCAATGGGTCCCACAACACTAAGGTTGCTCCAAAAGAAGGTCATCTCTCTTTTTCCTACTAGAAATCTCAATTTCTCCTTGAATAGGCCACCTACCTTGCCTTTACCTAAAACTATCCTCCACTACGCCTCCAGAATTTGCGAGCCATTCCTTTCCACTCCCTCCAAAAGACACTATTCATTTTCGTTTTCCACCTCGTATCTACCTACTAGAATCTTCCTTCATAGTGCATTCTTTTCTCCCGAATCTCCAACTCCATTTACATAACAAAACATTGTTCCTAATAATTAATGGCACTATTCCTAACCCTCCTCCTCCTTTGGGCTTGGTGACTTTCGACCATCTAACAAGATGCACCTTTCTATTTTCCTCCTTATCACCCCAAAAGAAATTTTGAAAGAGTTGCACCAGTCTATTGAGTATCCCCTTAGGCATTTTAAATATTGATATGTAGTACAAGGGAAGATTGGTAATAACTGATTTGATTAAAGTTAGTCTACCTCCTAAGTACAAGTAGTTCTTACCTCATCCAACTAATCTTTTTGCCACCTTTTCAACCACTAGGTGCCTCAAACCTTTTTGATCTAGCACTTCCTCTAATTGACAACCCCAATTGGAGTTTAAATTCTCGATTGTTGGTTAGTAAAGAATTCCAAGAATGTCTCTATTGGATTTTGATTTATCTTAGGAGGGTTGTATGACGGAGATTTGTAGGAAGATCACACCAAGGGTAGAATGGTCTCCACCAAAGGAAGGTGTTTTCAAGTTTAACATGAATGGGGCAGCCAGGGAAAAGTTGGACCAATGAGTATTGAGGATTTAGCTCAAAGTTCAAGGGGAGAGGTGTTATTTTATTTTTCGTAGTTAGTTCATATTAAGGACTCAAAGGAAGCAAAGTTACTAGGAATTAAAGTGTGCCTTAGCTCTACGGGCGAGGCATGGAGCAGGTGAATTGTCTTAGAGGGGGCAGTTGGTGAATGCAAACAAATGGGCAAGTGGTAGGAAAAGACCTCCCTGGAGGTTAATTTCGATAGTGAGAGAAATTCGGGTGCTATGTTCCCAAACTAATGGAGTGGCTGAACTATCTTGCTAAAACAAGAGTATATAGAGAAATTATTGCTGATTTTCTGTAATTTATGGTTATGGTTTCTATCAAGATCTTTTATGTTTAAGGGAGGTAGTGATTGTATTGTGGTATTAGCCTCTTGTACCATGCCTTTGTGTCTTGTTGTACTCATTTTCATTTCGATAATATAGTCATTGTTACCATTTCAAAAGAAAAAAGAAAAAAAAAAAACAAATGTTTCTAAACAATCAATTAATACAAATTTCAATATTTTAGATAGGTGTCTTTTTTAGCGCTAGCAGTGGTGAATTGAGGCGGACCACTCATCTCATGTTTATTTTTTCGTTATTTCATTATGATTGGCTTAGTGTTAGTTAATTTTATTTGAGGGTATTTTATGTATTTTTGGGTTTTTTTTTAATGTGGGGCAATTTGGGCATATTTTATTCTAACCTCTATATGAACCCCTTGTAGCCTTATTTGAATGGGATGAAGAATTAATGAGATTTTCAACTGCCTCCCTTGCTTATGCGACGGTGCTTTCTCTTGGTGAGAATCCAAGACCATGGTGAGAAGCCAAGCAGGGTGAGAAGCCCTTCCCTCTATCCAGGTATTCTTTTATCTTTTTTTCTCTCTTTCCCTCTCTTCTTCTTCTCTTTCTTCCTTCCTTCTCTACCCTTGGAACCCTAGAATTTTCGTTTTCTTCCCTTTTCCCCTTCGTTTGATTGCCGCCCCATCCCTTTCCCCAAATCCTTCCCCTAACTGCCTTAATTCCCTTCTTTTCCCTTTTCCTTGGTGCCGCCCCTACCCTACCTCCAGATCCTTTCGCTGATTGTTGTGATTTCCATCCTTTCCCTTTTCTATTGTTGTCACCCCAACCCAAACATCAAACCTAGCCTTTGCCGCCCCCCTTTCCCATCTATTAGCCATATCTTCTAAACCCTAAACCTAGCCCACATCTAAACCCTAATCCTAGCCATATCCTTTAAACCTTAGCCCTAATTGCCATTCCCCTAACCCTAAATCCTCCCCTTTTCGTCTCTACCCTTTGCTGCCCCACCTTTCTTGTACCCCTCTACTGCTGTCCTAACCCCAAAATAGCCCCTATACTGCTATACGCTGCTGCCATACCCTTCCTAGATCCCCTCTTTGTTGTCCCACACTGTCAAGAGCACATACTACTATTGTCCTACAATTTTCTTTTCCATATTATTGTCGAACAACTAGCTTAACCCTATTTCTGACGAAAGACTTATATGTTGTGGGATCTGACAAACTCCTTTGTTTTGAGGGATCCTTACTGCAAATGTAACTTGGTCTGGATTGTTTTATAGTCATTTATATCAGAATCCAAGACTTGCTTGATTATTTGTAACAAGGTTATATTCTTAAATTGCAAATATTAATTTAGACCCTAATTTCAGCCTCAACATGTTAATCATAATTGTATTCCATCTTACTTGCATTAGTCTCTTAGGGTTACTGCTTATCTTGTGTTCTACATCCATTTTGTCATTTAGGTTTTTTTTAATTTAGTGTCCTGCGTCATGAATTATATTTTAGATAGGCTTCAAAAGAAGGAAAGGTGTAATATTAGTTTTGACATCTTAAGGAACCATGTTAGAAAGTACTAGAAGAGTCCATAAAAAATCTGCAAAGAACCCAAATATAGAGACATGCCCTATATGGTACTTCATACATTTCAAAGAATCTGTGCGTGTAATTAAGGCTTGTATAGAGGACTCTTCGTACTCTTTGTAAGTGAATGTGTCACCTACAGAACCCATAGTTGCCTCAAGAGGTTTGAGGCAAGGTGACCCTCTATCTCTTTTCATCTTTACATTGATTGGGGAAAGTCTACATAGACTTGTGGAGAAAGTTAGGGACCTGGGGATAGCTAGAGAAAGCTAAGTTAGAGGTTTTGCCACCCCTTCTGATAGACTAGTAGTCACTCATCTCCAGTTTGCAAATGATACTTTATTCTTCTGTAAACTAAATACAGCAAAAGTAAGGGGCTATAAGGCAATCTTGAGATGTTTAGAGGTGGTGTCTGGACTTGGAATCAATATCAAGAAGAGCACCTTAATTGGAATTGACGTAGAGGAAGGTACCCTTAAGGAGTTGGCAGAGGAAATAGGGTGCGGCATTGGTAGGTTGCCTTTCATTTACCTAGGATTACCAGTTGGTGGGAACCCGAAGCCCAAGCGATTTTGAGCTCCAGTTGTAGAAAGGATTGAAAGGAGATTAGTCGGGTGGGGGAGGAGATACCTCTCCATTGGAGGTCGCCTTAGTCTAATTAAACCAGTGCTGACAAGTCCGCCAATTTATTATCTGGGTCTGTGTTTAAAGTGCCTAAAGGGATATTGAGGAAAATTGAACAACTCTTCAGGAGTTTTCTGTGGGGAGATAAGGAATCCAAAAGGAAGGTGCATCTGGTAGCATGGGAAGAAGCAATTAAATCTAAATCGAAAAGCGGATTAGGAATTTCTCCACTTAGAGTTCGAATAAAGCCCTTTTGTGTAAGTGGGGTTGGCGCTTTGGGAAAGAAAAAGATGCCCTATGGGTTCGGGTGTTGACTGTTCATTATGATTTGGAAGATAATAGTGGATGGGTCTTAAGCGACAACGTCGAGAAATATGGATCACCAATCGTTAAAGGCTTGGTGGAGACATTGTCAAGAAAGGTCAACTTGTGCCAGGTTGGGTAACGCCCTGTCCAGCAATTAGGGCTGAAAACGGGCCGGGTCGGGTCAGGTTTTTTAAAACCCAACCCGGCCCGAGTTACCAATATATGGAACCGGACACCTTGACCCAACCCGACCGAATTATAACCCGACTCAACCCGAAACCCGACCCGCATTTTGAACCTACTTTAGCCTACTTTTTATCGGGTCGGGTCAGGTCGAGTTTGATCGGGTCGGGTTAACTTAAAAATCTCTCAACCCAACCCGACTCTAATTCAATGCAGGTTTCTGACTTCTCAACCCGACCCGACCCGTTGACCCCACTTTCATAACCCAACCTGCATGATTTTCGGGTCGAGTCATGCGGGTTCAGGCCAAAACCGGACCCGAGTTTCACCTACCTGCAATATTGTTCACTTTGGGCCCTCACGGCTTTGTTCTTGGAACGTGCGCCGATATACACGCCCAAAAGGCCTTGTGCTAGAGGGAGTAGGTATTCCAATATATATACCAGAGTAACTCCCATCCTCTAAGCAATGTAGGACTTTACCGGTGCCCTCTCTGGCATCAATTACACTCCCATAACCTCCTCAACAAGCAACCCCCCTTGGGGTGGGTATCACAGGTTGTTTAAGGGCAATATTATGAGGTTGGTAGGGAGAGGCGATAGAACATTTTTCTGGACTGGTCTTTCATTGGGTGACAGAACTTTAAAGGAGAGGTTTCCTAGATTATATAGAATTTCTAGAAACAACAATGCCCTAGTTCAGGATTGCGATCAGACTGAGGGGAGTAACATTTCTTGGATCCTAGGCTTCAGAATGGAACGTAGATCATTTGAGACTAGGAACCGGGTGGACCTCTTAACCCAATTGGAGGAGTTCCCTATCTCCTTAAGAGGAGAGTGAACTTGTCCGGACGTGAGATTCTTCAGGCTCATTTTCAATAAAGTCAATGGTAGAATTTATTCTTGGGGCAACAAAACAATGTAGATTCAACACGTAGAATAGCCTGGAATGGTTCCCAACCCAACCCAAACCCCCCCCCCTCCCCTTCCCTCGAGGGTCCAAGCCTTTGTGTGGTGTGCACTAAAAGGTAAGATCCTTACCAGAATGACTCTTAAAAGAAGGGGTTTGATGAGAGATGGAGAGGATCTTAGTTGCCCCATGTGCGGTCATCCTGAGGAGGATATTGATCATCTCTTTGTTAGTTGTCATGTTGCTAGGAACCTCTGGTTAAACTTTGCAAGTCTCTTTGAGGCTGCTAGGGTGTTTGGGGTAAGTTGTTTGGGGTTGTGGAATCATGGATGTTGCCAAGACTTAGTTCTAGGAAGAAGGCAGTCTGGAATACAGTTCCAGCTGCAATCCTTTGGACCTTGTGGAAAGAGAGAAAATCAAGATTTTTTTAAGGAAAGTCAAGTGAGGTCAATGACCTCTTCCAGTCAGCTAAATAGAGGCTATGCACATGGCTTCTTTCGGGGAAAGACTTCAAGGGACTCAAACTTACGGGAACTTCGCATTAGTAAAGGAAGGTCACAAATTGGAGGGTACTGAGATTTCTTGGAACTTGGATTTTCGAAGGGAACTTCACTCTTTTAAATTTGAAGTAGGGTTGATCTTCTAGCTCACCTATGGGAATTTCCCTTGTCTTTAGAGGATAAGGATGAACTTATTTTATTTGGATAGGGGATTCATCAGGGGCTTACTCTGTTAATTCAATGGTGGACTTTGTGCTTAAACATCAATTTAATGATGAAACATCCACTATTATGGCTTGGAAGGGGTAGCACCTCCAAGGGTTCAAATGTTTGAATGGTGTGTTCAAAAAGGGAGGGTGTTGACTAGAATAAAGTTGAAGAGGAGAGGATTGCTAAGATCTGAAGAAGATCTTTTATATCCCTTATGTGCTTTAGAAGAGGAGGATTTAGATCACCTTTTTCATTAATTTTCCAGTCACTCAGAGTCAGTGGATGAATTTTGCCAAACTTATGGATGTATCATGAATTATGGATAGAACTTGTGTGGGGTGTGTAGACTCGTGGCTATTGTAGGGTTTGAAACCAATGATGAAACTAGCTTGGAATACAATCCTGGGAGTAGTATTATGGTCACTTTGGAAAGAGAAATTCTAGAATCTTTGAGGTAAATCATTGGAGGTTACTGATCTCTTTCAGGTAGTAAAATGGAGACTTTGTACTTGGCTCCTCTCTAGTGTAGAGCCTTTGGATCTTCTGTTGTCTTGAGAGGGGTGAATGAGTAGTTATAGTTGGAAAGGGAGATCAGAGGAGAGTTAGGTTCCTCCGGATAGGGACGCCTATAAAGTTTAATGTCGATGGAGCTGCGAGGGGGAAACCAGGACCGGGGGAATAAGAGGAGTACTGAGGAATCATATGGGCAATACAATAATGATGTTTAATGAGTCTGTAGGTGTTAGAGATTCAAATGAGGCAGAAATTCTTAGCATTAGGAGAGCTTTGGTCATATGGAAACTCTATGGACAAGGTAAACTGGTGATTGAAGGGGATTCGGCAAATGCAATTAAATGGGCCAAGGGACAAAGGCATCCCCCTTGGCGATTAATTACTACGGTTAGGGAGATTAGAGCTTTGGTGACAAGGCTCAATGTTTCCTTTGTTCATATTAGCGTACAGCGAATGGCGTGGCCGACTATTTTGCTAAGTTGGGAGTTGATAACTGCTTCTCATGAATCTTCTTCCTTTGACATTAGAGACTACTCATGTGTTTGTATTGTAATTTGAGGGGTTGCTTGACACCAGTTATTTTTTCAGCATCTATTGGATGTACTTTATTTTTATGTTTTCTTTTCTTTTGTTTTGTTTCATTATAAGGTCTATCACTTCTAGAGCTTTCTTTATGAAGTACTTGTACTCTTTCTTTCATGAATGAATCACCTTTGTTACTGCTCAAAAAAAAAAGGGGCTCAAACCTACGGATTTCTTGTCATCATGGGAGGGTTGTATGAGTGGAGCAAATAGAAAACTGACGACAATGGTAACCTGGGCTCCTCCCCCAAACAGTGTTATGAAATTTAATGTTGATGAAGCTGCTAGAGAAAAGCTTGGACTAGCAGGGATAGGAGGAGTGCTTAG
This sequence comes from Chimonanthus salicifolius, assembly GCA_013350335.1. Taxonomy (NCBI): domain Eukaryota; kingdom Viridiplantae; phylum Streptophyta; class Magnoliopsida; order Laurales; family Calycanthaceae; genus Chimonanthus; species Chimonanthus salicifolius. Next base: position 13,247,335 of record CM023538.1, on the reverse strand, counting down.
GGATAGCAGGGGAGAAATTTCACTGGTCTTTTCAGAAGATGTGGGGATTAGGGATTCAAATGAGGCAGAACTACTCAGTATTAAGAGGGTGTTGTCCATCTGGAAAGTCTTTGGGCATGGTCCTACTAGTCATAGAAGGGGACTAGGCAAATGCAATTAAATGGGCCAAGGGACTCAAAACGTCCCCCGTGGAAGGTGATCACCATTGCTAGGAGATTAGGGACTTGTCTTTGGGATTGGATGTTTCTTTTGCTCAAGTGAGTCATACAGCAAAAGGGGTTGCGGATTTTTTCACTAAATTTGGAGTCAACAACTCAGACTCTAGGGTCTTTTTTCTTTGAGCTTGATTGAACTTGATCCGGGTGTTGTCTTGTTGGGATTATCTCTTATGTAACTTGTTTTCTTCTGTAGGGTCGTCTATCTCTTTTAGACATTTCCCTTGTGTTGTAATTTTGATTGTCATTTCTCATGTATCATATTTTTATTTTTAATGAAATCTTATTTGTTACCACTCAAAAAAAAGAGCTCTATATATATATATATATATTAATTCTAGCCATGGCTTTCTCAAAATGCTGTTTGGTTTTCCTTCATATTCTTTTTTTTTCTCTAAATGAAAATCTATAACCATCGAAAAAATAAAAACATTTTCAACATTTGTATCAACTAGGTTTTGCAACTGTCCTTTAAAACAGTCAGCAGGCACTACTCATGTCTGACCCATGAATTAAATTAAACTGTTGCCTTGGTCCATTGATTGCAGAAAAAGTCAGTATATGCATTGAACATGATGTCCATTCGTTTAAGAAACCCCAACATAACATAGCCTAAAACAGAATTTAAAGTGGATACACAGTTACTAACCAAAGAAGATAGTGCCTCCATAATCTAAATCATTAACAATTTGAGAAAATACACCACAAGATAGCAAGTCCAGCTTACAAGATGACACAGAAAGTGTTAGAGAGCTCAAGAAAAAGTAGGCAATGGAAGCAAGGGACCAACCCGTAGTTCTTCTTGCAACTCAAAAATTTCCTTGTAGGCTACTTCAGATAATTGCTCTCGGCATTTCCTATCAATAGCATCCTCACTAACTTCTGACGTCAACAATTTAATTTCATGTTCTATCTTCGTAAGCTCTTCTTTGTTGGCAAGCATGACATTACTTCCAACATAATTTCCAAAACTCTGCTCAACTAGCTTTCGAGCTTCTTCCAGCGTTCGTCCTACTTGATCAGTTTTGGAGTTATTTGTTTCCTTCAAACCACGTGTAACTTTTGCACCCTGCATTATTTTGAATCCTTCTACAGTTACTTAAAATGACTAAAAAAATTAGTTACTAGACTTATGACAGGGAAAGATACATACTGCAAGGAGATTCAACACCATTCCATATGAAGCAGTAAACTGTGACACCAGAGGTTCAAGTCCTGCAAAAAGAACCTTGCAACATTCTTCAGCTCCCTCATAGGGAGTCTGAACAAGAACTGCATAGCCATATTCATCAATACCTCGGCGTCCAGCTCGCCCAGCCATTTGGAGAAGTTCATTTGGGCTTAGGAAGAGACGCCCATTTTCACTCCTCTTAGTAAGTGATGCAATCACAGCAGTCCTAGCAGGCATATTAATTCCAGCAGCAAGTGTTTCTGTTGCAAAGACAACCTTAACAAGTCCAACTTGGAATAACTCTTCTATAAATGATTTCCATAGTGGCAAGCAACCAGCATGATGTGCTGCAACCCCTTGCAGAAGCCCTTTTATGGCAGATTCCCTGACTGCATCAGGATACTGAATACGAAATCTTTTCAAGGCCAGTTCAACTTCACCAATCTCACACTCATCAAGAAGCTTGCAATCTTCAAGATACTGAACTGCTGCATCACATCCTTTCCTACTGAAAATAAACCAAATAACTGGCAGCATGTCCCTTGCCCTTAGCTGCCATAAAGTATCTCTAACTTGAGGAACCTGAAAATAAGAATTAATTGTGGGATTCATATTCTCATGACGAAATCTTTGAAATCTTCAATAAATTGCCTATATCAGACAAATCACTTCAGAAAAAGCACCCAATAAGATAGAAATCACTTGCAATACAATGTAAAACCATGCCTGTGACCGGCGAATTGCATTTATGTCGTTCTTTGATAATGCTGACAGTCTGGAGATACTAGACACATATCTCTTCTCACTTTCTCCCTTTCTAGAATGCTTCTTCCTCAATCCGTCATCCTTATATGATTTAATTCCTGAACTAGAAAACTGTACATAATCAAGTGACAGCTTCCTGTTTCAACACAGCAAGAAAATGTCCAAATGTTATTGACTTCCATCTATGCTCTCACAAGAAAAGGAAGAGGAAACAACAGAAAATAGAATGAATAGTCTTGATGATGATTGGTATGGCTTCCACCATTCTTTGAACCCTTGTCTTCAAGTTTGCAAATGCTATCATTGGGCCAGTGGTAGGAGATGCCCTCCTTGGAGATTGATTCATATTATTAGGGATATCAGAAAGGGGAGCAGGAGTAGGGTAATTCACCTCAGACATGTCAGAAGATCAGCCAATAAAGTGGTAGATTTTTTGGGAAAAGTTGGTGTACAGAGGCAGGACGCGATGTGGGCGTTCATGTAATTGTGGGCTTCTAAGTTGTTGTGAATAAGGATGTATAAGGCTTGGGGTTTTGCTACATCATAGTTAGTGGTTTTATATGAGATGGTTGTATTTGTCATCATGTTTTTGTTCGCCTCTGCAGCTCTCTTAAACAGAGTCAGTTGACATTGTAGTCTCTCTTCTTTAAGATATTTTTTCACTGTCTTTGTTTCAAAAAAAAAAAGGCTTATCTCACTAAAATCCATGTGGAACCATGATTCTAGGCCCAACAAAATTCCTTGCAATAAAAATAACAACTTTCCAAGCCTTATCTTCAAGGATTTTGAAAAGATCTACACAAAGAAGAAAGCAGCACAAGGAGGAGGTTGTGTTCAGAATACAAAGATAGCATCTACAAGCAGATCCAATTGTGTGGGATTATTATAGGAGTTCTCTAAGTTTTATTCCTTACTTACCATACTTTTGTGTCATCTATCCATTGGTGGGAAGATTAACGATCATATGGCATAATTTAAATGAAATTATGTTGTGGAATGCCCAAAAAAAGCTTGGACAGCCAAGAGAATAGAAAAGAGAGAGAGGCAAAGGGCAAAGTGGGTCGTCCCCTAATTTCATGTTGAACAACAACAACATTAACCCCAAGGAGTTATCCCAGTTGGTTTGGGAGCAAGATCTCTAGAGGGAGGTCTTGGGTTCAAACCATGGGAGCTCCAGTGAGGGGCCACTTCCCATGAGAATATGTACAAAGTAAAGTCCCATCAAATTACCCGGAGTGTGCGGATAGAGGGGTTTTCACACACCCCAGGGGACTAGTCGGGTGCGACGCCTGGACACCTCCGGACCAAAAAAAAAAAACAACATTGGTCATGTGATGGAGAAGCCGAACAAACAAATGTGTTTTTTGCTTGTAATTCTCACCTCTCCATCGTCACATGGAACCCCTTTGCCCCTTCCCTTTCTAACCACCCCTTCTCCCTTCCCCCCCCCCCCCCCCCCCCCCCCCCCCCCCCCCCCCCCCCCACCCCCACCCCCACCCCCCCTCCCTTTTCTCCCTTTCTCCTCTAATTCTTCCTTAATCTCTCTTTAGTCCCCTTCACAGATACATACCCATATTGTATGTTTACATCTTGATGCGGAGCACCACAGAGCAGCATTAGTCTTTTATTATGTTCCGATTATTGTATTTTTCCATTAGATTATTTGAGGGTATTTTAGTCATTATTGTAGTATAGGTATTTTGGTCTTTTTATTCCATTGTAATTTTATTATAAAATCCATGTAAACCCTCATTAGGGTTAACTAATGAATGAGAATATAATACACGATTGTGTTTTGAAGCAGTTTACCTCATGCGCATGGACCCTTGGTGAGAATCCAAGGATGGCGAGAAGCCAAGGAACGGCGAGAAACCAAGGGAAAGGTGAGAATCCTCTTCCTCCACATCCAGGTACCTTTTTATCTCCTCCCTCTCTTCTTCTATCTCTTTTCTCTTCGTTTTCTTCTTTACTCCCTAACCTTAAACCTTCCCCATCAAACCCTAATCCCTTTCCCATCATAAAGCTAGCCCCAAATCACATTAACCTTCTGCCATCCTCACCAATTAACCCATCTGCTGCCATCGCCACCTCCTGCAGTCCCTCCTCTCTTTGCCGATGCCTCCAGTTCGTCTCCCTTTGTTGTCGTGACCTATAACAGTCCCTCCTCTCTTTGCCACAACCTGTCCTAAGCCCCAGATCCGCTGCCACCTACAAACCCTTTCCTCTTTCTCTCCTTTTCTTCAGTTCCATCGCTATCCCTTTCCGCTGCCAAACAGAGTTTCTTCGCCCCTTCCTTTTGCCTCTTATTTTTCTCTTCTGTTCCATTTCCCTCATATTTACCTACAGTTGAGATTGTGTCCTTCCACTTGTCCATTTAAAACCCATGTGCCTAAGTATCTAGCCTATTAACTATTCCATACTCATGATCAATTCTTGACTTTTGACCCAAAAAGCTTCGTCGGGATTGATTAATTTTATTAGTATTTGCATGATTGTGTGTGGTAAACTTTATATTAATCAATTTTCATTACTAATTGATTGAATAATTTCAGCCCATTTTAGATTTAAAGTGTAATGACCCGACCCTACCCCCATCACAATATTGTCCGCTTTTGGCTCCACAGACCCGCATGGCTTTGCTTTGGGCCCTGGCCCACTTGGCCAGGCCCAAAAGGCCTTGTTATGGAGAGGGGCTTGTCCCCTCAAATAAAGCCCCTACCACCCAAGTCCACAACCAATGTGGGACTTTGGGTTGGGCTACTACAATCCACCCCCCTTAAGACCAGAGCCGTCTCCAGCTCTATCTCATCACACTGATAGAGGGTCTACACATACAGGCAAGCAACATCACGCAAGTAGAGCCCACACAGTCCAAGTGTTGAACCGTGCTCTGATACCACTTGTGATGACCCGACCCTACCCCATCACAATATTGTCCGCTTTGGACCCCATGGACCCGCACGGCTTTGCTTTGGGCCCTAGTCCACTTGGCCAGGCCCAAAAGGACTTATGATGGGGAGGGGCTTGCCTCCTCAAATAAAGCCCCTACCACCCAAGTCCACAATCGATGTGGGACTTTGGGTGGGGCTACTACATAAGGTGCATTATTTTCATCTCTTTTAATCTTTTCATAACCATATTAGGCATTTAAGGTTACCCTATCTCCTATCCTGCATCACATATTTTCTTACTTGGGATGAATAGGAGCATGTAGTTGTCTCCATCCAATTACTCTATTTGTTTATGTTCGATTGATTCTTCTCCCTTTTCTGGGATCTGGAGAAAATTGCTCTTCTGGATTGGAATAGATGGAGGAGAGTCGACTTTGCTAGTGGAGTGCCATTTGGTCCCTTTTTCACTTCCTTTAGTGGTTGGGTTTAAATGTGACTGCCATTATCATGAAAAAATGGATCTTTCATAAACTAGATTTTAAATTTCCTCTCTCCGTGTCATGTGTACACTTCATATGCTCTTCAACTGGAGCATACTTGGCAATCAAAGTTCTGAAGATCAAACCACTAATAGAGGTTGACCCCGAATATCGTTGGAGAAGGATATTTCCTATGTCATTTGTTTTCTGTATCAACATAGTATTGGGAAATGTTAGCTTCAGATACACCCCAGTTTCTTTTATGCAGACAACTAAATCGTTCACTCCTACAACAACAGTCATTCTGCAGTGGCTGGTATGGAAAAAATACTTTGACTGACATGTTTGAGCATCTTTGGTACCCACTGTAGGAGGCATTCTTCTAACCTATGTACGGGTTATTATCTCCATTGCTACTACTCAGCAGTGAACACTTCATTAGTTAGACGTCAAGAATGCATTTCTTCATGGTGACTTGAAAGGAGATGTTTACATGCTGCCACCTCCGAGCTTTATTAGACAAGGGGGGCAAGGGAAGGTATGTTAGCTTAAGAAAGCAATATATGGTCTCAAACACTCTCCTCAGGCATGGTTTGGTAAATTCAGCACAGCCTTGTCAAATTATGGTTTTTCACGACAATCAGGTCATCGCATTTTTGTGTATCATACTAAAGATGTACATATAAATATTTTGATGAAATCGATCTCCTAATTACTCTCATCACTTCCTTAATGACTCTTAATCACTCCCCTGATTTAACACAAATTATCTCCAATTATACAACTAACCTCCCAATCAATTATAGCTAACAAATTTAAAATTTATATCTTAACAATATTCACTATCAAATTAAAGGGATTCATTGTTCTTGATGTTGTGATTGAAAGAGATAGTAAGACATGCTATGCCGCATATCCAAATTAGATGGGAGAAATGGCTTTGATAATGATTCTTAAAGTACAATAACCAAAGATAACCCTTAGTAGATGCAATAATTTGACGATTAGGGTTATGATGATGATGATGATATAGTGTTCTTTGGTAGACTTTGGGATCTTGCGATAAAGGGTCAAGATGATCAAATGAACCCTAAACTTGACAAGCACAACATGCAACTGATTTGTAGACATCCCCCTATCCCAGATGAAAGGAATCACTTTGTAATATGGTATGTGAGAGGTTTCTCATAGCAATCCTGATGTAGGACATGTAGCATATCGATCCATAATTTTTATTTTCGCATTATTTTATTTTTTTAGAATTCTTGTTAAGAAAGAAAGCCAGGTCAGTGGCTTTCCTTGTTAGTTTAGGACCATAAGATAAGCTTAGAAGTTATTCTTTTTTCGTAATTAGAATAATTAGGAAGTTTCCTAGTTTGTTTAGGAGTGCTCTTCTATTTTTATTTCTTTGTTTTCTTATATAAAGCATGGTTGTAAGTAGACGGACATCCCTCATACGAATTATGTATTGAAGAATAAGATTATTTGGTTTATTTATCTCCTACCTCTGCCAAGTTGCAGACTATCTATCTCTTCCTGCCTAATTGCAGGCGGTGCTTCTGCATCATTTGGTTCATAGCCGAGTTTCTCTATATCTCTGCTATACAGAGAGGTTCCTATTCGGAAACAGGCCACTGCATTATCAGGGACGATCGTGGTTTCCCCTCCCATCTTTTGCCCCTCCCTTCACCCAAAAAAAAAAACACCAAAACAAAAAAACAAAAAGAAAAAGAGAAGCAAACAGCCCATACCTTCATCGCTGGCTTTTCCCCTCTCCTTCTCGTTTGCATTCAGGTACTCCATATCCTTTTTTTTTCCTTTCCCCTTCCGCTGTGAATCCCTCTCTCTTTTCTTCTTTACCCCTTTTTCAACTCCTCTACCTGCTGCTATTTCCTGCCTTCGCACCCTTCTTTTGCTCCACCCTTTTCTCATTTCCCTTTTTCTTTTCCATTCGTGTTTCTCCTCTTCCTCTGTCACCGTATTTTCTCCTCTTCCTCTGTCACCATGTTTTTACCCCCTTTTCCCTTTTTAATTAACACCCAGGTAACTCCCACGTGTTTTCCCTCTTTCCCACATACGGTAAAACCCATTTCACCCATGTTACTTCCGAAAATACCCTCCATAACACTACCTTCACCTCTTTTTCCAAACAAAACACCACCAGTCTACCTCTTTCTTTATTTTATTATTTATTTTCCCATGCCATAAATGCCTTGTCCCATCTACTTTTCCAACACCAATACTATCCCTCACTTTATACCTTTTACCCATTACCAATCCTTTCACTTATTTACCAAACCACCCCATTCCCAATTTCTTTACCCCCTTTGACCAAAGTCCTACCTAAACCATGGGACTCATCCATCTTTGACCTTAAACCGTGGGATCCACCCATCTTTGACCAGATTGACCCACATTGACCAAGTTTGACCAGGCATTTTAAGTCCACAATGCTTCTGCATCATTTGAAGTGCTCTTCAAATTAGGAATTATGAATTGAAGAATAAGATTATTTGGTTTGTTTATCTCCTACCTCTGTCAAGTTGCAGACTATCTATCTCTTTCTGCCTAGTTGCAGGTTGTGCTTCTGCATCAAATCCAACATACAACATTTGCCATTTCATGGAAAACAAAAATCAAACTACAAACCATTAAATTGTCATTTCATTGAATAAGTCAAACTAAAGACCACTACACGAAATAAACATTCTTTATCAAAGGAAAATAAGAGAGACTTACTTATTCATACTTTTCCCTTTTCCATCAAGAAGCGGTAATAAAGAATTTTTTGTAGAAAAATGCCAAGTCAAAGGAACTGGTCGTTTCGTTGACGTTACCAACTCAGTTGTACCATGAATCTGGATAAGTTAAGAGATAAATACGTTTGTTACTCCTTTTCATTTTGACAAAGGTAAAGAAATGTATTAATGAAAATTTAAAATACGTATAAACAGTCATTAAGCTTTGACAAAGATCTTGCATTGAAAGAAAGAACAAGATCACAGAAATAACATCAAGCATTCTCTAAATGGAAACAAGTTAGAAGATAACCCCAAGTGTTCATTTGCCAATTTCAAGCCAAAAAGATTTCATTTGGATTGGAAAGTAAGGCACTCCACATTTTCCATAGAAAACACTTCCTAGTGGAAGGAAATCAGAAAATTCAAAGAGGAAAAAAAAGCCAGTTTTTTATTCAAAGACATTGTTTTCAAGACTATTTTCCCTTGTAAGAGAGGAGAATGAACGAAGGAAATACCTGGTCAAAAAGCATAAAGGTGTTAGCAACATTGCTGGCACCTCCATAACTTTCTATCTCATTTTCGAAGGTAGAGCAATTGGAGATTGGCAAATGACAAAAACAAGCCAATTTCATCAACTATGGAATTAGTAGATCTATTAAACTTGACCAATGAATACTTACAGAAGGAAATTATTTCATAATTTTTTTCAAGTTTAAAGATAGGAATCACAAGACCGACCATTCCACAGGTTGTATAGTAGTTGGGCCATGGTCATTCTACTTCACTATAGATGCCCTTTACCTAGTTAAATAGTAACTATAATCATAAGAAATAGGGCAATTGTGACCTTTCAAAAAAAAAAAAGGAAATAGGGCAATTGTAATGACCCAACCCAGTCCAGGCCATTTAATCGAGGAGAAATTAATGGAGCTCGAAAATTTAGGCGATTGATTTAATGGATGATTTTATTTCGCCATGTGTTATTTGATTTTATATTTGGTAAAAAAATTCAGGTCCGTAGTTTGTGACCCCGTCGTAAGGCGGGGCGTGACAAAATAGTATCAGAAAACGGTTAAACTCTTTGACCATGTGGAATGAGTAGTAAAGTCTAGTTGACTTTGGACGTTTGAGGATGGTCTCAACTGTAAGCTTGTGTCATTGAATGACAAACCCTGTCAGTTTTAAGACTGTGTAAGTCATAGGTCGCTTGAATTTAGGAAACGAAATTCCTTTAAGGGGGGTAGTTTGTAATGACCCGACCCTATTCGAGCCATTTAATCGAGTAGAAATTAATGGAGCTCGAAAATTTAGGCGAATGATTTAATCGATGATTTTATTTAGCCGTATGTTATTTGATTTTATATTTGGTAAAAAAAAAAAAATTAGGTCCGTAGTTCGCAACCTCGTCGCTGGGCAGGGCGTGACACCAATGCCCTAGTATGAATGTGTGGTTAGTGAGAATGGTTTTGGGGCCCCTAAGTAAGGATGAGAATTTGGCCCAAGAGCCTATAGGCCATAAGTTACCGGCCCAAGAAAAGAAGGGCTTGAGCATCAAATTCTTCCCAATGCTAATCAGGCTCAGGCTTGGGTTTCAAGCCCATTATATAATAAGGTCATTCTCGGCCTTTACATACTAAGACACAACAGCCTAATAGTATAGTAAATATATGATTAAAAAAGTGCTAGCATGTTGCCCACATGTTAAATGTCAACAATGGATCCTCTCAAATATAGTTGAACTCTTAACCAATGTTTTTTTTTGGGCAATAACAGAAAGAATTATATTATTAAATAAAAATGAGAGTACAAATCACTGGTATAAAAGACTTAAACCCAAAGAACCACCAGTAGTAAACAAATTTACAAGAGAAATCCCTCAGAGTTCCTAGGAAAGAAAAGGCAAACAAGCCAAAAACAAACAAGAAATCCCACCAATGATTCCAAATTCCACTCCCTAAAATCAAAAGGAAAAAGACGCTCCCATGCTCCCTATCCACCCTGCACTTTGCTAAAAAGTCCATCACACCGTTCGCTGGCCTCCTGACAAACGTGGAAGATACCTCTCAACCTAACCCAATGCCTTGATCTCCCTAGCTATTGAAACCAATTTCCAAGGAGGACGCTTAAAGCCCATGGCCTATTTAATCGCATTCGATGAATCATCCTTTATTATTATCTTCCCCTGACCAAAACTCACCCAACAAGCCTAATCCCTAGAAGTTATACCTCGTTTGAGTCTCTCACTCCTACTGACACTGAGAAAACTAGAGACAAGACACCAGTTGAACTCTTAACCATTGTTAAAAAACAAAAGTTAAATATATATATATATATATATATATATATATATATATATATAGATAGATAGATAGATAGATAGATAGATAGATAGAGAAAGAGAGAGAGAGAGAGAGAGATCAAAAACGAAAAGAAAACAAATTAAAGGAGAAAAGTCATGCATCTACTCGGGCAACCCATGTTGGGTTGGTTAGGCTCAAGCTCAGACATATCTTTCAAGCATGTATTGGACTCAGGCTTTTCTTGTGTTAATCAAACTCATGCTAGGCATAGCACACGCGTAGACCAAAGTTGGCTCATTTCTATCCCTACCCCTATGATGCGGACATCCAGCCTATCCAGGCCATGGTTCACAGTCCAACTCTTTGTCAGTGGACCTTCATCCAGCAGAGCAGATTGCTATGGTTTAAATGGAGCATTTTGATCGTGGACACCCTAGTTGGACTCCATCTAATAAATTCATTCATTTAGTTAGACGGGACCCAATTGTGCAGAGTGGGCCAGGCCAGCCTATTAAGGCCCAGTCCAAACTTAAACAGGCCAAAGCCCAATGTTCCAAGCCCAAAATCGTCCAAGCCTCATCCAATTGCAAACATCGACACTTGTCAACACTAGAGAAGACTCTCCTATGCAAGTTCCGAGTGACGCAAGAGAAGAAAGGAGGTGAAAGTTGCTTGGAAGGAAAGGAGGTGGTAACATAGAAACCGGGTGGGCGAAAATCCCATGTGGCTTCTCCACATGGCCACTTGCCTTCTCCTCTACTTAGTATTTTTATCTTCTAATATTAGCCTTTGTGTTATTTTTAGATTACACGTGTAGGGTGAGGATTGAATGGTCTAAATAAGGCTACATTCTATCCTTGGCTTTAGTTTATTTTTAGAGTTGCTTAGAGAGAAATTGCCTCCATGGTGTGGTCGACAAGGGAAGGGCAATTGTGTCTTTTGCTAGTTTTTTCTCTATATATACTCCATCTACTCCATTCGAATTTGATACAATTGGAATAGAATTGAAGTTATTTTCTGAAGAGAGGAATTCTCTTATGACTGTATGGAGTTGTTCAAAAGATTGGTGGACTTCAATTTTCACCAATAGCAAGTATCAGTTGTTTTGAATTCAATTAGTTTTCATGGCTTTCATAGATTAGGTGTATGCTTCATTCGAATTTATCATGTTCTCTTTTAATTTGCTTCCGTTATTTTCAATCAACTCAATTAAAAGAAGCCTAATCTTATGAAATCCATAGACTAATTCGAATTCCTGGGAAACTCGTGCAATCAGTTAGGATATTGTTTGAGTAATTCCTTGCCAAGGTAGAATCCTTTTACGAATCGTAATCGGCTGCATTGGGTCTTTCAGAGACCATACTCTGAAATCGGCCAGCCTACTGGCGAATTTGTTCGACCCTAGGCCTGCATCACTCTATGAACCCAAGTGGATGCAAAATTGGGAAAAAAATTGCACCTATCTTGTCATTCTAGCCCATTAGGACCTCTTTTTCAAATGTTACTGTTTACATGGGAAAATTCATGTCACTGGGATATTAAACAACACAGAATTTCACAGTTACCCAATGGACATGATGAAATTAACATCTCTCCTAACTCCCTGACCTAGCAGTTTTCAGGTAGGACCACAAAAGTATTCACACCATTTGAATTGAATCTGTATGTGTATGTGTTGTTAGATTATCCCTATGAGTAACGAATGCCAATTCAGAGCTATGGGCAAAAAAAAAATCTAAAATGTGATAAAATGGCTTTTGATGATGATAATGAAGAATAATCTAACATTAGGGCTTTTTTTATTGAAATGGAATCTAACATAGGATGTTACCTGCCCAATCCAACCAGCTAGCTCATCAGGATTTGCCACTGTTGCTGAAAGGCATATGAGCTGAACCTCTTTCGGACAGTAAATGACCTGTGCTTTGTGCACAAAAATCAGACCAGTTCTAAAAGGAATTACATGTAAGAAATGTCAAGAAAAGAGGTTAACATCAAAGTAATACATACAATCTCTTCCCAGACAGTGCCCCGAGATATGTCACTAAGATAGTGCACTTCATCTAAAACAATAACGTCGACATGCAACAGTCCACTCCCAGAAGAAGCCATGCCGACACTGCAGAAGGACTAGTAGTAGTGACAATAGCAGATTATGGGCTCCATTAAATCAACAAGAAAGTAAGCACACAAATTAATAAATTGTTAATAAGCATAATGAGAAAAACAAGCAGTGTAGATAACTAAATATAGATATATACTATATACATAAAATATATATATATATATATATATATATATATATATACAAGCTTCTGGCTTGATTCTAGACCACACCATTTGGATGAAGTATGACAAAACAGCAATTTTATATAAAAAATTTGCTCAGGAATTGGTAGGCCTTGGTATCTTTACCCTCTTTAAATAAAATAATATGAACAGCCATGGCAACTACCATCACAATAAAACAGTTCACTGATTCTTCCTCACATGGTAGAGCATTTAATGTCAAAGCATTATATCCTACCATTTTACTGAAGGGCATGTTAAAAACATTTAGAAAACAATCTTCAATATTTAGGACACCTATTTTTCGATTGTGATGATTTTAGTGGAAAACAAAGAGAGAAGCATATAAGGGAAAAAATAAACTACAAAAATAAAAAGGACAGACTCACAAAGGATATCAATGACCCTGCTTAGCAAACCCAAGATTCTCAATTATCATCATCATCATCAAAAGCCAAAATCCCATCTATTTGGGGTTGGCTTTCAAGCTCTACTCCATTTGGCCCTATCATGAACTATAAAATTCGTCACTAAACTGTCCATCACGTCTTTCTTTATTCCCTCCCTCCATGTTTTCAATGGTCTACCTCTCCTCCTTGTACCTACTAGTTGCAACATTTCAACTCTATGTACAAGGGTCATCTCTAATTCTACTAACATGACCAAACCACCTTATATAGGTGTATCTCATTTTATCATCTATTGGGCTTTAAATTGTCTGTAGTGTGATCATTTCTATCTTTTAGATTTAAACCACTCAGTCTACATAAAATGTGCAACTTTGTCACCCTAACTTTGTCCAATTGTGTTTTTTCAATGGCCCACAATTGGCTCCATAAAGCATTGTAGGTCTAATAATTGTTTTATAAAATCGTCTCTTTAAACAATGTGGCACTATCTAAAAGAGTCCCTTCCTTTTTTCTTTTTTCCTTTTTTTGAATGGTTCATATATTAATAGATAAAGAGTCCTTTACTTGTTTATTTCAAGTTTGTTGCTACTGTGATGTAAAGGTGAGAGATTTTTATTATTTTTTGGGTGGGAGAGAGGTTTCGAGTCTTCAGTTAAGGCATTCCCTTTTTGAGAGAAAGAAGAGTATGTTGGTCTTTTGTCTTTACTTAACGATGTTTTCATTTGCAGGGAAGAGAACATTAGAGTGTGGATGACGGACTCATTTGAGGAATTTAAAGTATCTTGCTAGACCATTCCGCAGGGAAAAGCGCTTACCAGATGCCACCTTATCAGGAGAGGAATGATCCTGTCTGTTGCAGACACTTTTTGTGGTTTTGTGCAGTGCAGATCAGGAGCATTTAGATATCTCTTTCTTCATTGCCCTTCCACTTCTGCTTTATGGGATTCCTTTTTGGCCCTTGTGGGTTTTCTTGGACCCTCAGTTTGAGTCTAGGAAACCTCTTTTGGTTAGGGGAAGAAGTTTGTTTGGAGGGAAAGCCAAGGTTTTGTGGAATATCATTCCAGCAACAATTTCTAGGTTAGCATGGAGAGAAGAATACAGTAGAGTAGAATCTTTAAAGGTAAAACGTGTTGAGTGGAAGAGACATACAAGTTGTGCAAGGCTATTGCAATCTTCTCGGTAAGATATGTATCCGAGTTTTGAGGTACTTCATCTACTATATCTAGGGATTGGATGTCGGTATTATAAGATAAGAGGAGAGTAAACAAGATAAAAGAAAGGTGAAGCATCCATCTCTGGGGACAGTGAAATTCAACATGGTTGGAGCGGGAAGAGAAAAACTAGGTCTAGTAGGTATAGGTCTCTTGCAAGACTCAAACAATAAGATACACTCCTTTTCAGGCCTAGTTGGGGTTAAAGATTCAAATGAAGCAGAACTCTTAGCAATCAGAGAAGCGCTACTGATTTTCCGTGATTACTTTCATGCGAAACTCTTTCTAGAAAGTGATTCAAAGAATCTTGTAAGTTGGGCTTGGGGGAAGAAGAAACGTCCAATGAGACTCATTTCCATCTCCAAATAAGTCATAGAGCTTTGTGTCATAGGATGCATTGTTCATATACATTCACAGATTAGCAAATAAAGTAGCAAATTTCTAAAATAAGCAGTGTATCAGGATCGAATTTGTTTCTTGATGTTCTTACTGTTAATTTTGAATTTTTTTGCTTCTGTTGTTACTTGGTTCCATCTCAGTCACTTTCTCAATTGTACCACATTTTATCCCATCAATGTAGTTATCCATTACCTTTCCAAAAAGAAAACTTATACATAAAAAATCCTGCAAAGAAGATACTCTTTTCATGTCTAGGGTGAGGTTCTTCTATTTAAGTTTACCTGTCTCTCAATGATCTGTTGTTTAAACAAAATTATTGAATTTAGTGCTCTTTTCAAGAAAAACACATGGGACCTTCACTTGCGAATAACATTCAGATATGCCACAACATAAGGTGTCCTTTAGGTGATACAATTCACAAGCCATGTCAAAATGCATTGAACATAAATTTCAATTTCTATGATTGATTCTAATGAACTTTTAAGAAAAAAAAGAAAAAAGAAAAGAATGGTTCCAATCATAAGGATCTTATATTTTGCCATTTTCCAAAAAAGAAATGTTCTAACACATAAATTATGAGTTATTTGTCCTGCTTAATTTTTTGCAGATCTAGTATTTAAAGCCAGTCATGGTTTATTTAGAACTATCATGCGCAACAAAAACATCAACACCTTCTTGTGTGCACAAGCAAGTGAAACACTGAAGGTAGAGAACGTAAGTCTTCATATTGAGGAAATCCCAATATCAAAGACCCAATGATAAGAACAAATTAAGGTGAAACTACAAAAGAAACACACTTTCAACCCTAACTAAATTGATTTTAAACTGCACCTCTGATATAACATATTGCGTAAAATCTCTGTCGTCATGATTAAAATTTGAGCATCTTTGTTGACTGCAGCATCTCCAGTAAGAAGGCCAACACTGCTATCACCAAATGTCGCACTAGGCACAACAAACCACATAATAAATAATATGTTATCATATATCATCTGAATACAAACATTCAAGAGAAAATATGCTATATCTAGTACAAATCAAATTATTTGCAACTAATCAGAACTTACTAGGAGATGATAAAGCAGTAACTTCAACCATTAAAAAAAATCAGCAGCATTCTATCTGTGGTTACCAATTAAATAAAATGCTATGAGTTTGTCGCTAACATAACCATTGAAGATCCAAAACAGAGGAACTCAAAAGCATTCCAGGAGCAAACAGAGCCTGTTGCCTTAGCATGCCCTTGATTGTAAAATGGATCATGGCCAAGGCACAAAGAGGCCCCAAGCACAGGCAAATACCTTTGACTACTATGGAAGACACCAATGATTATGTGTCATAGCTGTGTATGAATCCACATCAGTCATCAACTTCTGGGTTTTAATTTGAGCTGTCATTACTCTTGCAGAGATTCTAGTATACTGGATCCGGATTTCATCCTAGATTGCACCATGAACAATCAAGAGTTTTTGAGTACCTAAACCTACACCAAACAGTTATAAAAAGAACTGGGTAACTCAAGAAGGGAGGATAATTGATGCAGAGCATCTAAAGAATTGGAAGGCTATGGAGACCCTATTCTGACATTTTCATGAATTTTATATGTAAAATTAGATGCTCAAAAATTACAAATTTAAAGAGCATTTGTTGAAGAAAAATTGAAAATAAGTGTCCTAATTCCATATACGAAGGGTCCAAGCCCATTTTACAATATGTAAGAGGATGGATCTTGTTTTTGGGGCCCATAAAATCCATGTGCAAGGGAATAACGAATATTCACATGTCTATCCAAGACCTAAAATGGGAAGGACACCACAAGAAAAGCTTTTGTTCACATTTATTCACACCTTAGATCCTAAAATTTGGGACTCACGAAAGCAACAGAGTTCGCACACTTAGAGATGGATTTTTGTGGTTTTCTTTCTTAACTTTCATGCCTATGTGTCAACAACCATCGGTGAATAATATTTTTTATAATATGAATGGATAAAAGGAGATTTTGACATGTAAAAATGTCCTATTCGTGCAAGGACGCCCAAGACATGCTAGTTTTTTTTTTCTCCCCTCAAGGCCTTTGGCCCATGGAATGTAGATGTTAGTTTTGAGTGAGTTTTATTGAGCTTTATGGTTGTTATCGCATTGAATTTCTTGTTTGAATTTGTAGTAAAGTTCTAAGAATTCAGTTTATCTTAAATTGTTTGTTTGATTTCTAATGAGAAAGAGAGCATACAATTTGTCCTAAGTGAGGTTTGTATTCTTTCCGGTATGAGAGAAACCTACAAGCTTCTGCTAAATTTCAGGGTTTTCTCTAATTTCTTAGAGCCCAATTTCTGTAGCATTGATATCTTGAGTTAGATTTCTTAATTTTAACGCCAAGCAAATTAGCCGTCCTAAGAGTTTTACAGTATTAAAACCTAGGACTGCATCAATTGTGGCCGTATTTCTAAGGATTAATTGGTGCATTAGATTTGTCCTTAACAAGAGGAACAGAAGTATGTGGGCTTTATTTTCTTTTTCTTTTTTTGAGAGGTAACAAAATGTATTTCATTGATGAAGAGAAAAAGTACAAGAAAAGACGAAACAAACTAAAAACATCAAAAAGAAGGTCTAGAAGAGCTTTATTTTCTATATTAAACTTTTTTTCTTTAGTTTTTTTTCTTTCATTTTTGACATCAGGGCTTTCAACTGTTTTTCTTCGGCTTCTCCCGGCTCCCCCTCTATAGATACAGTGGTTGACTACCGGTGATTCATGCTCTTCTCCATTTCGGCAGATGGTCCTCTTGCTTCCACTAGCTCAGATCGGATATTTTCATTCCTGAATCCCCTTTTTCCCTTTCAACGATGATCCCTTCAGGGGCAAGTGTAGAATTTAATAATAAGAAAGAGGAAAAGGAGAAGACGTGGAGAATAATTCTTCTCTGTATTGTATTGATGTGTTTTCCTCTTAGAGGATACATGAATAAATAGGAAAAAGAGAGGGCAAAAAGGAAATACAATAAAAGAATTCTTATCTACATTAAATCAACCACACAGTTGATTGTCCAAAATAGGATTAGTCGGGTCAATTATCCTGTATCAAGTCCCACAACACTCCCTCTCAAGTTGGCTCGAAAATGTCTAACAAATCCAGCTTGCCAATAACCGAAGTAAGTTGGTTCTTAGGAACAGACTTTGTCAATATATCGACAAATTGATCTTTAGATAGTGGCTGAGGGATGACAAGTCGGCCTTCAAAAATATGTTGTTGAAAGAAGTGACAATCAACCTCAATGTGCTTGGTCCTCTCATGAAATACCGGATTGGAGGTAATGTTGATGGCAGCCTGATTATCGCAGAACATAATAAGTGGATTAACGAAAGAAATCCAACTCTATAAGAAACTGACGGATCCAAAGTAACGCAGTCGTAGTATTAGCCATCACACGGTACTCTGCCTCAGCACTAGAGCGAGCAACAACAGATTGCTTCTTACTACGTCAGTAGACTAAATGAGAGCCCAAGAAGACACAATAACCAATGGTGGAACAGCGGTCGTCAAGAGAGCCAACCCAATCTGCATCAGAATAACCACGAAATGAGAGGGAAGATTGTCGTGCAAAGAACAATCCCCTGCCTGGATGAGCTTTAAGATAGCGAAGGATGCGGAAGGAAGCATGAAGATGGGTATCCCGTGGAGCCTGCATGAACTGGCTAACCACACCAACTACATATGATAAATCTGGCTTAGTGATAGTGAGGTAAATAAGTTTCCCTATCAACTTCTAATAAAATGCAGGAGGAGTATCAAGAGGAGTCCCGTCTGAAGCCGATAACTTCCTGTTGACATCTAGTGGAGTATCAGCAGGTTTGCATCCAGAGTATTCGGCATCATGTAGTCATCTATGCAGCATTGAAAAACAACAGTCAAATGGGCCCCACAGTTTGACCAAACCCTAGGTCAACCTGAGGCATAGGTAGGTGGGCCAGGGGCGACTCTGGTGGTGAAGAGCGAAGTGGTAGAAAGGCAGTATTTGTGCTGATCTTGAGGAAAAATCGAGAAATTGGGTTGCTCTAAGCGGAAGAAATTCTGGGAAGACAACCAGCAAGCAGGCCACCATGGGTAGGTAGAGACAAATTGAGAGATGAGGAGGGCTTCCAAAAATGGCAGGAAGAGTGGGTCATGTCGTCAGAAGCTTCGCCGAGATCGACACCAGAGAAGAATCTGCTGCAAGGAGATGCAAGCAGGAACTGAAGAAAAAAAAAAATTCAGATCCATGAATACCACAAAGAAGCAAGACAAAAGTGAGGCGATCCGCTACAGAAGTCCGCTAGAAAATACTTCTGATCTGAAGAAGATGCCGAAGTCCGGCAAGGAACAGTAACACTGGTAGAAACATAAACGGAGTCCAAAAGCGTTCAGGAATCTTTCCCGACTGATACCATGTAGAATTTAATAATAAGAAAAAAGAAAAAGGAGAAAGAAAAGAGAAAATGTGGAGAAGAATGCTTCTTTGTGTTGTATTGAATGTTTATAAACTAGCAGAGGTTACGCGTATAAATAGGAAAAAGAGAGCCAATTACGGTGACTTAAAAGGAAAACAATAAAGGAATGATTATGTACAATAAAAAAATACAATTAATCAGTTGACTTTCTAAAATAGGATGATTCTAGTCAATACTTGTGAGGAGGTGGGCCCCACATGGTCAATTGCCCTGTATTGGGTCCCACAACATACGGCACCCTTACCCAACCCATTAGTAGTAATAGAACGACCCGATGATCGGAATGCCAATTCCATACCAATCCCTAGTACTGACTCTTCGAGTCGGACGTTTTTGCTTCACTTTAATCAACTGAGGGATCGAACATTAGTGACAGGGAGGGAGGTAGTGTTGTTAATCCCACTACATAGCACAGCTGACCATGTGGGACCCACTTCTAGACATAGTTAACCAGAATCATCCCAGTTTAGAAAGTTGACTTAGAAGATATTGTAAGCTATGTAATTTATTGTAAATTGATCACTTTTTTATTCCTTTCCTTTTTTAGCCATCGTAATTGGCTCTTTGTAATCTATTTATTCATGTAGTCTCCTTGATTATTTACACAATTCAATACAAGAAAACTTATTCTTCTCCATTATTCTCCTCATTAATTTCTACATGGTATCGGCCAGAACGACTTTCTAGACGTTTTAGGAGAAAAAAAAATTCCGTTTTATTGTTCTTCGCCAGAATCCGGCATCATCTCCAACTCCAGTTCCTGAGAACATCTGTAGCAAACTTCTCTTTTCTTCTCCCTCCTTGTTTTGGGGGCTATTCAACAGATTTTTGCATATCGAAGGTCCTCTGAGAGGATTTCAGAGGAGAAAAGTAAGTGGCTAGAGATGGAATTTCTTGAGGAAGAGATCATGGAAACCCTAGGGAGTTGTGAGGGAGATAAAGCCCTAGGACCTGATGGATTCAATTTCAGATTCCTGAAGACATGTTGGGAGTTATACAGGATGACCTTATGTTGTTCTTTAAGGAATTCGATGACAGGGGGATTCTAAATAGGGAATTGGAAGAACTCTCTAATCACTTTGATACGGAAAAAGGAAAGAGCTGAGTTGGGGCACTTTAGACCAATTAGCCTTGTAGGTACCGTGTACAAGTTACTTGCAAAAGTTCTACCTGGGAGGCTTAGGATTGTGTTGGGGAAGGTAGTTGGGGAGACTCAAGGAGCATTCATTGAGGATAAACAAATTCTGGATAGAGTATTGATTGCTAATGAAAGTATACATGCTAGGCGTAAAGGTAAAGAAATCTGGTGTCTTGTTAAAATTGGATATAAAGAAAGCGTATGACCACGTTGAGTGGGATTTTGTAGACTATCTAATTGTACATATGGGATTCGGTCATGTATGGAGAAAATGGATGAGGGCATGTATCCAAGGTTCATCTTACTCTATCTTAGTGAATGGGTCCCCAATTGAACATATAGCAAGTGTTGAGGGATCATGAGGGACGATCAACAATCATGTTTAATGAATCCATTGGTATAAGAGATTCTAATGAGGCGGAAATTCTTAACATAAGGAGAGCTTTGGCCATACGAAAAATTCATGGGCAAGGTAAACTAGTAATAGAAGGGGACTCAGCAAATGCAATCAAATGGACTTAGAGTCAAAGCCGTCATCCTTAGAAATTGACCACTACGGTTAGAGAGATTAGAGCTTCGGTGACAGAGCTTGATGCATCCTTCGCTCATGTTAGCCATACAGCTAATGGTGTAGCGCACTACTTTGCCAAGTTGGGAATTCAGAATTGCTTCTCAGGAGTCTTCTTCCTTTGACTTCCGAGGACGACCATTTGATTGCTTTTGGATAGAGGGGATGTTTGATAGTAGTTTCTTATTTGTAGATTGTGATTTTATTTTTGTTCTCTTTCTTTGCATTTTCTTGTTTTTTCCCTTCTTTAGTCTATTGCTTTTAGGTCTTTTTTGTTGTATTTGTACCTTTTATTCTTGAATAAATTAGCTTTGTTACCACTCAAAAAAAAAAAAAAAAACAATGACCAAGGGGCTTAAGACAAGGGGATCCTCTATCCGCATTCTTGTTCACCATGGTAGCCGAAGCGCTAAATGGTCTAATGATGAAAGCTAGAGAGATTGGTCTTATTAGGGGGTTGGAGGCAATCACAAAGGGTGTTTCAATCACCTACAATTTTTGGATGATACCCATTTTATTTCCTGAAGCGACTAGGGAAGAATTGTTTAGGGTGAAAGTCTCTGGCATAAGGGTGAACTTAGGGAAGAGTTATAGAATTGAGATAGAATAGGGGGAAGAGGAAGTCAATCACCGGCCGCGGATATGGGTTGTAGTATAGGGAAGATATAGTTCTCCTATATGGGATTACCCACTGGGGGAAATCCGAGATTGAAATCATTCTAGAACCCAACCACAGAGAGGGTGGAAAAACGACTAAACGCTTGGAGCAAGAACTACTTGTCCTTGGGTGGTAGGTTGATGTTCATTAAGTCAGTCCTAATTAATCTCCCAACATACTTCATTTCCATGTATGAGATGCCGAAAGGAATTGCCTAGAAATTGGAGAAACTACAAAGGACTTCCTTTGGGAGGAGACAGGGGACAAGAGGAAAATTCTAGTTAGATGGGAGGAAGTAACTAAGCTTAGGGAGAGAGGAGGCCTAGGTATCTTTAGTATTAGAGATGGGAATCAGACACTACTTTGCAAATTGCCATGGAGGTTTGCCTCAAAAAAATAGGCTCTTTGGAGGAAAGTATTGATCTGTAGGTACGGTGTGGAAGACCTGGGAGGCTAGAAGATAGGAGACAGGGCGGTGAAGGAAGGATCTCATGTTGCTAAAAAACTAAAATGATATTTAAATTAGGCAATGGTGAGGGGAAAGTTGGTATAGCCTTCAAAGCATGGATTAGAGTGCTCGTAGGTAGAGGGGACGGGGTTTCTTTTTAATGACAAATGGTTGGGGAAAAACACCCTCAAGGAATCCTTCCCAAGATTATATAAGGGTAGCCAAGAATAGCATTGCTTGTGTTAAGGACAATTATGACGAAATAAGGGGGCAACCTAGGTGGTTGGTAAGTTTTTGTAGGTATTTAAGAGAATTTGAGGAAAAGCAACGTAAGTTGTTAAATGATATTCAGGGAGAGACTCAGATATGCTTAGACGAAGAGGATAGGTGGATCTGGTCCAGTGAACCATCAAGGGTTTTTTCGGTTAAAGCCATCCTCAAGGTGGTTTATTCCGACCCACCCTGCAACCTGGCTTGGAACAATAGAATCCCACCTAGAATTCAGATTTTCACATGGGCAACTATTAGGGGTAGAATTTCCACGAAATGCAATTTAAGGGGCAAGGGTTTATTACCAGAGGGAACCTCAGAATTATGCGTTTTTTGAGGCCTACACGAGAAAATGATAGATCATTTGATGTGTAGCAGCAATTTCACGAGGGGTGTGTGGAATAGGTTTCTAAGATTGCCTAGGTCCTAAATGACAAGGTGGAAAACATTATATTAGAATGGGGGGAAAGTCCTTTCGCAGGAAGGAGGGGTGTAGTGTGGAAGCCGATACCATCATTTTTTTTATCTGTATGGAAGGAAAGGAATAATAAGGTGTTCAAAGGAAGAACAAGAGAGGCAGTGGACGTCTCTGAGAAGGCAAAGTAGAACTTGGTTGGGTGGCTATCACTTTGGATGTTCCTTGGAGGATTTCTACCTATCATGGAAAGGTTGTACAAGGGAAGGAAAGAAGAAGAAGAAAAGGAGGGTTGTTGAGTGGAAGAAACCCGAATCAAGATTCCACAAATTCAATGTGGATAGAGCAACAAGGGGGAAGAAACCCGAATCAAGATTCCACAAATTCAATGTGGATAGAGCAACAAGGGGGAAGCCTAGCCCAGAAGGGATTGGGGGTGTACTTCATGATGATAAGGGTGGAATGGTTTTAGCTTTCTTTGAATCCTCATGAATTTTGGAATCAAATGAAGTGAAACTCCTTGCGACTCAGAGAACTCTAGTTATCTGGGCTAGGCATGGGAATGGCAGCCTCATTGTCGTGGGAGATTCAGCTGATGCTATTGCCTTGTCTAGTCGTAGCAAAATCCCCCTTGCAGGCTGGTTAATATTGTGAGGGAGATCAAAAAGATGAGTAGGAACAGAGGCGACATCTTTAGACATTGCGAGGTCAAGGAACTGCGTTGCTGATTTCTTGTCAAAAATTGAAATTCAAAAGAGGGTGTCAGTGGTGGAATTTTTCTAGATTGTACTGAATTTGGGTGTAACGGGAAGAGGTGCTATTCAGAAGCTTAGATTTGTTATGTGTATTATTTTTTAATTGACATGTGGACTTGTATAATACTCTTATATAAGACATATGGCTAGTATTGTCTTGTACTCTTTTAATTTTAATAAATTTATCTCTGTCTCTGCTCAAAATATATATATACATACTTATACAATATGCATGGAAGATCAATTGTCCATATATTTTGATGCTTTGGATGAGAAGTACTATATTTTATGAACATTGGTGCAATAAGGACACAAAATCATGAATTTGCACATATATTTTAAGTATCTAAATAAGTGTGCCTAGCAAATGCAGCTTGCGCCCAGAGATGCACCTCCCGCCTTGGGCTTTAAGACCCTTTAGAGCCTTCATTGCACCTTGCACCTTGCACCTTGATTACTATGATCTTAATTGGCACCCTCTCATGTTTTCCTCTACTGAGCTACATCGAGGCTTTCTCCGATGCATTCATTTCTAATTCTATCTTTTCTTGTTGTGCAAAACACCGTCTTAAAACCTAAAAATGTGAGAAACGATAAAAGCTGTGAATTATTTCCATTCAATTCCCTGGGCCAGACGATATCTTTCCTTTGATGCTTTTGAAGTACATTTGAATACGTTTGGAGATGTGATTTGCTGCTGCCTTTTTTGTTGGGTTTGCTCCTTGTGAGCTTCAAACTTGTTCTTTCCTTTGTTCCCCTCTTTTTTTTGTTGTGTGTACGGGTGGAGGGTATTGTACCGTTATCTTTTCTAAACAAAATATTGTCGTCATTTCAATAAAAGATAAAAATAATTAAACTTGTGAAAAAAGAAAAATATTGCAGCCATAGGCGTAGGTTAAGATTATATTGTTATGACCGGTATATTCAGTATTATCATTAAAAAAAATATTAACAAATACAAAGGTTGATTCAGTATTCTATTATCAACTGCAAATGCCATATCATTGCCTTTTGATAACAAGTTTGCCATATCTGTGTTAGACTATGATACATAGGCATAGCATGTCCACAATACCACACAAGCTCAAGAATAACAACAAACCATTCGCATACATGGAAAAAGCCAGTTTACAACCAATTAATATAGTATGTACCAGAAGTCTCTATATTTCTGATTGGACAAAGCCTTCAAAGGAGTTGTGTAGAAGAGGCGCCTTCCCCTAGATACTGTAGCTACTGCTGCAGCCTCTGCTATTAATGTCTTTCCACTACTTGTTGGTGCAGAAACAACAACCGATGACCCTCTAAGGAATGCTAGGATAGCCATGCACTGTGCGAAACAGAAAATGACAGCATAACTTCTAAAAAAGTCCAGATGCAGCACAACTTTAAAAGAAGTCCAAATAGGTAAAATATAGAACTTATAGCAAAATTAGATCATGAAAAAGCAGAATATTTACAAAAGGGACGTCACAACAGATGTCCATAATTGCCATGAAATTAGGGGTATAAACCAGAGAAGATGAATAAGCTTTGGGTCAACCTCAACCTGGGCCCAATCACATTTATAGCCCAAGCAAGACTTGGCCCAAATTTGGACAAACCTAAGCTGACTCATATGATAAATGTAAGCCCAAGTTCATTTAGGACGTGGCTGGGTTCAAGCTTTTCTTGGGCCACTTTTTGGCCTAACCCAAACTACATTTAGGACTTGGATTTTTTTGGTCAATTTTTCCCACTTGTTGCAACTAGAACAGCAACGAACACCAAACACAAGTCGAGGCAACTAAGCCTGAACCCCAAGATGAAACGAAGCCCAAAGGATGAAGAAGGATAGGAAAGGCAGAACTCCAGATTGCCGAAAATTAAAGACTATCTGGGCACCACCCCTTTAGCAAGAGCATCACCAATATCGTTGGCCTCACCAGGTGTGTAAATAAACTGCACAAACCAGCTAGCCGACAGGTCCAAAATTTCTTCAACCAAGTCTGCTATATTCCACAGGTAAGAAAACGCATTTGCAGTCCATTTGATAATGTAAGAAGAATCAAACTTCAATAGTAACCAAAATCAAAGATCCTTCCATTGCTGACTTCAGGCCGAAAAGGAGCACCGAGGCCTCAGCAACATGAGCAAAATAGGAACTAGCTGGACCAGAAAACACCAACATAGAGGTGCCCAAGTGATTCCGAGTGAAGCACCCAATCCCTGCAGGCCCAACTGGTCTACCACCGTCTGACAATAGCCAAGCCTGGGCGTTATCCCAGGTGGTGATCTGCCCTGTTGCAAACGGCCTTCAGCCTCAACTGTGCCTTTCGCAGAGCCATCCTAGGGCCATACTCCGGTCTTCTCCATGCTGCGCCTGCACCCCATTGCTGAATCTCCATTCAACAGGCGTTCGTCCTCTGTCTCCCATTACTGCTTCAACCACATTCGTCTTTCCCCTCTCCGCCTGCAATTTCCCAACCAACCACCTTCTTTCCATCGCCATCTCCTGACTTCCCCCTTCTAGCCGTTCATCCATACCCATTCCCTGATCTACCCTTTTTCCCAACAGAGCCAACATCTACAGACCCCTCTAATCCTCCTTTCCTGCTCAAGGCCCAATCTCCCACCACCCCATTCCAGAGCAATAGTCATCTTCGTCTCGAGAACCTAGCACCGTGCACATCTAGTGCTCTGCTATCCCAATGAGTCCCACCTACATTAAACCCATTAATCCATAAACCCACTAAGTCTCCCTGCAGGCTTCCAGCTACCCCTTTCCCATTCCTCTTTATTTTAGTTTTTATTTTTTATTTTTTTAGCAGTAACAAAGAAAATTCATTCAATCAAAGATAAAAGGTACAAGAACAATAAAGAAAATAGGACTAAAAGCAATAGACCTAAAACAAAAAGGAAAAGACAAACAAGAAGGAGAGAATAATAAAAATACAATCAAAAGGTACAAATCAATTACTACTATCAATCAACCCCACCGTCCAGAATGCAATCACATGGACATGCTCAAAAGTTAAAGGAAGAAAACCCCTAAGAAGCCGTTATCAACTCCTAACTTAGCAAAGTATTCTGCCACGCCATTAGTTGTACGGCTAATATGAACAAATGAGACATAAAGTCCTATCACCGAGGCCCTAATCTCCCTCACCATAGTGATCAATTTCCAAGGGAGAGGCCTTTGTCCCTTAGCCCATTTGATTGCATTTGCCGAATCCCCTTCAATCACAAATTTACCTTGCCCATGGATTTTCCACCACCTTTATTTATGAATAAAGAGAAAACCTATTCAAACCCCATTAACCATTAAAACCCCTAAGCCTCCGTCAATACCCAGCAACTTCAAACCCACCTAATCTTGTTCAAACCAAGGCCCATCCCATTGACTGTTTGACCACATTTGACTGGATTGACATGATTTTGACCAGATCCTGTAAACCCGATAATTTCCGCTGCGTCAGAAATCTAGAGCTATGTGGCTAAAGGAGACAAAAACACTGCATTCTTTCATAAGACTGCAAATGTCAGGCGAGCAAGTAATGGAATAAAATCTATTGTGTTGGAAGGAAGGAGAGTGGTAGACAAGGATAGTATTAGGGAAGCAGTAAGAAGACACTATGCGGTCATTTTCCAGTCCTCATCAGAGTTGTTACTACCATCCCCTCCCACATAAGCCCCTTCGGTTTCCCCTCACCAAACCTTAGGTTTGTCTACACCTTCCCCTCCTCCAGATACTCCCTCACTTCATTTCTTTCTCTTTGTCTAATTTTCCCATATGCAGACCTAGTGTTCTGTTTTCTGGTTCAGTGTTTCAAGTGTTAAGCGCAAGTCCCAGCTTGATAGTTGCAAAGCTTCAATTTTTCACCTTCTGTATGTTCAGAATCCACATCTACCTACTGTTGGGTTTCCAACGGTTTATTCCATAGATCAATGGCTAGAGCATCAAACTTCCAGGCCTTCTTCTTTCAACCCCCGCTACCTTCGGAAGTGGATTGTTGGACTCCCTTCGGCATATTCAGGCTCGCAATGGGTGCACAAGCAATTGACCGAAGATCCTCCTTTATGACATCACGATCTCCTACTATATTTCCACCCCGATCCAATCTCAATTCCCATGCAACAACAATCACGCCATCTTCCAGCTCCTACAGCTTCGCATCACCCTCTGCAGCAGACGGCTCTTCCACCTAATCTTCCTTTCTATTGTGAATTGGTCTAATTTCCTCCCTACACCTACTTTTGAGTTTTTGTTGGGTCCTTTTAGCAGATTCCCCCCTCTCTTGTTGACCTTTGGTCATTCTTCTCCTTTTTCTAGACTAAACTTTTGCCTCTTTCGAAGAAGGAAGAGTACCTCAACAAACATTGGAAGGGACTAATTTTCAGAAGGTTAGCGAAGGGAGGGCGCTTCGGTTGGAAAAATAATTCACCGTAGATGAGATTAAAGCGGTACTGAATAGCATTGAGGAGGACAAAGCCCCAGGCCTAGATGGTTTTCACTTCAGGTTTATCAAAGCCTATTGGGATACAGTAGGCCCAGACTTCCTCAAAGTCTTTCGGGAGTTTACAATAGCGGTGTTATAAACAAAGGTTTAAAAACTCTTTAATAACCCTCACCCCAAAAAGAGAGAGTTTGTCTAAACTTTCACATTATAGAACTATTAGTCTAATAGGTTGTGTGTCTAAGTTGTTGGCAAAGGTTCTGCAAGAAAGACAAAAGGAGGTCCTCCCTGAGATAGTCAGCGAATCTCAAGGGGCCTTCATTGAGGATCATTAAATCCATGACGAAGTTCTAATCGCGAACAGATTGGTTCAATGTGATTAAAAGAAAAGAAATCAGGACTATTATTTAAAATCGATATGGAGAAAACCTACAACTATGTCGATTGGGCTTTCGTGAGTTACCTTTTCAATAGGATGGCCTTTCGTACCCGATGGAAGAAATGGATGAAAGCTTGAGTCGAGGACACTACCTACTTAGTGCTCGTGAATGGATCTCCAACCCAACCGATAGTAGCCACTAGGTGATTGAGGCGGGGTGACCCACTCTCACCCTTCATCTTCACACTGGTAGGAGAAGGTTTGAATAAACTGGTAGAAAAAGCAAGGGACCTAGGCATTATCAAAGCCTTTAAAGTGGCTAGACAATGACTAGCAATTACACATCTCTAATTCGCAGATGACACATTGTTCTTCTATGAACCCAACAGAAACGAAATTTTAGGCTACAAAGTGGTTCTTAGATGTTTCGAATTGGTATCTGGGCTAAGAGTAAAACTAGGTAAAAGCACCGTAATTGTTGTAGAGTGGGCAAGTTTCTAATGACTTAGATTTGCCAATTGGAGCTAGCCCTAAATCAAAATGGTTTTGGAACCCATTGATTTAGAAGGCATAGAAATGATTGGTGAGTTGGAAAAAGAATTGCTTTTCAATAGGAATTAAGAAGATGGCATACTCTTATTAAAGCAGAATTGGCAAACTTACCTATTTATTATATGCTGCTTTTCTAGAGGCCAGTAGGGGTAGCAAAAAGATTAGAAAAGCTTTAGAGAGACTTCATGGAAATGATCAAGAGATTAAAAAAAACAAATGAATTCATTGGCAGTTTTTATTTATCGAGGTACAAAACACTCCTTTATCCGAAAGAAAACCCTAATCCCCTCTTCCTTGGAGAAAACCCATTGCCCTCCGCCTCTCCCTCTACCGGAGCAAATCCGGTAAAGGGAGGATTGTAGATCTTTAGGCTCTCAACCCCTAGCCTTGGTTTTGTCATCTCCTCTCACTGCTAAACTTTCCCTCATTTTGCTCGCCGGGCAACACCTCCCCTCCCTATTCCTCCTGCTCCACGCCTGGACAAGCTTCCAGCCACCTGTTCCGACGCTCGAGCTCATTGGGCGACCTTCTTCCCCGTCTGCCTGTTGTGTGTCCGCCCCCGGACGCCTCCCTACCTCAGCCTTTGCCATAATCTGCATCTTAGCACCGATCCGTTCCTGATCCTACTATCCAGAGCCCATCCATTTGCTACAAGTCATCTTTCGCCTGCTGCAAGCCACTGCCTGGATCTCGTCTGCCTCCTGTCCGGACTCTTCCCAAGCTCATTGTCCGTCCATGCATTCAGATCTCCAGTCCCGTGTCAGATCTCCCTCAAATCCCCATTGTCTGTTAGAGTAACCAGCTTCTGCGCTCTCCCAGCAGATTCGACCGTTAGCAAGTTATGGAATCTGACCTTTTTGCTTGCCGAACCGGGGGATCTGTCTGCAGCTCCCCGCCTCCTCCGCCGCCGGCAACCTTTCCTGTTGCAATCATCAGCACTCCTTGGGGAGCGTCTCACATTTCGGTCTTCATGAGCTCCTCCACCATTGTCGTGTGCTGTGTGTTCCCTCCTATCATCATCTACATAACGATCGGTGCTTCGTATGGCTCCTCGTTTTGCGTCGATCGTCCCTGTAGCTTCTACGTTTCCTGCTCCCATCTATTCCTTCACCGACCAGCTACCGGCTACTGCCTCCGGCATTCCTGGGTAACCTGATTGTGCTTCGGTCTTTGTGCGGCACTTGGATATCTACACCTTCCTTCCTGTTTCCTCTTCCTGACTGCTTCCCACCTTCGGATAGGCCCTGACTTTTTGCCTTGTTTCTTGCTAGTTGTTTTTTATTTTTTCTATTCTTTTTCTTTATTTCTTTGTTTTCCTGTTTGTCAGTTTTCTTTAATTTTTTATGCTGGGCAATTTTTTTTTCCTACGAGCCAAGTGTTTTTTTTTTTTTTTGGGAATGGTTCATATAT
The DNA here is from genome assembly GCA_013350335.1 of Chimonanthus salicifolius. Classification (NCBI taxonomy): domain Eukaryota; kingdom Viridiplantae; phylum Streptophyta; class Magnoliopsida; order Laurales; family Calycanthaceae; genus Chimonanthus; species Chimonanthus salicifolius. The sequence goes on along the minus strand of CM023538.1, from coordinate 13,216,953 downwards.
AAATAGATAAAGGCACCAGGGTGCAAATACAGAAAAGAAAACAACCACAAAAACAAAACAAGAGATGGAAGGAAAACTCCCACCAGAAAAGAAAACTAAAAACAACATAAGACAAAAAGGAGATCAGGATAAATCAGCACATTCTCTCGAAGCACGAAGGATGTCAATCATAGAGATATTCCGGAACTCAGGAAGAAAGGCGGCCCACGATGCACACATGGTGAGGCTACGACGAGCCACCACGACACTAGATTTAGCTAAGCCTTTGAACACTCTATTGTTACCAAGGTTGTCAAAAACAAATCATATCGTTAATCGGTGTAGGGGTCTGAACCGTGAATCATGAATCATAGAATCGTAAGATTCATAATATTTTTTTATAATTATTATTTATATAATAATTACATGTAACATAAGATAGAACAATAAAATAATTTTTCAATTCCTCATAAATTAATATTTATCATCCATCATAAATAACCATCTACAAAAAAGATACAAAAATATATTAATATGAGATTTAAATAAATATTAATTATTAAGACATCAACAAATAAATTAATGGAATTTAAATAAACTTTAATAAGTAATAACATTCATCAAATAATTTTTTTTAAATTAGAACTATTTTTTTAAAATAAATACAAAAAAAAATGAAAATAAAAATAATAGAAAGACTTTTTATTTTTTTAAAATGGATACAAAAGATTAAAATGAAAAAATAAAAGAGATGTTTTTTAATTAAAATAGAAAAATAATGATAAAAAATAAGAATATAAGAACAATATCTCAAAAAGGGAAAGGAGAAAAAAAACCCTCAAAGAAAACACGTCACTGTAAGATCTCACAGAAACTCCTCCTTACGGAAACTCCACCTCACGAAAACTCAACTCCAAAATAAAAGGCTCTTCCTTGTTTCGTTACTAGTGTAAAACAAAGGCTCCACCTAATCGCCCAACTACTCCCCCCCCCCCTCCCCCCCCCCCCCTCTCTCTCCTCTTTTGTTTCTCTCTTTTCCCTCTTCCACCTGAATCAAATAGCTTTTTACCTTTTTTTTTCCTCTCACTTTCCTCTTCCACCTGAATCTAACGAGACAACGATTCTACCAATTCGAATCGTGTGATTCGCGAGTCAATGAAAAAACGCACAATTTTAAAAGGATTTCGATATTGATGCGACTTGAGTCTTAAGACCCCTCGATTCAATTCGAATCGCACGATTCGACTCGCGAATCATGTGATTTCGACAACCTTGATTATTACGTTCCCACCACAGGCTCCAAACATTAGCAAATAAAGAGAACTGCCACAAAGAGGGACACTTTGGCGAGACGAATGTAATGTCCCAAGCAAAAGACAACTCAGCCACCGAGGGAGGCATGACCCAAGCCACACCAAACTAGGTTAATACAGAGCTCCAGACGTTAGAAGAGAAGGGAAATGAAGAAGAAGATGATCCGACAATTCAGAGGCATGAAGACAAAAGGGGCAAGTACTGACCAAAGTTCTCCCTCTTTTCCTTAAGTTATCTTGGATCAAGATTTTCCTTAACCCAGCCGTCCAAAAGAAACCAATTACCCTCGGAGGAGCTCTAGAAGCCCAAATCTTGGGGTTAACCAAGGCGGTCTCAGAACTCTGATGATTCCAAGTGTAGAAAGACTTTACCGAAAAAAATCCAAACTTGTCAGGCCACCAAAGAAGACTATCCTCCTCAGTGGTGAGAATTCTATATGATGAGATGATACGGAGGAGATCCGAAAAGGAATCAATAACAGAGGCAGAAAGGTTACGGACGAAGTGGGATGTCCCACAAAACTGTTGTCACCAATACAAGAATAGAAATCTGAAATGGTTCCGAACGGCCTAAGAGATAGGCGGTAAAAAGAAGGAAACCGAGACGCCAGAGGAGAGCTATCAACCCAAGGAATAGTCCAGAACTTTATTATGTCACCACGCCCAGCCTTAAACCTGATACCTTCTTTAAATTTGTCAACACAAGCTGCAATGGCGCGCCACATACCAGAGGCTCTGCGCGGCACAGGGTTAAGATCCTAGGTGTTGGGTTCAGTTTCTTTTCTTGTTGCTCTGTAATTGCACCGATGGTGCTTCTTATCTATTATTATTAATATATGAACCATTTCAAAAAAACAAATGAATTTAGTAAAATTGGAGAAAGTCTAGACATCAAGAGAAAAGGGCAAAATGGGCCGAGTTAGATTTCATACTAGGAATGATGCTCTTCCATATATATGGATGTAGAGGTTTGGCCATGAAAAGAACTCATTTTAGAAGAAGGTGTTGGTGGTGAGTTATGGGGTGGAAGGGATTGGAAGGTGGGATATAGGGAAAAGAGCAAAGAAAGAAACATCAAAAGTGATAAAGGCTTTACTTAAGATTCAAACAGGTGAGGGAATGGTGTTAAAGGTAATTGATAATGGATGTACATACATACATATAGGGTGCAAGAGCACCAATAGGACAGTTAACTAGTTTGGATAGGATTGATTCATGTTTCATTTTCTTACTTTTTTGTTTGCCTTGATTGATTGTAATCTATTTATTCATGTATTTCCGTAATAGAGAGACGCAATTGATTCCAACTTTTCTCATTTTCTCTTCCTACCATTCTACATAACGTGGTATCAGAGCCTCATTTTTTTTATTCCTCTTCAACCAACCGCTATTCCTAGGTTCTAGCACCTCCCCATTTCTCTACAATTTCTCCGCTACTCCTTTGTTTTCTGCTTAAAGTTCAATACATGTTCGATTTTTTTCCTAAAGAGCGAGAACGAAGATTGAAAAATTGGTTTTTTAAAGAGAACCAGTTTTTCCAAAGGGCAAAATCTAGTATTGGAAATCAACAATCATTGTGGAACCCTGCCACCAACCCTCTGTTGCAAATTGTACTAGGACCTATCTATATGGTCAAAGTTTGATCAGACACCTAAGGAGCCCACTCGGACAATCGTCTTGCCAGAAATACTTCTTGCCCTGGATTCTCATTCTTTTACCCATTTTTTTTAACCAGTCTTTGTCTCGTAGAGATATTCTGATTCCATGGCATGAAAATAATGAGTTTCCCCATAAACCCATGAAAGGTCATTATGTCTCGAATAGATATTCCAGATATTTTCTACTAGGTCCAACTACCTGAACAAGAAAACAACCCCTGCTCCTGGCTTTCCCCCAGAACCCATAAAAACCCATCTTTTACATGGAGAAATTCCTTCTATATCCTCATAAATCCAAAGACCCAGATAGAACAACAGTCCTTAAATAGTTAAATCACGTTTCATATCAAAAGTTTAAAATGTAATACAAGAAGAAAGAAATAAAACCTGAAATTTGTCAATTGGGAAATCATAAATAGACGCAAGCTCCTCGAGATCAATGATTCCATCACCCAGTTCCCTCACTTGGGACCGAAGCCTGTCAACTCTTTTCCACATAGGCTCCTCGGACCAAGTCAATGGCTGCGATACCGCAAGAGTCCCGCTGTCATCATCCTCCCCCTCAGAATTTGAATTTCCCGCCAAATCCACATATTCTTCTGCTGCTCCATCGTCTTCTTCGTCTTCTTCTTCGTATTCTTCGTCGTCCTGAGGAATAATGGACGGGAGAGGAGAATGTGGTTGGGAGGGTAGTGAACCGGCGCAGCACACCTTGAATTTAGTCTGTCGAAGAAACCACAGCGCGCGAGATGATGGAAGGGAAGGAGGAGAAGCAAGGCGAGTAGAGAGAGAAGAAAATAAGACACGTCCAAGCTCCAGAGACGAAGAAGAAGAAGAAGCAGACAATGCAAATGCAGTCTGGTTCATGGCTGCTGAACTGCAGCTCCCGCCCCTACCTCTGTGCTCGGTGGTTCCTGTATTATCTCCTCATCATCGTCGATTCGTCTTTTTTTTAATCAATCTTATCTCTTCGTATAAATATCCGCCTCACAAAAAGGTTATGACATAAGCCATTAATTTGAGGAAAATGTTAAAGTAACATATTTTTAAAAGTAATAGAAAATATTATTTTAACACATAATATATTATAGATTGTTGGGACTTATCATATCAATCTATAATTTTAGAATATTTTAAAGTAAAAAAATTACTAAGAATTATTATTAGCCATTAGATTTAGATCGATAAAATCAAAAGTGGGATGATGATTTATATAACAGCATTTAGATAAAAAAAGGCTAAAAATCACTTTTGAACTTAATTTTTTCATTTTATTTTTTTAATTTACGTATGGAAAACTGTAGGATACTCAGCATAAAACCCTCACGGGTGAGTCACTACTCCTATGGCACATCAAAGTTAAACCATGGAGACTCGAACCCGTAACCTCTCAGTTCTTAAGTAGAGATGCAACCACTTAAACTACCATTAATTTTTTTCATTCTTAAACTATAATATATAAAATAGAATGTCCACCTTACCAGACAAGCTCATGAATAACAACAAACCATTCGCATTTATGGCAGTTCATGTATTTATAGGCTTTGAATAGAATGAGAAGTTTCCATAATTCAAAAAATGTGTCTACATTTGGCATAATTCTCTTTAAATCACTTGACATTTGTCACAAAATCACTACTTGATTGACTGGTGACTGACTGAAACAAAATTGAGAATAGAAGCTAGATTTTGATTGATTAAGAAGAGCTCCAAGTGTAACTCTTTGCAGCCAATCTTAACTTAAAATTTTCAATGATCTGTTTCCACAAGTACTTTGCTAGCTCATGAAAATATTCATTGCTAAAAATATGTTTTTTTTATAAATAAATAACTTGAAAGTCTAAAAGAATAACATGTCAGCTAGGCAACTCCAACATTTAGATTCGTATTTTCTTTAAAGAAATTTTTCTTAAAACACTTTCAATATAAAATGGTCACCTCTCTTAGTATTACACGATGTTTATAAGCAGAAAAGTTTATATTTGTATTAAAGATTAATCAGGTGCTCTAAAAAATCTTAATATTTTAATCTTAAAAATTAAAAAACTTCCCAAATTTTGAAATATTGTTTACAAGTCACTTCTTATAACCTTGAGAAGGTGATTCTTATTTTGTCATTTAGGCACTTGTATTTCTCAATAAATATTTTAAAACCCCTTTATGACACATTTTGCATGAAATCAATGATGTAGCTATCATCACCATTAAAATGTTTAGTTGCAGCAGTGGACTGATCATATATTTGAGATTTATCTTTTATTGAGTAAAAAATAAAACTCATTATGATGCATGTTCAATGTTCATCCAATAATGAATTGGTAACGAGAAAAGAATGAACAGAGCTTCCTTCTCCTAAAGGAATCGGATTTTCAACTTGATTGAGGAAACAAGAGAAAAAATTTGAGTTTTATGAAGAAGAATTCTAAGTTTCACCTCCTCAATTATCATGAAACAAATACAAGTGAACAGATTTTATATATAGATGAATATTTGCAAGTAAATGGTCATGTGAAACTAAAGCCTAACAACAACAAGAAATTATTATTTAAAAATAACAATGATTTTTAAAGAAAAATGGACTATATAAACCAAAGAAATAGGACCCTAAAACTCTACTCGAACTTAAGATGTGCACTTTTAACTTTGAGGAAAAAAAAGATAAACGGCATAAATCAATAAATCTTTCACTTGATATTGTGATTAATTGGCCTGGTGGTGAATATTTTGATGGCTTTTTTGTTGAAAATATTATAGTTAGTAGACTTTATGATATAAAAGATAGTAGAAGTTGTTTTGATATTTTTTTTTTCTATATCACACTAGTGTAACAAACTCAACAAATCCATTTATGACGCAGATCTTATTGCACTTATTTGAATAGTTTGTTGTCAAGCTTATAAGACTTGAATCCAATTTAGTCACTATTTTTTTTAGCAAGAGAGGACACATGCTTCTTGATCACACAAGATTAAAAGTAAAATGGATCACATGAACTTGAATTCCATCGATCATCAAAGGAGTTACGGAGAATTGACTCTTTTCAAATACTCACACACTCTCTTTAGCTAAAACTCTTAGACAAACTTAAAAAACCTTGTAGCCATTCAACAAGCTTCTTAATTTGGGAAGATCAACTCTTTCCCAAGCTTCTCTCTAGTTTGAATCATCACTCGAGCTGATGAGCTCGCAACCCCTTTATATATTTGAGGACTCAAAGCGTGTACGGTAAAGATAGTATCACTTATTATCATTCTACATATCATGAAGTTTCTAGACGCATTTCTAGAGCACTCTAAAAATTTCTACACTATTATACCCTTTAAAAAACTTCTAGACTCTACTAAACTTCAAAGACTTTCCACACAGAATATTCTCTACAATTCTTTAAAATTTTACAAGACTTCAAAATTTTCTATAATACTCCACACACAACGCTAGATAACTTTACATTACTTTTGAGAATTCCAGAAGTCTTTAATTTCTTAGAGAAACTTCTTGAACCTATTCGAAACCTTCCACATTATTCAAGACACTTCTATCATTTCTTGATTATTCTTGAGCATTCTAGAAATCTCCACACCTTCAAAACCTCAATTCTTGAATTCACCCATTCCTCTTGCACAATTTTAGCACCAAAATTGACCTTCGTAACTGATTTTTGCATCACCAAGTTTTGACCCGTAACCCTGGGTGACTTAATCTCATTCAAAGCTCAAGCATATCAATGAATGAGATCCACCAGCCCTATAAATCCCAAGGAGTGCTTTATATTTGTTGCAAATTGAAAATCAACCTAAATGCTCATTTTCATCTATCAATCATTTGGAAGTGTATTTGGAATTTGCCCATTTCAGAACATCATGTTTGGTGTTTAGAAAAGAAGTTCATGGATTGTGGATTGATTGAACCACTTTCAAATCAACATGAATCCTTACGTTGCATAGCTCATATAAAGGGAATGTAAACATAACAAGTGTTATTTTTCATATTAAAAATATTTGAAATTAATAAATGAGAGAGATGTTAATTAACCCTAAAGGGTTAGTGTGTTGGTTATGAACTGGCCTCAGAAAGCAAGAGCCTTGAGTTCAAATTCCATCCTAACGCAAATTACTACTCTCTATGATTTTACTCAGTATGTATAGATTTAGATCATCTATGGCAAAAAATAGTACGGAGTACATTTTTAGCAAATAATTATTTCGAAATCTGACTAATGAACCTACAATTGGTGTGAGTTATTTCTAGATTTTCAATTGTTACATGAATTACAGGATCACGAATTATGATTTAGTTTGTGAAGGAATTTTTTAATATTAATCGTTTATTATATTTTATAAAATTTAGGGTAAAACATTATTATTTATATGTAAATTTTTGTTCTATTAATTTATGTATTATAATATAAAAATAATAAAATATTCTATAATATAAAGTTTTAGACATGATGATTTTAGTTGAATTGACCAGATGAAATCATACTTAAATCTTTAATCTAAAGATAAGAAAAAAGCTATATCAAATAAGAAAGGGAAGCGATGAGAGTACCCTTATTTTCTATAAGAAGGAAGATTGATATACTTTTCTATTAATAAAAATATATATTTCTAATAATTTCCCAAACAAAATAAAAATATTTTTAAATATCATCAAGTGGCAGGTTTGGCAAAATTTCATAATTTCTTCCAATCCAAACTCTTCGAAGACATTAAAGAAGCAGCGGTAGTTGGATTTGAGAATATGGGCAATCAGGTAACTTCATTTCAAGTTCCCCCTTTCGTAGGTTATTAACGGACAGCAGTTCCTTCCTCGGACGGTGGTGATCCAGTTTCACAAATGGAGCAGTCCAAAAGAGACGACCGCGGCAAGCAACTGCGATCAAGAGCCCTTCACTGAAACTCCCATCTCTTCTCTTTCCCTCTTATCATTCTTCTCTCTCTCTCTCTCTCCCCCTCCCCTTTGTGGGAGTAGGGACTATGGAGGAAGAAGAAGCCCATGTAACACTTCATCTATAACATAGATTCTGATAACCCATTTCCCCCCTTCTATGTTAAACCCATCTCCTCCTCTTTTCCATTCCGTCTTATGTTCTCTGGCCATTTTCTGCAGAAACTGGCTGCTTTGAAGAGGGCTTATGCAGACATAATCCTCAACACGGCGAAAGAGGCGGCGTCGCGCATCTTGGTCTCTGAGCGTAAGGCTCTTCGATTCCAGCTGGACCTCTCTGCTGCCAAGGAAGAGGCTGTCAACATGCTCCTCCGTCTCAAGCAAACCATGGAGTCCAAGGTGATTCCTTTCTTTCTGACATCCTTTTGCTTTCGATGAAATTCCAAATTGTGTAGCCTTATGCTCAGCTAGCTATCTATTTGGGAGCCGCTCATTTGTCTTCTTGGTCGGATTGCTGAGTACAGAGGCATGAAATAATTTTTTTCTTCTATCTGATCAAATAAGTGGGCTCTGCTTGTATGCATATAAAGGAAAGCTTCCACTTTCTTTGAATATAGCATTCTCAACTGCAGATAGAGATGAGGTTAACCTTCTTTTTTTCTGTTAAAGAAGGTTTTTTTTTTTTTTTTTACATGTCCATCTGTCTGGTGTTTGAGCCTTGCCTCCTGGGTCTGATTTGTAATGAAGGTGGTGGCGATAGCTTTTTTTTTTTCCCGTTTTGGTTTTTTATCATGAAAGTTGGCTCCGTTTGAATTTGAATTTCTTGAAAGGAAAGCTCGTTCTGGCAACAAAACATTTTTAACTGAACATTGGAAGACTTGTTCTCACCCAAGAAATGGATCTCCAGAACCTTGACACATTGATTGAGCACTAATCCCCTTCCTTACCCCCATATTTATGAGAAATGGGTTTACACTGGAAAGCCTTTCTATGCTTCCACTACCTTTGTGTCCATTTAATGGTAGGACCCAATATTGTCTTGCATTGCTGACTAACCTCAAGCCTCCACATACGTTAATTTAATCACTTCATCCCACTTAATAGGACAATCTCTGTCCCCCTCCACCTCCTTCCAAAAAGAAAAACTAGTTGATCTCTTCAGATATTTTCAAGTTGCTTTGTCACTGCCACTAGGACATTAAAAACAATACATGTTATCAAGAGAAACTCACTAGAGCAGCTTTGATCAAATTAATCCTTCCACCTAGATGTCTATGCTAATTTCTTCTGAAAGCTCTTTACTAGTAGTTTCACACTTGGATTTTAGTGCACTTTTGAGTGTTTTAGCTTTCTTATGAATGGTTGGTTGACCGATGTTCATCTCTAGAAGTGGAATCACATTTTAGTAAATTATTGTTACTCGTGTTTTTAAGATGCGGAATTAGTTAAATCACCTTTTTACTCATTCCAACTTCTTTAGGCAAGTTTGGCACTTCTAAGACTGTTTTCTACATTATGGGTCATGCCAATTAGTTTGGTTGATCTCATCAATATATGGTGCTACGACTTTGTCTTCTATACATTTCGGATGGTTTAGAATATGTCATTAGCAACAATTTTTTGGACTATTTGGAATTTCACACTTTCAATAACAAGAAGCCTTCCTTCCCCTAATTATTTGGCCATGTTGGTTGAGCATATGGTCATCTCCTGGGATTTATCTTCTAGGGAGTTGTGAACGTTGTTCAAATGATATTTTCATTGAGAATGGCAATCTTGTTTGCTTTCTTCACAAGCCTTGAATATTGTCCTTGCTGGGAGCCATCTGCTAGAGGAAAGTTGAAGCTTAATTTTTATTGAAGCTCAGTTCCAACGACTTCATTTTCCCGATCGTCTTTAGTGTTAGTTCTAACAAGTTAAAGGTTAAAATGCTTCTCAAAGGATGTAATTTGGTAGACTTTTTGGACATGTCCAATACCGATTTGGAAGGTGAATCCAGAAGTGCAATTAGTCGGTGTTTCTCTTCCATGTTTCCTTGGAATTTATTACACTTGATTTTCAAGATTAGGGATATTATTCATTAAGTTTGTGAAAAAGATGCATTGTTCAGTGAATGAAGAGGTTATGCGAGCATCGATTCTGACAAACCCGATGGTGACTAGATCGAAGACGAGTGGACCCCATTAAATGAAATTGATGAGTTTGCTCTCCGAATTCATGCCCGGACTGATGGAGGGAAAAGAGGGCACCACCTTGAGTGCCATACCAGCATCCACATCAACACCGTGTGGACCCCACCAAAAATTCCAATTGAAAAGAAAAGGAGAATCCATTTAAACAACAAAGTAATGGACGATGGATTTGGAACTAATTTGGAAACTTAGTGGAGTGTTGTTTTTCTTTAATTTAAAAAAAAAAACAATTGAGGAAGCATTGTAAAACCCACTACAAATGGCAACACTCATCCAAAACGGTGATTTTCAGAGCCTGGTTTTAGACAGAGAATTTCAATGGAAAGGACTGATTTTGAGAGCTTTAAAAACAACAAGAGACGCAGAAATTGCCGTATGAAATCCACCCGAAATCCACCCAAAACAGTGAAGAATCCTAGCAAGGATGGACAGAAATCAGGAAAAATAAATAAAAAGAACAGCAGGCAGACTGCTGCCAACTAAGACAAGTAAAGAAAGGAAAAGAAGCTAGAAGAGAGAAAAGATAAAATAAGAAGCCAACGAGAGAGAAAGAGGAATCCGAAGTTGAAACAGAGACAAGAGGAAGAAACCCCAACGCAGAAAGAAGAAGCAGAGACTTTCGGACCTCCGAGAGAGGCACTCGGACGACCGATTAGGGAATTCAGATTTTGGGTGATTATTTAGGAAACTTATTTTTAAAATTTTTAATTTAATTTTCTTTTTTGTTTGAAAATAAGCCTATAAATTCAGGCATGGGCCAGACTTGTACACACACACACACCAGAATTTGATTTGAAGTTAATTTGAAGCTTTGAGCTTTGTTTAGGGTCTCCCTGAGTTTGAGGTAAGTTCCAATTTGGTTCTTAATTTTTAATTTGTGCTTGTGTTTGAATTGAGTTTAATTTTAAGTGCTGGTTTTTGTTTTGCATGGTGCATTTAATTTCACATCTTGCATTCATTCCATCCCTTAATTAAACCACAATTTTGCAACCAAGTTGGGTTATGAAGGTTCAATGTTTGTCTAATCGAATTACTTCCGGATTTAAGTTCCATGCATGCTGATGATTTGATCATTGCATTCGGAATACAATTCCACATTCGTTTTGCATTCGATTGAACACCTAATTTCATTGGTGAGTTTAATTCTGCCAAACTATTGTGATGAAATTAGTACCATCTTTATTTTCTTGAGAGTGTTTCAGAGAATTGAGAGAGGTCTTTTGGGGTTTCAACCCTTGAAATCCTTGATTCGAATTGAAAAATTCGGATCTAAAATTTATCCTTATAAAAAAAATAGAACTACATCAAGAGGCAAATCATCTTGTTTGGAGAAGATGTTTTCTTCTCTTTTGTAGTTCTGAATTTTTTTTTTTTTTTACTTTTTCTTTTGTTTCTTCTTAAAACAAAAGCTTTTCTTCCCTCATATCCTCTCTCTTGTAATCTAATTCTATCTTTAATTTTCCATAAAAAAAGGTTTCACATGGATCGTTTAGAATTGTCCAACATGGATTACTTGGAGGAGTCCTAAGTTATCCATTAGAAAGGTACCACTTTACACCTTACAATTCTTGCAACCTTTTCAATAATTCTACCAATATTCTCTCATTTACATGTTTTCCCCTTTTATGTTCATATTCAAAATTGCTTGGAACACCAAACTTTGCCTATCATCACAATATAAGATGCTCACCCGCACACTGGGTCGGCGTGGGGTTCACTAAATGGGGTGGTGATGGATCCGTTGGGATGGTATTTTCTTCAATGTCGTCCACCAAAAATCACCTTGATCATATTGATCAAGCCATGCTTTTAAGGCTATAGAGTTTAGGGATTAAAAAAAATCTAAATCATGAAATTTTGAGTGCTTTAAAAATTTGACTTGATCAATCCATTGAATGTGACTTTTGATGGACAACATATTGAAGTAAAGACCATTAACGGGTCCATCAATACCCTATTTGGTATGTCCCATGCCTAGGTGCGCATGAACATCTCAATCATCACAATAATCTATTCCTTAAGGCTATCATATTCAAAGCTGAATAATTGAGCGCCCTGCATTTCCTTTAAATCCATTTTTCAATGTTTGTTCTTTTTTATTAATTGTATGCTACCTAAATCTTCGATAATAAAGAAAGTGGTTTAAAGTGGCTCACCTCATCTCATGCCTCTTGATTCATGTTATATCTAATGGAAGATCCATTTCCAAACACTGACAGGAAGTTGTGGATATGCAAATCTTGACCTATCTTCTCCATTTTATTGCAAAAACCATCCTTAATCAACACGATCTTACTCAACATTAACGTAGGCTTTTTCCCTATGATTCTAGAGTAATGCACCCAATTGCTTTGTTTTTTCTTCGTAGTATAACAATAATTTGCATGTAGGACCCCATCCAAAATTTGCTTCTCTTTCAAAGAGGCTTCTTTGTGTCCACTAGTAAGACAAGTCATCACCTCCCAAAGCCCGTTTGCCAAAAAACTTGCAAATTATTTTATAGGGATATCCCCCTTGATTAATTTTTCTAAAATGCACCCAAGTCCTCAAGATCACCTCTTCTTGGAATCAAACAAATGAAAAGTCACATGGAATTCCCCCCCCCCATTATGCCTTGCTCATAAAATTCTACTTGCATATTTTGGAAATCTTCTGTCAAAATACACCGAACACATTTAATAAACTTGAAATATTTCATCTGTTCTAGTTTCTTAAACTCGTCGACCCCATTAATAGCTGATTTGTCTCTTTCCTGAACCTTTGGCAATTACTATCTTAGAAAGAAAAAAAATCCTATAGTTTTACACTTTATCCAGTTAGCCACTTGGTCTGGAAATGGTCATATTTGAAAGGAGGATGCACATGGCGTCTTACTTCCGCCCTTTTTTTTCGCTGCACCATACAAGTAGACCAAGGTATCCAGGCATGTCACCTAACTAATCCTTGGGGCATGTGTAAACCCTATTTGAGACTAACTTTTTATCCCATTAATTCTTCTTCTATAATTTGGTGCAGTTGAGACTACCTCTTTTCAATCTTAAGGCTTTAGACTTGTCTCCAATTAATTTCTTCACTTCATATCATATCCCAATATATATGTTTTTTCCCAACCTCATCCTCCCTCCTGAAGCAAGTCTCTATTTTTTTTTCTGTATTTTCTTAATTTGTTCATCATTGAAAAAGGTTTTTTTTCTCCACTTGATCAAATACATATTTGTTTGACTCCTCCAATATGAATTTCAGCATCTATAACTTTTGTTTAGAACAAATCCTGCTTGTACAACAATGTGAAAATTGTTATATCGCTCTTTCACCAATGGCTTTAAGTTCAGATACTCCAAAAATATGCTCTCAAATCAAAAGAGTCATTGCCCCAATTTCAACTTAATGTTATCAAGCATCTGTGAAGATTGGTCTGGCCCTTGATTCATAATTAGTGCTTAGTCTACTCTTTTAAAGTGTTCTCAACTCTTGAACCACTGCATTTGTTGAATCTCCCTTTAATCACCTCCCCTTTTGATACTCTTTGAACTGTTGGAGTATTGCAACTGATTTAGCTTTAATAGGATTCAATGTTATGAACAAGGGAAGAAAATGACATGACTACCTTTGCATGTTCATTAACAAGGATGGCATACTAGCACTTTCGCTAGTAGTGGTAATTGGACAAAGCTTCAATGATGCCAGTTTCAACTGACTTGGATCCAAACGGGTCCAACCCATTTCTTGTGGTGTGCAACTTGGGCATCAAGTCGTGTACATTGGATGGTACCCACATTTGATCAGTTCATGTATGACATCCAAATGTTGGAACTTGGTTTAATTGATCCATTCTATATCCATTTTGTATTTTTAGAAATTAAAGTTATGATTATTAGGTAATTGTAAGTTATAACTTAAATGAGAGAATTTCTAGTTAGAGCTAGCTTTTTATATTAAATGTATTTATGGTCCATTTCTTTATTCCTTGAATACGTGGCCCACTAAAAGTCACCTTGATTGATTAAGCCACATTTTTTAAGCTCTCTAAAATTTGGAATGTTTAATTTTTTATTATTTAAACTTACGGCCTTTTAAAACATGGCTTTATTGATTCAATTAAGGTGATTTTTAGTGGACCACATAATCAAGGGATGACCTTTTTGATGCACCTATCACCATTCTATTTAGTGGGTCCTATACCTAGGTGCTTGGTATAATACACTACACACCTGTGTGCGGGTGATCATTTCACTTAGATCAAACGGAGAAAAATACAAGAGAGAGAGAGAGAAAGAGAGAGAGAGAGAGAACAAAATTCTGTTTTAATGAAAAACAGAAGCAAGGAAAATAATAAATAAAAGAAACTACATATGAGAAGAAGACATCCCTCATTATGTGGAAGATCTGCTTTTTAGTTCATCGAACGATGGATTTTCCTACTAGCAATCCTCTTGTAATTATTATATTTCTAATCTCTAGGATGAAATATGATAAGGTCCAAGGGAAGTCATTAGAGCATCACTAGGTGATTGCAATTCGAGAATCACCATCCAACATTTCATCAGAAATGCCCAAATAATCAAGAAGATGACAACCTCTAAGGAGAGCTTTGACTTCTAGCAGATTAGCATTTGTTCCAAGGATGATTCAAAGGAAGAAACAATCACTAAAGAAAGGCAATCTTTGACCAGGCATCCAATTCTTCCTTTGTTCCTTTAATGACATAAGTTACACCAAAATCCACTTTCAACTATGTTGCATGGACACTTTAAGATGTGTGGCGCATCTATGTCGGACACTTGCAGGCATTCACCCTTGTGTCAAACACTCCTATCTGTTCTTCATGGACTCATCTACTGCTTTTTAACGTTGTTTTACAAAATAATTAAAATCTTTCAATACCTTTTTCCTTTTAATACGTAATTAAAATACCATTATGTTTGTCATTTAAATGTTTAAAGAAAAACCAGTATATTATTTTCTATTAGTGTTATTTTCACACCTTATTTTTATTTAAAATAAAATTATGTTTAAATTTATTTTAATATGGTCTTGTGTCCCCGTGTCTTTTTTTTTGGTAAAGTCCGACACCTCGCACATGTACCCAAGCAACTTAGATTTTCAAGGCTTACAAGTTTGGAGGTTCCTAACAAGAGATAACGTTGGAAGATTGTGAAACGAAAAAACATGAATTACAATCTCAAAGAAAAATTACTTTGGATGACCCTCAAAACTTATAAAATAAAGCTCAACAAATCACCTTGTGCAAAATCATCCTAATCACCTTGTCTGCGGAGGAGAATTGGTTATTGTAGGCATTATTATTGCACTACGTCCAACTTGGCCATGGAGTAGCTACAATCATAGTTTGAAAACTAGAAAACTCGTCTCGACTGATTTTTTGCTAAGTTGAATCAACTAGATGACCCAAACAAGTTTTGACTGAGTAAAAGTCTTGCTCAAACTTATTAAAATGATGTTTATTTAAGTTTCTTTATAAGTATGTTAAAAAAATCTCAAAAAGAAAAAAAGAAATGAATAATAAAAAAATTGGAAAAGAAAATAAAAAAAAAAGGGAAGAAATTTTGAGGAAGAAGAAAAACAAAGAAAGAAAATGACAAAATCAAAGGAATAAAACACAAAATTAGAAAATAAAGTTAAGAACTGAAAAGGAAAATATAGAAAACATAAAAGGAACAAAATATGTAGAAGAAAATGAAGAAATAGTGGAAAAAGTTAATAAATGTAACAAATGAAGAAGGAATAAAAAGAATGGAAGAAGAAAGAGGAATGGGGGGAGGGGGGGAGCCACAAATCGGGAAGAAGTGGTAGCCTTTCTCTCCTCACTTGTTCTGCATTCCTCTCTCATTTCTCACTTTGCTATTAAGGTTTAGTAAGTTATATCTGTATACAGTTTTCCATTTTTACCTTTATGTTTTCAAAAAAACGACCTCCATGTCCTTCGAATAAATTCCTGAGCTTTGAGTCAAGTAACTTGACTTGCTTTAGTTACTCGGTGAGTCAACTGAATTTGGCAGAAACTCAAAGGCCATTTGAATTTTGCACGAGTTTCTCATTTTTTTTTCAAGTTGTGTTGATTCAGCTGAGTTGGCAGGGTCAAAACTGTGTTCAATATCATGGCTGCAATCCACACTTTCCACATCAGACAATATTTATAGGAGCCAAGCCCAAAACACCAAGTATTAATAATGTTAGCCAAGCTTTCAGGCATAACCATAAAGTACCAAACAACTTTAAAGAAGGTTAGTCAAGTATATCTTTATTTTCTTAAGTGTCTAATGATTTTCAATTATTACTATTTTTTTTTAATATCGTGGGTATCCCCACCACACATTTGGGGGTGAGACTATAATCCCATCTACAATCACGAAAATGATGGTACAATAAGCAACACACTAGGCTTTATTTTCAGTTTAATGATAGTTAAATATGGTGACAAGCAATTATTTGCATTTGTCTTTACCGACAGAGGATCCCATTAAACAAATTGGGCTGGGTTGCAAAGCCATGGCCAACCAGCACAACAAATGAAGGACTCTTTAAATCTGAATATATTTTGGGTTGAGGATAGTTTAATTTCTTTATCGCTTCAAAAAATTAATTTGTATCCATAGCTTTATCCAGTCTGACTTTGTCATATTGATTGGCCTTGGACAATAATGTGGTATCCGGTTATGGTATAATTTGATAGCAAATAGCTAATTTGAGTTTGCTGCAGTTCTTACTTGTCAGGAATATGGTTACAACCGTTAGCTTTCTGTACATCACAGTATATAATAGTTTCAGTCTATCTGCATTATGTACAGTTTGTCATGTTGGAAGAGTGGCTAACGACATTGTAGACTTTTTGGCAAACCATGTTGTTGATATGGAGAATATGTTTGTGGGGTGCAAATCTTCATTGAGCTCTCTACATATATAGGTTCTACCTTATAGTATCTGTCCAGTATATGGCATACAATATACACCGACATATGTGTATGTGTGTGTATATGTATATCCTTTTGAACTTAAAAAAAACGCCTTAAATAACTTTGAGAATTACATAGTTTTTTATGAGTACAATTTAAAAAAAATTTAAGGTTGGTGTTTATGAACCAATATTGTCAAGGAACACATAATATGGCAACATGATTTAGTTATTTTTAGCAACCCATCTCTTCTTTTGCACATAATATGGCAACTTGATTTAGTTATTTTTAGCAACCCATCTCTTCTTTCTGTTCATTTTTTGAATTTGGGTGACTTACACTTTAGTTAACTTCTGGCCTTTTCCCTATATTGCCAAAACCTGAGTGCAGAGTTCCGTTGTGTATGTATTGTTTCAGATGGCTGAAGCAGAAAGGGCATCTTTAGACCAAAGGAAAAAGATTCAAGAGCTTGAAGCTCAGCTAAATGAAGCTGAGGAAACGGTAATAGACCTGAGGACAGAGTTGAAACAAGTACAGGATGAAGTGGAGAGGATGAAGAAAAATATTGCAAAATCAATGGACAAGCAAACTGTAAAAGGCAATGCTGATCACTCAGATCTCTCTCAGGTAAAGGTATTTTGCACTTCCTGATTCCATTGTCTTGCTTCTGGTTTCAGGACCTGTACATGTGTTAACTTCCAATGCTATGGCTACATCATTGAATCAGAGAAATGGAGATGGACCTTCAGATGATTTGTCTGTAGAGCATTATTGTGCTGGCAAGACAGATTTACCTTCCATTCTAATGAGAAACAAAGAAAAGGAATTGTACAGAAATGGATGTAATCAGAGAATTCGTGCATATGAGAAAAATCTGTTCATAGGGAAGTTATCACTTAATGGACAAAATGACAATGGATACTCCCATGTAGGGAATGAAGGGATGGTTGGAGATGATGACACTGTGAAAGAAGCTTGCACTGTAACCTCTTCCAAGGTTCAGTTGGATGAGACAAAAGATATGACTCTACCGGTGGATAAATCAGAAGAAATGGTGCAACATGACAGTGGGTCTGACAAAAGCCAAGTTGTTAGGTTCTTCCGCAGATCTTCAAGAAAACAGCGTGTAAAATATGATCACATTGACACTACTACTAATGGAGCTTCTGATCAACACAAGGAATCTTTCGAGCTATCTAATGTTGTTCCTTGCTTTGATGCTTTGCCATCCTCACAGGATAGCATGACTGAATCTGATAAAAAACCAATGAAATTGATACAGGGAGTGGCTGAAAAAGATCCTGATCCCCATTTCACTCAAATATCTGACAAAGATTGTGAATCTGTAGAAGGTGCAAATCATCATCCAGAAACATCTTTGAAGAATGAAGATCCAACAAGTCACTTTCCTAGTGCAAGGAATGCTGCAGAAAACAGTAAAGTATCAACAGAAGATATAATGTTGACAAGACATGAACAAAAGAATTCTGATACCTCTGACATGTCTATTTGTAAGGTGAACCTTGAGACAGTTAATGTTCCATTGACGAATTCTGATTCCAAAGAAAAACCATGTGGAACAGCTGGAGCTCCTAGTGAGGTAGTTAATGACAAACTTCTCAAGTATACATTTCGGCGAAAGCGCAAGAGAGTACCTTTGAATAGCCATATTGATGACAGTTGCATTGAAAAAAAGAGCACCTCTAAAAGGAGGACATGTGATAAACAAAGTGCCTTTCCAGAGCCACAAAAGTCGAAAGCAATAGGGGAGTCATCTCGAGACAATCGACGATTGGTGCAAGTTGCTCGTCAGGTTTGTGTATTCTTATTCCTTTCTTTGAAGCTAAGTTATTTGTGACTAATGAACTGGGATGCAAAAACTGTTTCTTCAATGTCAGAAACACACTTGTGGCATCTAAATCCATTGTTTTCCTCTTATAGAAGAGGTTATGTGGTGCCATTCAGTACTATGCTTGTTCAGGGATTTTTTCCCCTTTATAATAAATATATATTTTTTTGGTCATTTCAATATATTAATTTATATTAAATAATTGGTTATAATATATTTTAATTTTTTTTTTTTTTTTTTGGTACTTTCAGCTCATTTCTCTCTCTGAGAAACGATGGGGCTAGAGTTGCTTCATACATCCATGTTGAGGGAATAGATATTTATATATTGGTTTTTCAGTGGTGATGGATGCATGCTTCATATATTTGTCACCAGCGCCATTTGATGAATGACCAGTCACCTGTGCAGCCCAAGCATTCCTGTTTGTTCCAGTAGACTGTAAGCTATTTATGAAATTTCTTTTGAGATTGTGACAGCTTGCATTGCTTCTTCGTTGCTTAGAAGCAATTCCTGGGTTCTATTAAGTTATGATAAATGCTACTTTGCCTTTTTCCATTTCCTGGTACGGTGTATGTTAGTGTCAAGATTGTCTGGTTTTTCCTATTTAAATGCAAATCTGCCGAGTCTTGTTGTTTGTAGCTGAATGTGTGAAGTAGCCATTTGGATGGCTCTTGCTTTTCACTAGTATGTTGTTGGTCTACTTAAGTTGAATGTTTCTTCCGTTTCTTCTCGTGGGCATAGTTTTAACTGGCTGAATCCTATTCTTATCTGGTTCACCCTATTTTTATTCAGATCAATATAAAATGCAAATTTTGTGGACATGCATTGGTTTATGGACTGTTGTTTGATTCTTTATCATTTGCTATTACACTGTTGTAATTATCCCATTCTGTGAGAGGATGCAATCATTCTTTTTTTCCCAACATTTCCTGCTTAATAGAGAAGCGGGACAAATCATTTGGAAGAAAAGAAAAGAAGGGAGACAGAAGAGAAAATTGTTTAAAACGATAATCTTTATAATTCCCACTTGGTCCTGATGCAGTATCTTCAATTGGCATAAGGAGAAACGATTCACAGCTTGAAATTATGTGGGTGAAGTAGAGAAGATTGATGAAAAAGAATGGTTGAAGTGGAGAAAACAAAAAAGTTTTAACCCTAACGTGCTTCTAATGATTCGCATGTTCCCAATGACAATCATGTTTTTAACAAACCCTGCATACCTCTCATTGGCTTTCCAAACCCTAAGCATCTTATAGCATTTTGAGTACTTTTAATCTACCTGAGGAGCTGTTTGTCATTTTTTCGTTGATGGAAAATGAAGAGCATGGAAAATGAGATCAAATGAGATCCTTCTCTCTTTTTTTCATGGAATAAGGGCTCTTTACTAAGAACGTAAAACATGAGACATTTCTCTCCCATCAGGATTCCATTTTCCATGTGGAAGAAAATGTTTCATTCATTTTCAAAACATAAGTTTCTATGGCCCGACACATCGTCAGACTTCATGATGCTCATCAGGTAACGTGGATGGAACCCTTCCCCCCCACACACATGCATATCTTGGTAGAATTGATTTCCTTGAGGATATTGACATATAACCTCGGGAAGGCCAGGCTTCTAACTATGAAAAATAAAGAGAATGGAAAATGAGATTTTTTTTCTCTTATTGTATGAAAGAACTCTTTACTAACAAAGATAAAAAACAAGACCTCTTTTCTCAGGAAATCCATTTTCCTTAAAAGTGTTACAAGAAAATTTAATGAGGAAAAGAGAGGTTTTGATTACCACTCAAGAGAGAGGTTTTCTTGTTTGCAAAGATGATATTTTGTTCATTGTCAACGAAAATAAAAATATTAAATTCTCACATCTCAACATGAGGCCAGATTTTATGGCACCTGTTAGATAACACAAATAGAACCTTAATATTATTTTTTTTCAAATTGCTTTCAAGAAATAGACAAATGACTATTAAAGGGCTGAATGCGATTGTTGGAATTTGTTTCATAGTTTAAAAACTAAAAAAAGAAAGCCTGAGACGAGTTAGTCTAAATTGATTTGATGGGATTTGAAGTTTGGTGAGTTAACAAGTTTTATCAAAAAACTTTAGTTGAATCAAAAAAACTTATTTGAGTTACTTTTTAAATTATGGATTGTTGCCATTTGTTAAGTTGGTTCATTCGTCTGTCCCTTATAGTGTTAATATATGGTATTCACCACAATTAAAATACATAGTATAGTGTTAATATATTCACCTTCACTCCTCTAAATCCTAATGCTCTCGTGCGCTCTCTCTGCCCCCTCCGCCCCCCCCCCCCCCCCCCACCCCCACCCCACACCCAACGACCCCCACCTCCAAGTGCCTCTTTGCCTCCGTTGGATCTCATCTTCTCTATCTTTGCTCCCATCTTCCTCCAATTTCAGTGCTCATTGTGGCCTCTTCCATCACTTTGGTATCCTCCTCACTAGCTTGGCCAGTTAGGTAAATTCTATTGCAGTGTAACTAAAGGATTATCAACAAGAAACACGATAATGTTTGAAGTAGGAGATTGTTCACAACGATGGTGAAATGGTGATCCAACCATCTTTTTTTTTAAGTCCAGAGGTGTCCAGGTGTCGCACCCGACTAGTCCTCCAAGGTATGTGAAAACCCTCAATCCGCACACACCGAGTAAGCCTTCAGAGAGTGGCCCTTCACATGATCCAACCATTTTTCCTCAATGCTTCTTACATTCTATGATTTACGATTTATGATTTGTGAATCAATACAAAACAATTTCACAATATAATTTGATTTTAAACATTGGTTAATACAACTTCAATCAAGATCAAAATTTAATGAATATCAAATGCATGAGAGATGGTGTGAATACTGGGGGCAAATAACCTAAAATGGCTTGCGCTTGCCATTTGCCAATAGCCATTTGCAGTGGCCCACTAGAAATTTGCTGAGCGTATGCTGAGGTCCATGTTATTGCTTTCATAACATACTTTCCTCATCCGTCAAGTGTAGTTGAATTGAGTTTTAGAAAATTTTCTAAATTAGGGAATCCTTCTTTGGAGTTCTCCCAAGGGCAAGGCACATCTATTTATGCAAATTTTCCTACGAAAACTGTAAACCAATTCTCATGCATTTCATGATAAATCAATTACATGGAAAATGAGCACCTAATAATTTGATTTAATATGAATCAATTATTAAAAAAATTACGCGTGTAGGTATCATTTGCAAGTCCCAAGCAGTAGATTCAAGAATACTTACATAAATAGCTTTACAAGGAATTGGCAACTAAAGAGTGTTACCACTGTCCAAATTGAAATCATCGACAGTAAGCCAGTCACTAGATTCATCAGAATCCATGCAATCCTTCTTAGAATTTGAATGAGTTACCTTGTTTTTGCCAGCATGAGCTTCGGAATTTTGCCTAAGCTGAACCCATTCATTATTGTTATTGGATGAAGAAACTTGAGTCTTTTCCCGTACCAAACTTGAAGTAACGAGTCTCTGCAATCTATCATCATCGTCGTCATCGATCTCCAGATCACTGAATGAAACATCCTCCTCATTTTTGTGATGTTCTTTTGTATCAATGGAATCTACAAAAGTGCCCATTTCACTACTTTCTTCAAACCATCCATCAAGATTCTCCTGTTCATCAGTACTTAATTGATGTGCTGCTGTTACACTCTCAGCCAGGACCTCCTTTTCCTGAACATCATCGTTCTCCTCTCGAACGATAATCCCTTTACTGCTAACTTGGGATAAACAACCAGCATCAGAACACTGAACCTGTGTATCTATCTTGTTTAGCTGCTGCTGTTGCTTCATTAAGCTTTGAGCTTCCAAAACCTGCACAGAATAACCATTTTGTGAATTTCGCACTGTTATGTGACTTATGTCCATGTCTAGGCCTCCCCCACCCTCTCTCTCTCTCTCTCTCTCTTCCCACTAAATAGAGAATCATTAATTTAAAACATAAAATGACCAAACCATAGCATAGTTATAGTCTCGCAGAAAACCGTCTCCTCAACAAGCTGGGTTTGAGGAAGAAAATGCACAGTTTGGGACAATAATACGCCTGCCAGTGTCCAAGTTGTTGAAGAGCTTCCTCAACCTTCCTCCAGTTACTACCAATTTTCAGAACCATAGATCACCTTGATCCAGCAGGTTCAGATCCCCCTTATTTTTATCCCTCAGTTTTCAAAACAAGAAACTCACAAGGCTGAAGTTGGAAATATTTGTCTGGAAGAATAGCACAGAATATTTCCAGTTCACTTGAATCTCAATAGGTTTTGGAACAAGATATTAATAATATTGTCTTTAAGAAGAACATGCACTAGATGAAAATTGTATTTTAGGAAAGAACATGAAACTGAAGCACGGTAGTGAGAGAACATGACTGCTCAAGCCAATGAAACCAAATAAAGAAAACTATAAAGTGGAATGCAGAGTTTAAAAAAATCCAGAAAAAATAGATGTATCTTTCTAAAAAAATAGAGAGAATAGGCTTCGAATGTGTATCACAACCATGGAATGAATCAATCTAACACTTCTTAAATCACTATTGTTACAAATGATGATCCAATGGTGAACATCCCTCGAGTTGAAGTGACACTCAGGGCCATGATGATGCACAACTAATACTGATATCCAATGTTTAGCTGGGGCAAGTGGTGGGCCCTCTGCAAGGTAATTAGGCCTCACTACAAACATTTTTCTGGAAATCCAACCAGTATGTCATAAGAAATTTTCAATACAAGCGAAGTCACCTAAGTGAGTTTCATGGTTACAGCCCTAAATGTGGCTCGTATGGCCGTTTTCTAGGGGTCAGCACACCCCCTTCATATTCTAGATTCACTATATTTAACCAACTTGGATTGGAAGTGTGGTTTTCTAATTGTCCATGCTTGGGGCTTCAGATAACTAGATAGGTTATTTTCAAGTGACCCATTGGAATATTTGCTATTTCTACTGATCCACTTTTTCTTCATTCTTCCAAGTTCCAAGGAAAGCAGGTATTAGTGGTTGAGATGCACCTGGACTTGAGATGATTGGTAGTCAAAGTTCTATTGAGAAAGATCTTAGGATGTCGAATTTAGAGACTTGTCCTAACCTGTGGGCCAAAAGTAGGAAATTGTTGCAATTGCATAAAACCCGACCTAAAAATTTTGTGGGTTGGGTTATACAATTTTCAATTTCAGGTCGGGTTAGGTTAAGGGAAAGACCCGCATGAAATTCAAGTCGGATTGGGTCAAATTTTTTAATATTGACCTGACCCAAGTTGACCCGAGACCCACTCAAAAAATTAATATATACATACACAAGCACACACACATATAACCTAAACCCTAATCCTTCAATTGCTAATTCGGGTCGGGTCTTCTACAAGAGACCGAGAGAGAGTCCCTGCACATATTCGCAACAATCAACCTCAAGAGAGAGAGAGAGAGAGAGAGAGAGAGAGAGGATGGACCGGAACTGGGGATCGAAACTAGAAGCGGAGGCGCTGCCTCTGCCATTGACAAGAGAGAGCAGATGGTTTCTAGAGAGAGAGGGGGAGAGAGAGGATGGACCGGAACTAGGGATCAAAACCTGGAAGCGGAGGCGTTGCCTCTGCTTAGAATGAAGCCATTGACAGGAGAGAGCAGCTTCGAAGGCTGGTTCTCGAAACCATCAATCTTGCCAAAGATCCCTATTTCATGAGGAACAAGTATTCTATTTTACTTTATTTTAAGTTGTTGTTTTTAAATAGAGCTAAATCAGCCCTGATTCAGTCTAGGAATTTTATTTTAATTTCTTTTTTTTAAATCGAGCTAAAATAGGTCCAGTTGAATTCTCGGGCTTGAGGTCGGGTTCTGCAATTCGGATTACTAATTCGAGTCAGGGCAGGGCATGTTCAACCATTTTTTACATGGGTTAGGATTGGGTTTATCAAAATCCGGCCTGACCCAGGCGAGTTTTAGCCCTACAAAATTGTAGTCAGCAGCAAGTGGTCCAATTAAGAGCTAAGAAATAAGAAATGGTCATTTGGGAAAACAATTTCCATAGCAGAAGAACAATGAGAGGATAAAAAGGGAGATAAGGATAAAAGCGACCTAAAGGGGCACGTGCCTTCATGGAATTCAGCCATAGGAGCACCAAATGAGACTCAAAGAGCAAGAAAGCAATTTGACTCTTGGTTGTAACCTTTATGCCCTTGGAGACCGGTGAAAGGAAAATAATATCACTATTGGCACCTAAAATTTCCTCAAAGTCAACATTAGCATATGTATAGGGATATGAAACCCCAATTTCCAAAGTCTAACATAACACATGTATAGGTATCCTATTCATAAACATTTATTCGATTATTTCCACTTGAAACATGTCCTCGTGTTATTTTCTCATATGTTGTTAAATCTTATTATAAAAAATTCATATTGTGCAGATTATAAGATATCACATGGGGATCAATTAGTATCAGTTCAGAAATCATACGATTCCCATGGATGATACAATCTTGTCACTATTTGAAATTTAGAGAATGGAACTGCTGGTTTTATAAGGGGTTTTTTTGGCTTGAATGCTTGGGATTGGACAACAATTTGAAGCAAACTTATGAAAATTTAGAATAACATTAGAATTAATTATTTTCATTATTTAAAACTAATCCCCACACACACACACACAAAACACTAAAATGACTATCAAATTGCCATGTTGAAGGTTTTTTTTTTTTTTTTGAGAGGTAACAAAGAGATATATTATTTAAAGAAAAAGATTCAGTATAAGAAAAAAGGTCTAAGCGGTATAGACCCTAACCAAAACAAAAAATGAAAGGAAAAAAAAAATCAAAACAACAAAAGCTCCAAACGGTCAAGTAGGTCGAACATGCATAATCCAAAGAGTGTCCTCTTTAAATATGGAAGACCCCAAACACAGGTCCTTTTACACCATTCTTTGCAAAATAATATGCTACTCCATTTGATGCACGCCTGATATGGACGAAGGAGACCTCTAGTGCTCCCCTAACGAGTGCGCTTGGGGGGTCACTTCAAGCCTTTCTCCCATTTCATGGCATTTGTCGAATCTTCTTCAATGACTAATTTTGCACCACCTAGCCCTACCCAAACGGTTAAAGCTCTCCTGATACTAAAGAATTTAGCTTCATTAGAGTCTCTAGTCCCTACTAATTATGTGAATACCATGGACGTCTGGCCATTGTGATCTATGAGTACACCCCCAATGCCTGTTGGGCCCGATTTTCTCCTAGAGGCTCCATCGATATTGAATTTCATGACCTCTTGTTGAGGAGGTGACTAGTCCACTAACACTTTGGATTTCCTAGAACATCCACTCATACAACCCTCCTACGAAGATAAAAGGTCAGTGACTTTAAAGTCTTTGAACTCCTTGTTGGAAAGAAGCCAAGCACAAAGCCTCCATTTGGCTTTTTGGGTTAGCTCACAAAGTCAAAATCCAAAATAGACTTCCAATGGACGAATGTTGGGAACAAATTTATTCAAGAAGCCCTTGTATGTTAGTCAACATTACTAATGGAAGATACAACATGCGAAGGTTGCAATTCAACTGAAACACAGATTTCCTCGTTTGAACCTTGAGAACAAGGTTCATCTTGAAGGGCAGGGGAATGGTACGAATTCAGACTCCAACTTGGAACATCTCAGAAGCCAGCCACCAACTCGGAAACCTCAGCAACCAGTGGTTCAGCTTAGGACCTAACTCAGGGGCTAGAGTGAGAGATGGAACGGAACAGAAACTTGGCGTTCTTGGACTCTTCGTAGTTGGTACTTGGTAGATGTTTAGCAGTAGGACTCTTGAATAAATAGACGATTAAAATAGACAATTGAATAAACAGCTATTTGTAGGATTGGTTAGCTTGCTCTAGTATTGGTATGAGAAATTATGGATGGAAGAAACAAAGAAGAATTTTCGTAATTATCAAAAGGCAAGGCCACCACCTCGAATTGGCTCCACCAAATTCATTCCTTTTTTCTCGTTTCTTTGTTCTCTGTAACAAAGTTTTGTCGAGACACTTGAGGATCTTGGAACAGAGTCGAAGCTCAGTAATTTTGAATAGGAATCCACCATTTTGCCTTCAAGTGTTAAAACAACTTCAACTTATAATGTAAGGGCACTGCTGTAAAAATGAAAAATTAAAACATTTAGAAAATAAAACGACGACACCAGATCTACCCAGTTCTGCCCATTTCGAATGAAAAGGTCTGAAACATAAGACAATTATATTTTCCATGTTCCATTCTGTTATACCTATAAATCTGGAACATTCTGACCATTCCAGTTGGAATGGAATGAATTAACAACTTAGATTTGAACGATGGAACTTTAGGTACTAGGGCCTTCGTATCACTTTGAATGGATGTGTATGTGGGGAATGTGTTGGTTGTGATTGGCCACAGGATGGGGTCCACCCTTTGACACGAGATTAAATACAAACAAGTTCGTTTGAAACAAGGACTTTAACAATGTGACAAAGCTATTTATCTGTGTGTGTGTCTTACCTTAGGGGTCACCAGAAGTTTTGAGTCATGCTCACTTAATATGGGCTGCAATAAAAGAAAATAGATCAGCCAAAAGCGTCCTTCACTTATGTGACTGGGGCAAAGACTAAGCTTAAGTGCAGCCAAGCTTGGAGTCAAGCGTTCAACAGTTGAAGCATGCTGTGTTTGTGCATCAGACATGTCAAAATCTGCAAGTATGCTAGAAGTCAGCAAGATATAATGTAACTAAACAAGTTCATCAGCCTACTAGCGAATATAAAAATATGTAGAATGCTCTATGATAAACAAATCAAGTTGACAACTCATATCTTAAGTAATTTAATACCCATAAGATAGCTCAAGAGATTCAGATTAAAGCAGTTTTTGGGAGACAAGAAATAACCAATCCCAGATAGATAGGTCAAAAGCTGTGATGATGAAAGGAAATCACCAATTAACTTGCACGGGCACTCAATTTCAATCAAAATAAAAATCCACTTTTTAGTTAATTTTTAAATTGCATTAGCAACATTACATTGTCCACATGAGCATTGCTATATGAAACAAATCTCATCATTGTTATCAGAACCGGATTGGGTCGTGGTTGAACCAGCAGTTCAATTCAGAAGAAAAACCTCCTGAGATGTTAAACCGCATAAAACCGTGATGAACCACGGTTCAGCATGGTTTTATGCAATAAACCTTGACTCGTGAACCACTAGGTTTGGAACAATTGACAGGGAACGGATAGAAAAAACCGAAAGGCAGAGAGAAAGAAGAGAAGAAAAAAAAACATATAGAGAAGATCAAAGAAAAAGAAGGAGAGAGAAAGAGAGAAATTTGTACCGATTTTCTTCTTTTTCTTCTCAACTGTCATGAACTTCTTTTCTTCTTCTTCAATGGAAGTGAAAGGAAGAGAGGGAGAGGATTATGTCAATGTCATGAGGTGTCCCATCTTACATTTTTTCCCTTTCCTCGAGGGACGAGAAAATATGGTGCTCATTGGGAGCATTTTTTGCCTTCCCAACATGTTATATATATAGTTCAGTTATTTAGGAAAGAAAACCTCCATTGATATTACGTATAGATATTTTTAAGTACATTATTTTTTTATAAATTTCATAAATTTTAAATACCACAAAAATTTAGAGACTAAGTTATTTAAAGAGACTAAAATTTGAAAGTTTAAGAAATGGCGTGTTTGATTTGATTAAGGCATTTTTGTTGATTCATATTCAACAATAATCTTGATTTAAAATTTTATTTCAACTCATCAATTAAATCATAATTAAAATTTTAATATTATTTATATATTATAATATTTATATTAATGACACAAGTTTGACCGCAGTTGAACTTTATTTAACCCAACCTTCTTCGGAGACGGTTCGATTCTGATAACATTGGTTCTCATGAGTGTTTGGGTGGACAACTGCCATGGAATTTTATAAAAAATTAAAATTGAATTAAGTGTATTCAATGGTAGAGAAAGATTTGCATGCAAAATAATATGCAACAGGTCATAGGTAATAATGCAAGTGCAAGATCATTTGAGGGCATAAAGGTCATGTAAGCATGGCAAGCCCACAAGCTTCATTCACAGATCCAAAGTCGACATTGGCCCACTCAAAATTTCCATTTTTTATCATGATACATTCTAATTGATTTTTACTTGATAGGGTTACTTAAATTCTGCTTTTTATCTTTGTTATGGTGACTATGATTTAAATAAATCCTTTTCAAAAAAAGGATTTAATTAAATAGATTCTAATGGTTCCTTTTTTTTTAAATGATGACGTGACTTGAACCAACAATCATTGTGCAAAGCAGCTACCAATTGTGCTATGAATTCTTGTCAAGGTCCAATGATTCATATTGTAGTAGGGTTAACTTTGTTGAAAGTGCACAAATCCAGTACGGTTGTTGGCCAAATCATTGCTATTACGATTTTCTTGAATGAAATATGAGAAGAAATATGAGTCGTGAAACATTGCATATTGACTGGATCATTTAGAAGTAAAGAATACCTACAAGTAATGAAAGGTCGAGTGACTAGCAAGTTCTTTG
Organism: Chimonanthus salicifolius; assembly: GCA_013350335.1. Classification (NCBI taxonomy): domain Eukaryota; kingdom Viridiplantae; phylum Streptophyta; class Magnoliopsida; order Laurales; family Calycanthaceae; genus Chimonanthus; species Chimonanthus salicifolius. The sequence continues at coordinate 13,187,595 of CM023538.1, read as the reverse complement.
GGTTTTGCTCTATTATTTAGGTGATTTCTCCTGAAGAATCAACAAATGGTGACTTTCTATAATATTCCACCAACAGGTTGTGTGATCCTAGGCCTAGTATGAACTTTTAGAGATATCATTAACTTGCATTTAATGTGGGAGAAGTGCATGCATGCAGTATAGGATGTAGATTTGAGATGCATGCTACACATATTTGTTGGCCTAAAAGTTAAATCTGCCTCCCCAAGTCTAATTGAGTTGTTAATTCCGTGACTAAGTCCGACTGAGTCCTAAATTGTCATTTTTATGACTGAGTCGTGATTGTGTCCGTGTGTCCTAAACCTTGCTTCTGAAAGACCAACAAAGTCAAATCAAGTTTGAAACTCCAAAAGCAGTGAAGATTGGAAGGCAATGGACCAATTTCAAACAAACTCCATGAATGCCAACCAACCACAGGTATACTGGGCCTTAGGACTGACCTAGAAGCCTCAGAATCGCTGGTTAAAACTGGCTTAATCTAAACTAGATATCTAAGTGTGTGTTAGCCAGCCCTGTAGAGAAGCTCTTGCTATTTATCAAATGTTCTCATCTTGTGTGTGCTCTTGCAATCCTGTTCAAGCACAGCTAAACCCTTTTGATTGCAATGAACACTCAAAGAGCTCTCCCTCTTCTCTATGGATTACCCAACTCCAACTCCTATGCATAAGGGTGATTTCTGGACATTTCTAAAGCTCCATATAACCTTCTTGTTCAGTTCCGAGTTTTGTTCCCAAGATCAAAGACATGTTAATAAAAGTCACATCTCTCTTTGATTTTCCTTCGGAATCATGGTTTGGAAGTTCCCAATATTGCTCAGAAGTTTCAAGCTGGGCATCTGGGAAGTTCCGAGATGTGTATCTTGGAAGTTCCTAGATAGGATCCTCAAAACTTCCGAGGCTGATCATAGAGGCAGAGACACTTTAAAACTTGAGAATGTCTTCTCTCTAATCTTTGGTTCCAAACCATGCTTCGGAAGCCTAGATATTTCAGACGTTTTGAAACAGGTATCTCGAAAGTTCTGGAGTCAATTACCACTGGTCAAACTAGTCGTTGTAGGTCAAACTAGCCGTTGAAATATGATTGTTGTAAGCTCGGAAGTACCCAGACTTACTCTAGGAAGTTCCAAAGACCTGTTCTATTGGGAAAACTTTGCCTATTTAAGCAAAGCCAATTTGAGAGGCAAAGGTTGATTATTTTTTAGCTGAATTTTCTCCGACACTTCACTAAGTGTCCCAACCATCTCTTGAGCACAAAAACTCCATAGTAAAACCATAAAATCTCTTGAACTTAATCTCAATCGTATTCAAAGCTCTCATAGGCTCACTCTTGAATGTGTACTTGAGAGAACCTATAAGGATAGATTGTCTACATAGGAAAACCTTCTACCATCCCTAAATCTCTTCTCCTAATCTTTGGTTTGACATTCATTGGAGCATCTACGCATCACTAAAGAGCCAAGTGAGAGAAAGACATTCAAGAACATGCCAAAGTTACTTCAAGCAACAAAAGGCTAGTGTTCTTGGTATATTTCTCAAATTCTACTACTTTCTATTATATGTGAGATTGTTGCAAAGGGTTGGTGTAACCCTAGCCAAATCAAAGAGAGGTGTTCTCTTGGTGTTAGATTTTAGTGAAAGGGTTGGTGTAACCCAAGTGAAATCCAAGAAAGGTGTTTTCTTGGTGTAATAGTGAAAGTGTGTCAAGGTACAGTCTCTACCCATGAAAGCGATCAAGGGTTGTAATTTGTTTGGTTTTAGTGAATTCCTCAAGTGGTGTACTTGAGAAGTGGATGTAAGCAAGGTTGCTGAACCACGTATAAATCCTTGTGTCATTATCTTCTATCTCTTCTCATCTCCTCTTGTTATTTGTGCTTGTGCTTACATTTATTATTTCCTCTCCATTGCATATCTAATTAGAAAAGAACATATCTTGCATGCATCTTAATTTGGAAGATAAATTAAATTAATTAACAAAGACTCACTCTAAATTAACCAAGGTTTAAAGAAAGTCAAATTCCTCATTAGTCCTATTCACCCCCCAGCCTCTAGGACTAATCTAGATATCGGGCTAGCTCACCTAACAATATTGAATGTGTACAAATAAAAAGAGTACTCATTGCTCCTGAAAAAAAAACAGTGGAGCTTTAGTCTAAAGAGTATCCCATGCATTGATCCAGAAAGAAAAACAGTGGACTTCTAGTCTGAAGGTTATCCCATATATTGCTCGTGAAGAAACAATGGAGCTGCGGTCTAAAGAGTATTCCATTACATAGTCACAGTATTTCTTGAAATTCCATTCTTTACTAAAAGTTAGCGACAACATTTGCCAATCCCCTCACATGGGGAAAAGACACATCCAAACTCCTCTTAAGTTCCTTGATCTCCTAGTCTGAAGGTTAACAACTTCCAAACAGGCTTTTCTTCCTAGCATGCCCTGTCAAGGAATTATCAAGGTCCCCCTTTACCAAATTTCCCATGGAAAGAGTCTAAAGATATTTAGAACGTCCTTGTTAGCTAAATATTTCACTCCATTAGAATCCTCTGTTCTCAGCAGACCTACAAAAAGGGCTTGTACATGTCAATCAGAATCACAGTATCCTCCCATCCAGCTAATGACAGTTTCCCTCTTGCCACTCCATCTATAACTTGAGTAAGGCCGGTGGGGATTTCTTCCATCTTGCTCTAACCTTTACCCTTCAACCTGAACCCTCATAGACATCCTCCAATCCCTCTCCATGTCTAGAAATCCTCTGAATTCCTTTTTGCCTTTCACCCAGCTAATCAGTTGCATCTTGACTTGCTTGAAGACCATATGCACAGCTCGTTTTCCTTGAATATCTATTATTTTGCTTTCTCCCAAGTCAAAACAGACCACAAAATTGTTGCGGGAATGGTCTTCCACGTGATGTTGCCTCTGCCCCTGATGGGGCTCCCAACTCAACCGGCGTTCTCCCAGGATAACATAGGGAGAACAACTAATAGATAGGAAGAAATGACTTGCAAAAGGAAAGTCTAGGAAAAGGTGGTGAGAAAACTCCACTTCGTCCCCAAAAAGAGTGCACATCCTATTCATGGGAGATAATCTTGCAACACTGAAGGATGCATTTTGTAGCATCTTCTCAGATATAAATAGCCCACAAATGCCTCAACCCTTGGAGGGTGAAGCCCTTCCAAGCCAATGCAATAGAAGGCTAAATAGCAAGACTTGGGTTGAGCCTACCAACGAACGCTTTCATAATGAAATCCTTGAATGGATCTGTACCAACTCCTAAAACTCTCCTCGTCCTTGCAAATGAAACAATTATTTGAAATAGATAAGAGACTAACATACTCTAACAACTTAGAAAGGCGATATCTAAACCTTGAACTCCAAACATTCTGAACCCCCACCCCTCTTTTCCAAATGCTTCATAATAGCTGCTCACCTTGGCACATGAGTTTCTAATTGTTTTTCTTTTTTTATTGTGTCTTCTTGAGTTTTGATGAGTCAGACCCTAGATTTGGCACAAACCTCAAGATATTGTAGGTTTGGTTCATTAGAACCTTAGACTACATCAGTTCCATTATCAAAGCTTAGGTTCCTATTTGGGAGCGTTGCCATGTCTCCAAAACATGCAGCTTGTGGTACATGATGCCAAGAGCATGGCAATGACCAACTGAATCCAAACAAAGCAAGATTAACAGCAACATAGCTGCAACTAGAGACTCTTGAGCAACGTCAATCAATTGGCAATACAGAGAACCTAAAGACTCGGAAGACGATGACTTGAAGTCAAATAAAGATTCTACCAAAAAACTTCATCAATCCATTTCACAGATTCCTTCCATGTAACAAGCTGCATCACTTATGCCCACAATTTTATTTGTTTTATGTTTTTTATGCAGTGAATTCAGTCGTGCTTTATTAAGTGTGTAATTTTCCAGTCCAATTAGATTACATACTGTGACAAAGAAGAAGCCAAAGTGATATACAACGAAAATCCTCAAGAAGATGAAACTCTAATTTAGGAACTGCTAGAAGAGCCCAATGCACTAAATTAAAGTGTTTTAGGGGTGTAGTGTGTATGCACCCACACTTTCTTGTAAAAGAAAACCACAAATCATGCCAAACTATTGTCCTCTTCTGATTCTAACAGAGGCATTCAAACAACATTCAAAATGGCAGGACATTTTAAAGCATATTTTATGTCAAGGTGTAATGCATGCTGCTAACTCTTATGTACTTCTCCCAAAAAAAACAAAAAGCTAAATCTTATGCTGATCCATTTTAGAAGGTATTGTGTAGTTGTGATGTGATAACGTGGCAAATTAAATCACAGGGGAACCAAATTAGCACGCAACAATAAAACGCTGTGCCATTTAAGATTCATTAAGAATGAGAAATGTGATGAAAAAGTTCAGTAAACCAAGCAATAAAGCAACATAACAGTTTATGAAAAGGAACAGAAAGTGTGTTGAAGAGATCTATGTATGTGATTACAACTTGAGCGCAACTTCACCTCTTCTAAGGGAGAATGATGTAGATAGCAAAAAGATCCTATCTGGGAGATGAAAATTAAGAGCAGCAGCTGTTTAAGCAGTTCAAGTCCAAGAAGATCTTCAAAATGAATCTAAAATCTATTGGTAGCCCCATCCATTTTCAATAGTACCATGTGATGCAGTAGCACGCTGCAGTAATTTTTAACCACAATAACAACGTGCAGCAGTGTGAACTACTGAAACTTCTGAAGTAATGCACTATAGTGACATGTCACAGTGGCCATGTTTTCCCAGTCCCAAACTCACTACTTTCTTCAGACTTCTGGTTTAGATAAGTTCCGTGTTTTAGTTCTGCATTTTAGTTTAGGCCCATATCACTCAATTTTGAGTTATTTAGACGCAAGGAACACCATAGGAGCAATGATAGATTGGATGACCAACAAGGTCTTTCGATCTTCTTACATTATTTATGTGATCCTTTGGGTGGTAGTTTTTTTTTGAATAATGGTAATTTATTAGAAGAAAATAGAGTACAACAGTAGGCCCAAGGCCAGGCTTACAGAAACTCCTCAACACCCAAGAGAGGAAGTGATATCATATGACGAAATGAGAAGAAATGACCTTCCTACACCTCTTTTAGCTAGGTTGTCGGCCTCCATGTTTGCTTCCATCCGGATATGAGAGAAGCTGATAGATTTGTTCCTGCAAAGGTATTTGATGCAGGACAAGGGATAGGGTGACCCTAAATGCCTAAATTTAAATAAAAATAATGCATCCTAAAATCTAATATGGATGACATTAACTAATCAATTAAAAACGGCAAAAAGAAAAGGTGTAGAACAACAGTAAAAGGGTTAAGAAGATGGTCGTACGGGTCTAAGATACAGATCTAAATGTAGTAGCAGATCTGATAGGTCTAAGACAGCTCTTGGACAGAATTGGGACTGGTCTTGGGGCTGTTTTGGGACAAATATGGGGCTGAACTGGGACAGATCTAGGACTGGTTTTGGAGTTGTTTCTGGGGCAGATTTGAGACAGGTTTGGAGCTGTTTCTGGGACAGCAATTCAAAGAGAAGAAAAGGAAAAGTGAGAGGAAGAAAGATAAGAGATAGAAGTAGAAGTAGAAGAAGAATACTCGAAGATGGAAAGATGGTAGCCTCACGCTAGGCTTCACGCCAAAGGAATCACTCCAAATTATTTTCGTCGCACAAGCAGCAGAAGAAAACTTCAATTTCATTCATCATTAAGTCTTAATCCCGTATGGAAGGATTACATCACATATATAATGCCTTAAAAATATGAAAAAGACAAAAATACCCTCAAAGTACTCCCAATGATTAGAAAGCCCTAATTACATGTAAAATCACTAAATTTCTCCAAACAAAACCAACTATTGGACTAAACAAATAAATGAAAGAAAAAATACAATCATGAAAAGTTGAAAATCCTAAATCTAAATATAGAAACTCGTGTGGTGCTCTGCATCAGTCTTGCATTTCCTCAAACCAATCACCAACCTCTAGAAGTAGGAACTAGCACCCGAGGCCCAAGAAATATCAAAAGTTGAACCCCCTTGCACTTGAAGAGGAAAGAGGTCACCAGCAGCTGTTTCTCTGACACCGGTTAAGGAGAGCAAGAACTTCTGCCTCAATGGCAAACCCAGAATCTGCAAGCCCACTGTAACTCACACATGGAAGGGAAGTAGAATTCCTGACAAGAACCCCCCTACTATCAAAATTTAGCTTAAAAATGCCTTTAGGAGGAAAAATCCATCGAGGGGTAAAATTGATAGGATGCAGGAGGTCTTTGGTGGGAATGCAAGAACAGAATTTTCAGGGATACGGCCAAATCCAGTATGTCGGTGGCAAGACGTAGTCTCTCCATGTGTGCTTCATGGGCAGTCACTTTTCAGGAATTCAGAAATATCTCTATGTCTGACATCTTCCGTGCTTGGAAAAAATGCATTGATCTTCCTTGAGTTCTTAGCAGGTTATTCGACAGTTCTTTGTTCGTTTCTCTAGTCATTTACTTGGTCATTTACTTTATCAGTTGTCTCAACATATGTAACTCTATCATTTCTCTATGTTCTCTTTATATTAGCACCTCTGATGCCCATTTTATTAATATATTTATATGTACCATTTCAAAAAAAGGGGCAGGATGCAGGAGGTCCAGCACACAGTCTTTCCAATTCTGTATAGCAAATCAAAGGACGTACCTTTGAAAAGAGGAGAGACAATAGCCCAGCTAACTCTTTTTCTTTTGATCTTGTCAACTAAAGTCGAAGCTGAGTGACTTTTGATTTGAAAGCATGTGTCATTGTGTTCTAGACATAACATCCATAAGGTAGCCACAAAAGAGAGATGCCAAAGTAAAGAACCTACCCTATTGCCAAAAGTGAAGGGTCGAGCCTTAAAAGATTCATTAAGAAATCACTAAAGACTCAACTAACTTCAAACCATTTAAGAACCTCTATCAAAACCTGTACTTCACTTGAAAATGAACGAAATGTTATCTTGTTGAGTAAGGAAAACATTCCTCTATTCCTCGTTAAATTTTTTTTATCCCCCTTCCCTTCGGGGATGGATTCCTTGGAAGAAAAGGAAAGGATCTCATTTTTGTGTTTGCAGCAAAAAACCCTTATTCCATAGAAAAAGAGAGAAAGGTCCTATTTTCTGATCTCTTCATTTTCCATCGGTGGAAAATGACAAACAGTGACCAATTCTTGAGGCTGCATTCCAAGTTCCAAGACTACCAACAATTTCATCAGTGTTGAAATGTGAGCATCAGTCCACTTGGAGAGAAGAAAGAAAGGAGAGTAAATCAATAGTTGGTTGGGCTTAGTTGCAGTTTCACTCATTTTAAGTAATAAACAACCATCATTACTGAGAAAAACTACCATTTCAAAAATAATTACTAAGAAAAGCTATACCAGAATGATAATCCCTCAAACAACGAGACAAGTGCAAGTGGAAGAAGATAGGTAAATGAGCTACTGAGTTCCCAAAGCAGTGCATAAGAGGGAACAAGAAGATACGATCCAATAATAAATGATCCTACTTGAACCATAAGAAGAATTAACCATGCCTCGTAACTATCCATTTAATAGCAAATTAAAGACATATGATAAACAGACAAGAAGCGTGAATCACCATTGCCAAAGGGAGGCAGTGGAAAATCCAGCCACGCCACAGGCCGCGCAGATACATCTCTTGTGAATTCCAGAACCTCCTCAGAGACCCCGAGGCTGTCGCCACCATCATCCGGCTGGAATTGTAGAATGGTTGAAGCAAGTTTGGAGATTTCATTGATAGCATTGTGGGTCGAGAGGTGGGAAAGGCCGGTCTTGAAGCTGCCACCGATCTCCGCAAAATCGTTGCGGATTCCAACCAGAGTGGAAGACGAGGGGGAAGAATTGGAAGAGGAATCGAGAGGCGGAGGAGCGAGGAAGGAGGCAACGCCCCAGAGTTGGCGGCTGATGGTTTTGGTTAGTTCTGAGAGGTCTTCTTTCACACCAGTGAGAGTGGCAGACTCTTCATCATTTTGTTCATTTTCTTCCACCAGCGAAGAGCTTTTCTCTTCGTCTGTTTCTACTTCTTCTTCATCATCTTGGGGGGATTTGAAGGGATTTGGAAGAGGGAGGGAGAGCCAGGAAGACATGATCGTGATCAGGTGACGATGGGTTGGATTCTGGAGAGACTGGAGGATACAATCAGAATAGGAAATGGTATAGCAACATGACCGTGAAGGCAATGATCGGTCGCTCTCCTTTTTATTCCCTTCTTTTATCTTTCTCTCTGCCACGAAAATCTTCTAAATCTAAGAATATAATCAATTTCAATTTATAAATGGGATGGATAATTACTTTATTATTATCAAATAAAATAGTTCATTTTATAAATATCACGGAGGAAATGATTAAACCAGAATAGTTTTCTTGAGTTGAAAGCTAACTAAATAATTTTACAGAGGACCCACAATGAGTTAGGTCAGCTCAAATTTTATCTCATTCCATACATTTTCTTATTAGCATATAACTATATTTGACACAAACATGTCTCTGCACATAGGGGGTTTTCATACACCTCAAAAGCCTAGTCAATGCATTGCCTGAACACCTCTGAACCTCCAAAAAATAAAAAATAACCCTTTGACCATTTATATTTTATATTTTTAATGCAACACAGAAAGGTCATGTTTACTTTGATTTTAACTCCGACTTCCTCAACCACTCAATGACTTTTTTTTAGACATTCAACTAGATATCATCACGCCACAAGTGAAATAATCCAGTCCATGATAACTAATACTCCTTCTATTTTAAATTAGTTATCTTATATGAATTTTAAAATTGTCTCAAAATAATTGTTTGATTTGTATTTGAGTAGTATAAAATATGTTGAAAATTAATTAGATCACATGAGTGCTAGTCTTATAGAGAGTTCCTTAAAAAATACAAAAATTTCAAATGAGACAGAGGGAGTATAATTTAGAATACAATGCCTTTATCAAATGCAGCAGGAATTTACATATTTTTTTTTAAAAAAAAAAAGATAATTATATAGTGTATGTTAGCCAATGAATATAAGGTGATAATTGAAAGTCATTTTTATATATTTAATTTCACTTATTTATTTCAACGATTAAAAGAGAGAACATTATGTTTAATTTCTTAGAAAAACCTCGATTTACCTAAATTTGCATCAATTAGTTAGTATTAACAAAAGAGAAGTTTATAGAATATTTAAAGAATAAAGTAAGGATCATTAGAATTGAAGATCAACTATCAAAAGAAAATTACAAAAGAAGGTTAGAAGATTTTCAGGATAGTTTTCAAATGGATTGTTGTTAAGACCTTCAATCAACTTTTTAGCACATGGTCTCTCTTCCATTCATAAAGTTGCAACACAGAAGCCGTTAAAATTATGCATAGGTGTAACGTATTCACATTCAAATTTAAAAAGGACATTTCAATTCAAAGCTAGTATTGAATTGTCCTTTGATTATATTCACATGATATATTACTACCATAGTTACAAATATGGTTGTTAATAGGCCAGGTATGATTAGGCTTCTCTTTGTTTATACCTAAAACCATTTTTATTCTTGACCAATGCGAGGAGAGCATGAGCAACAAGTCTCACATAGTTGGGGTCTAAGGTTTAAATATCGGCCGATACATATCGTATCGGCCGATATATGTCGGTTTTTTCAAACCGATCAATATCGGCCGATACGATAAGTATCGGCCGTACAGTAGGAATATCGGCCGATATGGCCGATAAACGGTCCCCAATATCGGCCCCAATATCGGCCGATATTGGAAAAATTCGGTTTTTGTATTTTTTTTTTAAAGAAAGCTTTTTTTTAGGAATAGAGAAAGAATGGAAAGAGAAAAAAGAAAATATGGAGAAAAGATTGAAGAAAAAAAATCGCTACACCTGTTGCCTTTCTCTTCTCTGCTGCTTTTTCTTCTTCGTTGATGCAAAAAATTACAGAGAGTGGCGGCTGCAGTAAGGGTTGCAGTAGAGAGAGTGAAAGAGAAGAAGGGTATTAAAAGATGGAGCATTAGGGTTTGTAAATGAAAAATCATAAAGACCTCACGTGAGCTTCCTCAAGAGCTCATTTGAAGCTGACGTGTCTACCCTTTTATTTTATCAAAAAATTATTTTTAATGTGAAAGTAATAATATTTTTATTTTAAATACAATATTTACTTATGTTGAAAGTATAATGTTTTATTTTATTTATCTTATTGCAATAATTTAATATTATATTTATCATCTAATATTTTTACTATTGTCATTATCATTAGAAGGTATTCTTTATTTTTATTATATCAATTTAACATAATTAATTATAGCTTATAATTTTATTTAATTTTTTTTTTGGAGCAGTCAAAAAAGAATTTCATTAAAAGAGGGGAGAAATTACAAAGAAAGAGAGGGTCTAAAAGTATCTAATTATTATTAATGAAAAATAAAATCTATTTTCTCAAATGAAAGAAAACATTATATTATTATGTATGACATTTGTGTGGTTATCAGTTCAAGTGATTAGGACTCCATTAGTTTTATTTTCTAATTTTTTTTCTACATTATTATGTAATTTTCAAGTATTTTATTATGTATTTTTTTTATTTCTATAATTCATAACTTAAAATAACACTCATTGACTAAGAAAATAAATTATGAAATTATTTCTACAAATTTTCCTCATTTATCTGTTTTTTTTTTTGTAATTTTCACCATTTTATTACTAATTATATAATTTCCCGATATTATAACTTCAAAAATATGTTAGAAGATGTAAATGTCCGATATTTTTTGAAAAAATTACATATTCAATAAGCTCATAATTTTCTGCATTCACAGTAATTTTTTTGGAATTTTTTTTTTTTAAAAAAAAGGGGAGGAGAGAGAAAAAGTTCGGCCGATATATCGGCCGATATGAAAAATCGGCCGAGATATCGGCCCGGCCGATTTTTTTACCCCTGGTTGGGGTCACCCATGCCTTGAAACCGCCTTGTTAAGCCACGTGAGATGAATTACCAGAAAATCAATGGACAAACAATTTCTTACTAATTTACGGATCCTCTCTCGCCCACTCCCCACGATTGGCTACCAAACAGGATGTAATTGACAAATTGTAGCGCTCATTGATCACAACTTTGTTCATCAAAAGCATGTTGGTCCATACTTAATATCACTCGACTATTGCTTGATGCATATTGAATCGTGGCAGAATCTTTCTTTCACATACCACCACATTTAGGGTTTCCCCTTTTGGGAGGGAGATTGCTACTGATGTCCTAAATCCAAAACTGTATATAGCACATTGGGCTTTTATTGGCTAATGTCAAGCTCACCAATTGGATAGATAAAAAACCCAACCTCGCTGGTTGGATCGCTTTGTGGCTCAACAAAGTGGAACAAAACGACTTTAATGTCTAATTTCCCATTTCAATTAAACAAGTGTAGAGCCATGTTTTGAGAGAGGAGTTACATTATATACGGGGAACCTAATATATTAATATAATGTCAATAGTATAAATAAATGTCATATAGTTATATATAAAATATAAGTGATTGAATTGGTTAAAAAACCTAACATGCTTCACTTAAAGCCCAAGTCCACAAGTCCATAAACTTGGCCTATACATTAAACCACATGTTGAAGCATGTTTATTCACACTGAGTTCACACCAAGTTTGATCTGGGTTGAGCCTATGAACATTTTACGTTGTAGAGTGAAGTGATTAAGATTATTGACAGTTTTGGGTAGAAAGAATTCGAAATTATGACCTTAAATGAATGAAATAAAGAATTTAATGATAATTATAAGGGGAACGTACGTACGTTGTACATTAAGCCCCCTTTATTTTTATGTTAAAAAACAATGAGTAAAGTCCATTATTATTTTATTGAATATGAGAGGTAGAACACATTATAATATGTTTTTTCTCTACGAATAATAAAATATTCAATAAATATGGTTGGCAAAAAACTGAAGTTTGCACAAATATAATATCATTTTCCATTTCATTTCTCCACGCTTATTGAATAAACATTTTTCCTAGTGAAAATATTCACTGATTATTGTTTAAAATGTAGAATTTCCTCTCAAAAGGCCCAATTGCTAAATCATTTTCCAGAGACCGGGGGAGGGGGAGAGGAAAGCTATTTCATATTTGTGTGTGTGGAAACACACAAACATGGCCTCTTAAAATACATGCTCCATCCATAAATACCTTCACGTGTAAAGACTTAATTCACCTGTGGTAACCATTGTTGGATAGGGATGCCAATGAGTTAGGCCCAAAGCTTGGGCTCATGCTGCTCTAAACTTGACCTAATTTAAAAATTGGAAGCTCGAGCTTGAGCTCCACAAGAGCTTTAGATTTGTGCCCAAGCTTGAGCGTGAATAGTAACATTTAAGTATGGATAGGGTTGGAGATTGAATTATTTTGAAAAGATTTTTGTTTGAATATAAGCTTCAATTAAATGAATCAAGTACTTTCTAAAGTTGCAAAGTATGACTATTACGAAAGTAACTTAAATTAATCAAATGTTGAATAACTTAAAAGACATGACTTAATTGATTTGATCAAATAAATTTTTGGTAACATTCATATACAAACAAATACCTTGTGACCTAACCAGCCCAACCCATGTTTAAAACATTATAGAAAATAAAAAAATACAAAAATGTTTCAAATGTATGTCAACAGAGCATTTTTATTCAATCCTTTTAATTAAACATGTTATACCCAAATGTACCCCTTTTCCAAACTTTTGGTGTATCTATCTTTTAAAAAATTTAACAATATTTCAATAAAAAAACCCGACTGACCAAATTATTTATATTTTACTATTTTTTTTTAATCTTTGTACACTGCACCTAAGATTATTTAGAAGCCAAATTTGGACCAGCTTTGTTCGTCTGTTAAAAGTCAATTCGGCAAATTAGTGAACTTAAAATAAAAATCAAAGTCCAGTCATTGGCCAGATCTGGGTCGGATTTAGTCAGCGCGAACAGGCATTCGCACCAGTTCGCACGTGCCGTTTCGAGTCGCAGTATCCCTTGCTACTAAATCCGCTTCCAGTCCCCTCACCCTAACTGCTGCTACTTCTCATTAGGTTTTTCCTTCTCCCTCCCGTCTGAAAATTTCTAGATACGATTCTCTTGTTTTGAGGTAAATCTCTTGATCGACGTCCTATCTATTGTTTTTAATGATCCTAGAAGATGCATTCGTTTCTGCTGTTATCACATCTCTCTTTCTCTCTCCCTCTCTTCTTGGTCAACATCCAATTCAGTGTACATGGCATAGAATCGCATTGACAGGGAAAGTTCATTGAACTCCCCTTAATTGAATTTGTGGACTGTATGTTTCTTATAATTATCTAATTGCATACATAGAAGCAGACGTTCATATCTTGTAACAATTGCTTTATTGATTTTATAATAGAGGGAATTAAGGCGATTCTTTGATCCTTCCAGTTTATATCGGAAGCAGATTTTGGCTGCAAATTCTGGATCATCTTATGTGGGCTTGTCAGTGAACATGTGTAGTAGTGTGCTGTCACTGTTATAAGCACAGTATGTAGCCGGTCCTTATCTTGTATTGTCGACCTATTAAAATGTGAATTTCACTATGTACCAATAAGATGCTATTTAATTGCATCTTATAGTTTCAATATACTATACGGGTCAAAGCATCAGAATCATTACCTTTTTATAAGAGTTGTTATGGAATCTAGATTGCTTCTGCTGTCTTCAGTTCTTCTCTCTTTTTCGTGATCTTTTTTTTTTCCCCTCTTTCTTGATTGATATCTATTTCAATATAAAACACTTAGAATTACATTGATGGGGAAAATGTTCATTGAACTCATTGGCAATCGGATTTGCAGACTTCATTCCCGAGAAACATACCAATAAGATTCTTACCCTTTTTCTTTGTTTGTATCTATTTAGATAATGATAGCATTATTACTAATTTCTTATTTTATGTTTGATTTATCGTATTTCACCTTTTCAAGCATGATGATGGGATGATAACGATGATTATGATCCCAATCATTTCCCCATCTATCTGAGGTCCCTTTTTTGAGTTCTACATTTTTATTATACTCGACCAAAATACATATTCTCAATCACTCAATGATCAACCGCCCCCTTCCTTGCTCAATTGATCCTAGCCTTTAAAGGCTCCATTTGGCCCCAACGCCTTAAGGTTTCAATTCTCTTCATTGGAGATGTTTTTGGCCATCTACTTCAATGCTTAGGCCATCTTAAATGGCATTTCCTCATATCCTCATTTATTAGTGCCACCTTTAAGGTTTTTATTGTCATATGTAGTTCTGTCTTTTAATGTTACTCCACTCATCCATCGAAGTATTTCACATCTCTGTTTCCTTACTTTAGCTACTTGTCTTTTTTTTTTTTCTCTCCCCATTTCCTAACTTTTAGCTCCATGTAGAATCTATGGTCTAATTGTTGTCTTATAGAATCAATCTTCTTATTTGCTCTTATTTGCATGGTTCTATCGTTATCTAATTTATCACAATGTTGCACTAAGTATTTGTTTTGTCAATCTTTAGATTATTTATTTCAAAAGCTTTGCTCCATAATTATAGATTATTGTCATCTAACTAATGATTGCTATCTCGTCCGCAATCAAGACCCGTGTTTGAAAAGTCAAAAACTCTACTTGACTTGATTTTCACTGGGTTGAGTTAACTCGAAGGCTTAGACGAGTTTTCATTGGTCAAAATGCCAATACATGGTCAAATTTAAAAAATAAGAGTAATATATATGTCTGAATACATTTTAAAAATATAGAATATAAGCATATATGCTATAAAATACTAATTAAAAAGGAAAATGTCTTAAAATTAAAAGAACAAGAATCAAAAGATGAAAAAAATGTTGAGGAAGAAATAAAATGAATAAATGAATAATAGGGAAAAATGAATGAAAAAAGGATAAAAAAATAAAAAACAAAGATGAAAAATGAAGGAATAAGGATCAAAAGATAGAAAAGAAGGTAAAAAGAAAAAAGAAGAAAACGAAATAAAAAGTTGAAACCTAAAAGGAAATGGAAAATAAGAAGAAAAAAGTAAAGACAGAAAAATGGTGAAAAAATGAAGAAGTGGGAAAAGAAAGGACTAACAAAGAAAAAGAATGGAAGGAGGAGAAGGAGAAAGAAAAGAAGGAACCTTGAAAGGAGATGTAGGTTATTCTTATCTAGTGTTCTTTGTATCTTCTCCCCTTCTCTCTCTCTCTCCCTCTCCCTCTCCCTCTCCCTCCCTCTTTCTCTTTCTCTCTCCTCCTATGTTTTAGGGTTTGGACTTTAGAAGCAATATTTATGTAAATGTTTTTTTTTTTCCAAGTTTGTCCCTAAGATTTTTTTCAAATGATTCTTGTTGCTTTTACAAATATTTAGATTCGACCCTACTTGCTTAAGTTTCCAGCTTGACCAGGTGAATCGATTGAGTTAGGCTGAAAACTTGAGGACCATTTGAATTTTTCTTGAGTTTCTTGTTTTTCACTTTTTCTAATTGAGTTAGAGTAGGCCAAGTGAAAACTGGGTTTTTTGCACCATGATCAACACCTTCCTAATTGTAAGCTCCATTTACTGTTTTTTGTAATGAAAACTTAACTTGTAAAGTATTTCATTCAATAGAAAAATGAACAAAGGAGAGAAACAACATACGAGATGCATACTAGTCCTCAAATACCGAAAGAAATTGAAGATCACCCCATTTTTTTTCTTGAAAGATCACCCCACTTATTACAAAAGAACCATCATAACTATTGTAAAGATTGACCTTGGACTTCGGCAAAAAGCTTCTAACTTGGTATTTTGATCACTCTACACTTTTTTTTTTCCCCAGTATTTTGGCATTGCCATGTGCATTACTTGGTCGATTAATACACACATATTATATCTTTCAAAATAAAAAATAAAAGAAATAGATGCATATTATGGAAAGGATATTGTTTGGGTGAGTTCACAAGTTATATTTTACATAAATAGAAAATAATATACACATTATGGAAAGGTCATTGCTTGGGTGAATTCATAAGTTATATATTACAGAAATAGCAAAACCCACTTAAAAAAAAAAAGACTTGGGTTCTACCTTTGAAAAAAAGGACTTGGGTTCTTATGAACTTCCTTTCTAGAGTAATTTATTTATTTTTTGATAAAGAAGCAACAAGAAATATAACTAAAGGCTTCCAAGAGTCAAAATCTTAAGAATTGATCATTTTAGAGAGGTACTTGGTCACCTTCAGTCATTACCTAAAACATTACCTGCCTTAATTAACTCTCATTGTGTCCTTACCTTTCATGACAATAACTATATCCATTACTTTGTGGGAGTATTTGATTTCTTTTTGGAAATGTAAAATGAATTTATATTATTATAATACATACAATAGGAAATAGCGAAATATGAAGTACAATGGTCTTATACCTTAAAGTTACGAAGTTATCCCCTCATGCACTTCATCCTTCACTCCAAGGTACTTCCTTAAATATGTCCATTTTATTACCTTATTTGGCCAACGGCAAAGTGACATTGTTTGCCAATCTCCTTACATGACAGATTGATACAACTTTATGATATGTGTCAACAATTTCTCCTCTCTAGTTATCATCATTTACCTCCAAAGGGCTTCCCTTTCTTGAAGCCCAAATAGTAGCATTTGGAAAATTTCCTTCAGTGACCATCTTGCTTGTGAACCCACCTGAAATAATTTGATGCTTTCATGATGGCTATAAGCTCCTTTTTAGTGACTTCTTTTAGGATGGTCTACGAGAAAAGACACATGTCCCCCCTACAGTCATGCTATACTCCACGATCTCCTCCAATCTAGGTTTCTCCCTAGTTGCTCTATCTACAATGAATTTGAAGAAAATTTCTGGTGGATGCTTTGCTTAACTTTGTTATTATTAGTCTCTGCACTCAAACATGAGGCTCAATTTCTCTCAAAATTTGAGGCATTAAGACCTCTAAACTCCTTTCATCTGATCAATCATAAGATTAGTCTATATCTAGTATCTTCAAATGCTTCATTTAATTTTTCCTTTACTTCAAAAACTCTGATGTTCTTTTCCTTTTAAATGGACCAAAGAATTGCTGTTTGTCTATGTCCAGTATCTTCAAATGCTTCCTCTGATTTTTCCTTTCCTAAAAAACTCTTTTTTTTTTTTAATCTTTCAAAAAAAAAAAAACTTTATTGTTTTTTCCCTTCCAAATGGACCAAAGAATTGTTGCTTCATGAACTTTTCTGTGTTTATGGCTTCTCATTGTTTTTGTTAATTACATCATGCAATGATCTATTCCTTACCCATGCATGGCCAAACTGAGATAGCTATTTGTTCAAAGCCTCAGAAAATTGCAATCAACAAAGAGATGGTCAATTTGATTCCGCTTCTTGATCTCACAAGGCACTGGTCACATCATCTTCTTCAAGGATTATTCTTCATTATTGAAGGACGCTCTTTGTTAGCAATCTTCTTTTTACCTCGGGGCAACAAGATGTTTCCACTCTCGATGTGGCCAACTCTTTTGAAGTCGGCACACAGTTGGTCAAGTAGATTGACTTGCCTTAGGGACCCCAAGAGAGGTCATAGGTTGAGTTTAAGTTTTTTTTTTTGGAAGGTAACTTTATTAATAATCAAGGAAAGAACAAGGAAAAAGAAAAAACCCAACAACAGAAACAAAAGCGAAAACCCCCAATTACAAAGGAGGATTACACGAATCTGAATCCAATGATAACCCCTGCTTGGCTAAAACATCAGCCACTGAGTTAGCTGATCTAGGAATCCAAGCAATCTTAAAGTCAAAAGAAGCAATAGAATGCCGGATCCTCTCAACTCTGTCTAGATACTGTCAAGGACAAAGAGATCCCACCATGCAACCCACCACCACCTTCGAGTTGCCTTCCACCAGACACATGAAATTCAGGCGACGAGTTTGGTAATGTTAGATCTATCTTTTTACCCTAGTATGTTCATTAATTGCTACTTTAGGACCATTATTATCAAAATCTTACGCTACATGATATGTATCTTACGATTTGTAAGATATGACAGGAGGAGCGATCTGTATATGTTTAGAAATTTTATGATTCCTATGGATAGTAGAGCTACGGAGCTATTTGAATGTGAAAGCATGAAACTTTTGATTTTGATGGTTTTTAAGGCTTGAGTTGTTGCCATCTAGAGCCTTTGGATTTTGCCTTTTAGGTTATTGTTGACTTTTAAGCATTATTTGGAATGAGTATTAGTATGATACTTTTGAAAGTTGGAACTTTGAAATTTGAGCTTCAATAAATAGTTATAGAATATCCACTTAATATTGAGAGATAATTTGCAGAGTTAATCATATTAGTACTTCTTAGCTATCCTTTTTGTTATTTCATTATTATATGTATTTGGAGTAACACCCTTATGAATCTTATGATTTATGGTTTATGACACCCTTATGAATCTTATGATTTTATGGTTTATGACACGATTTGTTAGTCAAGACGCATAACGGTTTTACGATATGATTCGATTTTAATAACATTGTTTAGGACCTAAGTTGTATGGGTACGGGTGCAAGTTTTGGAGTTCGATACGGATGCGAGCTTTGATCTCGACAATTCAGAAAAATAAGACTTGGGGACAGTCACCATATTTAAATATACCTAAATTTATTTGAAATGAAAATAAGGTGAAAAAATAACAGTAATAGAAAATAATGTACTAGTTTTACTCTTAACAATTAGGTAACAAACAGATTAATATTTTAATTACATTTTTAGAGGTGAAAGGTGTTGCAATATTTTAGTTATCTTGGAGAACAATGTTAAAAAGCACTAGAAAAGCCTGTGAAGAATGGGCTGCAAGTGCCAACATATGTGCGAGTGAACACAAGTGCGTCACACATCAGTGTTTGTGCAACAGAGTTTAGGTTCCACGTGTTGTCTTATTCAAATGATTTTCTGTTGTTTTGTTTTCCTAATAATTTTGTAGCATTCCCTGTCTGTTCTGTCACATTGTATATTGAAGTGGGCCCTTTGTTTGCAGTTGCTACATTTTAATGTTGTCTTTTTATTCATTTTCTTTTAGCTCTCTGTTTCTACTTAGTTTTAGCCTTTATTTATTTGGCTTGTTGTATTGCTGCAGATTTTGGTCTTTCCTTTACCTGGTTGGACATGTTGAAGATTAATGACATGAAAATTATGTGGGATAAAAGGGCATGATAATCCTAGTGCTATGAAGGGCCCTGAAAGTGTTCGTCCTCAAGCTTCTAGCTTTAGGAACATGAAACTCACACCTCCTGTTGCTGCTTCTGATAGGAAATTTCCAGACATTTCATCAAAAAAAAGGAAAGCAGAATTTCTGGACCAACATTGCAGTAACACAGTAAATTTTGATGGAGTCTCTGAGCCATTTAAAGGCAATCATAGAGATGACTCAGTATATCTCCTTCCAAGAGTGTCAAATTCACAGCATAATGCTGGGGTATTTTCTGGGAGGAATGTGCAAGGAGATGCTCTTAGAATGATGCCAAATCAAAATTCACAAGTCACAGAGTCTTGTAATGAACTCTCTCAAATTGGTAAGCACCATTTTTATGACCGTAATAACTATTCAATGACTATGCAGAACAAGGATGGAAATTTCCAAAGAGCTGCAGTTGAAAAAATGCATAATACTTGTGCGAGTGTTCAACATCTTTTGGTTCATAATAATGAATCATCATGTTCTCTTTCATTCAAATCACCAATCAGCGAGATGTCCATTTTACCTGTTGTACCGCATCAAAAATATGACACGGCTATACCAAATGATAGACATAAACTTGAGTTGTATTCTGGTATACATAATGTGTCCATGGAAAAAGATCACACTGTTGACAATTTTAAGGGTGGGTTGATCTTTGAGCAGAGAAATCATACAGATGATTTGTTGCATAAACCGTTGAGTTCACCTTCTGATATTTTGGCGGCTTCAGAAGTGTCACAGCACAGTATAACGAAGAATCAGAAATTAGGTCATTATGGAAATGAAGATGGCACTACCTATGTTCATGATTCCACTAAAATTGGATCAGCTTTTGAGTTCAAACAGAATGGTGCAGGGACTGTAAATGTCTCAAGTTATGGACTTTGTTGTTCTCAAACTTCCGCTTGCGATGATGGAAAGGAAACTCATGCATCTTATAAGTATCCACAAGCTGAAGTAAATTCTAGTGCTTTATCGTGGAATAGATTCTCAGGCTTTAATGTGAATGGTAAAACTGAGAACCAGCTTGGTTCTGTCACATGTCAAATGTCAATGCTTGAAAACTCTTCCATTCATGAAGAAACATGTGTTGAGGGTGGAAAGGTTAATGTTGAAGCTAAAAATTCCACAGATAACATGACCAATGTTATAGAGAAGCCTGATGGATCAGATGTAGAGAAGATGGACCCCTCTGTGAAGAAAAAATTACCAAATGATGTTAATAATTCCACAATGATATCCCTCGAGCATGGTGGTGATCCCTCCTCCTGGTCTCCAAATCTTGGTGGAAAAGGTGCACCACATGCTGGAAAAGTACCTCCAAAGATGTCTGAAAAGCTTTGGGATGGTTCACTTCAGCTAAACGCATCTATAACTGTGTCTGCAGTTGCTTTCTTTAAAAGGTCCGTTCAATTACTTGAACTTTCAATTATTCTACATGGACTTTATCTCATTTTTTCAATTCAATTGAATTGGTTGGAGTTGGCAAGTTTAGATTATGATATCAGTTAGTGCTGTCCCGTTGTTCCCAATATTGTGGTATTAGGTGTATTGGGTTAAATGCTTCTTCATTCCACCTTGCTGTTTTGCTTCAACTGGTTTCTTTATTAGGTTATCAGATGCTGTATCCTTGTTTTTGAGGTCTAGAAACCTAAACTAGTGGATAATTGAGATTTTCAAATGTATGTAATGTATAGGGCTGAAATTTGTGCGGGTCGGGCTGGGTTTTGACAACCCTAACCATGTGAAAAATGGTTGAACCCGACCCGACCCAAATTGATAACCCGAATTTGTCAACCCAACAGACCCTAGTCAATCTGAGTGTTAACCTGACCCGACCCGAGTTGGACCTCCAAACCAACCTTCTGTTGTAAGACAAATACTCTGAACAAGTGAGATAGAAAATTAAAAAAAAAAAAAAATTGAAGATGAAGCGATCCGAGAAACCCACTCAGAAAATCTGAAGGCAAAAGCCAATCCGAAACTAAACATTCCATGATTAGGAAAAAACACCCAAATGAATGTTAAAAGAGAAAAAAGAAGAAAAGAGAACCCTTCAAATCACCAAAATAAAGAGAACCCATCTAAAGAAACATTGAGTTGCATTAGCTTCTGAATATGAAGTACTAGTCTTAGAAGAACTGATTTCAGATTCGGAAGTCGGCATGATATCATCAAGGACTCCTCTTGGAGAGCACTCGTCAACGGCATCTCTGGTTTCCATCTCCATGTCTAAAGATCTTAATCTTCAGCAGGATCAGAGGCCAAAACTACATCATCTGGAATTTTCATCATTGATGGAAAATACCTTTCCTTTTCCAAGGGTTTTTACCACAATGGGTTCACAAGAAGCCACATCAGAAGCTTCATCAACAGTCCCTGCCATGGAAAAATTTGGAAAAGAGAAGGAAACAAGAGAAAGCATATCTTGAAAAACCTGACACGCATAAAATAACATTTGGAAAAATAAAAAATAAAAATATAAAAACATCATACTTACTAGCCTCTTCATGAGCTTATTCCAAAACAAGAAGAGAATAAAACCAGTTTTAGAAAAGAACTGCAACCCAGAGCTGAGGAAGAAGAAGAGAAGCAAAAATGAAAAGGCTGGTGCTTGAATATTGGAGAAGAAAATGGAAGGAAAACAAAATGAGAAGGGTCATTGTCGGGTTGGAGAGAAGTTGTAGGAACGGCTGAGGTCTCATACATCCACAGTCTCACTCTCGATTAGGGATTTTGGCCTTTAGGTTTTGAAATTTTAACTTTATATTAGTGTAGGAATCATGTCTGGTCAGGGTTTCATTTCAAATTCTTCAGCCTAACCCGACCTGAATTTCATGCAGGTTTTTTTTTTCTTTAAACCGATGAGACCCTAATTTAAAAATTGTATAACCCAACCCATGATTTTTTTCGGGTCGGGTCATGCAGGTTGGGTCAAAACCCGACCCAAGTTTCATCCCTAGTTATGTAGTTAAAAAATGGAATTGGAAGATACATTGTTGTGCCTTTTAGTAGTTTGAAGATGCATGCGGTCACAAACCGATACAATGTTTTTATATGTCGTCAACTCACTGTTCATTTCCCTCAATATAGCTTAAAAGCTATGTGGAGGAAGTATTTTTGTTATTATGCTTCCTCGACATAGCTAAGCAGTGGTGATGATGCCATATCATTTTCTGAGTCATCCAAGTTAGTCATCTTGAGAAGAAAATGATCTCATTCAGTTAATTTATGCATGCCATTAAGAAACCTCTCTTGAAGTGATGAGCTCCGCAATAAGAGTGAAGAAGGACCAAAGAGATACTAATGACCGTGATAGTTAAAGAAAAAAATAGTACTTGATACTGGTCTTTTAATCAAGTCACACTGGATTTCTGACATCTGAAAGGTGATAAGGCAATTACTTGTTGCTTCCCATAATATCTTTTGCTGTTTGGAAAGGAATATAATGTACAACTATGAAAATCTAACTGGGTATAAGTATTATAGGATTTATCTGTCCTCTTGTCCAATTGGAAAGTGGTTGCTCATCCATTATGACCAACTTGACATCTCCTATTTTAATAGGGGGAAAGGGTGGGTTGGGGTGGGGGCTTGTGGCATCATCTTGACTTGATTAGGGTTGTTCTTGGGCATGGTCTTACCACAAATTGCATTTTACAACTTTACCTTTTTTTCTCTTACTATTTTACTAATTTTACTTTGTAGTACTAAAAAGTAGTTTGCTTTGCTGGCAAAGAAGTTTACTTTGCCGGTTCATAGTTAGACTTTTAGGGCACAATTTGCAACCACAAAGGTTGTAATGTATTTTGTTTTATAGTAGAGTTTTAGGGTTGAGTATTTCAACCATAAATGTTGCAACTATAGGTTTGCATTTCTGCTTTGTAGTAGACTTTTAGGGTTGAATGTTGCTACCACAAAGGTTGCAAGCTGAATATGACAGGTTTAGTGGGAAACTCAATCAACCTTTTTGTTGAAAACATTTTAGAATATTACAAAAGAGAACATTTTTGCAACCACAAAGGTATTGAGCTAAATATGATAGGGAGCTGGTGGGAGCACAGAGAGAGAGAGAGAGAGCATTTTACTATCTTTGATCCCAATTAGATCGTTGTGCATGTTGCTCAACATAGTACAGTGTGCACGTTGATCCAGTTAGAGTCAATTCTGATACACTTCCATGTTACGGTGAGCTTAAGTAGATGTTCCTTCCTTAGGAACTTCTCTGATGTTGGTCAATGTCTCAAGGACACTCTGCTCATCTAGGAGATATTGGATCTTGTGGTGCCAGATGCTACAATTGGTCCTGTTCAATTGAGAGAGAGATTATTTCCAACAGCCCTGAGGTTGCGAATCATTTGAGACATTGGACGCAGGACAAAGAGGTAGGGTAACCCTAAATACCTAAATTTGGCTCCCTACCGATTAAAGGGATGAGAATAATGTACCCTATATCTACTATGGCTGAAATTAAGAAGACAATTTAATACTAACAATTCAAAAATATAAGTTTACGACAAATAACACACAAAATCTTGGAAATCTAATGGAGAATATAAGAGTATGGAAATTAAATGGCTTTATTAAATGATAAAATAAGGTTTTAAATGAAATGGGCATATGATGGGCTGTATTAGAGTTAAAGAAAGGGGGCGGTAATAGGATTGGCTAAAGAGGAGTCATGAAAGCAAGGAAAAAAGAGGCTTACAGCAACATGGAAATAATTTTAAAGGTGCGGCAGCACGTTAGGGCAATTTTATGGGTTGTGGTTGGCTGATTTAGGATCCAAGGGTGATACGGAAGTGGTAAAAGGGAGGGACGGAGGCAAGAGAATGGCCAAAAGGGGTTGAGGTCAAGGCTGGAGGCTTCAAAGGAGGGAGACAAAGTTAGATCTGGCTTAAGAGGGGGAGGCGGCAGCTGTAGAAGTTTGAAGAAGGGTTGTGGCAGCAGTTTAGAGGGATGGGAAAATGATCTGAAGCAGTTAAGCACCAGGGGAGGGCAGGCGGAAGTTGTATGGGCTGTTGGAAAGGTGGTGGCAGGGGGAAATGGGCAGCAGGTGGAGGCAGAAGTAAGGAATAGGCAAAAGAGGACAGCGGCAAAGGGGAAGGGAGTTTTGAAGTAGCGGCAAGGCTTGAGGGTTCGTTTCAGATGGCCAAAAGAGAACAAAAGAGAAGAGGGAAGAAGAAAAAAGAAAGGGGACTAGGGAGAGATGAGAGATAGAAAATATGTCCCTGATAGAGGAAGAGGCTTCGCACCCGTTCTGATGGCTTCTCGCCGTCCTTCAGCTTCTCACCGGAGGCTCGTTGATTTCTCACCAACGCAACATGCGCATGAGGATTTTTTCCACAGCAGCAATCAATTCTTTCTTTTCATTAACTGATTACCCTAATGAGGGTTACATGGCTTTTATAATAACTCAAAACAAGGAAAGACCAACATACTCCTAATTACAAGAATGATTAAAATACGCTCAAAATATCCCAAATGACATAAATGAAAAAAAACTAAAACAGATAAGAAAAAGGAATAAATAAATAAAATAAATCTTCTGATAGTGCTCCGCATCAGACATTCCTAATATTCTCAACTATTTTTATCTTAGGAGCCATCTTATGTCTCAAATTTCAGCTTTATAACGCGCGACCTAGTGGCTAAGCTACCTGCATAGCAGAGATAAAGTGAGTCCCACGTCTCTTTGGCCATTTTACCATCTTTGAATTTCCCAATTAGATCATTGTGCATGTTGCTCAACATAGTACAGCGTCATTGTGCATGTTGCTCAACATAGTACAGTGTGACGTTGATTCAATTTGAGTCAATTCTGATAGACTTCCATGTTACGGTGAGCTTAAGTAGATGTCCCTAGGAACTTCTATGATGTTAGTCAATGTATCAAGGAGACCCTGCTCGTATAGGAGATATTGGATCTTGTGGTGCCAGATGCTATAGTCCGTCCTGTTCATTTTTTCTTTAGCAGTTAAGTTAGTAATAGCATTTTTGGATGCCATTATCACTTTGTAAACAATGCACTAAAAATTAGGATATCTTACCATGCAACTTGCAATACAAATTCACAACATTCCTTACAGAAACAATCAATTATTTGACCCATGTTACTTGATCAATTTTTTTTAAGACTTCAATACTTGTAATTATCTCCAATTTTCATTGATTCAATAACCAATTGTTAATCCATTTGTGCATATTCAGATGAGGAGCCATCACTTCCACTCATCTATTCACAAACAATTCATGTTTGTAGTAATATTTCTGTATGAACAAATGGGCGTAACTTAAAAGTGTTCTTAATTTAATGGGGCCCAGAACATATTTATTATGAATGGGTCTCATTCTAGTCTTCTTGGATACCGGCCAAAAAGACACAGCCTTATTGGGTGTGTGTGGGTTTGGCATGGATCTAATAGCTAGATGTGTTATATGGGCCAATCACATAACTTTGGCCCATGAAATATTTGTTGGCCAAAAAATATAAGTGTCCACAATTGATAAGAATAAGAGGGCAAAATTCCCTTCATTTTGGTTCAATTTGCATCCATCATCCATCAGCAAGCCCACATTTAATTTTAAATGAATTTTGCTTTAAATTTAGGCCCAAGTTGTACATATGTAAATTTATTATGGAAATTCATCACATTCATATGCCAATAAATACATCTACCCAACATCTTAAAATGGATCAGCCTAGAAGCATATGTGTTTTTGGTATAAATTCTGTTTCATAAATATTTTCTAATTTAGTTTATGATTGTAGCCTAGAAACATTTGTACGCCCGAAGATTTCTGCTGGCCTAGAACATTTTGCAGGCCCAGAAAGTTCTGCAAGCTCAAAAAATCTGCACATCCAGAAAAAAATTACAGACCCAGAAAATTCTGCAGGTTCATAAAACATTCTTGAGTCAAGTAATCAAGCATAAATGGGCTTAAATTTGGTTCATGAGTTCTAAATAGAACTTAAGATCTAACGAAACCATGAACATAAACAATATACTTGTTTAAAGTGTATGGTCCAACCATGAGGAGGCCTCATAGAGTGATTAATTAATAAAGTTAGGCCTGTTGCAATTTTCTTGGATCTCTTAAGATTTCTCTTTAAGTCCATCAGCCCATCAAATTATGTTTTTCTTTTACAAGTGATCCAGAAGGATTTCATGGCTATTGATTGGGGCTCAAATATATGGTTCTCAATCATATATAAAAAAATAGTATATATATATATATATATATTTTAAATTTAATCTAGGCCATTCAACCATGTTGGATCCAAATAACATCTCATGATTTTCATGTTTGACCAAGAAGGGTATGTCATGGATCCATGTACAAAAAAGGTACATGTGACTTGTCCTTTAGTAGCCACGTGTAGTACATGCAAAGGCAAAATGTTGCTTTCAAGTTTCGTTCATGGCCATACTCTGAGTGTGTGCTAATGTACATGAATGTGTGCCCATAGTGTGGGGTCATTATGATAAAATATGATCAAAGACGCCAATTTATTAAATCTACATGAAAAAATTAAATCGGGTTACCTCTTCTACCTCTTCAACGAAGAATGTTCCAGCTATGTTAGCAACATCCATGAGATGGGAAAGATGGAAGGAGTTTTTGGATAGGAGTCGTCTAGATGGGATGAGATTAGACTTATAATATGATAAGCTCTATCTAATAAGATAGACTTATCATGGAAAATGATAACCCCTACCTCCATTGGGAAAATTCTATTTAAGGAACTCCTAAGGTGAAGATGAGTGTGTCGTACATCACACAATTCTCCTCCCCCTTCTCTTTTGAAGTGTTCTTTGGTTTTCATTGTTAGGTCCTTACGTTTTGGAGTGTGGAGACCATTGAGATCTATATTTTGAGAACCAGCTGTGGTGACAGTTGGTGTAAATGGTTAAAAGGATGTGTTAGTTTTTTTGCTCTTTGCGCAGTTCTGTTTATGAACCAAAGGGTTTCTTCAAAGCGAGCAGAGGTGTTAGGAAACGTGGTCTCTTGTTGGTCTATCTTTTGCCATCAATTTGGAATCACAATTTTGTCTTATTGAAAGGGCAAAAATGAGAGGTATTTTGCAAGGTTCAATATGGATAACTCTTACATTTTGATCCCCGATATTCAACACATGGATGATGCAATCATCTTGTGTGGTGCCGATAAGGGTTATATTCGAAATCTTCAAGCTATGTTACATTGGTTTGAACTGTGCTTCGGGCCTCGTATTGACTTACCCAAATGCAAATTTTTGGCATTGGGTTCAACCCCCAACATCTTTCTCATTTGGCTTCAATTTTTCGATGTAAAGTTGGTTCCCTCCCCACATTCTACTGTGGTTTTCCCCTTTGCTTGGGTTAGCTTCCTAAGAAGCTTTGCAATCCAGTTATTCAGCACTTCGATAATTGTTTGTCATCTTGGAAAGATAAGTTCGTTTCTTTTGGAGGTAGATTCATCCTTTTCAAGTTTGTTCTCTTTGGCCTCTCTATATACTTGATATTCATTTCTAAACCACTTGCTAGTGTGATTATGAGATTAGAGCCCATTGAGAGGAATTTCTTGTGGAATGACATTGAACAAGAGATATCATCTAGTTTTTTGGAATAGGTTTACAAATCCATTGAGGAAGGAGCTCTCAGCATTCAACCTATGGTGCAATGAACTTACTAGATGGGCTATGACAGGCAATTCTTATAGACAAACATAGCATTGATGTTGGAGGTTGGAGAATTGATAATTCCCAAACTCATTAGGGCTCTGTGATCTAAAAAGTATTCAGAAGGTGGCTCCTCCCTTTCATAGTTATATCAAGTATGTTGTTGAGATTGGTGCTTTAGTTCTATTTTGGCATGTTGTTTGGCTAAGAGATGTTCCTCTCACAAAATTCTGATGACTTGACAAATTTAATTCTCTATTGGTGCTTATTACAATTTGTTTCCTATGAGATCATCATTTTGTTCGGATGTTGGCTTTTGATGTAATCTTTGTGATAAGAGAGAGTTACTTATGGGAGAGCTCAACTTGATACACTTGAATAACTCCAAAGCCGACCATTGAAGCTAGGAGTATGGACACCGTATTTTGGTATTTCCTGAGATAAACAATGCCATAAAGAATGATGCCTTGAATTTGGTCCCTTACAATGATTGGCCATGGTGTGGATTTGATAAGGAATAGAAGCCAATTCTAGTATTAGTAAAATACCGTGATTTTCTTCACTTTTGACTAGGCAACACTTGCCTCGAGCCTACAATTAGGACAAAAAATGTGGTTGTAAGGCAAAAAAGTTTTAGGATGTTGAACACTTTGGCGCCTTGCGGCCTAGTGCTCAGCGGTTAGTATCTGGTTTTTGAATTTAGGCAACATGACGAGAATCTAGTGGAGGAGATGATGACGGCTAAGGTCATAACTGTAAGAATTCTGACCACCAACTGATGAAGGTGATGTTCTTTCTCATACACTTTGTTGAACCATCAACTTGAGATAAAATTTAGATCTGAATCTTCAAATCCGAATCAAGGACTTCTACAATAAAAACCCTAATCTAGCTCTCGATTTCTCTCAAGAAAAAGAAAGGTGGCTCTAGTTTCACTAGGATAATTTTGATTGATTAAAATTCACCTTTGAAATTAGGTGTTCTAAGAATTCAATTAGAACGTGGAATTGTGAATTTGAATGCAATGGAATTAATTGAAATCCAAAATTAAGATGCAATTCACAAATCATATGCATGCAGGAATTTAAATCTGGCACTAATTCGAATTGAAAATCTAAGAACCTTCTTAAGAATAAAGTTTGGATTGTGGAATCCAATTTCAATCATAGATTGGTTGTATGCAAGACATGAACTTTCAATTCACTATGCAAATTAAAACACCAACACTTAGATCAAAATTAACTCAACACAAAGCACAAATTAAATTCAAAAGAACCAAACCAGAGCTCACCACACTTGGAGAGACTCTAACCCAAAGCTTCAAGCTTCAATTGTATTCAAATTCTCATCTGCGCGACAAATTTGCCCAAGCCTTGACTTTATAGGCTTCTAATCAACTAAATTTTAGGAAATTAAATATTAAAAAATTAAACTTGCTAATCCCAAGGCCATGCACACCCAAGCAATTGCCAATTGGGTTTACTGCTAGTCTTAGTTTCTACCAATGGGAAAAATCCATTTGGAATTATTACATCATAAAAGAAAATCCAAAAAAGAATTATTACATCATAAAAGTGACATGGACAAATACCCAACTCTGGGTAGCTCAATTGGTTACTTCTCGCCTTAAGAAGCGAGAGGTCGCTAGTTCGAGTCCTAGTGGTGGAAACTGTGGGCGTCCTGTTTGTGTGTGGGGCACTTCCCCGAGGGGTTCAAGGGAGCCCTTGCCTCGTTGTTCCCCTCCGTTATCCAAAAAAAAAGTGACATGGACAAATCTTGGCCCTTCATTCCAATCCTTGCTTGATTTGAAGCTCCCAGAATCTCTCCTAAAAGGTCCACATGCCCAAGCTTGGAGATTCATTCTATTTTTGAGTTTCCAAATTGGGTTTTGTGGTCCACAAGCACTCCCTGTGCTACCGACCTTCCGAGTATGCAAGATTCCATGCCGTGTGGCATCCTATGTGGCTTCCATGTAGGCGATGATGTGATCAGCTTGCATGCAGCAAATGGGCTTCAAATCTTGGCTTTTAAGGCCCAAAACACCATGAAACAGGCCTTGGTCCATATCTCTCTTATTTGGGCTCAAAATTGTTTGGAGCTATGCCCGTTGGATAGCTTGTAAGGCCCTCTCTTCCCTCCATCTGTTCTTGAGTGGAATTGGAATGCAATTTCGTCTATGGAGTTAAATTGGTCCCCATCATCTTCATATGGATCATGATTTATTGTGATGGCCGCATCAGTAGATTCTTTGTTGCATTTCCAGTAGAGTACGAAAATATTTGCTATTGTTTTGTGCTTTTACCAATAAAAAAACCAAGATTAAAATCTAGGTGTGTGTCTGGATAAGGACTGCTGGCCATTGAATCACTTCTAAGATATTATAGTGGATGCTTACGCTCTTACTTGTCAGTTTAGTCTGTGATTAGGCCTAAACTAGTTCCTAGAAAATTTATAAATAGGGTCCATCCCAAACAATCTCTCTCCACCTTCTAGTCCTAATATTTTCCTTTTTGCATCTCTTCTATTTCTTTTTCAAGTCTCAGTAGATTGTTCTTTAGTTACTGCAAGCTCTCTCTCTCTCTCTCTTCCTCCAACCCCCCTCTATCCCTTCCTTCCTTTCCTTCTTTCTTTTTTCTCCCTTTTTCTTCTTCTCTTTCTTTTTCTGTTCCCATTTCAAGGAAAGCTGTGCAGCTTTTTTCAGAGAGGGGTTCATCGCATTATCATTTTTTTCTCCATTTTTCTTTTTATGCCTTTTCGTTTTCTTCTTCTCTCCTTTGATAGAATCCACAAGAAGCTTTCTAGCTCTCTTCTTCTAGGTTATTTTATTTTATTTTTTTTTTTTAAATTTCTATGTTCTCATTTCTTCTCCTCTAACTGTTTTCGTTATCTTTCTTTTTCTTTTTATTCTCGTTTTTACCATTTTCTTTCTCTGTTTTTTATTGTCTAACGTCTCACGAAGCTATTTAGCTTTCTTTAGTGGTAGTTTTTGTTCGTTTCATTCTGACCTCTCATCACGGTGCAAAACAATTATCACAACAATCCATTTATCATCCTCAAACTGTCTTCATCTGAGGGCTTCATTTGATAAGTTTCTGGCTTGCTTTTGTACCAGAAGTCAGTCCATGAGGTCTTGTCCTGTCCATCATACCTACCGTCATCCTTAGATTGGATGGTTTAGGACCCCATGTCTCAAATCTAACCATTCACCCTAATCTGAGACCAATGAGGCATATCTACTAGCTGGAATAATGTGATTTTGACTGGATGGCATGAACTAGGGAACTCTTGCTTCTTGGAGCAGATGTCAAGGTACAAGGGAAGTTTTTCCCCCTTTTCCTTTACATTCATTTGCTCAGTTTTGATGTATTAGGCCATCTAATTGGATTTGTAATCACAACTGCAATAATACAAAATACTTCAATTTCAGTATTTCACAAGAAAGCCAATTCAACTGTCTTCATTCCATCCTCTTCCCCTTCCTCCCTCCTAGTTTTAGAGGCTCTTGGAATGACGTTAGCACCATCTTGAGAATTGAGGACCCTTGATCTAATGTCTTGTAGGCAATCATCATACATGGGGTCCATCATTCCTTGCATCTTAGAATGGGTGGGAATGACATCATGCAATCCGGTCCAATTGCACTCACATCCAGAAGAAGTACAAGTTTGGCTTAAAATTCAAATTGCCATCTTTTGCAAATTTGGAGTTTAACCTCCATAATTCATCCACCAATCAAATGTAAAAGAAAATTAGGCACATCAATATGAAAATACTAAAATCCTTAGTTAATTAAAGTGAATGAATAATTTAAGGTAATAGAAAATACTTGGAAGCATTTTGTCACGATCATTAATAGCCAACTTACGCCCAAAGTCTCCTGATGCTTGTCTATAACATTTAAGCTCTTTGCTGATCAATGATTGTATTGCAATATCATCATAGTATAATGCTTCAATGCAATCAAGAACTTCACTAAAAGTCCGATCAATATTGACATTACTATAAAATTATGATGGATTAAGCCAATGCCCAGCAGCATGAAGTGGACGATGCAACTGATGATCCCAACGAGTATCTGTAATTTTCAAATAAAGAACAACTTCGGCCAACATTCTTGATGATGACAATGTCGATGTTGAATCGTCTCTCATTCTCTTATTGAGTGTCTTTTTGATGGCTTCTTTGTCTTTATGCATAGCCTGATAAATATAGCCCATTGAGAGCATATCATCACTGTCAACCATGCGTAACACTTTTACAAGAGGTTCAAATGCTGCCACTACAACCTCACATTCAGACCAAAAGAAAGAGGTCAAGATCAACTTAGTCATATCTTTGCCTCTTTGTTCTTTCATAGCCCATTTACTATCTATCCAATCTTTGCTAACAACCTTTGCCTGCAATCCGCCTTTATTCTTAAAAATACTTTGTAATGCTAGAAAATGAGTTGCAAAACGTGTGAGACGGATAATCTCATTTCCATCAGTATACTTCCTCATTAATATTAATACAAAACCATGATTGTATATAAATGTAGTTAGAGACCTTGCTTGTTCAATAACATTTTTCACCCTTTCCACTTTTGAAATATCTTCAAGCATCAAATCAATGCAATGGGCAGCACATGGGGTCCAATATATAGTTTTAAAATGAGTGGTTATCAACTTACACGCACTTGAATAATTGGGTGCATTATTTGTCACAATTTGAACCCCATTTTTTGGACCAATTTCTTCAACGACTCCTTTAAAAAGCTGAAACAACATCTCTCTCGTTTTTGAATAGGCACTTGCATCAACAAATTTTAAAAATTAGTCCCTTTTGTCAAATACACGAGAAAATTGATTAATGTCCTACCTCGTGTATCTGTCCATCCACCATCGGCCATAAGTGTGCATCTATAGTCTTTCCATACACTTTTAAAAGATTCTAAAGCACTTTGAATCTCAACAACATTTTTTTGTAAAAAATATCCGCGCAAATTATGAAAAGAAGGAGCTTTATATCTAGGACCTATACTTGCTGTAGCATCAAACATTTTTTGAAAATAGGGAGAATTAACGGCATTGATTGTGACACATGCATCATACAACCACCTACAAACAACCATATGTGCAGCCTCAGTGACATTTTTACTTGCCATTGCACTTCTAATGGTGGGTTGAGCTCCTTTTGTGGTTCGAGGAGGAAAGAAACTTTGTATACCCTTTCATCCTCCCTCATTGATGGCTATCCCTTTATTCTTATCACCACCACTTTTCACAATTTCTTGGATTTCATTCTCTTCCGATGATTGACTTATTTCAAAATGACTCCTTTTGCCATGTGAAGAAGTCTTTTGCTTTTTACTTTTCTTTTCATAAGCAACATCCTCTATATTTTTTATCATTGAGAAACTAACATGTGGCGGAACATTTTTACATATTTCAACTCCTTTGCCTTTGACTTGTGCTAAATGATGTTTCATTCAATTGATCCCTCCACTTTTAACTATTTTATCACAATAAAGGCACTGTAATTGATTATCATCAATTACTTTCACATGGTCCCATGCAATATCAGTCTTTCTGCATGTTGAGTGAGATGGGAGAACAAAATCAGACTTTGGAAAATTTGACATTGATACAACTTGTAAACTAACAAAAGAATTTGATAAATTAACAACAATAAGTTAAATTCCACTAACAAAAAATGTATAAACAAAATTAAAAACTAAAAAGAAAAACACGTGAATCACGACAAGTTGAATAAAGAAAAAACTCTACATGATATTTTGGTATTTCTCAAGATCGACCTATGATAATTTTAATACAATTTAGCTCCACCTTTACAATTAATTGTTGAATTCTTAACAAATATCTTAATTCTTATTGAATTCTTTTTCACATAGGCTGCATACGTTCTTCTACTTCCATTTTCTCAGTAACCACATCTAATTAATGCATAACTAAATTTATTTCAAATCATTAAACGTTAAATCATACATCCTTCTCTACCACAACCAATATTTTAAATTCCAAGAAAATGTCACGTTTATTCTATAAAATAAAATCATTGAAAATCAATGGGGAAAGTCTATTGGGATTCATGGGATATTCTATTCTAATTTTGAAGAACAAATTTTAAGAAATTATTTTATAATAAATTAGTGTAAACTTTAATCTCTAAACTTAAATTGAATTATTGACTAAATTTAAAAATTAAAGTTCAACCGTCTCTTATTCATTCATAAATAATAATTAAAAGTTGACACTAAGTATTATAAACCAATTTACAACAAAGCATATTGATAATTTTTTTCCATATACTCATTTATTTTCCATGTTTTATTAAGAGAAAAATAATAAAGATGATTAAAGAAACTTACCAAAGAAGATGAAGTAGAGGAGCCCAAAGTCCCAGACGAAGCAATGAAAGAAGAGGTGATGCAGGACGACTAATAAAAAGAAGCTCAATAGTCTTATGTGGATCTGCTGCTCCGCATCAATCTCTCCATCTGAAAAAGAACTCGACCTCGAGTTCAAACAAATGAAAAGACATTAATTTTTCCACGCACGCGTCTTCCCAATGTAGGGTCTTCATAGTGTAATCACGCACACGTTAGGTCTACACATGTCAACCAAGCAGGGCATCAATCGAGGCACAATGAGGATGCAAGATCAGCTCTCCTTCGCCATCGATGGTATACTCGGAAACCAAAGTGGTTGTCACGAGCAGCTCTGGGTGTCGGCAGCAGAAAAGTGTGAACAGTATACTCCTCCGGTGAAATAAGACTCTGAGATCTCTCCAGTAGATTCGGAGCAAGTCGCTGAAGCTCTCTCGTGGTCAACCAAGTGGCACTAGTCATGGAGTTGGTATTCCGCGTCACGGGATATAGGTGGTGTCATGCAGCAGTGATAAAAACATCTTCCTCTACCTGGATAAATTCTATCTTTTCTCTCTCGGGTGGCAAGGAAGGTACAGACTGCGTAGGTTGTGCAGGTGCAGACCATGGGTCATCTACTGGATTAGGTAGGCTAATAAGAGACTCAAGGCAATGAGGTGAGGTTGGGTCCAATGGTGTAGCTGTTGGTGGGTCCGGAAGGTCAATAGGCTGGTCAGGAAGGACAATATGTGGGACAGTGTCATTCTGATGTCGGGTGGGGGTCTAGAAGTGAAGGGGTTGGACTTGGACAAGGTGTGAGGTCTACCACATTATTATCCACATCAATTTCCTTAGGACTCACATTGAAAATCTGTAGCAAGCTCATATTTTTCATCGCATCCATTAATGTGACTTTTAATTTCAGCGTGCGATTCATGAGTGTGGTGCAGATGCATGTATAGACTCAGATAGATTGGGTGACACTGACACTGAAATATAATCTGTGAATGGGGGCGGTATGGGGATACACCTAACTTTCTTAACCTGAGTGGGGCACTCACGAGCAAGATGCTCGTAGCATCGGCAGTAACAACAAAATTGTCCCTAAACCTAACTTGGTTTCCATATGGGTTAAGCGAGCACTTATCTCTAATACAACCTTGGCAATATGTGCGGGGACCATGTTGAATGTCCTAAAATGATCTACTTTAAGAATGATACAATGCAAATTTTTTATTTTATAATTAATTAATTAAAATTTTAAATGCGACCTAAGATCTGGAAAGTTAAGAAACTTTTCTAATTTAGGCTAGTGATACCAAATTTGATGCAGGACAACTGATAAAAAGAAGCTCAATAGTCGTATGTGGATCTGCTGCTCCGCATCAAGAGGCGATGGCAGAAGAGTGACAGTGGGAATGGCTGCTCCTAAACTTGTAGTCTCATAGGGATCTTGGGTTGTAGAATAAGTTTTGATTTGATATACTATATTTAGATTATTTAATATATATTTATTACCTTTATAAGTTAGAGTTCTAAGTAAGGAAGTAACTTAGTCACACGATAACAGTGGAAAAAACTTGCTGCCTAGCGTCAATCCCGAGTCCCACGATAACCAGCGGAAAAAAAAAAAATCTGATTTTTTAGGTTGACCTGCGGTTCGCGGTTTGAGGGTTGAAGGTTTTTGACTCCAGACGTTTTTAAGGCTAGACCGGACCTTAATGTTGCCGACCCCAGTCGAATTGCCGGTCCGACCGCGTGCCGGTCGGGGTCTTATATCACTGGTTCCCGTTAATATCCCGAGAACGATATTTGTGACTTTGTTCCCAACATCTTATCTCCCTCCATTCAAGAAGCATTAAATGCCTTGTCTCCCTCTAATTTTTAACCACCAATAATGCCTTCACTTTATACATATTTATCCACCTACCCAATTTTCCAACTTTTCCATAAATACTCATTCCTTCTTAGTTTTTACCCATCTATCCTAAGCCTTGACCCATCAACCCTTGACCTTTGACCAAACTGTTGACTGTTTGACTGGGTTCCCTTTGAACCCGCACCGCTTCCGCTACATCATATGCTCCCCCCAAAGTCATGCTGTTTTGCTGAACATTGGTGCATCACTGGATCCTCACAATTAATCATGTCATAAGGAGGGTGCTCATAATGGTCAATGTTTGCTTTGTGTCTTCTTGATGAGAAGAGGTTCTCATCTTTTCATCTATTGTGCATTTGCACCTTAGGTGTAGATGGCTGTTCTTTAGCTCTTCAGCACCATTAAGGTGATGCCTAAGACTTCAGTTGATTGTCTTAGTCGCTTGTAGCATTGGTTGGGGTGCCCCAACTGTAGAATGTTAGTGAGGCTCACCTTTTCTGCTTTCCTGGTCCCTTTGATGGGAAAGAAATGATGGAACCTTTAACAGCTTGGCAAAATCGGTAGAGCAGCTGTTTTCTCAAATATTGGGTGGTATTTTGGGCAGTAGTTAGGAAGGAATTCTTGGTGTCTTTCTATCATTTCTCGTGATTAGCAAGCTTCTGTTGGTTTGATTTTTGACCCTGATTGATCTAAGCGACTGTTTTTGTCATATCAAGTACTTTTATATTTGTTTTTCTCCTCTTATCTCTTGATGAGAAGAGCAGTCTGGAGTTCCTATTGGAGTAGCTGTTTCTAGAGTTTCTCCTTTTGTAATAAAAGGTATGAAACATATGATTCCCCACCTTCTACTTCCCCTTCCCTTTTCCTTCTCCTTCCCTTCTCTCTCTCTCTCTCTCTCTCCAACATGAGATGCTTGAATTACAGAGACCAAGACTCTCTCTCTCCAACATGAGATGCTTGAATTACAGAGACCAAGATAGGAGATCATTATTATTTTCTTTAGGATTTTTATTCATATGAGATAAACAAGAGAATGATTTGATTGCATATTTGATAGGGATATGAGCATCTGACATGACATTCATTTTGAAAATGGGGAATCCTATTGCATGGACTCAAATTCTTAAATCATCATTCAAGGGATCTATCA
Source organism: Chimonanthus salicifolius (assembly GCA_013350335.1). Lineage (NCBI taxonomy): Eukaryota > Viridiplantae > Streptophyta > Magnoliopsida > Laurales > Calycanthaceae > Chimonanthus > Chimonanthus salicifolius. Next base: position 13,150,257 of record CM023538.1, on the reverse strand, counting down.
TAGAAACACAACTTCTGTCATCCGGACAATTACTGAATATTTATTGACTGAGTTGGAGGATGAATGGCATAGATACGCAATCTGTGGGAAAAAAGCATGCATGGCAAACTTTCTTCAAATGAAAACTGTGTGGATGAAGAATGGCATGAAGTAAAATTAAAATTTCATTCTTTTGTAAAACGTTGAGTTGTGTGGCCTGAAAATCTCCGTTATACAAAATGGCTATAAGCCTGAAACAGTAAATTATGGAAAAGATAAACATCCTTGTAAACCTTTTTTTTTTTTCTTTTTCTTCTTCTTGAATAACTGTATTGAACTTTGTATTTATGGCAATCAGCAAAGAATAAAATAAGAGGTAAGCACTGATTCATGCAAAAAGAAGCCGATGAGAATGAAAAAATTTACAGCAAGGAGCAAAAAGAACATTGTCTGTCCACTCTAGATTTAGCCCTAAAATTCAGCAAATGTATAGTTTTGAAGTTTGTTGTAGCCTACTTTCAAAAGGGTTAGATCCGCTAGTGAAATTCATCTACAGAGTTGGTTTTTGGTTGTAACACCAAGGAGAATTCGGCCAATGCTTCAAATTGCAAAAATTGGAAAAAAAATCCAAGCAAAATTCACCCAGTTCAATTTTATGTCTTAAAAGATTATTGGGACACCGGAGAATTTTAGCAAATTCACCAATAAGTTCTGAACAATTTCAGCTCTATTGAATATGGGATATCCAAAATTTGACAGCAAAGCCGGAATAAAAGTTCTCACAATAAAATTCTAGATTGGCCCAAATCGTACCAAGGTATGGATTCACAATGGAATTTTTGACCACACAAAGGCTTCCTAAATTGAAATTCTTGAATAATTAAAATTGCAAACAATTAATTTAAATGCAATGCTCAAAATTAAAATTGCAAAATCAATTTTTATACAAAGTTAAAAATAAAAAAAATTCAAAATAAAATAAATAAAAACTCACAAATTGGAAATCCCAAATTTGAATTGAAATAAAAAAGATTGCCATTCTTTAGGCGTGCATGCCCTTTCATTTATAGTGCTTTAAATACAAAAAATAGCAAAAATAGACTGTCACGTCAATCTATTACACGTAGTTTCGAAATTGCCCATAACATTGTTTACATATGTTAGAATTGTGGAATTTTAGGTTCGTTGGAATTTTTTTTGAATAAGCTTTCCAGTGAATCTAATTTTGTGATAATATGACATCATTTGATACATCAAATAAGTTTGTAAATTTACAACATTTTTTGTCAATCCCTGAGTGACATGTGTCATATCTAAAATTAAAAAATAAAATAGAAACAAAAAATATAAAGGGAAAGTAGGTGGCTCCCAATCCTTGGTGACTTGATAGAGTATTTATAGAGGAAGGTTGCCAAATCCAAAGTTGCTTGCTTCGAAAGAAAAAGGAGAAGGAATCTTCTAAGTAGGTGGAGAGACAGTCAATCTTCATCAATTTCTTGTGCTCTAATTTTGGTCCTCTTCCTTGAACCAATCCAAGCCCAAAGATATGGCCAAACCCATTACTACATCCAATGGGCCACTTATTATTGAGTTGTGTGTCCAAAGGATGCTTGAACAGATGTCTCTTTCTTCGATCAAGAACTTTCTAGAATTTAAAGTCCAATTCAGTAATTTCTTTGATTTGCCCCGCATCAAATCTCCATTTAGAAAATCTACCAAGAGCACAAGGATTTTACTGATTTCTCTTTAGTTCTTGGACTGCACTAGGTGTTATTGAGTTTGTTCTTGCATGTTGTTCATTGACAAAAGGAGCAATTGACTTCTTGAGGGGAAAAAGACGGAACAATTAAGCTTCATTTGTGAAGGCTACCAATCTTTTTGAACCTTGGGCTCACATAGGTAAGAAAAATCTCTTTTGGTGATAATATGTTTGGTTTTAAGCATTGTTTTCTTACTAAAATAATGTAGAATTGGAATTTCAAAGCACAACATTTAAATAAAAAGAGATTATAAAATGTAATATTGCACTTAAGAGGAACATTGTTCGGGTAAATAGTTGCGAGTTGCTAAGCCTAAGAGAAATATACACCTAATTAGATCTCTTCTTAACCCTTTTTTTTGAAAAGGTTAATATATTAGAAGAAAGTGAGGCACCAGAGGTGCAAATACAAAAAAAGATACAACACAGTGATACAAAAAGCCCCAACCAATGTATACCCACGACAAACCCAAATGAAGGAAACAACACTAAAAGAAAAGGTTAAGCTAAATCAATACATTCTTTTCAAGTACACAATATGTTGTTCATAATATTCTTGAGTTCCACGAGAGAAGAGGCCCATGATGCATACTTCGCAAAAACTCTAGAGGAAACAACTTCGGATGATTCCGCACAATCCTCAAATATTTTATTGTCACGTCCCCCCCAACAAACTCCATACTATGGCAAAGCATGCCAAGTGCCACAAAGAGGAGCATGTCGGGGAGACCGAAACAATGCTCCAAGCATAGGATGACTCAACCACCGTAAAAGGCATAGCCCAAAGCACTTCAAACTTTTCCAGTACAAAATTTCACACTGCATAGGAGAAATGGCAATGAATGAGAAGGCGATTTGTCTCTTCTGGGACTTGGAGGCAAAAAGGACAAGTATTAAAAATGATTCTTCATTTTTTGCACAAGTTGTCTTGGGTCAAAATTTTGTCCATTCCCGCAGTCCAAAAGAAGCATGTTGTACAAGAGGAGCTTTGGATGTCCAAATATCAGGGTTGACAGTAGGAGTAGTCGTCCGACTATTCCATTTGAAAAAAGACTACATAGAAACAACCAGTTGGATCCGGCCACCATACTGGGCAATCATCAGTAGAGATTCGGATCCGGTAGGATGACAAGATATGCAAAAGGTACTCATAAACCTCTGAGTCAGAAAGGTTGTGGTGAATGAATAGATTCCACACAACCTGATCTCTGAAAGTTGAATAGAAATCTGAAATGACCCTAGTTGGAAACTGATAAAGACACAACCTAATCCCTTATTTAAATTTGTCAACACAAGCTGTTATAGCTCTCCACATACTGAATGTTTGCCGGGGGGGGGGTGGAAGGATTGATCTGCCATCCGTGATTTCCCATTCTGTATTTCTGGATCATGATTGTATTCCATGGAAAATCACCCTCAGTGTCAAGTCTTTAGAGCCACTTAGAAAGAAGGGAGGTATTAATTTCCTTGATTGGCTGCACTCCAAGACCACCATCACGAATGGGAAAACAAACTTGTTCCCAACTGACCAGTGGTATTTTCTTCTATCTTCATGGTCGCCTCATAGGAAATTCCTCATGATTCTCTCCAAGGACTGAACAAGTTTACTTGGGCACCTAAATGCAGATAAGAAGTAGATTAGGAGAGCAGTCATGACAACCTTAAGGAGAGTGATCCTACCACCAAAGGACAAATACTTTCCTTCCAAGAAGCAAGGTGCGTGCTGAACTTATGGATGGAGGACTCCCACTGGGGAGTACCCAAGAAAACCAAAGCAAAGAGGAAGCCCTAAATAAGTGGATGGATGAGAAGAAGATACACATCCCAAAATTTCTAAGAAGATTCTTAGTTCACTGTCATTCACGTTGATGCCGAAAATTTCACTCTTTTTATAGTTGATACGGAGGGAGGAAGACAACTCAAACCATTTGGTTAGAGATAGAAGATTCATAGTAAACTCTTCAGTAGCCTCGTAGAAAAATGATGGTGTCATCCACAAACTGTACATGTTGAACCCGAATTGGAGATTCACCAATTAAGCCTGTGAATAAGGGAGCGATCAACAACTTTGGTCAGGAGAAGGCTAAGGACTCTGCCACCATGATAAAGAGAGCTGGAGAAAGAGGGTCATCCTGTCGTAATATCCTTGGAACTCCTGAAAAATCCTTTAGGAGATCCGTTAATGAGGATTGAGTAGTGAGCAGAAGAGACACATTCGTAGATCCATAAACACCTGTTTCCAACTAAACTCATGCTAGACAGGACAAAATGAATGAAGTGCCAATCCACTATATCATAAACTTTTTCCAAATCAAGTTTGCAAATTATACCTTTTCGGCGAGCCTTATGTTAAGAATCAATATACTCATGCGCAATAATTACCGTATCCCTCAACAACAACATACTGCGATGGAGAGATTAGCTTGGGGAGAGTCTGTTTGCAAGTACCTTGGACAAAATCTTGTAGGGACTTCCAAGGAGACTGATGGGCCTGAAGTCGTAGAGAGCAGAAGCACCATCCTTCACTTAATCTCTTCTTGTATACTTTTGACTCGACATTGTTCCAAAATACCTCCACTTAATCTCTTCTTGACCTTGGCAGGATATCTTTTCCCAAATATCTCTTTTAGGTTTAGGTGTCAAAATAGCACCGTTCTTTCAGTATCCCATTAATTCTTATGATTGACCTATAATATCTATGATGTGGGCATCATACCCTAGAATGGGTTGATGAGAACTTCGTCTTCGATCGTGGCAAGTGCGGGGCCAAACTTGCTAATCCTAGGGTTTGAGTTGGAAGATTCGGTGCACGTGGACCCACATGTGGGCCCAAGGCCCACTTGAGATCATGTGGACCCCACTTGGAGGAGAGGTACACATTCAGAAACCCTAGAGGAAGAAGGACGCTCGTTTGAGGCATGAGGAGTTGATAATTGGCACAAATCTAGATTAAAACTGATGGCTGAAAATAATAATGACTTACAGAGTAATTTTGTGCTATCAAACGACATCGGATTTCGATGAAACTTGACCGTTGGAAAGTTTATTCAAGACCTTTCCAACGGACCCAAGTTTGGCTAATTCTGAGTTACACCGTTTTCATTAACAGGTGTAGATCACTTCGAACCCTAAAATCCATGTGCCTACTTTCACTCCAAAACCCTACCTTTTCTCCTATCCCTACATTCCCTCCATTTAGACGTGTGGGGAGAGTTAGAACACCACACTCCACCTCATGATAAACACTCTCCTCCACAAGTTTGCACAAGCTTTCACATGCCTAGCACAGGCAAACACATGGATACCTAACGCCCCGGACGATGTGTAATTTTGTGAATTTCTTATTGGTGGTTTTATTTTCCTCGTTGGCATTTATAATTTTGTCATTGGTCCATGTAATTACAAATGTGGAATCCTAATGAGAGTTCCATCTTGTGTAGGTTGTTGGTTCCACAAGTCTAGGTTGGAGTCCACTCGCCCATGGGTTGTGTTAACAAAACCTTAGTTTGTGGCTAGTTAGGGTTTCCATTTTTTAGTATAAAAGGGTTCATTGGTGGCTGGTTTTGGCACCACCAAATTGAGTTTTGAGTCGAATAAGAGGGCTGAGACCCGAGTTTGTTGAAGAGCTCCAATTTTCACAAGTTTCCAAAGTTTAGTGTTAATTTTGTGTTTCTTTATGTGTTGAATTATTAATTAAAACTGGCATACTCTAAGCTTCTAATTCTTGGATATTAAATCCACTTGGTAGTTGCATTTTTTAATTTTGAATTGATTGTAAGAACATAGGGTTCTTTGGACTTGCTCCCCTTGGACGTGCATTAACGATCTTCGGCAAGGAACCCGTTCATAGACACTTGAACGGTTTGGGAGTGCCTTAACTGCAAGATTAAGGCACCCATTTATCCTGCGTGAGCCAAGGTACGTTTTCTGACCCCACCTCGGTCCACATCAACCCACCCTTGTTTACTCAATCACATATGGGTATGTTACATATTAATTCCTGGTTTCCTCAGTATCAAATCATGTCCAATTCAACACTATCATTTTGATTGTTTGATAAATAATTGGCAAGTACAATGTGCTTTGCCTAAAAATGGAAAAAATATCATATACTCATACAATTATGTGAAAAAATTATTTCATAGCTTTGTCAATAACTTGTGTAATTCTATTGTTGTTTGCATTTACTTCAATGTGACATATTTTACTAGAATTGCTAATGCCAGATAAATTTCTTCTCCAATTTGAAGTCTATATTTATTGTAATAATACCATTTCAGAAAAAAAAAGTTACGCATGGTTATAATACCATTTCATTGAATTCGTATTGATAAATTATGGTTGATTAAAATGAATTTTATATTTTAATAAGTATTTTTCCAATACCATAAAAGGAATAAGAAAATATTATTTAATAGCGTTGTCAACAACGAAATTTCTATGCAGTGGTGAGAAGGCCTTGGAGGTCGATTGGTCTAAGCTTATAGAAGTTAAAGGAAAAGTAAGATTAGAGGCCTTTGAAAAATATATACAAGAGCTTCCTCGATCACGCAATCGTGCCTTGATGGTAAGCTTTCATTGTTTCTTCCTATATTTCAGTAAGTTGATATAGTATAATGAAACATGGAGACTTTAACCAACTATGAGAAATTTATGGAGGTAGATATTCTTGCTATGTCGCTTGAATGCAGGTGGTCTTATCGGTATTTGACACTTACGTGGTGTCTGATTCTGCAAATATATTGGATTCATGGATACGACATAATATTTGGATGAAGTTAACTAAAATATCAAATTTTAAATGAAAATTTTAAAATAACACTAATAGAAATAATATTATGAACTTTTTGCTAAATAATGAAGTTAATATGATTCAATGTTTTAGCTAGGTGTCAAAAGAACAAGGGTGGTGATATTTTGTTATCTTGAGGTTTAGGGTTGGGTATGTGTTCGGTGGAAGGGTCCCAAGTCTGTCTCCAAATTTGAGAGGGAGGTTTGGGTATTTGTCCTATTCAAATAACATATACATCTTTGTTGGAGAAAGCTCTATGGAGAATAGGGTCCCAAGAAAAAGGTCCTTGGAATTGCTAAAAAAAAAAAGAACAAGGTCCTTTGGAAGAATTTGCTGATCAAGAAATATAAACTGCCCTGCCATGGATGGAGAATTTTCCATTCAGTGGTTAGGGCTTCGGGCTTTTGGAAATGCGTGATGGGGATTCTGCTGATTTCAACAACCAGATCTCTGAGAGTGCAAACTGCAAAGAGGTTAAGACACTTTATTTAGGGTAGATAAATAGATTTACCTTTCAAAAAAAATGAAAGAAAGATGGTGGATGGGTCTCTGAAGACCAAATTCCTAATGCTCCATAGAATAACAAGGAATGAAAAAGATAAGAGTGTGAATATCCAGCTGGTGTCCACTTTCTAGAAGTGCTACTAAAAAGAAGAGCTGCAGGATAGTCTAGATCCGTATGGTGTCCTACATTTAGCTGTTGTCGTGCGAGGTATATCATGGTCATCAGTTAGGGAAGGAGAGTTAAGCATCTATTGATTGGTGGAAGGATTATACTGATTAAGTCTGTTCTTTCTAGTTTCCCAGTTTATTTTCTCAGTGTCTTTAAATGTCCAGTAGTGGTGATAAAAAATAGAAAGTATTCATAACAGGTTTTTGTGGAATGATGATAGGGATAAAAGAAAGTTTCATTTGGTATCTTGGTCCCTGGTTTGTAAATCAGTGGCGGAAGGGGGTGTTAGAATCAGGTCGCTATGTGAGTTTAATATTGCTTTGTTGGGAGGTAGTTATGGCAGATGGGGGCCTCTTCAGAAGGTCTATGAAAGGTTATCATTCTCAGAATGTACAGGCTGAATAAAAATGGCTGGAGGATTGCAGGTTCTTCTAGAAGGGCTTCTGGTTTTTGGAAAAGGAGTTTATTCGATCTCGATGGTCTTTGACTTTTATATCAGGTATCGTGCTTACACCAGTGATGATATTTTATTCTGGAAGGATAAATGGTTGTCTGAGGTTCCCCTGGCTCAATAGTTCCCTGCACTTTTTCCTTTAGCTGCTAATAAAGAGGTTAAGGTCAGGGAGTGTTATTATTTCAATAAGAATAAGGTTGTTTGGTGCCCTCGTTTTAGAAGGGCTTTAGAGGATTGGATGATGGAGGGGTGGCTGTCCTTAATGGATCTTTTCAGCGAAGTTTTTGTAGTAGGCAGTGGAGATGATAGAAGAATTTGGGATCCTAATCCTCATGGGCTCTTTCTCGTTAAGTCTTTTTGTAGAAAGTTGTTGTGTGCTAGTGATATTTCTTGTGTTAATCCAAAAATATGGAAGGGTGTTGCTCCTTTTCGGGTGAAGGTCTTTGGGTGGCTTGTTGGTCTTGAGAAGATTTTGACGATTGATAATTTAAGCCTGAGGAGAATGATTGTTGTTAATGCTTGTTTGATGCAGAGTCGGTGAATCATCTTCTTCTTCATCATACGTTTGCATCTTAGATTTGGTCTTACTTTCTTCAGCTGTTAGGAGTTGACTTTTGTGTTCCATGAGCTTGGTGTGAAATGTTCAATGAAGACTTGTTTGTGGTTGGTAGTTGTTTTAGGAGAAACCTTTGGATAATGACTTTATTGAGTATAGTGTGGTCTATCTGGTTGGAAAGGAATAAAAGGGTTTTTCAAGGAGATGTAATCAAGTTTCGAGCTGCTTGGTGGATTGTGGGTTCGGATAAAGTTTGGGGGATAAATATTTCAGATATATGTGGGCATTGGGCTTCGGTGGATTATGTTATGCCAGATTTGAATACCTTGCTACAATTTTCTTGGTCCCCTTCAACTTTAGGTTTCCTTAAACTCAATTTTGATGGCAGTTGTGTGCATGATCTTGGTCTAACAGGCTATGGTGTGGTCATTCATGATGAATCCGGAGATACTAGGATCTCTTTTCTTGGTCCATCCAAGCATTGTAGCAAATACTGCTACCGTTCTCGTGATAAAAACGCGATTTTATCGTGAATCCCGTTTTTAACGGGAATCTACCGGTAAAGCGTTTTTACTGGCTACATTTTTTCTCACGTGCATGCTTAACGGAAATACGGAATGAGGCATCGTTCCGCTTTGTGCTTCTGCTTTTGTGCTTTCTTTCACTATTGCTTCCTGAAGTGGGACCCAAATCCTAGTGACACTGTGTGAAACCTCATGGATCAAATATAGTCGACTCACCAAATTAAGATTTTAAAGATTTTATTTTTTACATAAAAGTTTTTATTTAACATTTTTAACCATCCATTTTAAAAATTAAATAGTACCTGTAAATGGAACTCTTACGTAACATCCATTTGAGTTTTTTTTAATCTTGAGTTATTGAAAATGTTCAATGAAATTAATTTTTATTTATTTTATGTATTTGTAATTTTGAGAGATTTATTATACAAAATTGTTTATTCATCATTTAATTTTTTAAGATTATATTTAAATGAAGAATCATTTGAATTGTTTTCAAAAATATATGAGTATATACTTTTGAATATAAACAACAAAATTATTCACAATATTTTTCTTTTATTTAATGAAAACTATTTTGTCATTTACATATTGTACAGTTAAAAAATATATGCCACATTTCAATAACAATTAGATAAATTTATTATTCAACAAAAAGAATATAATATAAATTTTAAAAAATTAAATTCTCATAGCTATTACACCTTTATTCTCTAACAAACAATGAGCTAATATGCACATTAATATGTATTATTGCTCTACAAACTTAACCATGAAACTCACATCAATAATGAATTTGTTAGAGAGGTTTTTTCTTAAATATTTAGTCATAAAAACCGTGCTAATTGTCAGTTGTTTCAATAATCATTAACATTGAACTCATGTACAATTGTATGATATTTTTTTACTCAAGAAATATAATATGCAAATTATTTATTTATTATATTTATTGTATTATTTTTAAATATTTATATTTTTTGCGAGATTTTGCCAGTTAAATTTCTCGATAAAAATCGAGAATTTGAAAATATCCCGTTGTTAACAATTGCCAGTCAATATCTGAGAACGATATTTGTGACAATGCTTCAAAGTGGATCAGTGATTGAAGCTGAACTTTATGCTTTATGGAGAGGTATTTTGCACGTTAGAAGAGTTAGGGGATGTAGGGAGTATTTTGGAAGGAGATTCTAAGGTTGTTGTTGGCTGGGCTTCGGGTTCTCTTTGCCCATGGACCTATTTAGATAAAGGCGAAAGGATTTGTCATTCTATTGCTTCTTTTGGTTTTATAGTTTCCGGGGTCCCTCGATGTGTAAACTCAGTTGCGGATGAAATGGCGCGTCAAGGTTTGGTTGTCTTCGGAAATTGTAAATAGATTCATGTAATCTCTTGGGGGGTTGATTTTCTTGTAAGGTTCTCTTTTTTGGGTGACGGGTTCTTTTTGCACGGTTGTTTTGGCCTCCTAATTACATTTCTTCTTCTTTGGTGATTAATACAATTATCTTTAAAAAAAAAGAAAAAAAGAAAAGAAAAGTGAGTTCACAATGATGAGATTTTATTTTTGATGTACCCTAAAGATTACGTGAGGATGGGACTTTGCTTAGTATGCAATGCTGCCACCTACTTTCCTCCCATTTCATAGTTATTGAAGCCTCTTCTACAAGGAAACTTATGGGACATGAAAATCAGACAAGAATTCAGTGGAGAAAGGTAAGGATTTCATATCTAGAGGATCAAACAACTAAGTTAAATTAAAAAAAAAACACTCAGTGAAGAGGAAGAAAAGGGAGAAGAGGACTTGTTGACAGATATGATTAGAGAGTTAAACTTAGATGATGCTATTATGGTTTGTAAAATCTTAGAATTGTTAAGATATGGCTTTTTGTTGGAGAGAGATTTATGGAAGTAATGCAGATCTTATATACTGTGCTGATATGGTTAAAGGTTCACCAACTAAACAGAATAACATAGCGATAATTGGGTTCAATATTCTAGCAATTTGATAATTCTCTGCTAAATAATGAACTAACAACAATACAATGTGGCCAGATAGCAATCTCAGTCCGGAGTTTTAAAATATCAATTGCAGCAAGAATAATTCATCCTGCAATACGGACAAACTAAAACAGGCTGTTTACAGCAGTAACAGTTGGTATCATTCGGAAAAAAAAAAATTGTAACAGTTGGTAACACAGTACACAGTTGTCCATTGGCAATGGCAACAATTGTTGCCTGACAATGGAGGATATCATGATAACCAAGTAATTATAAAAGTAATCAGATGCAGCTGTAGTAATGGTTCGAACTAAATTGCAGCAGCAACATAATTCCTTTTCTTGTTTGGCAAGTTGACAGATCTGGTCAAACAATAAAACACCATTCAAATACTCAGAGAAGTATCCAAGCAGTTCATGATATGTTAGCCATTAGCAGATAACTGTCACTGGTCTCAATTGATCGACAACCAACAATCTGATATAATGATGATTAGAAGGGGAGATAACATGGCAGAAAAAAAGGGAAGAAAAGAGGCAATAAACTTGAGTAAAGAACTTCGTTGTTGGATGCGATACAAAAGATTTTGCACACGATGTCATATGAATTGTTGACTAGGCCTTGTAGTTTATCTTAAGTTAGACAAATAGTGAACTACTGACATCTATTTCTAGAGAGGCTCAAACTAATTAGCAAACTAATGAAATCCAATACTAATGGGGCTCCAGCGAGGCACATACTCTAATATCTATTACCACCAAAGCTATAAGTTTGCCCATGAGTACATGTGCAATTCCTCACTTGGACATCCATGTCCTTAAAAATAAAATGTGCACGTGAATATAATATTTTCTCCTCTCGACACTGACCATCTCTTATTGCGACACTGACCATCTCTTATTGGTCCACATATGTGGGCTACTCTACTCAAACTGAATGACAGTATTTTGAAACCCCACCTTTCTTCGTGGTTCAACCTCGATTCAATGTTGACCTTTAGTAGATGCGGTTTAGTTGTCTTTAAAACGTTTTTGAAGTTCAAAATCCACAAAACTCTTAATGAGCCATGGTTTGAAAAGGTTGGGGTGGAACTCAATGATCCATAGAACATTTGAAACTCACTATTTTGGATTCTTAGACTATTTTGTAAGTTTATAATGATAATTAGTGTGAACAAGAATTTTTTATAAAAATATGATTCTTAACTTTTTTTTATATTTTATGTGTTTTCTAAATGATATTTTAGATTTTAAAGTTATTTACACATTTATACATTTTCAACTTATTTATAGTTAGTTAGTTAATTAATTAATATTATTTATGATGTCATGCTAATGTCATGGGTTTGATTGAGTTTGACTATGGTTGAATTTCGGTCGAACCCTATCCAAACCCTACCTTCTTATAACACATATTGATCCACGGGTTAATCTTTAAAATATTGTTGAACGAAGGCCCCTCTAGTACCTAATACATCCAATGGGAGATTAAATGTGCCCCTACTAATTAAACTAGTAAGACCCTCAATATAAAACTCTGATTTAAGTAAAGATCATTGTGATCCCAACCAGAGTTATGATTCTTCACCTGATGTAGCACATTGGAGGACCATGCTTGTTCATGGTTTGCCATTCAAAATTGTGATTTTTATCTTGTTGTATCATACACTGAGAGGAATGTATGGTAGAGGATCCTTTGGCACATTTACATTGACCCTATTATCCTAGTGACCCCTTCTTTCCTCCATTCCTCTTTGGACTGTATACGAAACACCTTCATGGATTTAATTATAGGGTGCATGTCTGCTTCTTCTTCTTCTCTCTCTCTCTCTGAAATGGGGTGCATGTCTATGGATTCTGACCATCTGTTACTGGAATGATTTCGTGTATAAGCTTATTTTTCTTATCATGTTACTGAAATTTTGTCATGGTTCAGTAGAAAGCTAATACACTGAAACAGTTTACATCTTTCTCCAACATCTAGTTCGTGCCTATCGCACTTGTTGGAAAAATCAAACTAGGATTTCTTAAAAATCAATAATGCTGCCTCAAATTTATTAGATGCTCTTAAAAATTCAGTACCACGAGGCCTGCAGTGACAACTACTACAAGTAGAAACTGATGCAAATTCTAAATATAAGTAATTAAACATGCTAACAGCTGGCACTTCTGTTCTGCTAACAAGATATCATCAGACAACGCAATCGACCTAAGTAAAAATATCTGCAATATGAAGATGGGAATGACCAAACCCTTGAGAAATAATAATTTGGCTGCTAATTAGAACAAAATAACCATGGTTATTAGCCAGCTGTAACAACCAGTGACCAGAATCAATACATTTATCCATATTCAACAGCAATAGGAGCAGTTTTCAGATCAATCAAAAGAAAAACAAAAAAAAATGAAACTCTTTTCCAGCTACGGGAGATATCTAAATGATGTTGAAACAACCAACGTTAAGAGCAATGGATGATACCCAATTTTTATTTTTCTTTTTTCTATTGATATCAGCTAGTGGAAAATATATCCAACAGACCAAATGTTAAGAGCAACATTCAGCTAAGTATCCAAACAGGTCACTGATAAATCAACCAGTAGCAGCTGACTACTATTGGGGTACTTATTCCATCATTTCATGTTTGCGCATTTCAGTAGGCTGAGAGTCTTATTAATCATGACCAACAAACACGATATTGTGTTTTTGACAATTCAAGACCCTGATGAAAATAGCTCTCTGCCTTTACATGTAAATCATGCATATTTTATTGACAACAGCCATATGCAAATATGAATATTCATTAGTGAGATAATAAATTTACCAACAGGCATTTGAGAACCAATGTTAAATGGATGCAATTCTTATCACAAATCAATCAACAGTTTCATGCACATAGGTTCAGATGTCTTGGCTGATGGTACTATTGTTTGCTCAGTAATAGATCTTGCAACTTACAAGAATTAGGTTGCTTATTGTTCTTACGGGTGGTGAATTTCCGTCAAGTCTACAATAAGTTCATAGAAGTTGACTCATGATTGGCATGAAGCCCACTCACTAAATCCTATGAGTGTCATGATTGGCATGAAGAATTGAAGATCTCCATGCTTATTGAGATAGAGCTGGTTTGTTGTTGGATGAGATTTTAAATCTAGGTGTGCAGTAATGGGAAAGAATGGGTTTTTTTTTTTTTGAAATTGTGACAGATAGTTTCGGACTTAAAAAAAAATGGTGACAGATAGTTTCATTAATTAAAATCATACGGTACAAAATAGGAAGTTCAAGTGTAAGAGAGTTATTTGAGGCTACATGAAGAACATGAAGAGAATAAGCAGGTGGAGCCAATATACACAATGCTCCATAAAAAGCATAAGTATAAAGCAAGTATAAAGAACCCCAAAACCCCATACACCCAAGATAAACTGTGATCATAAAATCACCACCGACTGTCTCTGCTTTGAGAGGACTATATGTAACTATTTTAAAGAAAAATGAACATCAACATAAAACCTTCTTCCTTACAAAATTGTGACTAGGCTTGCTGGTGAGTTTTTGGAAACTTGAAGATCTATGAGATTTGACTTGTAAAGATTGAGTGTGGATGCAGTTTTTGAACTTGATTAATAGTTAGGTCAGTTTGGACTTTAGATTTCGTTAATCTGGTCAGATTTGGATGGTGTGCCATACAAACCCATTAACCCAATAACTTAGTATCTTTTTATAATAAGCATGGATGTATATGGGTAGTTACCATTTTTTCCCCCAAAAGAAGACAGCTTAATAATTTCAAAGGTGAGAAAATAACACCTTAAAATTCTAGATCTAGAATTTTCCCCTACCAAATCACTAGTCCAGTCCAACACTATCGTGACATGTTTTCCTGTCTCTTAAAGTTCTCTCCCTTCCATCAACCTTGTTGAAGGTTTTCTCTCAATGCAAACTTCTTGTTGGAGTCTCTCTCCATCTATGACTTGTGAGATGGAGATGAAGTCATGAACTACTACTTGTTTTATGTTTTATACTTCATATAATTACTAATTAAAGCGAAGCTTTTTCTCAAAAAAGATTAAAACCAAGTAATGCAAGATTTTGTCATATATCCAACTATTCATAGCACAAACATGAATTGGATATCCACATATGCATTGGATTCAGATGAGCTACCTTTTATTTTATTTTATATATTACAGATTAAAAACCAAGTTATTCAGGATTTTGGTTGAATCATGAATGCATAGTTTTTAAAATCTTACAATTTACGATTTGAATTCTATAATTTGATATATTTTTTTTTACAGAAAAGATTGAATGTTATGCTTGAATCCTGATTTTAAAAACCTTGCCTTTTTAGGTGAATTTCTCAATTTATATGTTAGTTCTAGAAAAAATGTTTTACCTCTATGATGTTTTTTTATAAGCTATACATGACGAAATGTAAATACAAGTCCATGCACATGATTAATTAAAATATTTTCTACTTATGAGACTATCATCATTTCATTTGTCATTAATATTAATTATTGAATACAAAATACATGGATTGTAAAAACATTATTTTTTTACCATATTTAGTTTTTTTAAGGAAATCATAAAAAAAACTTTTGATACATGATATGATTTATGATTTAATATGATTAGATTCCGAAAACTATTTACAATAAAATGTCAATTTTAGAACATTGGTTGTGATCCACTTACTAGGCACATGAATTTGAATTAGACATCCGCTTATACATTGGATTTGGATGTTGATGTTATTCAAAGAATCTGATTGATTTCAAGTTTGACTATGAGTTTAAGCACTCTTTTCAAATTTGGACTTGGATATTTCTAGTATTCAACCTGAATATGACTTGATGGTAGTGATAACTAGACACGATTATACAAAATGGCGCCTTGGTGATTCCTTCTGTCTGTAATGGAAAAGATGGGATTTGGAGAGAAGTGGAGATATTAGATTGAAGGATGCATTTCTTTGCAATTTTTATGTATCATCAATGGGACCCGAAGGGTCCTTAAGCAAGGAGGCAAGTCTTCTCCTTTCCTTTCTGTCTTGCTAGTTGAAGGCATACGTTTAATGGTGGAAAAGAATAAAGAAGTTGGGATGATTTGAGGCTTTAAAATTGAATATTCTAATGTTGAAGTATCTCATGTCCAATATGCTGATAATACTATTCTTTCCCTGTGGATGTAGGTTGGGAAGAATTGGACTCCATTTTAACCATTTGGAAGTGTTTTGAGATCTTATTCAGGGTAGATGATAAATTTCTCTATGAGTAAGTTGATAGGAGTATATCTTGAGTTTGGAAGATTGGACAGAGTTTGAAAGATTGGACACTTTCGTCCATTAGCACACTCTAAGCATGCCAAATTCCTTATCCCATCTAGGGCATCTGTTATGTGCTGGGAATCAGAGGAAATTCCTTTTGGAGTTGGTGATTAAGAAGTCTGAAAAACCCCTCTTTATGTGCATGATGAAAAATTCTTTCTAGTGATGAATACATAAAAGAGAAATGTCTCTGTATACTTTCATTTTTTCATGATTCTGTACTAGAAGCAATTAGCAAGTTAGAGGAGTACTATTTGAGCTTTCCTTGAGAAAATAGGAAAAATGATCTTGAAGTGCAAGAGACAGAAGTAGAGAAGATTAGAGCAACAATGACGATGTACCATGAAATGTCATAATGGAATTGGGGAAACAAGCAATCAAGCTTCTTTTCACTAGTTCTCACTCTAAGAAATGGAAATATACAAGAAAGATCCTATTTTTCATGAAACTGATGGTAAGAAAAAGTTTGGCGACAATGATATCCTGATCGAAATTTTGATCCTCATGATGATGAATTTCCAAATGATATGACTGAACTTTGATGAGGTTCTCTATGTAGGGTGACGATTTTTCTGAGGATCTAATGACATTGCGATCACAATTTCTGTTGATATTGCAATAAATAGGTCACATCTTTGCTTTAGATTGGAACTTAGCATCTTATACTAGAATAAAGTCAAATATATTGAGCTTCAAAGTGTCGAGGTGACTTAGTTAAAATGGTGACTTTGTACAACATTTTGACCTTAGATACTTGGGTGCAACTGTAGAATCAAGTGGGGGATCTGATTGGATATAGCAAGTAGGTTGGGAATGGGGTGGATTAAATTTACACAAGCTAGTGGAGCTGTGTGCCTTGAGAGTGCCATCTTAACTAAAGGGGTGATTTTATAAGAGGAAGATTAGAGTAATGATGTTGTATGGAGTCATTGGGGGTTTAAAAAAAAAACAAAAGAAGTAATGGTAACAAAAATACACACGCTAACCTTTCAAAAGATAAAAAAACAAAACAAAAAGAAACAAAAATGCATATGCTAAGATGGATGAGTGGCATCAAATGATTGCATTCGTTAAATGTAGCTAGAATAGATGAGACGATGGGTCATGCCATTTAATATGGTTTGGGCATGTTCATTCATGACTAGAAACAACCAAAATACAAAGAATTGAAAGGTTACAAGTGGAGGTTCCTAGACGCAAGAAGCCTTCAAACACTTGGATCAGAAGGTTAAAGGGAGATATGTTGGATTGTCGTGTGATAAAGAATATAATTTTTGATAGGGGTAGAATAGAAATGTAGAATTTGAAAAGTCGACTTCAAGTAGATGTTAATGGCTGTGATGATGATGATGCTGCTGCTGCTTAGCGGCTTTTGAGTTGTTTCTTAGGTGACTGATTGACAAAACTCCCTTGTGTTTGTTTGTGTCACCTATGCCTCCCCACATGCACGTTAGAGGTTTTTGACTTACGATTCTCTGATGATAAAAATAAGCTGGTGGTTGGGAAAATCTATAATAGAACGGAAAATGTTAGGGTTAACATTTAGATGAAACCGATACATAGAAGAAATATTCACAAATATACAAGAGGTGCAGTGGGTATTTCTTATTTTTTATGTGAAATTGCAATATACAGGTTAGATCCTACTTGTATGCAGATCTCCATTCATCTGGAAGTTGGAAAATGACCGGTCATCTAACACCTACAGTGTGAAATAGATATATGTCTGTATAATTACAGATGCCTGTTTTTAATACAAGCAGCAGGTCCATTTGCATCACTAGATTCAAGGCAGGAAAGGTGTATCACCCACCTAGTACCTACCAAATTCTGGTTGAAAAGTCATTTTTAGGCTTTCTATCCAAGGCACTGATGTAAATGGTTAAAATTAAAACCAATGGTCATAATTTACCTGTTGATTTCAATGAGTTGGATTGAATGGCTAGCAACAATATTTGGTTTGATTTATGGTGCTTGTCTAATGTATCACTCCACCTTGAATCTGGTGGGGCACTGCATCTCACCATGTGCCACCTGGAGAGGGAAAAAAGTTTTCTGCATTTTTGTTAAGTAATGGATGTCTAGTAGAATGTTGCAATGTCATTTCCCTATATTTATAGTCCACTTCCCACCACATTTCACCTGTCAAAGAAGAGTTTCTGCATCTTTTAGAGTGACTGTATCTGTAAGAATATCAGAATATATATATATTTTTTGAGCAGTAACAATAAGATTTATATTAATAGAGAAAAAAGGAACAATTACATTGGATGAGAATAGGGTCTAGAAAATAAAAGCACAAAACCAGACGTCCATAGAGCAAATACAATCATCTTCGGAATATTTCATAATCTGCCTGAAATCTCTCTGTGAGAAAATGGAAGACTTTATGTGAGTGACAGTTGCTTTATTGACACAGTTCAGTGCAGCATCATGCATACAAAAAGGGTTCTCTTTGCCTACAGGCAACTACTGCACTTATTGCAATATTGTTTCCCCATATTTCATAGTCCACATCCCACCATGTTTCAACTGTCAAAAACAGCTTTATAAAGTACCTTAAAGAAAACCCACATGGGTGTAGCTCAACTGGTTGCCTCCCACCTCAGGAAGCGGGAGGTTGCAGGGTTCGAGCCCCTATGGCCTAACCTTGGTGTGCCCTAGGGTACTGGGCTCACCCATGGGGGTTTTACGTTGTGTATCCCGCGGTTTCCTACACGTAAATTCCAAAAAAAAAAAAGAAGTAACAGATATCTGTGATAATATCGAAATAGTCTACCTCCAATCTATCCCTCTGAGAAAATGGAGGACTATTGACTGCCTCACCATTTAAGGAGAAGTGTGCTGGGATTGAGGATGCCAAGACCAGGGAATGGTTTTTGCCTGAACTAACACAGTAGTTTTTGAGCAATCAGATTTTCATTGCAGAGTTACAATTCATATGATTGCCTTTTCTTGAAATATGTCATACAACTAGCTTTATAGTAACATACCAATTGAAAAGTACTGAAAACTTTTTGTATTTTCTACCCTTTTTTCAGGTAATCTCACTTTGCTGGAAAGATGGCTCTTCCAAGAAAGGACTTGTAGGCATGAAGGAGGTGAGAATCATACAGCAATGTTGCAGTATTCCAAACTTCTAGTTACTTTCACAATGTTGTCTTACCATTATGTCTGTAACTGGACTTTGTAGGTTGCAAGAGGCTACAGGGAAGGAGATAAGGTAGGGTTTGCACAGCCTGCTCCAGGTATTGATCTGTATGTCTGTCCTCGTAGTAACACCATAATCACAATACTTGCAAAGCATGGATTCTTCAAAGGTATGGCAGCAGTCGAAGACAATCATGACTCTTTAATTGGTTGTGTTGTATGGCGGAAAAACCGAACTTCATTGAATAGTGCTCCAAAAAAATCGGAAAAAAAGAAGCTTTTTATATCAGAGCAGCAACTAGATTCCCCTTCTGATTCCATGGCCTTGCCTGCTGGAGAAATCACTTCACCACTTGTAACTGCACCGGATGAAAATCAAAGTATGCCACCAATGTCACAACCAGCCAAGGTTTCTACCACACCCATATGTGACACAAGATCCAAGGCTTTGGAGAGTGAAAATATGAGTACTAAAGCAAAGGATGCCGAGGTTAACAACGACTCATCCAAAGTTGATAATCCATTTGCCAATGTTATTCCAATAAGAACTCCTTCGAACATAGATAAATCTCCAGTGAGTTCAATGGGCCCGCCTTCATGCAAGCCTGATTCAAACTGTCTATCAGAAACCTCAGGGGGTTCACAGAAAGCTGAGATTTGCAACTCAAATATCAATGAGCCAAGTAAACTTGATACTGGGTTAGAACTCTTAGAACCTGTTCTTGGTGAACCTGGTAGCTCTGATGATGATGATCTTCCAGAATTTGACTTCGGAACCGCATGTGGGCTTCCTCAGCATCCTGATAGCAAATCCTGCGTTGTCCAGTAAGGAGTCCCATTTTTCTGATCCGAGACTTCAGAAGCAAATAGTGGAGGGAATCAGTGATGCAGGTAGGTCATTGCCGACCATTCCTCCCACTGCAATACAAATGGGAGCTAGTACTGATCAACGACGACTGCAAGCACTAATGTTTGGAGGGCCAGCAATAGCTTCTCATCAGGGAATTCCTCCGCCAAGGAAACCTGGTATCCATGATTCTGTTTTCGGTGAAGAGTCTGCAAACCTCAGTAGTGACATGTTAACTGGACCCCCTACGGTTCAATTTGCAAACAAACTAGCTGCAACCCTTGCAACTGATTCTCACATGCGACACAAGAATATTTGGGATGATGATGATGACATGCCTGAGTGGTGCCCCCCTGATCTGGACCAAGGAACCCAACCACAAGCAACGGAGACTATTGGGCCATCAAAACTCACCCCTGTTCTCAAACCGTCCTTCAAAAGGCCCCTACTACCCTCCAATGCAATGTTCGGGCATCCTCCATCATATCCACAAGCTTTTCCTAATGGGTCTCATCGTGGGTGGCGAGGTGAACGTCCTCCAACTAATGCAGTGATGCTACAACAAACAAGATCGATTGCTGGATTTCCTCAATTTAGACCAAGTCATCCCCCTGGGTTTAATCCTAGTGGAGCTTTGAGACCTCAGCCCCCTTTATTTAAACTTAATTCTAAGACCGTTAATAGGAGGGCTAGGAAGCATTAACTGCATTCAGAAGTGAAATGTAGACAGAGCTAGCGTCCAGTCAATTCAAGAGGTAACGACCATCTTAAATGCATTGTTTTGTGATCCATATATATATTGTAAAAGTGTTGCTTGAAACTCTTCTGAATTTTTGAGGAAATCATCAGTCTGTAAATAGAGTGGGGAGCGAGATCAAATCTTTTTTTCTTGTAAGTGTTTAGTTTGGTTTATGCATTACTGCTACTACACAACAGGATACTTTATGTTTTTAACCGTGTTATGGGTTAATATCTTCTTCAATTGCGAAAACCCAAATGAATGAGCAAATTGCAGCATCAACCCACACTCCTAATTTGAGCTCACGCCAACAGCGATTGGCTGGCTTGTAGAAACTAGACTGTTGCATCCCAATAACTGCATTTGTCCTGTCCTGGCAGCTAGGGGAACCTAGTGTTTTAAGATTCAGGATCGATATGGAAATCAGTGATGGGAACACAACAAACCTAAATCAAACCCTAGTTATGGTCATCCCACCCGCTAATGAACTCTCTTCCCCACCTATGACGTAAACTGAAGGATGTCCCACCATGGATCGATCACCCCACCTCAACAAATAAGCTGATGATTTGAAATCGCTGTCGAGGGCCCCCACTCATAGTCCCTAGCCTTTCCCGTTCTCTCTCATCCCACCCTACCCGCCCCCTTTTATTTGAGCGAGCCACCACACCCCGGGACATCTCGCTGATTCAATGGTGCCATCCCTTGCCCTCCCCGCGTTCAGTGATTAATCCCAAAAACGGAAAGAGAGGAAGCAGCCGATCCAAGCACGTAAATTGCTGAAGTCATCAACTATACTTGTTTTTCTCCTGCATGACATGTCATGGCAGTTGCATATAAGTTGCAATTAGATAAGAGAAGGCTTTACGCATGGGTATCGTAAGCCACTCTTTCAGGGACCTGGAGCTCAAAAGGGCTCCGCTGAAACTCTACTGGTAACGTTTATGGTTTTTGTTGAACAAGCAGTTGATTTTAATGTTGGAGATTAATTTTTTTATTGTGCATTCTCTGCATTTTAATTCTGAGAAAAATTTCAATAAAAAAAACTGAAGATGATTCAGCGGTGGAATATTTTACTATAATGGTTGTAGAAATTTTTATCTGTGGTAGAAATCATCTCCTCAGGTGGGAAAAAACTGTGAAATTGCCTTCAGTTTTTTTTGTGATTTATGTACAAAGAGAAATTACTAAAACAAGCAATGGGGAGAGAATGTGGGTTTATCCCATTTTCCACAGCAAACTGCAGGTTCAAAATTTGGTTTTTGGTATGAAATTATGGATTGCCATATGGGGAATACAATGTGCATCAGTGATATAGCCCTAATATCAGATTTACTCAAAAAACATTCTTGACGTGGATCCGTGATGTGCAAAGATGAATATGCCTGTGCCTGATTGATAGCTGAGACGTTTATAATCTGAACCTCCCCCTCCCCCCTAAGGCAGAAACTCGAGTCGGGTCAAGTCAGGTTTTAATAAACCCAATTCAACCCCTGTAATTTTTTATTGAACCCGACTGGCCTGACCCGACTCGAATTATTGACCCAAGTCAATCCGAGTGGTATTTTATAACTTGGTGTACACGGGGTCGAGTCGGTCGTGTAGGATTAATTTTAAATTTCTCAGTTCAATCCCGACTTCAAATTTCATACGGCTTTTATTTTCCCAACCTGACCCACTTGAAATATACAGATACAGTAGAACCTCTATAATATAATATGGTTGGGACCATAATACATATATTATATTAGTAGAGGTTATTAAATTAGAGTGTCTAGCAGTATTCCTTTATAAAATTCTCCTAAAGTTCACCTATCATTAAAATGTCTTTTTCGACTTCTCTTTGTGGAAATACACTTCATTCATTTCTATACTCGTTCATTGAGAACATAGTGCCTACATTGTTCCAAAGAATGAGGAAGTGTATCCAGAAGTCTATCTCAGATTACTTTTTTGGAGTTTAGATGATATAAAATAGTTGGGGTAGTACATTTTTTTATTCTGAATGTATTAATTACTGAGTTAGAGATTTGTATGGGCCTGAGACCGAGATCAGTTGTCGATATTATTTTAGATATGTTATAACTTTATGGAAGTAATACATTATAAAGACTTTACGGTACATAATCCAAACTCATTGAATTCTCAGATCGGGTCATATGGGTCAAAACCCGACCCAAGTTCACCCGTATTCTCCCCCTACCCCCACCCCCGGTAAGTTGCCTGTAGGGGACTTGGGTCCAAAAATCCAAGTTGTAGCGGACTTAATGTGGGCTAATTTGAGCGCAATTCAGCTGACATGACTTTAACTCGGCGAAGTGGCGAACACTTTTTTTTTCCTTAATAAATACACATTTTCTATTTCCTTTTCACAACCAATGGCCATAAGTAAACCTAAAAACAGGGCTGTTCCTCAGCCTGAAACTCATCCGAATCCATAAAAAATAAAGGGTTTGAACACTATTCTTGCTTGAAGGGGACGGGCTTGTGCTAAATTCTTGAGCCTGTATATATCAATGGTGGGGCTTGGGCTTTTGCAAAAAGCCCGTGAAAGTCTGTCGGGCCTTTTGTTTCGTTTAGCCATTATATATGTATGTGTACACGTGTCATTTTCCCCTTAATTAATTAAAAATAACCAAAAATGGAAAATATTTTCTTTCGTTTTGTACAATAATGAGTTCCACAACTGTACCCTTTTATGATAAAAGTTTTATCTATTTGAAAATGATCCAATCTCAGTCATTGGCAATTGGCAATGTAATAATTTCATTTAAATTGTTGATTTGATGGATGTTCAAATTATGTGAAACATGCATGAATCAATCTTCAAAGAATCGGAAATGAGTGACCCTAAGTTGATATAAATGAATCATGAGATCTTGCTGATTCAAATTAGGTCACATGACATTTAGAAATAAGAGGGAATCTAATTAGCATAAGGAATAAAAAAAAATGAATCTTGATGCACTAATTTTTAAGAAATTTGACACTAAACAAAGTCCCTTATTAATTGTTGATTTTATTTACTTAAATCAAATAAATAAAAATGTTTAAATATTTTTCCGATAAACAATATATATACAATGTTTAAATTACTTTAGTAAGATTATTGTGTCAAATTAATTAACACAATGAAATTAAAATTGAACCATAAGTTCGACTCAGCACATCTTTTTAGATTTTCGTTAACCCCACAAGATAATATTGGTCTGTCAGCTGGAGAGAGTTTTCCAATATTTTTTACATTCTCTTCCCTTATCTTTCTCTAAAGTTTAAATATCGACAAATACGATAGGCATCAACATATATATATTATCTGTTGACTCTTCAATATTTTTTATCAATGGATTCAGTCACATATCACCAATACTAAGTTAATATATTATTGAGACGACGTGAACCAATATATTATCAATGGGATATATTATTACCTTTTTTCAACCAATACAGTTGCATTCTGCTGATATGCCACCAATAATATGTATCACGGATATATCAATATTCAGTCATACGATACGGAATATCGGCCGATATCTTGGTTGAAAAATTTCTCTCATCGCTGATATATATTGGATATTGGCCGATATTTAAATCCCTGTGTCTAAATGTCTTTTCCTAAAATATGTTCATGTGCAGGCTTATTTTCCCCAAGAGAAGTTTCAAAAAGCTCTCTTGAAACTGCAAAACAGATGTCTGGGTTTCATCTTTTAATTTCAGTTTATTACATGATCTTAGAAATAAAACAATGGAAAATCACTAAAAATATATAAATATCACAATTTGAAATAGAAAATCAACCAGTTTTTTTAGATTTTTAGATACCAAGAGTTATAACAGAAGTTCCATTTTTATTATTGAAAAAAGACAACAATTCTAAATTCATGTTTGCAAATGTGTTTGTAATTCTTTGTCCCTTCTTGACTGGGTGTGACTAAAATATTTTGATTAGAGATGGCAAAGGGTCGGGCTTACACTGTGCCAAGCCCTAGTCCGATTTTGGCAAAAAAAGCCCAAGCCCGATGAAGAGCTCGAAAGGAAGCCTGAATTGAAATATACGTGCTAAGTATCAAGACCTTGTACATCACTGGATCTGGTTCATTTCTCTATTTTTTTATTTTAATTTATTTCATAAAATCTTCAACTATATAGATTGAAAAAACGTCTTAATTTTATAAAGCATATAAATTTTAAGTATAAAATTCAATTTATAACTACTTGACCTTAGTATTAAAGTGATCTGATGTTCTAAAATTTTTAAAGAAAAGACACTAATGTGATATTATCCACTAAGATCAAGTGGCTTTAGATTTTGTTTTAAGATGAATTTTGGTCTAATTGTAACTTATCAAGTCTACTTTCAATCTTCATAATTGTGTTATTATATTTATTAAAAATATAAAAAACATACATAAAATATTTGGACTTTGAGTTTGAACATTGATATGTCCAAACCCTAGCCCCAATAGAAATTGCACTACAAATGAATGTTCAAGCCCTATTTTCTTTTTGGAATTGCAACAAAACGTGGTCGTCAATTTGTTATGATCCTTACTTGAATCAAACATAAGTGAAATTAAAGATGAATTTAATTGTGTTTGAATTCTAAAAGTGAGATTCCTTTAAAGTCCTTTGATGAATTGAACTGTAGATATAAATTATTAAAAAAAGTACTGAATTTTAATACAAAAATGGACCCCTCTAATTGTAACTTTAAAGTCCATTTTGTCAACACAAAAAACTTAATTTGCGTTTAAAAGATCCAAAATATCAAATATCAAACCAAAAAAAGTGCTGCAAAGTAGCAATGGATAATGTTCCCATTTTCACTCTCAAGTTTCAGTTCAGTAGCCCACTGTGGAACCCATTTAGAAGTGCGACAGATGGCGGGAGGAGAAACTGAAAAGAAGCTTAAAATTCATTTGGTCTACTCAGTTTTCATTGCCATTTCGTTTCTTGATTCCTTGAAGGAAAGCAATAGATTGAAGAAGGCAAACAGGAATCACAGATAGCAAGAAAGCAATGCCAAGAAAGAAAACTAAAATGGCAATGGCCCTTTCTTTTGGAGATCTAGTGTAAGATCTTCTTCTTCTTCTTCTGGTAATGTATATTTTTGTATGGACAATGTAACAGAATCTATTTTTTCTTTGGTGGGTGTGGTTTGGATTTGGCAGCAGCAGCAGCAGCAGCAACGCCCAAGAAGGAGACGAAGAGAAAATTGCTCTGGTGGAAGAACAAGACAGGAGGCCTGGTAGGTTCAACTGCATGTCCCTCATCAAGACAGGCTGCATCAGAAGAGGTAACACTACTGTTCAATCCTGACCGTTCTTTCTTTCTTTGTTATTTCCTTAATCGGGTTGAAAATGAATTCCAGCCCCTCTATTTTCTTGGAAAGAAACAACCCATCTGTCTCTTATTCAATTATTTTTCCTCCCTGTTCTTGAATCTCACTTAAGTGCAGTTTGGCAGCACGGAATTTCCTGAAGGAATTGGATTAGTTACTTACACTTGTAAGAATCCTCAATTTTTTTATAAATTCTAGTTCTACTAGAGAATTCCCATCTACCTTAGGGCTGCTTCGTTAAAAAAAGTCCAGCAAAGTTCATTATCTCTGAATTCCTGT
Organism: Chimonanthus salicifolius; assembly: GCA_013350335.1. Taxonomy (NCBI): domain Eukaryota; kingdom Viridiplantae; phylum Streptophyta; class Magnoliopsida; order Laurales; family Calycanthaceae; genus Chimonanthus; species Chimonanthus salicifolius. The sequence goes on along the minus strand of CM023538.1, from coordinate 13,123,849 downwards.
GATAGTATTCTCTGTTTGGTAGCTTAGAACTATGAGGTGGATCTAAGAATTCCACAATCTACAGCAATTCCAGGCTTGGGAATTTCGAAGTAACATTTTCAGATGAGAAATTATACATCCTGTGATATTGAGAGACTGGATTTCAAATTCTCGACTCTTGAATTCTTGTTTTTCCAAACATGGATTTTCTTTTCTTTATGGAGAATTTTGCAAATTCCACAGAATTCCAATTTCATCTGAGAACTCCAGTCTATCAAACAGACTCCTCTTCATTCCCCAAACCAGAAATCCTCATACTTCCCAGAACTTTGCTTCTTGACTTAGCTCTGAAGCAGATAGTAATCCGAATCTATGATGAGATTTAGAAAACCGGAGTGGGCAGCTTTTTAATTTGATGAAAATTCCTCGAAGTTTTGGTATTTACAGTTGCTGTATTATCGTGCTTCTAACTTTCATATAAAATGAACTGAACACGTATCATTACCAATACATAGAAAAGAACCAGAATCAATAGGCTATTAAGTGCAAAGAATTTGATTTGGCATGCATATTGTGCTTTTTTTTTCCCCCAGTTCCACGACATATGTTCATACTGTTTTCTAAGATCCATATCAGTAGTCATAGTTCCTTAGCATTGTAGTCGGTAAGTTACGTATTGTTCATGAAGGTATAGCTTTTTATGCATATTTGTTGCTTGTAGGTGTGGTACTGATTGTCTTTTTGTTATTATTACTGATGGGCTATAGACATCAGCACCTAAAATGAAAAGAAAAGAAAAAAAGAGAGGAAGAAACTAATATATTTGAGTGTAATTCTTTAATGGCAAGGAATTTCCCTCTCAATGCTTTGTCCCACGTAAACTTCATTATCAAAGCCATTTATATCATGTAGGTTAGTCTTTGTGATGGAAATTGAGCCTTCTTGCCAGTAAAAAAAGAGACTATTCATAGGATGAAAAAAGGGTACTTGCCATTATCTGTTGAAGGAGCATTCTTTCTCATAGTACTGCAAGGATCACCATTGGTGTAATCCTGTGGTTATGATACTCCAACACAATTACTATTGTAAATATCTACAGGTGCACAATTACTGTTGTAACAGTTAGGGATTAAGGTTGTTACCTTCGTTGTATTCTTTTGAAATTGAGTTAGCTTCCATCACTTGGTTAGTTTACAGAATGCGAAAGTTTTGATGTCTGCTGGAACACTTCAAAGAATGTGAAAGAAAAAAAGAAGAAGAGGAGAAGGTTTGAGGAAATTCAAATGTGTTTCTCTCATTGAATATGACCAAATATACAGAGGAACATTTACAACTAGTTCCCTGGTTTTTTGAAGGATAAAACACGTGATGGAAACTAATTCAAATTCAAAAGAATACAGCAAAGCGCAAAGGTAACAACCTTAATCCCTAATTGTTATGATGGTAATTGGGCACCCTAGATATTTACATTAGTAACTGTGTCGAAGTATCATAAAGACAGGATTCCACCAACTAGTGCTCCTTGCAGTAGTACGGAAAAGAATGCTCCTTCAACATTGTCAGAACATCTATAGAGTGTTCGTATCATCAATGAAGATCTTGTTGTGATATAGTTCATCAATAAATCACTTTCCTTTTCTATTTCTGTTTCAAGTCTAGATAGCTACTCTTCACATCTTATTGGTGTTATAATACTACTAATGTTCTATGTTAAGAAAATTGAAATTATATTGTAAATTATTCTAGCCATTAAATTGTATTGAATCATAAATAGTATCGTAGATCATAAGATTTTTTTTACAATTTTCTCAAAAAAAGGGGTAAAATGTTTAAAAATTTAAAAATAAAAAGAGAAATTTGCATTATCTATAGATTTTGTAAGAGTTTATTGTCACCACCTAAAGGTTGTGGGTTCAAGTTGCATAGGGGTAAGATTTGCAGTCGACCTATGGAAACAATTTGCCAAATCCAAAAATAAAAGGCCAACTCTAGATTGATGGGATAACTGGCTTAGATGATGATGATGATGGATTTTGTCTTCAAACCATTTGGTGGAAACCATATCTATATGTAGAATCATCTCTAATATAAATCTATATTTCAACAAATCTATTTGTCTATATTGATAAATGCATGATCCAACATACCCATTTTTTATTTCAGATAGAGATCAAATGTTAGAGTTTTTTTCTTAGTAACTTGGAGGACAAGCATGATTTTTGCTTTCCAATTGACTATTTTTGAATTAAATGCTACTAAATCAATTTTACTAAGTAGTGTACATTTTGTATTTGCTTCTTTAGAATGGTGGTCAAATGATAAAAATATTGTCTTTTTTAGTACATTATTGTGGATTGGATAGTCTTTCTGGTATCTATCCTTAATTCTCCCATCTCTTGACCATTTGCCCTTTCGTGGTTCACAAATTTACCCCTACCCAAATTCTTTTGGGTTGTGAGAAGCATTCAAATTCAATATCAATATGAGTAAAAAACTTGATTGCTTAGTCTAGAACCCATTTACCCTTTCATGGTTCACAAATTCACCCCTTCCCAAATTCTTTTGGGTTGTGAGAAACATTCAAATTCAATGAAAATATGAGTAAAACTTGATTGCTTGGTTAGAATTGCTTGATTTCATTGACCATTGTCAAAGGTTGGTGGAATCAATTTGAAGTTGAAGGATGGGTGATGCGGACATCGAACGCAATGAGTATGATGTAGAAATTAATAATGAGGAAAAACTAGAAGAGAGAATTTCTTCGTATTGTATTGTGTTTAAACTATAAAAGATTATATGTATAAATAATAAACATGGAGCCAATAACGGATGGCTAAGAAGGAAAGGAATAAAAGAATGATCGATTACAATAAATCATACGACTAGTGAAATAAACTAAGTTGACTTTCTAAAATAAGATGATTTTGGTCAACTCTGCCTAGAAATGAGTCCACATGGTTAACTGTGTCCAGAAGTGGGTCCACATGGTACTCGGACGCCGCTTTGTACTTTTTGTATTTCCATAGTATTTTAATGATATTTAGACAATGTTTCAAAAAAAAAAAAAGCCCAGCTTGCTCAAAACGTGATCCAGTTGGGCTGAGAAATCTCCTTGGTAAGCATATCAACAAGTTAGTCCTTGGACTGAAGATAAGGAGTGACTGATCCGCCCGACAAAAATGTGTTGTCAAAGGAAATGACAGTCTACTTCAATGTGCTTAATCCATTCATGAAAAACATGGTTTGAAGCGATGTTGATGATAGCTTGATTGTCACATAACATTATTAATGGATCAGCATGGGCAAGGCTTAACTTAGAGAGAAATCGTCGAAACCAGAGTAACTCAGATGCAATATTGGCCATGTCACGATATTTTGCTTCAGCACTAGACCGAGCAATAACATTATGCTTCTTGCTTCGCCAGTAGACTAAATGAGAGCCCAAGAAAACACAGTAACCAAAGGTAGAGCGTCTGTCATAAGGAGATCTGACCCAATCAGTGTTTGAATAGCCACAAATGGGCAAGTGTGACTGTCGTGCATAGAACATCCCCCGTCCAGGATGAGTCCTTAAAATAAAGAAGGATGCGAAAGATAGCATGAAGATAAGTATCACGTGGAGCATGCATGAGCTGGCTGACCACTCCAACAATATATGATAAATTTGGTCAGGTGATAGTAAGATAAATTAGTTTGCCAACTAATTTATGATAAAAGACAAGATAATCAAGAAAGTGTCCTTCTGAAGCAGATAACTTTGTGTTGACATTCAACGGAGTATCTATATGATTGTATCCAGAATACCCGACATCTTGCAACACATCTAGAGCATACTTTCAGTTGAGAGAGAGAGAGAGAGAGACCTAGAGATTAACGAGTTACCTCGATCCCTAGAAAGTAAGGGAGTGGCCCCAGATCTTTAATATTAAATGTGCGCCATAGATACTCTTTGAACTAAAAAATAACAGTATCATTGTAGCTAGTAAGTATAATATCATCAACATACACCACTAAGAATCATCACAACGGACTTGACACGATAGATAAACACTAAGTGATCTATTTGTCACTGGAGAAAATCCATATGGTAATAAAGCATTGTTGACTTTATCAAACCATGCTTGTGGAGATTACTTGATGTCATAGATAACCTTCTTCAGTCTACAGACGGAGTGTGTCTCCCCTTGTTTCACAAACCCAAGAGGTAGAAGCATAAGACTTCTTCCTGTAGAGTACCAGTGCATAAAAGCATTCTTCACATCCAATTGATGGATGGGCTAGTGATGAGTGATAGCAATAGAAATCAATATGTGAATAGAGGTAATCTTGGCCACATGAGAGAATGTTTCCTGATAATCAACCCCATATGTCTGCATGACGCCTGTGGTAACCGCACGAGCTTTATATTTGGCAATGGAACATCGTGGATGATGCTTCAAAGCAAAGATCCATTTGCACCCAACTGGAGTTCTTTTTTGGAGGGAGAGGAACCATCTCCCATGTATTATTTTTCTCAAAGGCTGCTAATTCCTCTTCCATTGGGGCTTTCCAAGAGGATCACGAAGGGCATTGTCAATCCTCTTTGGAATCTTAGTGTTGTCTAGGGCTGTAAGAAAACTGTGATAGGAAGGAAAAACAATATGATAGGACACAAAACGATCAAGGGGATGATTGGTACAAGCACGCTTACCTTTCTGAAGCGCAAGTGGGAGGATCATGGTTAGTGGTGGATGGAACTGGGCCACTGGCAGATGATTGAGTGGGGTTGGCTGTAGTTGTAGGCTTGCACTCCTGCGTTGATACACTAGAGTGGGCTTGGAAGTGCCTAGAAGGACCAATGTCTACAGGAAGAAGAGGAAGAACAAAAGAAGGGGGAGAAGCAAGCAAATCTGAACAAACGTAAGGAACTCTTTCAAAAAAGGTGACATCCATGGATACATATGTCTTACTAGAGAGGGGATCAAGACATTTGTATCCTTTATGGAAGGGAGAGTATCACAAAAAGACACATCTCATAGTCTGGGTAGAAAGTTTATCTCCTCTCCTTGTTGTATCATTCTCTCACTTTAATACAATATCACTTGGTTATCTTAAAAAAAAGGAAGTGAGAGATCAGATTAGGTAAAACTAACATAGAAACTATAAAAAGCTACAAAAAATGTAAGATTCTTAAAATTCAAGATTTAAGTGTACGATTCAAATCAGGAGTTTCTTCCTTTACTTTGTACTTATTATTACTATTATTATTTTGCCTTGGTGCTTGGTTCTGTTTTCTTCTTAAAACAGTTGTTTTGTGTATATTCCTTGCTCTCTTTATCCAAATCTTTAAAATCTCTCAAGAAAAAACATAAGATTCAAATCTTTTTTCCATAAAAATTGTATTCAATCGTGAGATTCAAATCATAAGTCTTAAGATTTTCAGAACTAACTCTTAGTAGGTGCGTATTTAGATGGTTGAAGGCAATCATAGTAAATGGTATGGAGATGGGCATGCCTTACATAACAACCACCTCTAATTTTCTAGACACACCAAGCCACATGGTGTGAGGCAGTGGTGGGGGCCATTCATGAGATAGCCATAGGTGTCTACATTACCTTTTATTCTCAATATGGATCTCTCTTATAGTATATTCTGTTGAATATTTACAAAGCTTATCATTTCCAAGTGAACACTGTTGATTGTGGTGTGATCACACTAACATCATGCAATTGTGATTTTTTTTATTGTTCTATTTTGTTTTTTTTTTTTTTTTGTGTTTTATCTGTTTAACATGAACTGTTATTTGTGGATTGTATATGTGAGATTGGCAGGGGAGAAGTTGTCAGACCTGTACGGCCGGTGGCGCCATGAGCAACGATCACAAGCTGCTAAGATGGAGCGGCATCTGAATGCTAGGTGGATGCTTGATGAGATGATTGAGCAGGAGCTGAGCCGTTTTAGATCACATTACCATCAGGCCATGGGCCCTTCAAGACTTCGAGAAGTGGCTGACATGCTCATGCCCAAGTGGAAGACTCCATTGGAGAATGCAGCTCTGGGGTGGCTTGGCGACTGGCGCCCCTCTTCCATCCTGGGGCTGCTGCAATCTTTTTGTCGCTCACGGTTCCTGTCACTCAGTCCACAGGCTGATCAGTTGCTGTTGGAGTTGCTGACCACAAGTCGCAATGAGGAAGCAGTGCTTGATGAGGAGATGGCTGAGTACCAGGCTACATTTGTCCTTAAGCTACAATTTGGAGGGAGATATAATTTCCCATTTGAGGGGGGAGAGTACAAGAAGAACAGCGTTGGAGTGATGTTGTCTGTGCAGTCTGCACTGAAGAAGATCAATGATGTCATCTCCCGGGCACAACATCAAAGGTTCTCTCTCTTTCTGCATATTACATATTGTCATGCCCTTTTGATTGGAAACCAAATTGAATAATAAATTAATAATTGACTGGCTGGTGCAACCCCATAAGTCATAACTCCGAACTCCCTTTTCTTTGGTTGCTTGGTTTGGGATCCTTAATCTTGGGTTATGACATGTTCAGTTTCTCTCTAGCCAGATGAATCTAACTATTCATTCTTCTTCATGTTAATTAGGGTAATATTCATATTTCATAAAAGAGAAAGGTTGATAGCAGTATCGATAACCATCTTGTAGTTTTGTTAAAATTCCAGCAAAGTTTCTCTTATCCACTTAATATAAGGCAGACATTACTAGATGGCCACTATCTTTGGGATATGAGCAGAAGATATAAGTCAGCAGTTAGTCCTCTTCTTTCAGGTGGTTTATATTTGGGGGTGAATGTAGATTGAGGCTGGATGAGAATTGGTCTCAATAAGAGAGCCAAAACTTCAGTTTTGAATTTTATATATCAACTTGAAGAATTTATTATACCTATGAATGAGCATAAGGTTTGTCATCTTACTAAATGTATGTGAGAGACAGAGAGAGGGAGAGGGAGAGAGAGTGCGTAGTCCATGGTTTTTTATGTATCAACTTGAACGATTCATTAGGTTTGTGTTCCTAATGAATCACTCCATATTCATAGTCTAAAACAAGCACCCAAAAATGTCACTATTGGGTTGAATTGATCTACAGATGGTGATGTCAAATTCCCAGGGCATGTAAAATCAGCTTAATACAATGGCGAATGCCACTAGTTAGCTTCTCCCAGAAGGGTACAACAATTAGTCCAGTTGCAGTTCATGGTTGATCTTGGTTCAACAGTCTACCTTGACGAGTAGTGAGCCCCTACAATGTAGATTTTGATTACATGCATCACAGCATTACATCATTTCTCATTTGTAAGGTAGGTGTTCCTGGGACCAACATGTTAGGAAGCCAAGAAATAATGATTCAGGAGATGCATAACTGTCACCAACCTCTCACTATGACACTGAAGAAAATGGAGGGAAAGATCTTTGTCCAAATGCATCTTTTTATGAAAAAAGAAGAAGAAAGTCTTCATTAATATGTGAAGTGACGTGTCATTTGTTTGCACAGCAAATCACTTTAGAGATGGTCTGAACTGTGGAACTTTCAATTAGAATCGATACTTATGGTCCTGTAACTAACAACAGATACAAGGCAGTAGAAGCGGTTGTGACAAAGCTGCTAGATCGGGCACAAGCAGCTACATTCTTGGTGGCCTTTGCGGGGATTCAAGACATTATGCACAGCTTGACAGTAGAAAGGAAGCTTCAGATGGGTCCTCTCTGCCTACCAGTGCCGGTTTAAGATAGAAATCCACCATGGATAACTGGTGAGATTGCTGATCCCATTTTCAGGGGTAACTTCATCTGCCCTCTCATTGTTAATCCAAACAAAACCAGAAATCAAGGATTGCCAAATGCTGCTACATGTTATTACATTTCATCGATGTAATGTCTGTAGTTTTTGATCTCTGGGTACAAATGAGTGTAGTATATACTGCAGTAAGTGTACATGTGATTTTGTTTGTAAATTTGCATCAAATGATGTTGAGCATCATGTATATTTTGATTAACATGCCAAGGAAGGATGCCTTCTTTTTTTCTCCAACATGATCTTATGACTCAAAGATGATTCAACACTAATTATTCGGTAATATCAATATATCAGAACACTAGTGCATTTGAATATTATGCTTCATTCAGATGTATGGAAATGAAAGCACTTTGTTAAATAATTACTATTTTTCTATTTTTCTTTTAAAAAATGATATTCCTGGGAAATACTTTCATTCCCATGAATCTGAAGTCTAAACGAAACTTATATTTTTAGTAAAATGGGTTTAATCACGACTTGATCATATGATGCAGCGCAACATAGGATGGACCTTGTTTGGTGGGGGGCAATCAAGACATGCTGGAGCCTCCCAGACATGGATCAGAATCAACAGATGATGGGGCCTATCAATTGACAAAGTTTCTTGCAATATTCAAACTTGAGACTTTTCCCCCCTCTGCTGAAGAATCCATTTCTCATAGAAAATATGAAGGTTTTCCTCACTTGTTAAGACATGCTTCGTTTATTTTCAAGAAAAGTAATTTTTTTAAGACAAATAACAAAAATGTTGGGTTTTGATAGCTTGATTTGGATTTCATATTTCATATGCACTCTTTGGATGACATGAATCAAACACAAACATTTCCGGTAGAGTTGCTTTCCTTGGAGAAATTGACAAACAATTTCTTAAAATTTTAAGGAGCATGGGTTTTTCATTCATTTTTTGTTTTTTTTTCTTTCAAGAATGGGTCTTGGAAGCCCTAACCATACTCTCATTATAGCTACCAACTATTATGGTACCATTTGTGCAGTAATATTATCTCCATGGCACAACAAAATAAAAAATGGTTAGGTCCACTCTTCATCATTTATATTCAATGTGTGTGGATAGAGAAGTTTACACATGTTTCAAAAATTAGTAAAGTGAAACGCTCGGCTAAATCAAGTGGAACGCGTGAATATATTGATCTTAAAAAAACATAAAAAGATTGTGAATAAACAAATTTACTAAAAAGTGATTTTACTTTCACTGCCATCGTTTAAGTATTTATCTTAATTTTTGTTGTTGTGGATAATCCAATCACTATGTGCTTTCAATGGAATAAACTTTGCCTTGATTTTCAATGTCCATTTCATCAATCACACTCATTTGATGTACTGGTTTCTGCTAGCCAAACAATTAGACGGATTTAATTTTATTATAAAATAATTAGTCTATTGCAGGTTACAATAGCATTCTTCACCCTAAAGTCCCATTGAGGTTGGAATTTGACCAATTATATTAAAAGAAAATCATTTTTGAGATAATATTAGAGAGAAATACTTCATTGATGATGAAACCAATGCTTTGGTATTTTGTAAACAAATTAACGTACTTATATTTAAAAGAGAAAAAAGAACAGTACCTCTCTGAAATCATCAAATTCATAAGAAATAATGAAAGGAAACTCTTAAATGAAATAATATAAAATCTGCTTGGTATTTTTTAACATTGTTATTTTAGATTAGTACATATAAAATCTGTTAATTTTTTAATTACAAATAATTTAATAAAAGCAATAAAAGTTATTTCACGTGAGATAGTTCAACTAAAATACACTTTGATTCATGAAAAAGATGTCTTGTATTTAAGTCAAGTAATTACTTGGTTTGTAGTGAAATTTTACCTCAACACTCTCACATTTGAAGTGAGATGAAAGTCTTAAGAGTTTTTAATTTAGAAAACCAAAAAAGTAGTAAAAATTTAAAGTTTATATGTGAAATTTATTTAAGATATAAATAATATTTTTTTTAATAAAAACTGACGAGTTAAATAAAATAAAGTACTTCCTGCCCAACAGTCAGCACTCTAGCAGGAGTGGGAGAGGCAGAAGCTCTTTCGATGCCATGGCGACAGAGAGAGGGTTTCCATGACGGCGACACGTGTTCAACACGTGTACCCTTCTCAGAAATCATGCATTTGCACCTCTTTGGAGCCCTTTTCATCACCTCACTCTCTCTAGTCTCGCAGCAGCAGCAGCAGAAGAAGAAGAAAAAAGAGAGAGAGATAATGCAGAGTCTGCAACAGAAAGAAAGAGAGAAAGAAGGAATGGAATTGGACAACAATGTCAGTAAAAGAGTAAGTAGCAGCTGCAGTGTCTTGAAGGAGAGGAAGGTGAGTGATATTATGATGGCGAAAGAGAAGAAGAGGAAGAGTCTTGTGGAAGTACCCTACACTGCATCTGTCGCCGACACCATCCATGCTCTTGTTGCCAACGACGTGGCTGCAGTGCCCGTTGCTGCGCCACCCGGGCACTGGCTCGGCGCTGGTGGCTCCATGATCATGGAATCAGACAAGACCACCGGCGCTGTTCGTAAGCACTACATCGGTATAGTCACCATGCTTGATGTTCTCATCCACATTGCCGAAGCCGACACTTATGGAGGTGACTTGGATAAGCTCCTCTCTATACCTGTTTCCTCCATCATTGGCCATTGCCTTGAGGGCCTCAGCCTCTGGACTCTCAGCCCCAACACTAAGTTTGTCTCCTCCCTTATCTTTTTTATTTCTCTGACATACTATGTGTAAGAAAGAAGAAAGGGGTCTTGTGCATTAAAAGAATAGCAAGTTGATTAGAAGGGGTAATTAGATGGAAAACACACCTTCAATGTTATATAGAGTATCATTTGGGCAGTGTGGCTTGAGCACAGTAGGATGATATTTGACAGAAAGGCTTCCTCATTGTCAAATCTTATTTTGCGCATCAAATCTTCTACAATTGAATGGGCACTATTAGGAAAAATTCCTTTGAGGGTTTTTCAGTGGACGAATTTGCAGGAGCATTGTCCTTCATGTATTGTAGCTGTTTTGGTGTTTTGGCCTCATTTTCTTATTGGGGCTGCACCTCTCTTTCTTATTAATAAAATGTTTTTGGGAGTTTTGGCCTGACGGTCCGCCTCATGAAGCAGAGTCTTAAGTTCGATTCATGTTCAACCCCAATAGGCCACTCCCCGTAGACTTAACCGCTGTGTAGATTGGGAGGTTTACTCATGCTCGTAGGATTAGTCTCACCTCCAATGTGGGGTGAGGATACCTACATTATCCAAAAAAAAAATGTTTTTATTTCCTTAAAAAAAATGGAGACCTAGTCTTGTGTCAAATTTTGACAAAAGTGCCCCACCTAGAAGACTTGGATTGTGGGTGAATCCCACTTTTTACTTCGCCTTTGTTTGGTTCACTGGAGCAAGTGCAAGAAGATAAAATGGGGAGTAAAATCAGTTTGGGGTATCCTTCTAGAGAGAGAGAGGCTCTAGCAAGTAGGATAAATGATCCCCATTTTTACGTAGTTCCCATGAACCCTTCGGTAATGGTTATTTTTCATCAGAAATACCCAGAAGTTATATGAAATAAATATTCACTCCTAACCCCAACGGGCCACTCTCCATAGACTTAACCGGTGTGTGGATTGGGAGGTTTACACATGTCCATGGGATTAGTGTCACTTCCAATGTGGGGTGGCCCATGTTATAAAAAAAATATGTTACATTATTAACAAAAAAGGGTGTTGATAATTGATCAATCATTAGCAACTAGTTCTCTTTGGCCTCTTGTTCATAATTGCTTCATATCATCTGGCACCGATAACTATGAAAGCTAGTGCAATTTCATTGGGAGATTATCCACTTATTAGTTTCGTTTGGAATATGTATGAGATGTTTCTGAAGTTCGTACTAAGGTTCTTCCTAAAGAGATAATAGATGTTGAGTGAGGGTTTTAATCTATTTAATGTTGATCTAAAATTAGATACAGAAATAGTACCAATCTCTTCTTTGTGAGAATAGTAGTTTTTAGTGTTAATAGCATCTTATTTGAATCTCTCAGAGTTTTATGTGGGCTTGTTTTAAAAGGGGATATGTGTCATTTAACCTCTCCTTCTGCACAATATGAATGAGGTGACTGTTTACTCCTTGGAACCAAATTATAGAGGGTAAATCCCTGATAGTGGTGATTGCGCTCCTTTCAATTGCTCTTTACATTGTTATTTATTCATTCAGATTTCTGCCCTGTTCCTCATGAGCTAGGGAAATTAGGTGGGCATCTAAGGGGGCTGGCCATGAATTCAATCATCACTTGGACACCATGTATGAAAAAAAAATTTGAGTTTTTGTTTTTAAACAATCCAAATATAGATAGTAATGTCTAGAATCTTCAAATTTGTCTATTTATTCATCTTTTGTGCGCGTTGTGTAGCAAACAAGTGTTTTTTGCTGGTATGCATTTTTTTTCCACTAGAAACAAGCCATTGTCGTCTATGGAGATGATCCTCTCTAAAGTAAACAAAACTTGGCCATTCTGATGCCTCCTTGTAATCTGCCTATCTAGTTGGCATCTAGAGGGCCCCACGTTTGTGCAAGACACTCTGTGGTCTTGGTTGGGTCCTTCTTTGCCTTAAATGATCGTGTAGCTCCTCTGGGTAGCTGAAGATGGTCCTGTTTTTTGGCACACTTGATTGGGTTTGGAAGGATCGAATTGATATACCTAGAGTGAAGGTCCAAAATATTATACTAGGTTAGCATCATAGTATAGTCACATTGGTATGAGCTTAGGGGATTTGTGGTTTGATTGGTACAATAATTGCTGCAAATCTCTGTTAATATTTCTTGAAGTTATACATGGATCAGTGGTATTCTCACTTGCATTTGTCAAATGTTTAAATCTATTTGCATTTTGATAGTTCCATGATCGATTGTAGTTGTTTAGATGGACTTTGAAAATGTTTACATGCACAAATTCTTGCAAGCTTGAAATGGATGTTTTCTAGGTGATGATTAATAGGTTTCATAAGTAATGTTTAAACTTACTTCTGCTTTTTCTCATGCAGCATTTTGGACGCTATGGAGGTGTTCAGCAAAGGTATTCATCGTGCTTTAGTTCCAGTGGACAGCCATGTGGAGAATGTGGTTGGTGTAGAACTTGTAGATGCTTCACCAGGGTATCGGATGCTCACTCAAATGGATGTCTTAAGGTATTTGAAGGCACAATACACTGAACTTATGGACATTATGTCAAGCACTGTGGTGGAACTGGGAGCAATTAATGAGAATGTTTGTTCTGTAACCCAGCACACAAAAGCAATAGAAGCCATCAAGTGCATGAAAGCTGCTTCCCTGAATTCTGTTCCCATTATTGAAGCCTCACCCGATTCTGGTGAAGATCATAAGCTAATATGTGTATGTTCTCTATTTCTGTTTGTCGACTTATTTACTTGTATTCTTGTAAACATTTTTCTGAACTTTTCTTCCTTTTCGTCATGAACTTCCCCCATTTGTCATGTATCTTCTAAATGTATGGATACTATTAAATATATTTTGACATATTAGCTGGATAGTATCATAGATCGATGTTTGTATGCAATGAAATTGTTTTGCAATGCATATAAGAAATCCAAATCATGTAACACCGTTTCTTCTATTTCCAAATAATCAAATTGTTCATTTTTATTATGAAACATGTTGAGATGCAATTAGAGCAAAACCAACTTCTAGCTGTAGCTTGGAAAAAGATATAGATACATTTAGTGGTTGATGTCATTTTCTTGTATATGCCATTTGTTTGGCACCCATCCACCTTTTATGTTGTTGATTTTTCATGCCAAAACTTTGCATTTATCCAAAGCCTATAAAACCATTAAATTTCGAACTTCAATGTTTTCAACTTTTGCCCACTCCTAACACCTTATAATCTTACTTATACATCCACTATATATTGATTAGCTTGCATCTAGGTAGATCATCTAATTCAACTATGTATGAAAGGTGGGTGAATGCCAATTTTGGATATATAGCAATTCACGTGGGCACAGATTTATGAGTTTACCTGTATAGGGCAATTTAACATGGGATAGGATAAAGGACTTGACTTTCCGCGTTCAATTAGTTGTGGAGCTTTTGGGGTATTGATAGGTCCCTTACAATAGGTATCAAATTCGAATCCTGGTGACGATAACTTAGGGAAAAGGGCTGTATGGTGCTTGTGTGAAAGCTGCCACAGAGGTGAAAAGGGTCACTTGGTCCAAAGTGAGTTGTCATAGAGTGAGTTGTGGAGAGAAGGTCAACACGCAACATGGAAGAATGGCAGTGATATGTTATATGACGAGTCATCATTGAGGAGAGTTGATATTCATTGATGACTTGTCACATTGCCTAGTGGGAGGGTCCAACTTGAGGCTGTTGAGATTCATTGTTGACTTGTCACATTTCTAGTGGGGTCTAGCCTGGGTATAGGGCAATTTAACATGGGATAGGATAAAGGGCTTGATTTTCCGCGTTCAATTAGTTGTGGAGCTTTGGGGGTATTGATAGGTCTCTTACAAATAGGTATCAAATTCGAATCTTGGTGATGGAAACTTAGGGAAAAGGGCTATATGATGCTTGTGTGAAAGCTGCCACAGAGGTGAAAAGGGCTACTTGGTCCCAAGTGAGTTGTCATAGAGTGAGTCGTGGAGAGAAGGTCTAACAGGGAAGCAAGGTAGTGATATGTTATATGACGAGTCATCATTGAGGAGAGTTGATATTCATTGATGACTTGTCACATGCCTAGTGGAAGGGTCCAACTTGAGATGTGTGCCAACTGAGCATAGGATTGAACAGAGGGTTTAGTTTTCCACGTTCCATCAGGCTCTAAAGATTTTGGATTGTTTACCTAACATGCCAACTGGACCCAAACAAAATAGGGTTCTGATATCTTTCTTACAAGTTTGTTGAGTACAGTTGGCAAGGTTTGGGATAGATCTTTGCTACGACAAAATCATGTACCATCAGGGATTAGTCATACATGTGGAGAGTTTCATTCCATATTTCAGGTAATTTTGGATTAATCTTGTTCTTTTCAAAATTCTGGAATTTTGGGCAAAATGGATGAAGCACCATCCATTATCTTCAAAATAGCGAAGGCCACCTTCCCATTTACTTTTTCTTTATTTTTGCCCTTTTACATTTAGGCTAGTCTTCAAAAGGAGGTGTAGATGGTTTTCTTGGACTTTTTTTATCTTTCAGATAAAGAGGGGTCTTGAGGTCTTGGGTGATAGACAATGACTTAATCCGAGGTCAGATGGTAACGTAAAAGCCCAAGTACATCATCATCATTCTCTTTGTCCTCTGCAAAGGGCATTCATCAAGATATCTAGTTGATGAGATCCTTGATGGTTCTTTTATTGAAGTATAGTCCCTTTCGAAAGTCATCCTTGTGGTCCTAGGCGAGCCTAGTCACATTTCTTGTTGGGTTATGCTGTTGAGATTCATTGTTGACTTGTCACATTTCTAGTGGGGTCTAGCCTGGGTATAAGGGCAATTTAACATGGGATAGGATAAAGGACTTGATTTTCCGCACTTTTGGCCTATTGGTAGGTCCCTTACAATAGGTATCGAATTCGAATCCTGGTGACGGAAACTTAGGGAAAAGGGCTATATGATGCTTGTGTGAAAGCTGCCACAGAGGTGAAAAGGGCCACTGGGTCCAAAGTGAGTTGTCATAATGAGGCCCATGAATTGCCAATTTGGGTTCGCACATAATGGATAGTTGGTGAAATCAGACAAATCAGTCCTATGTTAATATTACTTTGTAGCCTGAAGTCGGTCTTCTTATGCCTGTCCTTTGCTATAACCAACCATATTTGTAATGTTGCAGGGTAAAGGCAGGAGGCTCATTGGTACATTCTCTGCCACAGATTTGAAAGGAGGCCCAATTGCTCAACTGCAATCTTGGCTGTCTCTTCCTGTCTTAGAATTTACCAAGAGGGTATCGACGGGACCAAACATCGAGTGTAATGCTTCTACTGATTTGGGTCATTCATCAGCAAGAGCTCTCATAACTTGTACTGCTGAAACACCCCTTTCTGAAGTAATCGACAAGGCTGTTGCTGGGCATGTGCACAGAGTGTGGGCTGTGGATGAACAAGGATTCCTGGTGGGGCTTCTCTCACTTTCAGACATTCTACGTACAGTAAGGGCCTCACTCTTGGGTCAAGTGCTTTCATCTATGGCTGTAAATATTTCCGCTTAGATATGTTTATCTATAGCTTACTAGTACCTTGATGTGTTTCAAACTTCATACTATGGCTGTAAATGTTTCCACCAAGACATGTTTATCTATAGTTTACTAGTACCTTGATGTGTTTCAAATTTCCTGTTTTTGCCATCATAACATATATGAGTCAGGGGTTCGGCCGATATTTTTCTCTCTTAATTTTTTTTTTAAAAAAGTATTAATATCAGCTGATACATTTTGTATCGGCCGATATCTCGACCCCTGGAGTTGAAGCAATGTAACCAAATTCTGTAGCATGCTAATCAGTGCTTTTGGTGAGTATCTTAAATAAACTTGGATTTGCATAAAAAGTGGGGGTGGGGAAACACTTCCATGATTATGATCTGGATCCAAGTCCATGCATTTCGGGTTCGAATACTCTGGGTTTTGGATTTTCAAGGTCTGTTTAGATATTGTCGGGTTTTGGGCATTTGAGGGCTTAAGAAGTAGGAAATATTATATGTTATATGAGTTCATATTTCTTTACTATAATTTATATTTAATAATTGAAGCTATTATTTATATTTATGTTAATGTCATTCAAGTTTCCAGGGTAACATTTTCAGATGATCAGATCTGGCTACATTTCCATCTGACCCACAAATTATACTCCGTCTGTCTCATTTTAATTGTCTCATTTGAAATATTTATATTTTTTAATAAACTATTTATATAAGGCTTAGCATTCCATGCGATCTCATCCATTTTCAACACACTTTATACTACTATAATATGCATGAGACAACTATTTTGGGATAATTCAAAATCCATATAGGACAACTAATTTGGGAAAGAGGGAGTATTACGTGAACATACAAGGACAGTATTAGTATTTTTTTTTATTAATTATCTTTCTTATTTCTGCATTTTTTTGAAAAATTGTATTGGATAACATCGTTTTATATCCTTGAATTACTTAATTTAGTCTTCTGAGTTGTATTAAGAGAAGTACTTGGAAAGTATCAATTCTTGAGGCAAGGTCCAAGTGGGACCCTGTTTTGGTTTTCAGCTGGTGTGATTTAACATTTTGATGTGTGCTTTTAAGTATTGACTTGTTGATTTTCAAGCAAATGTAGGAGCTTAAAATTTTGTCATCAGAGATATGTCACTATGTGGTAGTATTGGTCTAATATAGTTTTTGATTTTTTATTTTTTAAAATATAAAAATATTTAAAATAGAAGATGTTTTGGTTCAATAAATTTTTATATTCTATAAATTTAATTTTTTTGATTTGAGTTTCTGTGGTTTTCATAGGGTTACAGTGTTTTTGTGTAAATTTTTTTTTGATGTATGTCAAAAAAATCATACATAAGTAAATATTTTATATGTATTTCATTTAAACTTTAAAAATGTTAGATAAATTAAAGAAGATAAAAAGAATTGAGAGAAAATCAGTTGGAAAAAAATATAAAGCAATTAAGTTGAATCTTCTTAGATTCTAAAATATTAAATATTTGGTTCAATTCAAAATTTGAAATATTTTAAAAATATCAGTATTTGGTACACCACTCACTATTTCAACTGGCGGACATTTTGGTTCAAGAACTAGAGTGAATTCTATAGTCACTTGACTGTCTGTGGCTTGTGAGGACTACTCCCTCGTCTTTAAGAATAGGTGGGGTATTGGGGTTTTTCCGTCATTAAAATCATGTAAAAAATTTAATGATTCCAAATCTGATTCCAAATCTTAGAAGTCACAAGTTTCATCAATGACCAAGATAAATATTGTTTGTTTGTTTGTGTTAAATCTTGCCTAGCTACTATTCATTAAAAAAGTTTAAGATCATATCAAAAATTTAATGATTCCGAATCTTGGAAGTCAAAAGTTTCATCAAGCATAGCTACTATCCATTAAAAAAGTTTAAAATCATATAAAAAATTTAATGACTCCAAATCTTACAAGTCACAAGTTTCATCAATGACCAAGATAAATATTGTTTGTGTTTAAATCTTGCCTAGCTACTATCCATTAAAAAAGTTTAAAATCATATAAATTTTTTAATGATTCCAAATCTTAGAAATCACAAGTTTAATCTTTAAATCTTGCATAGCTACTATCCATTAAAAAAGGTTTAAAATCATATCAAAAATTTAATGATTCCATCTTACAAATCACAAGTTTCATCAATGACCAAATAAATATTGTTTGTGTTTAATTCTTGCATAGCTACTATCCATTAAAAAAGTTTAAAATTTAAATTTTATCAATATTATAGACATTATAATAGTAACCTGTGATTGATCTTTCAGAATATTGAGATGCATGTTGCATGCCATATTGTGTATAAGACTAGCACTTAAATTGCTAGAGCATTGGTAGCGAGTCCGAGTCAATTTGTTTGATATACGCACCATTTTTACTAAAGTACCTATTTTGATGTTTGACTAATATCATCAGTTGAGTCATCAGCTGAGTCAAACATAAATCAGTTGAATATAACTATTAATTTGGTGAAAATAATTGAGTTCCAACTGATACCAAGTGTAAAACGTACTAGGTGATGTACACGGCGTATGCGCATCAGGAGGTTTATATATATTTCAAGGATTAGTCAAGTGGGATGTCTGGAAAATTCAAGTGGGACGTTTGAATACCTTGGTCTTAAAATAAATAAATAAACATACCAATTGATGTAGGCTAAAGTCCTACGCTAAATTACAGATCTCGAAAATTTTCAGTTTTGAAATAAAGAAAAAAATTCAGCTGATATTTGACAAATTTGGCCAATTTTGTTTTAAAAAAATTATATATTTCAGTTGATAGTCTCTCTAAAAAATTCGGGTGAAATTCATAACTAAGGTATGAGGGACCACTAAACCACAATTGGGTTTTGATCTAGAAGACTTAGATATGTAAAAATTGATTTTGGCTCTATGAAAAATAGAGAAATCCAATACCTATTACCTAAATTCCTATACAAGGGTTGATGGGTTTTGTCCCGGTGTCTGATTTATTAGTGTGGTATTTACTTTAATTTATTTTATCGTGTTGTGATATATTGTTTTATTCTGCATATTATATTTCTAATATTTCGCATATTATGTAGTTTAGGGTAGTGGGTTCACCTGTGGAGATTTTATGCTAGATATCCCGTAGTTTTCACACATAAATTTAAAGAAAAAAAGATTGGCATATTATATTCTTAACAGAGGTAGTTAAATCTATGGAAATTCTCTACTAGTTCGAAATTGACTTTGTATTATACAAGATTGGTGGCTAGTCGGCTACCTCATTATGAGCTATGCATTTGGGGTATTTGTGTAATTTGCTAAGTGAATGCGTATTTTTATAACCCCCTCAAGGGCATTTTTAGAACTATGAAAAGATTTTCTTGCTGCAAGGATGGAAATTATAGTTTCTACTGTGTCTACTTCTTTATCTAATTAGTAAATACCAAAAACAGAAAGATAGATATTCTGTCATTTTTTCGGTGGCCTTGGTTAAGTTTTGTGGGTGGTTTTTGTTAAGAGAAATGGATTTTCTAGACTTCCCACTTTGCCCCCATCTATCTGTACAAAATTTTTTAAAAATCAGACATTAAAAAATCGGTGCACCGACCAGATCACTTTCCAGTGAATCGGTGCACCGATTTAGAGACTTTCACGTCTCAAGAAATCGGTGTACCGGCCGGATCACTTTCCTTAAATTCTCATTTTCCAGTGATCCAGTCGGTGCACCAGTCCAGTACACCGATTCACTGGAAAGTGAACCGATTTCTGAAATTTTTATTTTTTTAATTTTTTCGGGCAGACGGTTGGAAGTAAATGAAAAGTTCACTAAAACTCGTATATGCTAAAATAGTTTTCTTTTATTAGGATGGACACCTTTATTATTTAAGTTGATAAAAGACAACCATTGCTTTACTATATTATCTATGGATCTCACAAAATTTGACCCGAGTGTGTTGCTCATTTAATCCGAATGAATCCATTTTAATAAAGACCTGACTTAATCTTACCCATTCAATAAATAATCCAATTCAAGTCATTTATAAATAGATAGATCTATCCAAATCATTCACAAATAGGTAAATTAAGTCCGGATTTATTTATAAATCTGAATTGAATCCGTTTTTATTTGAATTTAAAATAGATTCAAACTAAACCTAACCCATTTCCGCGCCTAATTATTTGACAGAAGCAGGTCTTGCCTCATCCATATTGACTTTCGATCTTGTGGAAGGTGGAATAGAAAATTGTAATGAGAAACTAAAGACTAGGTATAAAGAGATGAAGATAAGATTGGTGACAGACTTAGGAGGAAACATTGCGTGGCACATTGATAGATTGGTGACAGACTTAGGAGGCAACATTGCGTGGCATACTGATTTTGAGTGTAGAAAATGGAACCCTGTGGCGAATGACGACAACGACTATGACAATAATATTTAATTCAATTTATTCATTTACTTGTTACTCTGTTATAATTTTGAATAATTAGTTTGATGGTCAATTTTCACTCTTCTTTATAAGAGGTGTTAAGATCAAGTTTTCCTCAACAGAAAAACAGCTACTTCTTTATTTTGTACTCTAAACCCTAAACTCTAAACTCTAGACAACTATGACATACAGATCTGCTGCTACTGTCAGATCTTCTTCTCAGCCTTAGATCAGTTGATTGAAAAAGTTTCTACAGGTAGGACCAACAATACCCTTCTGTGTTTTTATGGTCTATCCATCTGTATCATCAGATCTTTGATCTGACTCGTGTGGGACCTTCTTTTGGCCAGTTTCTTTTGCTACTGCTTGGGGTGATTGAAACTCAATTTTGTAGATTTTTTCTTAAATCCAAGTGGATCCTATACTTCTGTCCCTAAGATCGACACTATTATGGTTGCCCCTGGCCCACCTATCTACAACAAAGAAAGACCTTGGGTTTCGGTCAATGGTGGGACCCTTTGACGGATTTTTTTTCCTCTCTTCTGCGTGTTCTGTCAATCCCACATTCGAACGAAGTTTTCGTTCGGCTGTTCGTTCACCGGATGCAGAATAATTAAGTGGAAGGGCAAAAGGACAATTTCACTCAAAATTTTGAAAACAAATATATAAAGAAAGAAAATCCATATGTATATATGGCTAACGAACGGTTAGATAATCTCATCTTAAAAAAGATATACTTGGCCACTCACATATTACATCACGTGCTCTTTATTAATACAAGACAAGAGCCTCTGAATTTGAATTTCAAAAGTTGAAAATCCTGCCGTTTGTCTCTCACCCCTTAAATGCATTCATTCTGGTTGCTTTTTAGCCTCTTGACTTTTTAAATGAAAGAGATTTAATTTTAATAAAAATAATGTTTTAAATATATTTAAAATGCACTGGTTTCCTTAATATTAAGATTGGGTACAATCTTAAGGTCTATTTAATAAGAGGTCACTCGAGATGGAATTAGAATGATTTTATTCAAAATGAAAATACTACTTTTTTTTCTCATATACTAAAAAATAGTACAAAAAATAAGAATAAAATTATTTTGGTGAACTGATTTGTGCACATTGGGTATTGTGTTGATTTTGCTTTTTCATTTATTACAATAAATTGAAAAAATAAAAGAATAAAATAAATAATAAATTGAAGGAGAAAATGACCCCAATTGGACTTAAGAAAAAAAATACCATGTACAAATCAATTCCCTCATTTTGAATTACTTTTTAAGAACTATTATATTAGAACATTATAACAAAAATTTGTAAAATTTTATGATCTACACTTTGTTTAAGATCTAAACCTAATTTTGGGTGAAAGGAAATTAAAATTTGACTTAATGGAAATGAGAAAATTAAAAATCTAAATCCATTATAAAATAAATTTTCAAGGTTTAATTCTAGATCTTCTCTATTGGTTATAGAAGAATTCAACAGCTAATCATAAAACTCAAGAATTAAGAAGGAAAACTCGAAGTTCAACAAGAATTTTCATCACACTCCAAATTAGAAATATAAAGAGAACTTGATAAAATCTTATTCAATCCATTTATTTAATTTGAGTCCTAAAGCTATGAATTATATATTTCATCTGTTTATAAGAAGCTGAGCTGATTTGTACTTCTTAATGAACAAATAAGTATAGATTAGTTTCTTTATCTTATAAATGAGCGTGAATATCTAATAATTGATTAAGTTGATTAAACTAAAAATTATTAGCCTTTCAAAATAAGTAAAATAATTTGCCATTTCTATTAAATTCCTTCTAAAGTATATATATATGCAAATGAAGAACCCTCAAAAAGTAAAATAATTTAACTCTAGCCTTTAAAAACATTTTTTTTTTAAACTTCTCTCGTTTATCATAACTTACTATATTATTAATTTTTTTAGAGTTTAAGCAAGCTGAGTGTCAATTAAAAGATTCTTTTTACAATACAAAAGAACTTTTAAATATAAAAGAAATTCTTAATTTTTTACGATGCCATGTACTCAAAATATGAGTCAAGCACAATTACAAACAATTGATTACAGCTTTCTCTTAAAAATGATATTACTTGACAATGAAATATCGAAAACTTTAAAGGGAACTCAGGTGGGGCAGGTCGGGTTTTTTAAAATCCAACCCGACTCAAGTTAATATATATGGAGCCCGACCTGACCCGACCCGACCCGAATTCTCAACCCAAACTCTAGAACCCGACCCGACCCGAATTCTAACCCGAATCAATCCGAATTCTGACTCGACTCATATTCTGAACCCATTTTGGCCTAAATTTAGTTGGGTTGAATCGGGTTGGATCGAGTCGGGTCGGGTTTACTTATAAAATCCTCAACTCGGCCCGACCCGAATTTCATGCGAGTTTTTATCTTCTCAATCCGACCCGACCCGACCCGCTGGCCTGAAATTCTTGACCCAACCTGCATGATTTCTCTGGTAGAGTCATGCGGGGCCGAGTTGCAGCCCTATAATCTTAATTAAAAAATTTAAGTAGGTTGTAATTTTTTATTGAGATATAGAGAAAGTGAAAAAAAAAGGTTGGTAAAATTTAATCTCCATTTGATGACTTTAATCTTGTGATTTTGAATATTGAAAATTTGATTGTTGATAATAATTAATTTTTTATGAGTTATCCCATAAAACTATGATGATTGAATAAATAATTTTCTTCAGTGAAATTAATATATTATTTATGATTTATGAAGTTTACTTATTATTTCATAATCATTTAAATTCAGTAGAAAAATAAGCAGTAAAAGACATGGGACGTGGTTTTGACTGCAATGAATCTGTGGGATAGTCAATGTTGCTGGCTGCCTCCTTTTAAGATTTTTCAACTCAGTGTGAAAGGAAGAGATGCTGATGGAGGTACATTTATTATCAGGCTCATCATTTAGACACCGTAGCAATATGTTTTCAGACACTGAATTTCAGATTTTGAGAGAAAATTACGATTCTATTTTTCCACGTAGAATCGACCGATTGAACAGACAGTTCATTTTCACTTCGATCGATCGATCCCTTCCGCGTAAAATCGTACGATTGATTCCATGGGATCATGTGATTGATCCCTCGAACATGAACGGAAGATGCTAGCTGGAGAAATCGACCGATTGAAACATATACGTGTGATAAATTCTGTTTATTTACGCTGACACGAGTTGAAGATTTCCGCTGGAGAAATCGACCGATTTAAACTACATTCGTACGATTGATTCTCTTTATTTATGATACAGTAACTACATTATTTAAATAATAAAATTTTCTTTAAAACTTTAAAGTTATTTTTTAAGCACTGTCTATTTTCAAAATTTTTCAAATTGAATATCCGGACTAATTACAATAACTTGATAAAAATATTTTAAGACTTTAAAATGAAACTTTAACGTTATTTTTTAAGTACTGTGTATTTTAAAAATTTCTCAAATTGAATATCCGGACTAATTACGATAACCTGATAAAAATACTTTAAAACTTTAAGGTCTTTTGACACTCCCAAATGTGTTTTTGGCACAGCCGAGGGATACCCTTATTTATAAAACACTCTGTTTTAAGCATTTGGGAGTGTCAAAAGAGCTTAAAGTCTTAAAGTATTTTTATCAGATTATCATAATTGTCTGGATATTCAATTTGAGAAATTTTGAAAATAGACAATGTTTAAAAAATAACTTCAAAGTTTTAAAGAAAATTTTATTATTTAAACAATGAAGTTACTGTAGCATAAATAAAGAGAATCAATCGTACGAATGTAGCTTAAATCGGTCGATTTCTCTAGCGGAAATCTTCAGCTCGTGTTCACGTAAATAAACAGAATTTATCACACGTATATGTTTCAATCGGTCGATTTCTCTAGCTACCATCTTCCGTTAGTGTTCGAGGGATCAATCGCACGATCCCATGGAATCAATCGTACGATTCTACGCGGAAGGGATCGATCAATCGAAGTGAAAATGAACTGTCTGTTCAATCGGTCGATTCCACGCGGAAGGGCAGAATCGTAATTTTCACTCAAAATCTGAAATTCGGTGTCTGGTAACAGATTTTCGCGGTATCTAAATGCCGAGCCTTATTATTAAATAAGATATTCATTTGAATATTTAGTCACTTGGTATAAGTATGTATTTAAAAATAGAATTTATTATCCACATACAATTAGTTTAATTGGTTGCCTTCCATCTTCGACAGAGGGAAGTTGCAGGTTCAAGTATGGGGGTTTTACACTAGTTATCCTGCAGTTTCCCACAAGTTAATTAAAAAAAATAGAATTTATTAAATGGCGTGGTGATATATCTATTAAAATATATTTTTTCATTTTTTTAATCGTAAAAAATATCATAATATAATTGATCAAGTCACATTTTTAAAATTTTATTATTTTAAATTATTTTTTAATTTTGAAACTTTGTGACTTTTAAAAATATCACTTGATCAATTCGATCAAGATAATTTTTAGTAAACCTCTATTGAAAAGATCATTTCAATGAATAAGAGAAAAAATAAATTAAAAAACCCAAAAGCCTCAACAGAAAATGATGTCTCAATAGTTTATTGAATTCACTGTTAAATGGGCGATCGGAAGAGCTTTCTTCTATTTTTATTATGGGTATCTCTACTTTATATTAAATCTTCTTCAAATTGCTGCTTTTTGTATCAGATAAATTGCGAATGATGAATGGTGAGAAAAGGGTAAATAAGATTTAGTTTATAAAGTAACTTTTTTTAATTAAAGTGTCTTAGTCTCTTAGAACATCTCACTAATTTTCAAAACATGTGTAAACATTTTTATCTACACACAACTATTAATTTTACCGAGATTAACCCTTCAAAATAGAGTGAAAATTAAATTACATTCGAGTGTAACAACATTTAAATAATTAACAACAATTAAAGATTGACTATCAGCTTTAATTTATATTTAAATACAAATTTATTAAAAATATTTTCATATGTGTAAAATCTATATTGTATAGTTTTATTTATAAAAATATATAATAGTCGCATGATGCATGAATTGATAGCAACTTCTCTGTTGGATGGCGATGGTGCATGAATTTTTTTTTTATAATGTCCTCATAATTTCTATCTTTAATGATAGTGGGGATATAAATAGACAGATGGAGTAAGAATGGCACTCAAGTAAAAAGCCAAGAAAGGCGGAGTAATCTTGTGTTCTTTTGTCTCTAGAGAGAACATTTTTACATTTTAGTTATTCAATATTTTATTTGAAAAAATAGTTAAAAATTTAAAAGCTAAAAAAAAAATATAAAATTTGAAGATAAAATTTCTAATAAGAATCATTTACAAATTGAATTAGAAAGAAGTTAAAAAATATTCAAGAAATAAACTTGAATTTTCATTTTATTCAAAATTAAAGGTCATAAGTTAAGATACATAGACACTAGGTTCATTTCATTTTTTTTCTCAAATTTTCGTCATACACATTAAAAGTAAACTATATAAATTGAAAATATACTCCATGAACGGCAAATAGACCAAATTTCAATTGAAAATTCAATTTGTAAATACTTGATCTCAGTAGTTAAAATCATAGCCGTCCTTGAATTAAGAACATTTGATGACTTTCAAGGGTTCGAAATATCGGCCGATATGTATCAGTTTTTCAGGGCCGAACGATATCGGCCGATACGATATGTATCGGCCAGTCAAAAAGGTTATCAGCCAATACGACTGATATTTGGTTCAGAATATCGGTCACCATATCGGCCGATATGCATAAAATTCGATATTTAAAATTTATTTGATTTTTTTTTTAAAAAACAAAAACTGATACTGACATTTTGACGGTTTTCCACGGTTTTTGATTTTTTTCCACGGTTTTCTACGGTTTTTTAAGATTTTGAATATCGGAGGAGAGAGAAATGCAATTAGATGCAAATATCGGAGGAGAGAGAAACTTATCGACCGATATTGTGACCGATATGCATATTAAGACCAATTGGCTACATATTTTATTTTAGGCTCATTTTTTTTTCAATTGTAGCTCATAATTTTTATTTTAAGTAGTATGATTGGATTTTATATGTGTATAATTTTAAAAAATAAAAATAAAAATAAAATCTATGGAACAAAATGTCTAGTGCCGAAATGGCCCAAATGTTCCGGTCAGAATGGATCCCAGTACCAGAGCTGGACCCATTTTATTTGAGTTCTTTTGCCCAATTCATAACATAATGGAATTAAAATCTAAGCTTTTGTGAATTCGAAAGTGTAATGGGCTCACAAAACTCCAAGAAGGAGTAATCCAAATACATGGTTAAACCTTAATTTTAATTATCCAACTTTAAACTATGAATTTAACATTTAACAAAAGAAAATTCTTTTGAAATATAAAATTAATAATTAACAAATATATTAAGATTGAGCTATAATATAATTAGTAAATATTAAATATTGAAAATATTATGAGTCATTTAAGTTTTAGATAGAAAATCGCTTCATGAAAACAATTAATTAAGTTCATTATAATTGTAAAAGTAATGGCTAAATGGCATGATATTGGATGGGTTTCAGGGGGCTAAACTAGATATTATCTTTTAAAGAGGTTAATCATCTTTTTTTTTCTGTTCAATCCATTGTTATCAAACCCGACCCGACTCGTGGGTTGACCCGTGGGTCAACCGTGATCCAACTGAAACACAAGTCGAGTCATTTTAAGACCCTTCTAGATTAAAAACTCTTAAAAACCCTCTGTGACCTGCGGATCAATCTGATTTTTCTAATAAACCCGTGATCCTTGACCCTTAAAAACCCTTAATTTCTTTAAATGAAGAAAATGAAGATGAAGATTTTGATTCTTTTGAGAATATTATTTTTGGATTATTAATTTTTAGTATTTACAATTGGATTTGTGAGAAGAATTTTTTTTTTTTACGAAATATAAGTTTAGTTAATAATTTAATATTATTTATAATATTATATTAATAGTACAATTTCACCCAGTTTGACTATGAGTCAACTCGATTGAACCTTATTTAACCCATCCTTCCTCCAAGACACGTCGCTCCAGAAGCTGAGTTTTAAAACATTGGTTCAATCACTTTACTTTTATAATATGAATTATAAAATACTGTTATAACAATCAAATTTTTATGATAAATCTAAACTTTTCTATTTAATCTTTTGTCGAAATTTGAAATTTGAAAAATTTATTTTACATTTTAAAAATATTATAATATTATCAGATTTTAATTTTAGAGGGCTTTTGACTATTAATATGCCACGTGTTGATAAATAGTCCGGTGTCGGCCAATCACTTACTAGAAATTTACACGCAAGACTCGCGAAAGTCATTCAACGGCCACGTGGATTATAATAATTTACTTTTAAGATAATGAAAGACCAGCACGTGGATTTGATGGCCTGGATACTGAGCTACATTCCCGTTTGGAGTAAAAGAACGGTTCTGATTAAAAGGTAAACTTTTTTCTGTCTTCATTTTCGCTCAGCATTCGGTGACTCTGTAGATGGCAAATGCCAAACGATTCTGCGTCGAGTCTTGGCTCATTCTGTATAAGAAGGGAGGCACAACAGAAATGGGTGACCAGAAAAGAAGAAAAAAACCATGGCCTCTGCTGCTGCTTCTTCTTCCTCCTCCTCCATGGCGGTGGTGGTGGTGCTTGTTCTTGCTTGCCTTGCTTTCTTGTCAGAAGCAGAGAGTTCTCCTCCTGTTGTGAAGGGACTTTCATGGAGTTTCTACAAGTCTAGCTGCCCAAAGGTGGAAAGTATTGTACGGAGCCACCTTAAGAAGGTTTTCAAGGAGGATATTGGCCAGGCTGCTGCCCTGCTTCGCATCCATTTCCATGACTGCTTTGTTCAGGTAAATACATACTTGCACTGCACAACCACTCTGTTTTTGCATACAAGAAATAGTTTTTTTTTTTGTTCTAATTTTTTATACACTGTAGACTTGACAATGGGTAAGGACAGTTTAGATTGATTTTTACTTTTGATCTGTTTTGAATTTGAATTTATTAAATAGGTTTAATGAGTTTTGATCTATTTCAAAGAGTATGAAGGTTAGGTTTTTCTGGTGATTCGAAGTGTCAAACTGTTTGAATTATAAGATAATTATACTGTAATAAAAATATAATAAATTATTATATTTAAAATAAATTACTTTTCAAAAAAAAAACTTTTCTCCTGCAAGCAGCTGAAAAGGGTTCTTCAAGAAAAAAAATTCACTGAAACCTGTCACTGACAAAAGGGTAGAAAAAGAAAAAGGAAGAAGATTAGTAAAGTGGTTTTGTACTTTATTCTTCATTTATCATGCTTTCTTCAATTTAATTTTTAATAAGAATGTATTGATTTATTAGATTTTTTTGTTCTGAATGTTCATCACCAATGAAAATTACTTTTAAAAGGATACAGAGATTACTCTTCTCTATTTTTATGTATAGAAAGTAGAAGCACATGATCTTAGTTACTTAATATTTAACACGTAAGTGGAGTTTGGATGTAAAGGACTAGTAAAAAGGAAAATTGTTTTTCGAGAAAAATAGAAAAAGCAATTACAGCAAGTCCTACTTGGTAGTATACTTACAGCATGCTATTCGTAATATCAGAATATTTTTAAATTGTGGGGGTTTTATCAAAAAATTAACGGCAGAAAATATAGTATTTAAAAATAATAAATGAAAATATTAATAAATATAAATATAAATTTATTGGGTATTTATCTGTAATTTACTTGGAAAATATTTTACGAGAAAAATAGGAAAAGCAATTAGAGTAAGTCCTACTTGCTGCCCATTTTAAAATTGATTAAAATAAATGTTTGACATTAAAATTATTTTAATTTTTTTTAAATGATTCATATATTAATATATAAAAATATATAAAAAGCACCAGAGGTTATCATACAAAGTAGAGGATCATAGCTTTGTTTAATTTTTATTATAAAATATCGATTACTCATACTAAAAGGTGGAAGCACCATCTTAAATGTTAATTAGATGGACGGTTAGATGGATGAATTGAATATTTTGAGATGGATGGGCCCATAATTTTGAGTCTATGTGCCCATTTTGAAGGGTCTTACTGGTTTATATTCTAAGTCTATCAGAGCACCCGATTAATTGTGTACAAGTCTCCCTACTCTCACACATCGGAGTATGCAAGGAGTTACTTTTAAGGTGAAGTAGGAGAATCGAACTCAAGACTCTTGTTTCGAGACAGATTTTTAACCATCATTTCAACTCCTTTGAATTTTTCAACGTTTAATATAATACATACTTATCAGAAGAATGTAATGTATTTGCTCGAGTGTCTTATGTATGTCTTGTAGAAGATTTTCTCACCGTTGAGTGCGAAGTGACAAAGAATGTAATTTTTTGCTGTGATCCTAAATTCCTAATAGCCAGGATGATTTGAAACAATCTTAATTGAGACATGTAGGGTTCTTCATTAATTTTTAAATACATAGGTAAATGTATAATTTTATTTGAAATTATTGGATCCACTATTGGAATGGATCAAAAGAAAAGTAGTTTATTGAAATATTTATGAAGTTTATCATGCTCATCTCATCGGGTCCATCCAAGGTGGATTCAATGATTTCGCAGAATTAAAAAATACATCTATATGTATCTATCCATTTAAAAATGGATGAAGGGTTTAGATTTTGAAGATGTGGACCCCACATATCTCAAAACAGCCCTTACTTTTGGGTTGACTATCATTTCTCTTTAATATTAAAGAATAAAAATATAAAAAGTAAAAAAAAAAAAAAATCAAATTTAAGTTGTAGGTAAAGGACTGATGATAACATAAATGCATCCCCATTGATGCTGAAAGCAAAGTTTTGTCAGGTTAAGTGATAAGGTGTGGTTGATATTTTTGTCCATTTAATACTTGAAGGTTAGTGTTGTTCTGAAATAAATAGAATATACTGAAGAGGTACTGGATGTGGGGCATATGATCATTAATCTATATAAACTGCATGTCAATAAAGGACTGGTAATTTATGACCTGCAAAAATCAGATGTAGGTAAAATTATTTAATTATTAATGTTAAGATCGGTGAAGTTCAGAAAATTTTAATTTCGGTTAGGTCATGTCCATTTAAAAGTTTGAATAGTTTGAATGAATGTATTGGAGTTATCTTTGAACTTTTCTCATTTTAGAGATTTACTCATTCAATATTTTAAAAATTGAATGGTAATTTAGGCATTTGAATCCAATTCAAGTTCGATGTATCTTTGCTTTTTTAGGTGATATTGTTTCGTATCAACTCAAAGGGGTTCGAAGAGTTATCCGATCTCTATAGATAGAGAGGCTTGAGAAGTAGTTGGGTGTTCTAAGAGGCCTGAAATACTTCATATCTAAATCACTCTCTCTTTTATATAGAAGGAAATACTTCCTATACTTTTTACATTAGTCGTCGAAAGGGTCTTGATTCTATGGAAAAATAGGAGCACTTAAATCACCCATCATTTAAATTTTTGGATGCTAATGGAGATTGATAGTGTTGTTGCTGCAGGGGTGTGATGGGTCAGTGCTGTTGGATGGATCAACTGCCGGTCCAGGTGAGCAAGACGCACCACCAAACCTAACACTGAGGAAGGAGGCATTCAAGGTCATCAACCAACTCCGTGCTCTTATCCACAAACAATGTGGCCAGGTCGTCTCCTGCTCGGACATTGTTGCTCTTGCTGCTCGTGACTCCGTCGCTCTGGTCTCTCTTTCTCTCTCTGTCTTTAATTCTAAGAACTTCACTAACTAATTCACTAAAAAAAATGGTTACTTCAAATTAACACTCAACACTCGAGTGGTTGCTCACTGGGGTAAAATGATTAAGATATATCTCTCCAAATAATCTTTGTGTAACCAGCCATTGGTATGATATTATTGGCCAATAGGCTGCCCCCCTCGGCCCGGCCAATGTTGACCGATGGTCAACTGCTATTTCATCTAAAAGTTCTAGGTAAAGAATGTGAGTCTCACTTGAATTAGGGTTGGTTCAAAATTCAACTTGCTCGTATCATCATAGCTTTGGAGTTTAGGCTCGAAAAGAGAAGGAAAATTAGATTCAACTATTCACGATTCAATTTGGGTGCACACAACACGTATTGTAGTGGTTAGGGTTAGAACTTTATGGGGGCTTATAGTATAATTTGTATGATAAGAATTGTTTTCAATAGAGTTTACGACATGTGAAATGGAAGGGTAGAATTTAACAAGTTGAGTTAGATATAAGGGTTATTGTTGCATAGTATGTACAATATCCATAGTCAACTCTGAGAGGTTCGTTTGATTGTCATATTTCCACCTTTATATGTGGAAGGTCTTGGGATCAAGTCTCTCTCAATACAAAAAGGGCCACTCTTTGTGGTTTATACCGGGCGTGTGCAGATAGAGAGGTATACACATGTCCCAAAGAGATTAGTTAAGTGAGACACGTAGATACTTTGGTCTTAAAAAAAATCGATAGTCAACTTAGTACCCTATGTGGATTGAGATATGCATCCTTAACGTACCCAGGCAAAAATGAAAATTCAAGCCCAGAAACATGAGACCCAAGTCAACCTGATCCAAAACAAGGATCGTTGAATCAATTGAACCTGAACCAAGTTACGATTGAGTTCATTAAAGGACTTTCTGGGCCTGCAAGTTAGGCCCATCCATTCTCAGGCCCAAACCACTGCCTATCATGCATACTTTTATTGGGTTGTCTCTATGGTATATGCACAGAGATGGATGCAAGTCCTGACAGGCTCTCATCTGATTTTTTTTTTGTTTTTTGAATTTACGTGTGGGAAATTGCGGGATATCTAGCGTAAAAGTCCTACGGGTGAACCACTATCCCTAGGGCACACCAAGATTAGACCACTGGGGGTCGAACCCAAAACCTTCCGCTTAATGAGGCGAGAAGCAACGAGTTGAGGTACACCATGTGGGTTATTGGTTTGATTTTGAGGTTTAAATGCAAGTTCTCAAGTGGAAAAGGAATTTGTCAGTTCCAAATCTTTTTCTTTTAAAATTTCACCATTTTGAGTTTTCTTTTGTTTTTTTTCATTGCAGTCGGGCGGTCCAAATTACAGAGTGCCACTGGGTCGCCGAGATAGCCTGAAGTTTGCCACAAGAGATGCGACGCTCGCTAACCTTCCGGGACCATCCTCAAATGCCGCTGTTCTCATTGAAGCTCTGAGCAAAAAGAAGCTTGACGCCACCGATCTTGTGGCCCTCTCTGGTGGTCACACCATTGGAATTGGCCATTGCTCATCGTTCACCGACCGTCTCTACCCATCTCAAGACTCCACCATGGACCAGACCTTTGCAAGGAACCTCTACAAGACCTGCCCCGAGGAAAACACTAACAACACCACGGTGTTGGACATCCGAACTCCGAACAAGTTCGACAACAAGTACTATGTTGACCTCATGAACCGACAGGGACTCTTCACGTCCGACCAGGACTTGTACACTGACAAGAGGACGCGACCGATCGTCACGAGCTTCGCTATCAACGAGACCTTGTTCTTTGAGAAATTTGCTCTGTCAATGGTGAAGATGGGTCAGCTGAGTGTATTGACTGGGAAAGAGGGTGAGATACGTGCAAATTGCTCTGCTCGCAACTCGGCAAGGTCTTCACTGTGGTCTATTGTGGATGATGATGGAGAGACTGCATCTTTCTAGCTTGCTTTTCTGGTTGAGTTTTCTCTTCTATGAAATAATCACTGAGTTTGTTGTGTTGCTCTTAAAAAGTTTGTTGTGTTGCTCTTAAAACTTAGCAAAGGGCAGTGAATATTATGTAGGTTGGCTTCACTCTTTTAACACTTTTTATGTGTTTTAATAATTTATATGTAGGTTGGCTTCACTCTTTTAACACTTTTTATGTGTTTTAATAATTTATTTTATTTGCTATCAACGTCAAAATTATATATTTCCAAAAAAAGGTTTTTTTTTTTTTTTTTTAAAACTAAGGTATCCAAGCATCCTATCTAAAATTTTCAAGCGTCCCATCTGACTAATCTATGAGGTATGTATAATTTTTTAAATCTATATACTCGGGTACATGATCTTTTTTTTGTGTTGAGCGCAGCTTGATTTTAAGACCTCTCACAAATAAGAGTAGGACTACAGATATTGGCCGATACGAAACGTATCGACCGTCGATATAATACATTTTTTCAGCACTGTATTATATAAGCTGATACGTATTGAATCGGCTGTACTATGTATTTGTTGGCCGATATATCAGCGATATATATAAGTCCGATTCGGTCGATATTCATAATATTGATCTTTTTTTTTAAAAAAAAAATCAAAACGGTGGTGGGTCTGAGTTGATATCTTAGCCGATATCGGATCAATATTAGCCGATATTTTCGTTTTTCAACTTTTTTTAAAAAAAAAACAGCTTTCGGGTCTTTTATTTATTTTTTAATTTACAAAAAATAAATTAATAAAAAATAACGATATTTAAAAAAAAAAAGAGGAGAGAGAAATTTATCGGACCTAAATAAGAGTAACCCTTCAGGATTTTAAAGATATTCTATTTCTATATTATCTTAGAATAATGAATTTTTCATTTGTCTTCTGCTAAAAGCAATCGAACTAATTAACACAGTAGTAGAAATGTAGTTCTGGAGTGCTTCCTATTGTTGTTCCAAAATTATACGAAAAATAGTGATACAAATAGAAGAAAATGTTTAAAAAATTCAGTCTATTAGAAAAACAATATAAAATCATCAGTTCATATATCTATGGTCAATTAAAGAGACACATTGATTCGAACATTTTCAATTCACACCCTTTTTGAAAATTAAAAATTCAATTTAAAAAAAATTCAACAATCCCTCACTAGTTTCACAATTCAAAATATTTAGCAAAATAAATGGTATCATGGGAATTAGTGAATCATGCTCCTAATTATTTTCTTTTAATATCAAACGTTAAGACCAAAAATTATGATTTAAAAGCTCAGAATTTAGTAGGTAGATTTTGCTAGAAATTCCCTTTAGTATTAAATTTTATTTTTATGTTAATTAATGAATACATCATGTCAAAACCATATTAAATGTAATTTTATACTAAAGCGACTTAATATTTTTATTTTTATAAAATGGTAAAATCTAATTACATCTCACGCGTAATACTATTTCCTAAAACTAAATATGGTAGGAAGTATGATAGGGAGATTAGAAGGGTATTTGTTAGAGTTTTGTCTTCTTATAGTTTAACATGTCATATTTATTAATAATAAATATATAATTTGCATTATTTATCATTTAAATTAGCAAGTTTTTAAATTCATATATAGTTAGATCAATATTCACATCTTTCAATTTGGAGTGAAATCTCGGCTACGGGAATTCAATTTTTTTTTTGAATTTCCCGTTTTATCTTTCCAACTAACATAGAAAGTGGAAGGGTAAAATAGGTATTTAAAAAAAAATTGAATTCCCTTATGAGAATAATTCATCTATAAAATCCAACAAATCGTCTAATTAATTATTAGAGATTAACAAGAATTGTCTTAAAAATTTATTAGAGACGCACCTAATCAGATGAAATGTGTAGGAAGTATATGAATAGACTTTGTGTTGTTATACCTTTATTTCATCAATTTAGGCGTATGATCTTATTTTTTTTAAAATTGTACAACTGTAACATATTGATTTTATTTGGACATTCAATGAAGTGAAATGATTTAATAAGTATGAAATTACATTCATATTTTATTCATGTGTTTTTTTTATACATCTTACCCAGTTATATACTTTAATGATAAATTTTTAGATCCACCGTCCTTAAATTCATTCTCTTTAAAGTTGCTCGATATTTTTATCACGAGTATGTACATAGAAGGAGGTTTAACCGGTGTATCTGAAGTGTGAACTGTAGATAAGGAAGTTTGCACATGTGTCAGGATTTAGTCAAGTACTTTAAGAGGCCTGGATATTTTGGACTTAAAAAAATATATATAAAGGGGAGAGATAGTGATCTACAATCATAATAAAGGGGTCCAAATATCGGCTGATACGTATTGTATCAGCCGATATCGGCCCTTTTTAAAAAAAAAAAAAAATAGGAGAGAGAATAATATTGACCGATATATTGGCCGATACTGAATTCTGAATCTCTGAAATTCATAATTGTAAAAGAAAATCATATGGTGGTAGAAGTTGCAGGAGTAAGTGGTGAAGAAATTTATTTGATCACCATCATTTAACGTATAGTTAAGATTTATTTAATAGTCACTCTTAATTGGCTCTTTTATATTAAATAATAGTAAAAGATAAATAGGGGTAGTAAAGGGTTGAGTCGGGTCGATTCTAATTAGGTTAGCTATAGATAATAATTGATTTTATGTTTAATATGGTCTAGTCTGACTTATTTTTTTTTAATGTTTCATGCCAATTTGGAGTGAAGAGGACCGATCCTAGTGCTGTTAAAAACCCACTGAATCAGAAGAAGAAAACGGCAGAAGCAAGGGAAATTTCCAGCGTTAGTGAGTCTAATTTTCAGGCTGAGTTGCAGGGAGATCCGGGTGCAGATTTGGAGGCTTATTAGCTACAAATATGGATTTATTTGAGCAGATTTAGGCCACCTAATCCAGCAGGAGATAAAGATTAAGAGCTTGTAATGGCTGCTGAAATCAACGTTTAAACAGAAGATGATTTTGGATTTTTGGGTGTGATACTTTGATTTGTTTACAAAAGAAAGAATGCAGATCACCGGCTGGGATTTCATCCTTCAACGGACGTGAGTTCACAGTGGTTGCTTTAGTATATTATCTTTCTTTCATTAATAATTTAATTAAAGAAGAAAAGAAGCCAGAAAGAAGCGCTGCTGCATAAAAGAAAATTTAAAGAAGAAAGAAAAGCCAAAAAAAGAAAGAAAGAAGGAAATAAACGATGAGAAAAACAGAGAGAGGGACGTTCGGAACAGAGAACGGAAAAGAAAGAGAGGCGTTTCGACGTCCGAGAGTCACGATCGGACGAACGAACCGGAAATCCGAGTGAGTTAGAATTTTTTTTTTTTAATTTCTTTAATTGTTTTATTTCATTTTTTAATTGAAATAAGATCTATAAATTTAGCGTTTGGCCAAAGCTTTATAGACTAAAAGTTTGATTTGAATTAATTATTTGGGTTGAGCAAAGTTTTGAGTCTCCTTGACTTGAGGTGAGTTGATTTGTGGCAAATTTAATGTTTATCAAATCAAATTGTGGCCATGTATGATTTTTTTATTGCATGCAGAATAACAATTCTATATTCGATTGAACACTTAATTTCTTCCATGAATTTGACGTGATCAAATTATCATGTCGAAATTAGTGTCATTTTTTTTTCTTGAGAGTGTTCAAGAGAATTGAGAGAAGATTTTTTTTTTTGGAGTTTCAATCCTTGCAATCCTTGATTTGAATTGAAAATTTTGAATATAAAATTTATCCTTCAAAAACATAAAATATTCAAAAAACATTTACATCATTGTGGGTTCAGGTTTTGTGGGTGTCAAGTAGACATTTGACTATTGGAAACAATCTGTCAAATTTAGATATAAAGACCAACTCCAGATGATTGAGGGAAAAATGGCTTAAATGATGATGATAAGATGACTCAAAACCAATTTTTGAGAGTTAGGTAAAAAATTACTGTACCTATTTTTTAAATATTTTGCCATAATAACATGTGGGGTGTACAAAGGAACAAACTTACTTGAAAAGACGGTCAATATCTAAATAGTGTGTTAATATCAAATCACTTTAATTAGATTGATTGAGTCACTATTTAAACACTAAAAAAAGAGAGCACTTACACACACCCGATTTTTCTACCTCTACACACCCAAAATCGAATTTTCGGGTGAAATTACGATTTTACCCCCGCGTTTCTATTCATTCGAATGAATGCCCAATTCATTTTGGCATTCATTCGAATGAATTCCCATGTGTAATTTCAATTCATTCGAATGAATGGGCTGAAGTTCAGCCCCATTCATTCGAATGAATAGACTTCATTCATTCGAATGAATATGTTCATCAAATGAATGTATGTCCATTCATCCGAATGAATGTACTCCATTCATTCGAATGAATGAAGTCTATTCATTCGAATGATTTCATTCAGCGCTGACAGCGCTTCATTCATTCGAATGTTCAGGCAGCAGAAACAGTAACATTATTTTAAATATTTATTTTTAAAACTTTAAACTTATTTTTTGAGTATTGTGTATTTCCAAAATTTCTCAAATTAAATATCTAGACTAATTATAATAATCTGATAAAAATACCTTAAGACTTCAAGGTCTTTTGACACTCCTAAATATATAAAACACAGTATTTTACAAATAAGAGTATCCCTAGGCTGTGTCGAAAACAAATTTAGGAGTATCAAAAGACCTTAAAGTCTTAAAGTATTTTTATCATATTATCGTAATTAGTCCGGATATTCAATTTGAGAAATTTTAGAAATACACAGTGCTAAAAAAATAAGGGTCTATGTTTTAAAATATAGACAGTTATTTTTAAGCACTGTGTATTTCCAAAAATTTTTAAATTGAATATCTAAACTAATTAAAATAACCTGATAAAAATACTTTAAGACTTAAAGGTCTTTTGACACTCCTAAATATTTAAAACACAGTATTTTACAAATAAGAGTATCCCTAGGCTGTGTCGAAAACACATTTAGGAGTGTCAAAAGACCTTGAAGTCTTAAAGTATTTTTATCAAATTATCGTAATTAGTCCGGATATTCAATTTGAGAAATTTTGAAAATACATAGTGCTTAAAAATAACTGTCTATATTTTAAAACATAGACCCTTATTTTTTTAGCACTGTGTATTTCTAAAATTTCTCAAATTGAATATCCGGACTAATTACGATAATCTGATAAAAATACTTTAAGACTTTAAGGTCTTTTGATACTCCTAAATTTGTTTTTGACACAGCCTAGGGATACCCTTATTTGTAAAATAGTGTGTTTTATATATTTAGGAGTCTCAAAAGACCTTAAAGTCTTAAGGTATTTTTATCAGGTTATTATAATTAGTTTAGATATTTAATTTAAGAAATTTTGGAAATATACAGCACTCAAAAAATAAGTTTAAAGTTGTAAAAGAATTTAAATAAAACTGTATACTGTCTATATACTGTAAGTTTGTAAGTCCTGAATCATTCGAATGAGAATGATTAAATCAACACGTTGATTCATTTTCATTTGAATGAACGAATGAACGGATCGTTCATCACTTCATCCATTCATTCGAATGAATGGATGAAATGAAGGTCATTTTACTACTATTCATTTGAATGAATCATCTATTCATTCGAATGAATGGGGCTGAACAATATTCTGTGTTACTGTTCAGCCCATTCATTCGAATGAATTGAAATTACATATGAGAATTCATTCGAATGAATGCCAAAATGAACTGGGCATTCATTCGAATGAATAGAAACGCGGGAGTAAAATCGTAATTTCACCCGAAAATTTGATTTCGAGTGTGTAGAGGCAGAAAAACCGGGTGTGTGTAAGTGCTCTCTAAAAAAATTATTGAAATTTGCCAAAAGTTTGGTCACTAGTAACAATTTTGAAAAGGGTGGGCATCCTAATATTTTAATTGCAAATTATAGAATATCCCATAACAAAATTGAGATCACACCCAAATCTCCCCAAAAGTCTCGAGAAATCGGGTCGGATCGTTACCGTATTCATGTGGTAATGCTGATAATGTTTATTTTTTTTCATAATTTTCTTGTTGTGTATGTGTGTGGCAGCAGGAGATAAGAAGGGTCTGGACTTCTTTACTGAAGACATTCTGATTGAGATCCTCCCAAGATTGCCTCTTAAGAACCCTTGCTAGGGTGAGGTGCACAAGAAAGACACTGAACCAGTTGACATCTCAGAATTCATTCCTTCTCAAACAAGCTCAAAATTCTACTCGCAACGTGTTGGGCCTGATCCGTGAACCAGTTGGCTATGGAGGAAGTGCAATCTACTATCCACCTCTTGAAGCCAATGTAACCCAAGAGTTCCTGCAAATCCCATGGAAACGTCGAACGAAGATCGCCGCTTCTTGCAACGGGTTACTTCTTTGCTCCTGCCCAAACGACTCTCATCACCTGTATCTGTACAACCCCACAACCAATATGAAATTCGTGCTTCAGAGTCCACGGACTGCACATTACTACAGTGTGTACGGTCTAGCAGTTGATCTTTTGGAGAGCCCCAGAACAGACTTTAATGTGGTTCGGTCCTGGAAGGTGGTGGTGATCAAGTATTGTCAAACCATTAGATTCAATGTATGTTCAATGGAGATGCCTGAATGGAGAGTTTCGCGAGGGACCATGGCTTTTGATCGAAGTGCCTTGGTGGGTTCTATTGGACCCGTTTACTTCAATGGCGCAATTCATTGGGTTACACATAAAAGTAACTTGATTGCATTTCATGTGGAAACAGAGAGCGCAAGGGCAATGAAATTACCGGTAAAGATCCGATCGTATGATAAAGGCACCAATTTGTGGCTAGGATCTACCGATGGCAGGATGAATCTTGTTGAAGTCTTACAGGAAGTGGCAGTCGTTTGGGTGCTTCAAGACTATGAAAATGTGACATGGGAGAAGAAATGTTGTATTGGTATGGGTTGGATGAGTGTGTTTCCAGTGCTTCAAGACAATGAAAATTTGATGTGGAAGAAGAAATGCAGTGTTGGTATGGGTTGGATGTGTATGTTTCCAATCTCCTGCTGTGCTGACCCGATCCCAATCGCGTACCGATACCGATCCCGACCCCGATCCCAGTCTTCTGTAATGGTAACTGGATTGTGCTCATTGTGGACATGGAATTCTTTTCCTTCAATTTCAAGATTAATTCATGGAAACACATTGGGAGAATGGAGTGTCGGATGCATTGGTCTAGGAGATACTTTCCTTTCATCAGTAACACAGTAGGAAGGAATTTACAAGGGTTTTACTGAGCATTTTAGGAGTCACGTTGTGGAGGTTTAGATCCAATTTGATCACAAATTTCACTTAAAAGACTTTATGATCCCCCAATTCTATTTTGCTGGGTCCAGAATTTCAGAATCTGTGTTTATATATACAATCTTGAGAGTTAAGATTTCATTAACTTTGTATTGCAATGGAGTTTATAATTCTTAAATTGAATTGTTTTTTACGCTTAAGAGCGTAACTTGGATTCGGACCAATCCAAACGCAATTGATCGTGTTCAAAATATGAGTAGACTAACCCAACTCATTCAAAATATAGGTCCAATTGGAGCCTAAAAATCTAACCTGTTTTTTATATGGCTTGAGATAAAATCAAGCTTTGTATAAAATGATTCACCCAAAGTATATATACCTCAATTTCTATACGTCTATTTAATGAAATTTTCATAATTAACTCTTTAAAGTGATTTTTTTAAGACCAAAGTATCAACTAATCTTTAAGACATGTGTAAACCTTCTAATACGTACATTGGATACAGAACAATAGATAGTGATTCTTTTTGTGTTGCAGGCGACTTAAATCCCATGATTTAGAATGAATATATTTTAGTGAAGGAGACATGTTTTTATAACGCAGGCCAATGCAACATATACTCCTAATATGTTCTTAATAATTACATCGTCTAACTAGTGAATGATTTAACCAAAATACTGGATTTATAGGCCTTGTTTCAATAAATAAAAAAGGAAACAAATTAAAAAGAAATATCAATAAGGCCACCGAGTCAATCTGCTCAGATTGTCTTCGGACGGTCCAGCGCCTTCCATCTTCTCTCTTCTCTCTGTTCTTCTTTGTGCAGCACCCAGATTGTTCTTTCCTTTCTTCTTTGATTTTCTTTCTATTTTCTGCTCCCTCTTTTTTTTTTCTTTTTTTTTCTTTTTCTCTTCATTTTCTTTCCTATCTTCTTCTCTGTACACGGTTCCATATCTCCCTCATTTTCTCTTTTTTATTTATTTTTTTATTCTAGGCCCCAGTGCAGGCCCAGTTGCAGCAACTGAGGCCAGCCGTTCAACAAGTCCTCTCCACGTGTAATCCTAATCAAATTAAAATTAGGTAGTTTTACTTGATTAGAAACTATATGCTAATTAGGATTCTATGTTTGAAATTAGAAAGAAAGGAGGGTCGGGTCCTTGTAGGGTTTAGGATTGTGTTGTTTTAAAGGAGATTTTGGAGACAATGGAATAATAAAATTAATTTTCTTTCCCAAGCATACTGCGTTGGCATCTTAAATCTGTTCAAGCCCACAGAGTTGGGGTTTTCTTCGGTGCAATCCAAAGCGCAGGTAATCATTTCTTCTCATGAGTGGATTATTTGAATCAGTTTCTCTATGATTAATTAACCCTAAAATCAGTAGAGATATTGAAGGGTGATTGGGCGAGTCTCTGTGACTTGTTAAGGAAGAACCTAAACACCATGTTGTTGGTTTTCTGTCAAACAGTGTTTTGGATCTGTTTTGGCTGAAAATTTTGTTAAAAATGTGTTTTGGGTGAATTGAGATGGTTTCTTTATGTAAACTAAGCATTTTAAAAAACCCAATTGTGTATGTTAAATTAATTGATTTAATTAATTCCATGATTATCGAGTTTGGTTTTAATTGTTAAGTTTGACTCCAATCCGACTCTCCGAGAATGATATTGTCCCTCTAAAGGTTTTAGGAGAGATAGACGTAAGTGCACTTAACAACTTGACAATAGACCGCTCGGGTGAGTTTGAAGTTACCCTATTAAAAAAGAGAATGATATTGTCCACTTTGGACTCTTAGTCCAGTCCATTACTATATCGACCGCGCCAACCTTCAAAGTTTTGGTTTGGACTCAGCCCATTGACCAGACCCAAAAGGCCTCATACTTGAGGTGGGG
This sequence comes from Chimonanthus salicifolius, assembly GCA_013350335.1. Lineage (NCBI taxonomy): Eukaryota > Viridiplantae > Streptophyta > Magnoliopsida > Laurales > Calycanthaceae > Chimonanthus > Chimonanthus salicifolius. The sequence goes on along the minus strand of CM023538.1, from coordinate 13,081,566 downwards.
CTCCCCATCTCTAATAACTCCTATCTCCTTACCCAACCTAGGCGATGTGGGACTTTTCCCACATTCCGAGGTGGGTGGGGCATCACATGTTAGGTTTAGGTCAAGTCATATTTGGTCCGGCTCTATTTTGGTTTTGGGTATATTTTTAATCTTGTTAAATGGATAAGTCGGTTTGACTCTATTTTAAATTTGGATAGAGTTGGATTAGGTTCAAATTGGATTTATCTATTTATCCAAGGAGACTTTTTAAACGAGACACACATCAAAACTACTTTTTAAAATAGACCTCATATAGTTAAATGTGTTGCATATTAAGTCATTTTTTGTTCGGGTCTATTTTGATTTTGTGTATATTTAAATGGGTTAAGTCACTTCAGATTTATTTTAAATTTGAATAAAGTTGGGTAAGGTACAGATTAGATTTACCTATTTATCAAAACTACCATTTAAATAGGTGTAGAGTCATTATGATTGAATGTGTTGCATATTAAATGTAAGAATAATTAGATCAGTTGAATCTATCCATTTACAAACTGGCTCTAATTGAAACCTATTTATGAACATGTTTCAGTTAAATTATGTTATCTATTAAATGGGTCAAGACCGTGTCAGGATATCAAGCAATAGGATTGAGTTAGATTTTGTGAGATCTAATTGTGTGGGTCACAATTCCACTCAGTGTTGTATTAGTGTTGTTGTTACTATAGGTTATCACGTCTAAATTGTAATCTCTAAACCAATGTTATCAGAACCGGACCGTGTAACGAACTGTCTTTGAGGAGGTCAGGGTTCGACCTCGGTCAAAGCCAGTAAAAGCCGGTTAAAGACGGTCAAGTATTAAAATAATATAAATATTATATATAATATTAAGTAAGACATATTTTACCAATAATATTAATATAAATATTAAAAATAACACTCAAACTCTGAGTGATATACCAAAACGGTGAAATATATAGAATAGAAATAGTAATAAAACATTTTGTAAAGGGAAAATTTAAAAAAAAAAAAAAATCAAATACATGAACTGCGGTTCACGGTTTTTGTGTCAAAACCGCATAAAACCGTGGTTCTGACAGGTTTTATGAGGTTTTGACCGCCAGCCGGTTTTTTCTGTGGACTGAACTGCAGATCTGGTGGTCACGGTTGAATCGCCAGTTCGATCCGATTCAGCCGTGGTTCAATCCGGTTCTGATAACACTGCTCTAAACTTCTTAACAAGATGGTAATCCCAATCAATACCAATCCTAATCCAAGTCTTGAGTCCTCACTTGGAGAGTCCTTAGGTTTAGGAAGTCTTTGAAGTTGAAATATAAGTATATGATAGTCTTCTTCTTAAAGGGTTTTGCTTTTTTGTCTAGGTTAGTCTCTCTCTTCGTGTGCTTCTTCTTTTTTCTGCATTACTGCCATTGATCATCTTTATTGGGGTTAGATTTGATTGCAGGATGTTGGTAAACATGCATTCTTACCTTTCTATCTTCTTCATACTACGTAAGAAATATCTTTCTCTCTCACATGAGTTTAAAATTCGGTATCGACCGATATATTGCTTGATATTTTTCTCTCCTCTTTTTTTTTACAAAACAATCAAACATTTACATATTTTATATTATTTATATAGAATAACAATTTAAAAAATAGAATGTTATCAAACGATGGATTCTTTTTTTAATGATCAAGTTGTTCAGGCTTCTTAGGGCACCTGATTAATCTGTGGGGCATGTGCAAGTCTCCCTACTTATACACATTCGGTAACTTTATGGAAAGTGATTATTTTGGAGTGGATTGAATATTGAACTCACAACTCCTACTTTATGAGACGAGTTCTAGCCACCATCTTAACACCTTTGAGTTAACCATCTTAACACCTTTGAGTTAATGATGGGTTCTAATTCAAATTCTCAAAATACTTATTCTTTTTGTGAATTTATCAAATAAGTGAGATTGACATTCATAGACTAGGATGCACTGACGAATCTGAATATACCCTTTGAAGGATATTAAAATGTTTGAAGGATATTAAAATGTTTCCATGACTAGTGCCCATATAGAAGAGGTTGTAGACAACTATTTACACCATCTATTAACAAAATTTAGAACTGTTAAGATCTTGATTTGGCATTCTAAATTAAAAATAGTAGAAGTGTCATATTTACCATATTATTAATTATTATTTTTTAGATAAGATATAAATAAAGAATATTTTAGATTTTTTAGATAAGAATATTAATAAAGAAAATTTTAATTTAAAATAGTTAAATTTTATAGTCTTTAAAAGATAACTTGATTCATTCAATCAAAAACCTTTTAACAGGTATTGTGTTCAAGTGCAATATTTAAAAAAAAAGAGGCATATTTCTATATCTATCACCCTTTTGGACCCACAAAGTATTATACTTATATCACATTTTACATTTACTTCAGATTTTTACAAATAATTTTTTGCAAATAAAATTTAAAAATTATACTAGAGTAGACAATCATGTGCTAATAATTGTTTTTCCTCCATTACCCTCCTGCTCACTTATATACACTTTAAAAAAAATTATGTCAATCATTTATAAAAATGATTTTGTCTTTGATTGAGACTTTATTATTTATCATGATTGAGTCAGTCTATCTCCCAACATTTTCAGGAAGGCGTCCGATGGCAGATGAGAAGAGACTGAGCCTAAGAAACTGGAGAGGACTTTTTCATGGTAATTTTTAGAGAAATAAAAATCAAATATTTCTTCCTCAAATTATTCATTTAATATAAGATTTTCATTATAAAGATTAAAGACATGCATGAACTATTAGCATACATATATCCCATGCTTAACTTTTTTATTGAAATTATTAGCATGCATTGTATTCATTACAATTGTTTTCTTTTTTGAGCGGTAAAGATGAAATTTCATTAAAGAAGGAAAAATACAATAAGAGAAAAAAGACAAGCCAAATGGGCCTAAGAAGATTAGGCCCAAAGGCGAGAAACAAAAGAGAAAGAGCAAAAGAGCAAAAATATAAAAAAGCAATCATCCACCCGGAAGATGAAGACCCCCAAGAACAACCCTTCAACACCATTTTTAGCAAAGAAATCTGCAACGCTATTTGCCGTCCGACTGATATAGTTGAAGGAGACCTCCAAGCCCAAGGAGAGACCCTTAATTTCCCTTACTAGGGTGATAAGCCTCCAGGGGGGACGCCTCACACCCCTATCCCATTTGATAGCGTTGGAGAAATCGCTTTCAATAACTAATTTAACTCTCCCAAGACTCACTCCTAGAGTTAAGGCTCTCCGAATACTAAGAAGTTCCGCCTCATTGGATTCCTTAATCCCCACACATTCTGAAAACATGACACGAATAGAGCCCATATGATCTCTAAGAACTCCCCCAATACCTGATGGACCCGGTTTACCCCTTGAAGCCCCATCCACGTTAAACTTGAGAGTCCCCGAAGGAGGAGGAGACCACTCAACCATCAACCTCCTTTCTTGTCGAGAGGTAACCATCATGCAACCTTCCCAAGACTGACATAGATCCTCGGCCTTGAAATCTTTGAAAACCTTATTAGAACACAACCACGTGCTCAAACTCCATTTTGCTTTTTGACAAAGATCCCCAATATTCAAAGATTGCCCCTCAAAGATCCTAGTATTCCTCTCCTTCTAGATGGTCCACAAAACAACTGCTGGGATAGGTCGGGATAGAAACCCATGCTAGCTTCCTCTTGGTTCTTATACGGTGAATAAACCACGATTCCATGAGCCTCTTCCAAGAATCAGGAATTACCCTGGAAACACCCATAAGGCTCAGAAAGCAACTCCATAACCTCCACGCAAAGGGGCAAGTGATAAGAAGATGATCAATACTCTCTTCCTCTATATTACAAAAGGGGCACAAAGAGTCAACATCCATGCTTAAAAGACATCTTCTTCTCAATTCCACCCTTGTTAAAATTTTCTTTTTAGCACAATACCAAGTGAATAATTGAACCCTCGGGGGAGCAAGGCTACTCCAAATCAGATTCAGGGGTCCAGGAGAACCACTAACCTGAAGAGATGCTAGGACAATCAGAGACTTGACCGAGAAGATACCAGAGGAATCCCCCACCCACACCAAATCATCATCACAATCTAAATCCAATGGGAACTCACCAAGCTGAGCTAAGAGATCATTGACACATACCACTTCAAATGCCCTTAATTCTCTCCTGAAATCGAACTGCCATGAGATGTTTCTATGGCCTACACAAAACATATCTTGAACCAAAGCTTCTTTATTTCTTGAGGCCCTGAACAACCTTGGGAACCTAACCATCAAAGGTAAGTTGCCTAACCATAAATCCTTCCAAAAGAAAGTCCTATTACCCTTACCGGCTAGGAGACGCAGATTTCTCCTAAAAAGGTTACCTACCTCCGAGCTGCCTTGACTAATTCTCCACCAAGCTTAAGAACACTGGAACCCGATCTAATTACTTCCTCCCCCAAGCTCCAACCACTTAAATCCGAGGTTCCATATTTGGCAGAAAGAACACGAACCCAAAGAGCATTTGGTTCCCTACCAAAGCGCCAACCCCACTTACACAATAAAGCTTCATTCCTCAAATGATAGGAACCAAACCCAGGCCACCTTTGCTTTTTGCTTTTGTGACTTCCGACCAACCTACTAAGTGAACTTTTTTCTTAGCCTCTTGGTCTCCCCAAAGAAATCTTCTGAACAATTTTACCATTGTGTTGGCTACTCCTTTGGGTATTTCAAAAATAGAAAGGAAGTACGTCGGAAGATTGAGTGGGACCGATAAAAGAGTGACTCTACCACCCAAGGATAAGTATTTTTTGCCCCACCCAGCTAATCTTCTTTCTATCTTTTCCACCAATGGGGACCAAAACTTTTTAAACCTAGGATTTCCACCAACTGGCAAACCCAAGTACGAGAATGGTAATTTTCCAACACCACAACCCACAATGTCTGCCCACTGTTGAACTACTGAATTTTCTACCCCAACCCCAATGAGAGTGCTTTTACCCAAATTGATCCGCAGCCCAGAAACCAACTCAAAGCATCTGAGAATAGCCCTAAACCCAACCACCTCCGAACTGTTGTTATCACAGAAAAACAATGTATCATCTGCAAATTGAAGATGAGTGATCACCGGCCCTCCAAAGCATACCTCAAAACCCTTCACGATACTCAGCTCCTTTGCCTTCAGCTTAAACTTAAATAAATCACTAAAATATTATAAGAACTTGAGAATCACATTACAATCATGATATGATAGCAAAGGTGGAACTAGCGCTGCAACATGGATCGGGTTTTGGCCCGACCCGCATGATTGTCATGCGGGTCGGGTCAAGAATTTCAGGTCAGCGGGTAGGGTTGGGTTAAGAAGATAAAAACCCGTATGAAATTCGGGCCAGGTCGAGTCAAGTTGAGGATTTTATAAGCTAACTCGACTCAACCCGATCCAACCCGGCTAAAATTAGTCTAAAATGGGTTCAAAATATGGGTCGGGTCAGAATTCGAGTTGATTCGGGTTGTGAAATTCGGGTCGGGTTCCATTTATATCAACTTGGGTCGGGTTGGTTTTTAAGGAACCCGACCCGCCTTACCCGAGTTGCAGCCCTAGGTGGGACCGTGATTTTCTTTATTGTAAACACTCTTATCTTCACAAAAAATGAATTAAATGTTGTGTCATCTTTTCCTTAGTAACTTTTTTTATCTCCCCTTTAGAAAATGAAGTCATTAGACAAATAGAAAAATGTCTTGTGTTGAATGATTTTGGTAGGGTTGCAACTCAGGTCGGGTTTTGGCCCGACCCGCATGACCAGACTCAAGAAATCATGCGGGTCAGGTCAAGAATTTTGGGTCAGCGGGTTGGGTCGAGTTGAGGATTTTACAAGTTAACCCTGCCCTGACCCGACCCAACGCGGCTAAAATTAGGATAAAATGGGTTCAGAATATGGGTCGGATCAGAATTCGGGCTGATTCGGATCGGGTCGGGTTGTGAAGTTCGGGTTGAAAATTTGGGTCGGGCCGCGTCGGGTTCCATATATATCAACTCGGGTCGTGTTGGGTTTCACTGTTTTTCATTGAAGAAGAGGGAAAGCCCTAGTTTTCTTTAATCTTCACTTTCTATAGTGTAAAAATGTAGTTCTATTACTGTGATAATGCTGATTAATTATTTTTTTCATATTTTCTTTTTGGTGTATGTGTGTGGCAGCAGGAGATAAGAAGGGCCTGGACTGCTTTGCTGAAGACATTCTGATTGAGATCCTATCAAGATTGCCTCTAAGAACCCTGGCTAGGGTGAGATGCACAAGCAAGACATTGAACCACTTGATATCTCAGAATTCATTCCTTCTCATGCAAGCTCAAAAATCTACTCAAGATGTTTTAGGCCTCCTCTATCTATCAGATCGTTTTCAAGGCAATATAATCAATTATCTGCCTCTTGAAACCAATGTGGCCCGAGAGTTCCCACAATTCTCATGGAAACGTGAAATGCAGATAGCTGCTTCCTGCAACGGGTTACTTCTCTGCTGCTGCCTATTTGACTCCGATCACTTGTATCTGTACAACCCCACGACCAAGAAGAAATTAACGCTTCAAAGCCAATGCCCTGTACATTACTATAGTCGCATAGGTCTAGCAGTTGATCTTGTAAAGAGCCCACATTCCTGGAAGGTAGTTTTCTTCATCTATCATCCAACCATTAGATTCAATGTTTGTTCATCGGAGATGCCTGAATGGAGAGAGTCACGAGGGCCCATAGCTTGTGATCAGAGTAAATTGGTGGGTTCTATTGGACCCGTTTACTTCGGTGGTGCAATTCATTGGGTTACACAAGAGAGTAACTTGATTGCATTTCATGTGGAAAAAGAGAGTGCAAGGACGATGAAATTACCGGTAAAGATCTGTTCGTATGATAATTGCACCAATGTGTGGCTAGGATCAATCGATGGCAGGATGAATCTTGTTGAAGTCTTTTTACAGGAAGCGATAGTCGTCATTTGGGTGCTTCAAGACTATGAAAATGTGAGGTGGAAGAAGAAATGCAGTGTTGGTATGAGTATGAGTATGTTTCCAGTGCTTCAACAAGACAATGGCAGTGTGACTTGGAAGAATAAATGGAGTCTTGGTATGAGACCAGTCCCAATCTTCTGCAATGGTAATTGGATTGTGCTGGCTGTGGGGGAGGAATTCTTTTCATACAATTTCAAGACTAGTTCATGGAAGAACATTGGGAGAATGAAGTGTTGGATGGATTGGCCTAGGAGATACTTTCCTTTCATCAGTAACACCGTAGGAAGCGATTTACAAGGGTTTTACTGAGCAACATTTTACGAGTCACGGATTCAATTTGGTAACAAATTTCGTCTCCTAAATTATTGGAGTTCACTTACCTAGCACCGCTAATTGAGGGTTTCATTGGCAATCACACGATTGTAATTGTGAAGCTTTCTGTGTTGTCGTTCAGATCTGATCCTCCAGCAGCAGAGTCCCCTTCGTCCTTGCAGTGCTCGTGCAAGGGTGACTCCTCTTCGATTATCAGTCCTTGTTACACAACTCTTTATAAGAAATATAGGCAAGAGTGATGTTTTTTGTGTTAAGGAGGACTTGATTCCGACACTTCTTACCAACATAGACGGATTTTGACTTACCAAGCCAATCCCCTGAATTTAAAGTGAATATATTTTAGTGCAGGAGACATGCTTTTGTGAATACAGGCCAATGAAACATATACTCCTAATATATATATATATATACTTAATAATAGCGTCATCTAACTAGTGAATGATTTAACCCTACTTGAATTGGTTGGCCCAAATTAAATATAGTTTTAAGTTTTAAAAACAGGATCATGTGCAAGTAAAAAAGGGCCAAATTATATATTAAATCAAGAAATAGTGACTCAAATTTAATATAAATTAGCTCAGGCCTAGAGAGACATGCAACTGGATCATATAGAAATGAATCAATGATCATATCCTTCTTAATTCAACTGGGGCAAATTAATGGTTCGCTTAGCAAGGATGTGCTATAAGTATAATATATGATCTCGAGCCTTGGATTCTTAATGAATGAGAGAATCAAAAGGGATGTGTGTTAGGCTCAGACTGGGCTTGGGCTGTGAGCAAGTTGCCCACAAACTCGCTCAATTTTAAGTCGAGAACTTCCGGGATAAGCCCGAGAAGTGCAGGTCAAGGAAGGGTTTAGGATTAACCTGGTCCAAATCTCAGCTGATATGATACGTATCGGCCAAACTATTAGGATATCGGCCGATATCTCGACGAGATGTATCAGCCAAATATCGGCCAATATCCATAGATATCATTTTTAAAAAAATATTAATAATAAATATCGGCCTATATCTCGTTTGGCCGAGGTTTGGACCCCACTCAAGTTCCATCCCTATGATTCATCTGTTGCTCAGTTGAGTACAAGGGTACCCGAGTTGTCCTTTCCAACCAGTCACACTTTAATAACTTGGTTATAACCTTTTTGTAGCATTTAGGACTACCAAAACACCTAGTAAGAAAATAAATAAATAAATTTCAATTTTAATAGCTCCCAGCTGTATCATGGTGGATAAGATAGGGACATCTAAATTCTATATATCGAGTTATCGACAACTCCAATCTAGATCTTCACTAATCCTTGATCGAGACAGCCACAATCGATTCTCACAGGAGAAAAGGTTTAACATGTCACACGAAAAGAACCAATCTAAGAGCCCAAGCATCCAGAGAAAGATCTGAAATTCATTCATGAACCAAGCTTAAGTCTCTGCCTAACTTGATTTTTTTATCATGTCTGAGCTCAAATCAAGTTCAAGGTCAACACTCTGTTATCAATTTGAATGCAAGTTTGGGTCATCAAGTTCGAATGAGTTTGAGATTTAAAAGAGGGGAGGGGGGGGGGGGGGTGGGGGGGGGGGGAGTGGGGGGGAAGGGGGGGGGGGGGGTTGGGCGCCGAATAATTCACGCAAAGCTAAAACTGGAAAAGCTCGACTCAGTTCAGCATGTAATTGCTCTTATTCAGAGAAACAGGTTCTTATCAGTCATTATACCAGTACAGCCTCTGTTGCACTCTCTTGTACTAGAAAGAAGGCACATTCCTTCCCTCTCCATCCATGAGCCTAGCAATGCAAGAATTCAATCTATGCTGTTGAGGCAGAGTCTTCCACCACTTGACAAAGGTGGAACCCTCCAAGAACACGTCTCTGCCCAACTCCCTGCCTGTAAACCACCTTAATACTTCCTTTTCCAGCTCCAACACCCTCCCCATTATTTCCTCAAAGGATCTATTATTAGCGGTGTCAAGGCAGAGCTCTTCCACCTTGGCCCAGAAGCACGAATCTGAGCAAGACCATGCAGGCATCTTGCGAGCGTGTTCAAACCACCTCTGAGTGCACTTGTAACGCTTAGGCCTACCTTTGACCATGTATGACCCAGTGTCTTCATTCTTGAAGTGCCGATAGTAGTTGGCGATGTCCAATGGTTCAACAAGGCGTCGATAACCGTTTCCCAATTTTACCCATTCCACTCTGCCCTCAAAGTCATCAGGCAATTCATTCCTTTTCAGCATCTCAACAACCTCATCCCAAAGCCCAGCTAATTCAAGCCTCTTGAGGTTAGCATTGAAATCCTCACTGTCCCTTTGAAGTTTGAATGCATCGTAGTAACCCACTTGGCGTATCTCGCACATTTTTCGGTAGCAATCCAAACTGTTTAAAGCTTCTTGGATCTTGCAGTAGTTAGCTTCGATCTTGGCCTTGTTTCTCAATTCTTGCTTCTTTGACTCTCCTGCTGCACGCAGACACAACCTCGCTTCCATGCTCTGAAATGCTAAATGGAAGGTGGTAAATGAAATGCATATAATACCAAGAAGTAGAATGATATCAGTTCAATGGCCGGGTGCTGTTTGGTGTGAAAATCCATCAGGGATCATACCAGCATTTGCATTTAATGGTGTGACCTTTTTCTCTTCTCCTTTTGAAAGGTTTTAATGGTTTGATGTTATTATCAAAAAGGAAAAGATCTTTATTCCTCATGGAAGTCTTCAATCATTTCACAGCGTCTTAACATATATTTGCCCTGGAACTATTTCATTCACATGGCAAGCATATTTAATGTGGGCAGATGCTTACTCTTTATTGGTGGGTCTACAAAACCAAACAGCACCTTAGGATAAGTGGTTTTTGTAGTTGTAGTGTTGGGACTCATTGTTAATTTTAGTAGGAGTCAGAATATTGGGACCCATTGTTAAGTTAAAACATGTAAACAACAAAGTTAGTGTGTCTGAGAGAGAGAGAGAGAGAGAATTTTATTTAGATCATGTAAAAGTAGTTAAGGAGTAAGCCAACCACTCTGTTTTATGCCTCATTTTCTTCTTTCTATAATCTTGTATAATGTGTTCAACCATAATTTCAGCTCTTTTGGCTTACAATTGAATTTTATGTTTGCAGAGTGTACTAATTTAACAAACATAGACTAATTACAGTAGAGAGAGATCAGATTTACAACTTAATCAGTTCATAGATTTGAAGAAGTGGATCATCTAAAGAGAAACCGTCTCTATTATTTTATTTTTTTATCTATTTTGCAGGAGTTGCAACTAATAGCAAAGAAAAGGCAAAACTCCCACTACATGAACAGCCAACAGATGCAGGATTTTTTTTTCTAGTTCTTTTCTTTACTTGTTTCTTTTTCCTTTTTCTGTTTTAATTTGTTTATGTATAGAGTAAGTAAGGTCTTCCATTAGTGTGTGTCTTTGTGTGTATGTCTGTGTGGGTGTGTTTCGTTTTTCCTTCTATAATTGTTTATTGAAGGTGGCATAGTATAAGACAATGTCAAAGACATTTGCTTCTTCCCATTTGGAAGTGGAGAAATTCTCTCCCAATTACTGGAGGTGTTTTTACTTCTGGGATTGCAAAATCAGGTGGAGCTTTTTACAGATTTCAGAATGACAGCTAGACATGGCCTCCGTTATAAAGAAGAGGATCATGAAAATCTCAAATCAAGATCCACACCATAAAATTTTCCCATGGGCTTGCAATTAAGAATGTTTGGATTTTAGAAACTATTTAACAAAATAAATGTTTGTGATTTTTATGCTATGATATGGAAGCATGAGCACCTTATATCCGATAAAACAGCCATGAAATCTCAATAGGGTAGAGTCATCGTCGATAGGGCCTAAGAAATTCTTTGTCACTTCTGGTAATGCATGTATAAATCCATGTCGGGAATGGGCATGGCACCCAAAGGTGATGCCAAGATGGGAGCACAAGGATTAATAGATACAGAGCCATGAACTGCACTTGTCACTGGGTTGGTGTAGGCAACAGGTCCAAAGAGATTAACTCGAACAGTTGATCTATAATGTAGATGTAACTGTATATAGCTTCTCTTGGTGCAAGCTTTCAAAACATATAGTATTTTCACGTGTAATAGTAAATTGTCTTATCAATATGTGATAAAAATATTGATCATTTCACTTTCTTTGGCCTGAGCAAGAGGCTAGTGAGAATTCAGAAATAAAAATTAATTTTGCTAGAAGAAATGGCTTCATATTCAGTTGACAAGGTGACCAATTGACAGAAATAGAAAGCAATATGGATGCTCTTGCCTTTGCAATGGAAAGGTTTTTGTTCTTTTTTTTTTCATAGAGTCTCTCAACAAAAATTCTTTTTTAGTAAGAGCTATTTTCTTGCTACTGCATGTAAAGGTTACAATTCCTAGAGGAGAGACCAGAGGAAACAACAAGCATTAAAGGGAGATTTTTGTTGAGTAGATAAAAATATTTTCGTGTAGTTAGTTACTGATTCATTTCTCACTTTTAATCATGTTTTTTTTCTTTTTTCGCTGTTAATTATATTGAAGTCAAATTATAGACTCATACATATTATTTTAAGTGCATATGGAATCCAACCTTTTTCACATGGTTGCACGCTAAAGACCATCCCTCACAAACATAACAATATTGCACTCAACTGCAGCGCTAGATTGTGGAGAGACAGAACATGATTTTTATAGGATAAAATGAAAATGCATAACTCAAAAATCATAGTTCTTTTGCAACCACGTGGATTGTTTTGGGGGGAAAAAGAAGTGTGTGAAGATAAAGTGTCTTCCAGCGGTAGTGTGTTCATAAGAATTAAGTTCAGCATTATGCATTGGACTTTGCAAGTTGCTCTGAAAACCAGTTTAGGCAGTGTTGGTCATCGATATCCAAGAGCTGTATTGCAATCGTATCTTTGTTTCTAGTGTATACATGCTTGAGATGTTCTGAGGTGGCTGCCCAATCACTCCTTGGAAGTAATCTCAGACATGTAGTTTTAATTAGTTCTCTTGTTATCACTCAAAAACTAAATAAACCATGGTTATCCAAAAAAAAAAACAATAATGGTTTTGCAGCAATAAGCTAACAATGAAAGCTTACCAGTCCGAGATCCTTCAGAGCCATGTCAATCGATTGCACCCCATCAAAGAATCCATCTTCTGAAGATAATGGGAGCTCTTCAAGTCGATCTAAGAACACTATGTCTTGCATCTCCAAGCATTCCTTCACCTCTGATTCATAAACTAGATGCTCCATAAAACTTCTGTGCACAACCTCTTCTAATTCTTGTCTAGGGCCCAATTGAAGACAATAGAACAACATTTGAAGAACAGCATCTGAATTATTCACACTGACTAATCTTCCATTCCCAGTAGAAAATATGTAATTACCAACAGGTCTATAAGGACAAAGGTTGATGAAGCCAGGTAGGTATTCCAACAACACATTAGTGCACCCCATGGCTAAAGAAGCTCTTTGGCTGGCAACAGAACATGCATTTCTCATCACAATACTAAAGAACGATATAACTTGTTGTGATTTTCCAATGGAATCAAGGACAGAAAACGAGGTTTTTGGATCCAGTAATGGAAGCACAGAGGGCAAGTCTTCCTCAATGATTTTAAGAGGAGCAAGCGAAATCCGAGGAACTATGTCATATCTCATCACAAAATGTAAGAAGCAGCGAGACCAACTCTCTCGAGTAAGAGCATGAGAAAATACACTGTCCCCCACAAGAGGAGATCCAAAAGTCACACAGATAGGAAGATTCTGATTGCATTCTTCTAACTTTGGATATCTCTCCAGAAGCCAGACAGTAGCAAGGGTAGCAACTGCACCTCCAGATGAATGACCTGTGAACACCACCTGCTTTCTATGGGACATAGCCCTAAGGACCTGAAAGTTCAAGCAGAAGTTTTCTGGCTAATTATCCTAGTGTGAAGCAAAAAACAAAATCAAAATGGCTAGTCATTTGTCACCAGATTGATGAATAAATCTTCAAATTTTGTCACTACAAACCAGAACCAAAAAAATTGAAAGACCCAACTTGTCAGGATTTAAGGTCACTCAAGTTAGGTTGGCTTGTTATACTAAATGTGATTTGTGCAAACTCAGTTGACTTGAACTATCCCAAACAAATTGATTCAGTCATTTAGGGGAACAAAATTAAAATATGAATAACAAAATTAACAAAAAATCCTTCATAAATATCCTGAAACTATATTCAGATTGTATATTTATTCCCGATCTAGACATGCAAATTGTAAGTACATAGCTGTGGTCAATTGGGGCATGTACTTAAATAGTTTTGCAATAATTTTTTTTAGTTTGAGCAGACTCCTCTGAGTTTTTCCTTTTTAGCATAACAAGAATAATCAAGTTGGGTCTTGGAGACTCAGCTCAAAATAAGCTTCCAGTTGAGGCAAAAAATTCAATTTAGGCTTGAAATCGAGCTTACACCCAGTCAATATAAACTGGGCAGTCTCAGGCTTGACCTGCCTGGCCTAGTTGCACCCCTTGGTAGATAGGCGAGGGAGAGAAGGAGGAGGAAAGCGGCTTAAAAGTTCACCTCATTCTCGAATGGATAGCTGTTGAGTATGGTACGGAAGCGGTGGAGGAAGGCACCGTTGACGACAGCGGCCTCGTCGCTGCCAAGGCGTCGTAGGGAACGAAACAGTACGGAATCGATGGTTGAAGGAGAACCTCTCCACTCCTCTACAGACCACGACCCTGGAAACGCCAATATGACGACGGAACCGTACGGTGCATTTTTCTCCACGAGGCGAAATGGGGCGGAAGAAGAAGAAGAGGAATCGCCAGCTGCAACAGAGGAAGAAGATGCAGTCATGGAGAGGGAGCAGCAGTCCTTGACGAGATCTTCTGCTACACCCAATCTTTCTTGCAAATTGAAATTCCTACTCTCTCCCATCACCATCATCGTCTTCTTCTCTTCTTCTCGCAGCTATCTGGAACAACTCTGTACTGCAACGCGAACGAGAGAGAGAGAGAAGTTTCTTTCTTATTTACGTGTGGAGGCTTTTTTTTTTTAATCTGTGAATGTAAATATACTTTGGAAATTAATATATACTTTAAATTAAGCTAAGTCTATGTAAATATTGCAAGATTATAGATATTTAATTATAAATTAAAACGGGTCTTAATAATTAACTTTTGCTAATAAACTCTATAATAATGTGTCGACTAATGTATATTTTGATAGGCACTGAATTTTCTTTTAAATTTAATTTAATACATATACTACTCTTATTAATTACTAAGAATTTTTAAAATACGATTACACGATAAATCTCACCTTATTTAAAGTCAATGGAAGTCAAAGTCAACCAAACGCGGGAAAGGAAAGAAGCAGGAAGAAGAGTGGAAGACTCGGGAGACTTGGACAGAGAATCAAAACACGTGGGAATGGATTTCCGTTGGCCCACTGACAAAAGTAATCAGAAATATGGGCACATCTACACAACGTTTATATAGTTAAAATTATTTATTATCTTTTAAAATTTTAGACTTAATTATTTATAACTAAAGGTCGGACATGTAAACACCTGACTTTTCTTTCTTATACACTCGATTTCAAAAAAATATATAAAATTATCATTTTGCCCTTCTATTTTTTTTATTCGAACGATTCGAATATTGTGGAGAAGAATTTTCAAAAGAGCTAGTTTCTCAACTGATTTTTACAAATAAGGTATCAAAATTCATTTACTCTAAATTTTATAAACTCCGAGACTGATTTTAAGTTAAAATAGTATAGTTTTGGATTTCAAAAATTGTACCCAAAGAAAATGGTCTTCCCTCTTAATTCTTTAAGTACGAATTTTAAAGTCCAAAACTATACCCTTTTCACTTAAAATAAGTCCTGGAATTCATAAATTTCAGAGTATAAATTTTGATACCTTGTTTGTAAAAATCAGTTGAAAAACGGCCTCCCTGCCAACTGTAACCTTTGTGCATTTAGCTCGGTTTTTCAAACGAGGTGGTTCTCAACCTACAATGTATAAAAATCATCTATTCTGAATTTTATGAACTCCGGAACTAATTTTAAGTGAAAAGGATATAGTTTTGGACTTCAAAAATCGTACCCAAAGAATTAAGAGAGAATACCATTTTTCCTTAATTCTTTGAGTACGATTTTTTAAGTCCATAACTATACCCTTTTCACATAAAATCAATCCCGGAGTTCATAAAATTCAGAGTAGATGAATTTTGATAGCTTGTTTGTAAAAATCGATGGAGAAATGGCTTCTTTTGAAAATACCTCTCCACAGCTATTCATTCGGACGATTCCATGTAAAATGGAATCGTTCATTCGGACATTTTGATGATCCGAACTAATGCAAAATGAACAGTTTGTTCGTTAGAAAGGAAAAAAAAAAATGGAAGGGCAAAATAATATTTTGCCACTTAAAAATGAAAATCAAATGTGTAGAGAAAGAAAAGTTAGGTGTCTATATGGGCGGCCTTTTTATTTATTCATTCTTACCATCAAATTAAGCATGACAAATTAAAATAATTATCTAACATTTCCTTTTTAATATTAAAAGTTAAAATGATTTAGTAGGTATTAATTTTAATAGTTTGATAGTCCAATGACAATCTATCAAAACATCCAAGCTTTTTAACCCAAATATGTTCTAAAGAAAAACTCTAATGTTCGATGGTTAGTGAGACATCCAGTAAAAATGAATTTTAAGGATCTACTTTATTTGGTCTGATGTAAATAAAACTATATAAATAGTTCTTGTATGAAGCTTCACATCCATGTAATGATGTATCTTTTGATTTTAAACTTTTAAAATCAATGGCTCATACTTATCAAATATATAACCAAACGCACTGAATTCTCATATTGTCTTTCTGAATGTCTTTCTGAATATCAACTCGCATTTAAGCTTTGGAGAACCCCCATGTCCCATGTGGAATGATCAGGATACAAGAGGGCTATCTCGCGTCGTTGGGGGAAAAAACAAATTCTGAATACATTACGTCTTGTTTGGCATCTAAAATAATTGAGAATATGAATGATTCCGAAAAAGAATGAATGTGTTTGACAAGACTAACTTTGATTCTTGTTTGTAAAATTCAAAAATCAAACTCAGATAGAAAAACCAATAACCACACACGGGGTACCTCAGTTTGTAACATTCTGGCTCAAGAAGTGGATGGTGGGAGTTCGAATTCCCATAGCATAACCTTGTGGCTATCTTGTAGAAGTGTGGGACGTCACCTGATGTGAAAATTTAGTAAAATTGTGCTAGAGGTTCCCCTTCTGTCAAAAAAAAGAACGATAATTCACTATTACTGTTAGTATCTTTGAGAATAATCCTGATCCATTCTCCAGAAAACTAGATAATAAAATTATTATTATTTCTTAAATCACCACTCGCAACTGACTTTGTCATTGGATCCTCAGTTTGGAGATTTCTTAGATATAATATCCAACTTCCGAGAACGAACCACCATGACCCCATTCGCCCCTTTCCCACTACATATCCAGAAGGAAATATATTTCTTCAGAAGACATCCTTTTTCTCCCCATATCTCGACCATTTTCCCTGTTATGCAGTGAATTCCTGGGAAATTTTGCACGCCCCCATTTAATGAGATGAAAGTTGTAGAAATGGAAAAAGAGGAGAATCAATATGTAAAACTTACTGGTTTCTTCTAAGTTTTAAAAAATAAAAAATTAACAAAATACATCACTGAAGAAGTTAAATGACCTAAAACAATGAAGATTATCATATTTTGCAAGAGGAAATCTGCAAATGGAGGCAGATGCATTTACCCTCTATGAGATGCATCAATAACCTGACACTGTCCAAACTTGCATTCAAGCAACTGTCCCAGTTTATCTTTGAGCAGAACCTGTGAACATGGAAGGGGTCACCACCAAACATCAAGATCAAGGACTTTCAGTGTACTTGGAGTCATAAAGCTGCCCAACAATCAGTATTCATTCCCTTACTGCGTCGTAGATGAAGGGCACAAAATACCTTTTCATGGTATGGAAGGTCTAGATTCTAGAATCGCCCTACAGTAGCTTTTCTACTAGAGTAAGCAAGAAGAACTTGCAACCAAGACCATCACTTTGGTGAAATGTTATGCACAACTGGTCAGTCGAATATTGCGGAAAAAAAGGAAAAACACCCAACCCAAAACTTGATCTAGAAACAAGTTGGTAGGTTTCTTTGAAAGTTCATAAAGTCACTAGGGTCTTTCATCATCCCATCCTAGACTGGCTCTCTCATTCTAGCTTAACACGACATAAAAATTATGTTCTCTGTCGATCCACATATCAACAAGCTCTCATATTACATACAACATTAATCCAACTCTTTACCAGTCTTCCCTTCTTCATGGTTCCATGTAACTTTCAGGTTCTTTGTACTAGGGCTACCTGTTATCCTCTCTATAATTGCATAAACCATCTTAAAAGACATTCCTTAAAGCCTTATCACTACATAACGTTTATCCACAACAATGGTTTATGCAACAAACGTTCAATCTGAGTACCAGCATCTCATTTCCTTCCACAATCCAGGTCTTTACTTCATTGGCTTAGCAGATAGTTACACAGTATGTGAGAGCCTGATACATTGGATAAAGTCAAATTTGATTCGATTGTCCATGGCTGTAGAATCTTTCAATGAATTCTTGAATGAGCATTTTAATGGGAACTGGGCATCACTATCACATTTTTGTATTGTTTACGTATGATGTCAGTTGTATATTTCTCCATATCACAGTGTTGTATTGTTTACGTATGATGCCAGTTGTAAATTTCTCCATGTTTCTTTATGACTGACTCAACCGTCGGGTATAAATGTCATCTAGATACATCTGTTAGTATTGCTCCTTTGTTGTTTGGAATAAATTGTACAATTACCTCCAAAACAAGAGGCAATTGGGCATCAGTCTATCTGCATTCCACAGAACCTCATAAAAAATATCCACAGATGCAGCTGTCATTCATCCTTCTATAGAACACAGATGGCAGGATTCACCTCCTTCACTAGTAAGAATGACATAGCCAGATCAATCCTCATAGCCACATAGTATATCTGCCTTCCAAAAAAAAAAAAAAGAATAGTTGCCCCTACAAGAATAAAGCAATGTAAAATTCATCAAAAATGCACTAGAAGAGTTACTAGAGCGTATCAAATTTAACCAAACATACACAAAAGATAGCTAACTATTATAATAATAAGATAATGGTTCATTCAGTCAGGGGCATGGTCGACAGCTCAAATTAAGAGGTAGATCATCTGTGGAACTGAGTACAGCACTAATACAGCTCTGATGAGATTACAAGAAGCAAATGCATGATAGTTTAAGTGTACAGATTTCAGACAGCTACTGGAGTTTATCACTCCATCTTAACAATGGCGTTTGACAGATCTCCTGCTGCATCAAGCGGTGGCTGCTGCTGCTGCTGCTGCTGCTGAAGCCAGTCTTTGGCACAAAAAAGGGCCTGCAATGTTTCCGGTTGCAACGAACTGTGATAATCATTGAGCATTCTGCTTCCAGTGCTAAATATGAACTCTGGGGCTACAGTTGACATGGGGATAGCCAAGACATCACGAGCCATTTTTGAAAGTATTGGATACTTGAGCTTGTTCAGTTTCCACCAACGTAAGATATCAAAGTCGTGTACCCTTGGCAAGAGTGTCTCTTCTAAATATTGATCCAACTCTGACTTCACCGGTTGGCTAGCAGATAACTCCGATATGTATGCATCGAAGTCAAGAAGCAAAACATTACCAGAAACAACAGTCCCCTCTGTAACAGTGTTGGCTGGTCTTTGCACTTCTTGCTCCTCAACATTGTCGGCTGGTCCTTGCTCCTCATCAACAGGAGTCTCAGGGAGTGGCTCTGAAGCATATTCTAGATACAGATCACGAAGACCATCATTTACAGCAGTAAGGTATGTGGTTGCATCTTCACCATATATTTTTGAGAAGCTGAACTCAACAAGCTTCATTTTGAACCGTGGATCCATAACTACAGCAATCGCCAAAATAAGGCTACAATCCTTCCAATATTGTTCATATTTTTCATGCATTTTCCCAATAATTGTCCTGGTATCCTCAACCACTGCTGCCTGAGTTAGCTCCAATTTGATCTTCCAAGCCTCATGAAAGTAGAGATTGGCGGTCAGGCAAGAGACACCCCTGAGGGCATTGGCTGCATTGTACAAAACTTTCAAGTACTTGCAAAGAGTTTCAACCTTGCTCCACTCATCTACAGATGGTGCATGTGTGTAGTTTGAATCACATGTTACCAAGTAAGTAAATGCTTCTTTGTACTCTAAGGCAGCCACCAACATGTGATACGTTGTGTTCCATTGCGTCAGAACATCAAGAGATAGGTCATTTGTGCTAGGGATTTGGAGCTCTTGTGCAACCTCGGTAAAATTCCCTTCAGGCAATGACTTCACATACTTTATGCTTTGACGGATTTTATAGACAATTTCATGGATAGCCCCCAACCCATCCTGAACAATGACATTCAAAATATGGGCAAAACTTGCCACAAATAACTGACCATTGAGCACGAGTGGGTTCTTGGTGGACAGGTGATCTCTGAGATTCGAACTAATGCCATCATTTGAAGAACCATTATCCAATGTGATAGAAAATAATTTGTTTTCCATATTCCAGCTTGAGAGGGTTGTGCCAACAGAATCAGTAAGGGCACTACCAGTGTTGGAGGAAACAAGCATGAAGTTGAGGATTCGTCTATGTAGCTTCCAGTCATTATCAATAAACTGTCCTGATACACACATGTACCTGAGAGACTGACTAGATGTCCATGGATCCAAAGAGAGGCTGATCCGTCCAGAGATAGTTCTCAAGAGCTGCATGACATTTTCCTTCTCTTTCTGGTAAATTGCTAAACATTCTCCTTCTATGGTGCTAAAGGTGACCATTTTAAATTGAGGTTGAACATTTTCCATGAAGGTTCTGAAAGCAGCATCTTCAACCATGTGGAGAGGATACTCATGGAGGATAATCATTTTTGCAAGATCAAAGCAACTACGGTCCTGGTCAAACATGTTTCGCAAGCTAGGACTAGGGGTTGCCCTGTAGCGCTTTTTTGGCTGAACAGCTGCACTGCCACAACTTCTAGTAGCCGGAGTGTAAGGCGAAGGCTGTTGTTTCTTTTCTTGGTTTTTGGGACAGATACCTAAGGCCAAGTGTCTCTTAAGGTGGCTCGTACCTGCAAATTTGGATCCTGTGCGGTAGGCAAAGGATTTCTTGCATCGCTTACAACAGACCCTGGTACATCCACCACCCGGTGATTGCATGGTGAAGTGTTCCCAAATAAACGACTTCTTTCTTGTTCTCTTGCGCTTCGATGCCATATCTGAACTTCCCAGGTCGTTTTCACTAGCACTGGCCATGTTGAATAGATGGGCAAATTTCTACATTAACAGTGAATCGCCATTTTTAAATAAAAAAGTACACAGTACATATTCTACGACAGGCATATTTGTGTTGCAACAGAAACAATGTTTTGGTGAGGATATTAAAAAATTCACCCCCTGTCAAAGTTCAACACACACAGGAGGCAACTGAAGTCGCTCTACCCAAATCCACATGTCACACAAAATGGTAAAAAATATAAAAGAGATAAGAAGAGAGACAGCAAAAAATTAGTAGAAACAAAATAACTGAGAAGAAAAGAACTCACTCCTAAGGAAAGCAGGGGCCAAATTTGCTGTTATACATGTCCCGCCAATGATAAAATCCATCCTTTCAACTAGCCAAACAAAAGCTCCATAACTTCCACAGTCCAGATTTTCTTTTTCTTGAATGGCCTTACATCCTAGAATATTTTCAACTCATCGTGAAAATGAACCCAATACTAAGAGTAAACGAGCTGAGTCAAGCTTAGGCTAGCTTGAACTTGGTCTGAGTGTTGTTCAATATAAATCAATGGCTGCTCGCAGGCTGTATGCACAACTGGCCATCATACAGTCCTTTCTAATGAAACTTTGTCACTTCTCATAAAATAGTGAGTCAGAGCAGAAAGGTAGAGATACGTCAAGGTACTATAGAAGCAAATGCAGGCTAAGAATTTAACATGCATTATGAGCCATGGCAGAAATAGTCAGCTTTAGGTGATGCTTCAAAGTTCAGAGATTACACATGTTATTACTCATACAGTCTAAATATCTGCATGTTTATTTCCTCTTTCTTTCAAAATCCCCATCAAAGCAGTGAGATTGCTTGAAAAGATCTGATGAAAGGAAGTGGGAAGGAAGAGGCGTGATCGGAAGTACGGAAGAAGAAGCTGAGATTCTCTCTGAATCAGAATCTTTCGCTGTGGTTGTGGAGAATCTCCCTGATAGTGCTACTATAAGTTGGCTTGAGATCTGTTTTCTGCTTGGATGGTAAAGTTACTGATGTTTTTATTCCCAGAAAGAGGTATATCAAGGGAAGAAGGTTTGCTTTTGTGAGATTGGGGACTGGGAGGAAGGCCAACGATTTCCAAATAACCTTTACAAAGAGAGACGTCAAAAAAAGATGATCTGCATCCTCCAACTCCCCATCGCGCAAGACACAAGACAAGCGTGAACTACGCAGTACCACCACTCTCCTCTGTAAATTACATCTTGTCAATACTTTCCACCTTTACCACACACCAGCAAAAATAATGACCCTTAGGTGGTGATTTTGCTCTCCACATTAACGCCATTTTGGGGAGGTGTAATTGAAAACCTGTGCAAATATCACACAGCTAGTTTAACTGACTAATAGACGGATCACCAGACCAAATTCCATCATCATCCTCCTCAACCTCAATCACTGATTCGCTCAAGAATCTAGGAGCTGTATGCAATTTTGAATTTCAGAGTCCTTTAATGCCCTTCTAAACCTTATCAACAATACAATTGTCCCCCAAGGACCTCAAACTATTGATTAACTATAGAATTCTCATCCAAAACTAATCCAAACAGCCTTAAGAAACTGTTCTTCAACTTAGATTCCCCCAGCCATAGGTCTTCCCAAAATGAAACTGTATCACCTTTGCCCACCAAAAACATCAGACCTCTCACAAGCATTTGCCCCACCCACCTATTACCTTCTAATCTATTAATCGCCTTTACCAAAACAGACCCCCTCTTTCCTACCTTAAAGTCCAGTTTCCACCCTGAATCTCCATCCCTCCCTCCATAAGACTCGATGCCATAATGAATTGTTCTCATTCCCACATCTCCATGGTCACTTACACAGGAGCACATCATTGCAGATCCTTAATCTAACGAGGCCCAAACCTCATTATTCTTTAGATTCTGCCACCTCTTCCAAGGGGGGTCTTCATAATCATTCTGGTGACATGATATTATTTTCGAAACCTATAGGGTCTAAGGAGTGCAATAAGGCAAAAATCTTAGCCATTAGAAGAGTAATCTCTCTATGGGGGAAAGGGGGGAAGGGAAAGTCATTATTGAAGGAGATTTTTCCAATGTCATTGCTTCAGCGTCCGGTAAGAAAAGGCTCATTTTTTATGTTAGGGGCATTATCGAATATTGTAGGAACCGAGACATTTTCTTGAAGCATATGAGGAGATTAACTATTGGTTTTTTTCTTTTTTGAAAGATAACTTCATTAATAAAAAAAGAGAGGGAACATATACAAAAAACCAAAGCAGGCAAAAAGAGCTAGCCATCAATCAAAAAATAAGAAACTACCCCTAGAAATTACATAAAATTTTGAACAACTTCCGACACCAAAGTCACACCCTGGCGAGCCAACTCATGTGCTCCCGAATTTGCAGAAAGGGGAGCCCAAGAGACCGAATTTGGAGATCAACTAATGTTGTAATTGATTTCCTCGCCAAAGGTGGAGTGGATGGACTTGACGGTTTTGTTGGGCACTTGAAATGGTTTTTGTAAGCCCTCAATGTGTTCTTGTTTTCAAGGATAAGGTTGTTGGGTTAATTATGAGTTGTATAGTCAAGCTTTGTGGTGATTCTCGAGATGTTTTCTTGTTTTTTTTTTTTTTTGAGGATCAATATATATCACTTATACTATAAGAACCTTTTCCTCTTAATGAAATTTCTAATTAGCTTTTCCCAAAAAAGAAAAGAAAAATGCTTGAACAGATCCAAAGATTTTCTATAGAATGGGGGGAGTGAAAAGAACTTTCATTTGGCAAACTGGACACAAATCAAACTTAGAATTTGAGCTGCAACCTCAAAACTGGTCTTTATTAGCCAAAAAAAAAAATCATGGAGATTTGACAAGGAAAGGGAAGCAATGTGGAGAGAGGTTATAAAGTTGAAATGCGGTGAGAATGATAGTTGGTCTCCATTCTAGAGGGTGAAACATATTTGTAAAGAATATTGTGGGGAGAGGGAGGGGGTTCATTTCGTAGGAGAAAAAAATTAAATAAGAGGTGAGATTTTCAATTGGAGATGGTGATAGAATTAGTTTGTGGGAGGGTGTATGGGTGGGGGAGCAACATTTGAAAAACTCCTTTCCTAGACTTTATTCTATATCCAGTCAAAATAAATAAATAAATAAACTAATTCTACAACCTTCAATAGGAGTTTGTTGATATGCTAGGAGGGAAATTGGATCGAGCTCCAACCTTCAATAGGAGAGAGAAAAAGAAAGGGGGAAAAACACCCTTCAAAAGAAATCTTTTAGACTCTAAGGGAAATTGGATCGAGCTCCAACCTTCAATAGGAGAGAAAGAAAAAGAAAGGGGGAAAAACACCCTTCAAAAGAAATCTTTTAGACTCTAAAATCCTACACTGACAAATCTCCTTGTTAAAATTAACAAAACCACTCCCTCACCAAAGATAAGAAGATAAGAAGATTTGGACAATGAACCAACCAAATCTTTTCAACTAGGTCAATCTACTCCATTATAAAGCCCTGTCCTTTTTCTTTTTTTACACTATAAAGCCATTTGGAAATTCCTTGCCCCCTCAAAGTTGAATGTTTTTTTCTTATTAGCCTACTTTAGCAAAGTTCCTACCCTCAATAACTTTTAATCTAGAATTTTTTTCCCTCAGTGACACATACATGCCTTTTGAATAGCAAGGAAT
The DNA here is from genome assembly GCA_013350335.1 of Chimonanthus salicifolius. Taxonomy (NCBI): domain Eukaryota; kingdom Viridiplantae; phylum Streptophyta; class Magnoliopsida; order Laurales; family Calycanthaceae; genus Chimonanthus; species Chimonanthus salicifolius. The sequence continues at coordinate 13,057,153 of CM023538.1, read as the reverse complement.
TCGTGGACCACTTCTTCCTCAATTGCCCTTTGAGTCTTCCATTTGGTTCTATTTCTTTTCCCTTTTCTCCATCAACTGGATCCTTCCCTCACTTTTCAAGCTCTAATAAGTGGTTGAGGATTGGGCCTTTCTCAAAGTAAGGCAAGTTTATGGAAATTAGTCCCATTGGCACTTCCCTATCTGGTTTGGGGAGAAAGATATGAAAGCAATTGAAAAGAAAAAGAAACACCAGACTACTATCATCAAGAAGATCAAATTAAGCCTAATGCAATAGGCTTTGGAGGAAAAAGCATTTCAGGACTTCTTCGAAAACTGGTTTCGATATAATTGGAATCTAATAAAGCTTGTATCCTTGTTTTTATTTTTGTTTTCTTATATAAGCATCTGTTGTAATGGCTGAAGCTTGTGTGGCCTTCCTCAAGCATCCTACTCAAGGCTAGCTCATTCATTTCAATTCTTCTCATCAATAATTTTTTTATTAACACCAAAACAAAAACACTATGTTTCGCACTTTCGCCACAATATTTCTCCAAAAAAATTAAAAAAAAAAAAAAAAACACTAAGAAAGATCATGGTGGTAACTAGTAGCATGGTGTCAATCATTTACACCACTCACCCAATCTAGGTCTAACATAGATGGTAGGGGAGTAGTAGCCGACCAAGATCAAAACTAGTTGTGCCCTACATTCTGTTGACATCTAATCAGTTGTTATGTCAGGTGACCTAAAACAGCCTCAATATATTCCACCTTCATTACACAGGAAAGTCCTAACGATGGTGAGATGCCACCCTGTGTGACATCATTAGAACTAGGAACCAAAAAAAAGTACAAGAAAGAGGTGCAAAAATAGAATGGGTTGGGAAATTATTCCACGTATGTCAACCCTCACCCTTAAGAACACTTCTAAGAGATTACTTCATTGAGTGTTCAATCATTGTGGGATTGTTGGACATGTTTCAATTTGAATAATCCATTGTTCGGTGTTTTTCTCTCAACCCCTTACACAGCTTTAAATGAATAAAACGAAAGAAGGAAATCTAGTATTAAGCCTACACGGGATTAGAAACCCAAACACACTAGGAAACTTCCTAATTTGTTCTAAAACGAAAATAACAACTTCTAATATTATGTTAGACTCCTAAACCAATAAGGAAAGCCACCGACCTGGCTTCCTTATAAGGACTCCGAAAATAAAATACTAAAATGGGGTTAAACTCTACGTGTCCTACATCAAAATGAAGCAAAGGAGCTTTTGTGAAAATAGAAAACCATATCTACTAAAAATGTTTTCAAAACTCTACAAAAGAGTGATGAAAGGCAAGACAAAGGAAATTGACAATAGGTGGGCAAATTTCATGAAACAAGTAAAAATTTCCAAAAAAGTGGCAAGGAAAAGATGAAATTGGTTGAAAAGGCCAACCAAAACAATGAGGCCATCTGGAATGTTTACGTTGATGAAGAGGCCATTGTTGATAATTTGAAGATGTCGATCACACACACATATATGAGTTGAGGCAGTAGAACTAATCAATTGCATAGTAGTTCAAATCAAAGAAAGATCCCCATCTTTAGGGAATGTCACACTACAAAAATTTAATTCCAAAGACGAAGTGCACAACTTTGAGAAACAATAAATTTAGGAAAGAGGCTTTCTATGTTGAAGACATGGGACCCAACCATAAATGGGGAAAAAGGTTGGTACAGCTGAAGTGTAATACCATCCCCCTTTATGCTTGGTCAATCAAAACTAAAAACTTCCCGAGAAATTGCGAATGGATGGGTGAAGTAGAATTGCTTCGAGGCTTGTAGCAAGTGGCCATCTGGGTGGAAATCAATGATTCAATGTTATTAGAAGATTAGTTAAAGTTGAGGACCTCTACTCACAAAGGAGCTTCCTCAGCCAATGTCTATAGTGTAAGACCCCTGCCCACCCAGTATGATATTGTCTGTTTCGGGCATTGCGCACACGCCCTCACGGTTTTGCATTGAGATGTGCACCCATATACACACCCCAAAAGGCCTCATTCGGGTATCAGAGTACGCAGCGGCATGATATTATCCTCTTATGGCCCTCAAGCTCCGACCTAGCAACCCGCAAGGTTTTGTTCCCAGTACGTGGCTCCGACCACACCTAGGAGCCCTCATGCTAGGAAAAGGAAGAGTGCTACTTATATTCCCAAGATCAAGACAGCTTCCAGGCGATATAGGATAATTTCCACTCAGGTTGATGTGAGCGGGCATGGGAGCGCTGGCAAGCTACTAGACATCCATACCATGGTTGAAAGTCCCACATTGCCTAGGCAGGCGTCTGGAGACTGGGTTAAATGAGAACTCCCAAGCTCTTCTCAGCATGAGGCCTTTTGAGCATGTGTGTGACTCACACATGCCAAAAACAAAAGTGTGAGGGTGTATGTACCCCAAAAGCGGACAATATTGTGTTGGGTGGAGGTAGGCCATTACAGATGGTATCAAAGCCGAGGATGGCTCTATCCTGAGGGGTGTGGGAGGGCTCCCATGTATTGGGCAGGCTGATGTGACGGACGTTGGAGCATTGACAAGCTACTAGACATCCGTACCATGGTTAAAAGTCCCACAACACCTAGGTAGGTGTTCGGAGACTGAGCTAAATGAGAATGCCCAAGCTCTCCTCAGCATGAAGCATTTTGGGCATGTGTGTGACGCACATGTGCCAAAAACAAAATCGTGAGGGTGTTTGGGCATCCAAAATGGACAATATTGTGCTGGGTGGAGGTGGGTCATTAAATATAGACCCTACCGCTCGATGTGGACGGTGCTGCTAGAGGCAAACTTGGCCCTGATGACATAAGTGGAGTGGTGCATGATGTTAGAAAGGAGATTTTCTTTTTTTTCTTTTTGGAATCAGTGGGGATAAAAGAATATAATGAGGTGGAGTTGCATGGTAATAGAAAGGCTCTAGAGTTGTTGTCTAGAAGCGATTAAGGTAGCTTAGTGGTTGTTGAGGGAGTTTCTACTTATGCTATCACTTGGGTTAGTAGCACAATCCTCCTTCTAGAGGTTGGCATCTATGGTTAGAAATATCAAGAAGGCGTATAAAGGTAGGGAGGTCCTCTTCAGACATGTCAAGGCACAACTGATGGTGTGGGGGATTTTCAAGCCAGCATGGATACGGCAAGGACACACACTTGATGCAAAAAAGACATGGATTTTACACATAAAAATGAAATGTCCGACACGGATACGTAGGTGTTTGACACAAACATGTTCCCTACAAATGAAATGTTTGTGCAACATAGGATGAGGCTTTTGTTGACTTATGTAATTGAGTTGGATGTTAACAATTTTGAGGATTTTTGTGGCCTTATTTGAGGGACTTTCTTCCTTCTTTCTATTGTTCTTTACTGCAATATAGTCCTCCTATATTGTTTTTTCTTCAATGTATTTTTCTACAATTTCTCTTTGTACCAGTTTTATTTTGTTAATAATATTTATTACCTCTATTCCCTAAAAAGAAAAACTAGCGTGGGAGGGTTAAGTTAAGAGCCTAACCATAGCTCGGGCATATTAAATTTGGATTATGACTTTTCGGCCCAACCCTTTTTTATAATAGAGAACCCCAAGACCTCCACCTCTCACCGAGTACGAGAGCGTTAGGTAAAACTCCGAATACACACAGCGACCCAACCTATATTCCAACCTTCTTTTGGCACACCCATAACCCAGTCCATTTTGAAAATCCTAACCCATTTTCAATTCACTTTATAAAGTTGAGTCTTAAAAAGTCATCAAATTAACATATAGAAAAGGGGGTATATATATAATTCAAGCAATTTGAGTTCAATGGGTTATGCAAACCTTGACCCTAGCCAGTCTCAAGTTAAATGGGTTAGGTTTTTTCTATCCAAACTGAAACCACATTTTAAATAGGCTTGGTTAGCCCACCAATATTTTGAGTTGGTAATTTGACCCCAATTGTCGCCGAGAAGGAAGCTTAGAGGTTCAATTCATATGGGGATCCTTTCATGTCAAAGGCATAATCAACCAGCAAGGAAGTTGAAATGAGTAGATTGAGGCATGGCATGAGCTATGTTGCACAAACCCTTAAACATGTGGGACACAACCATGTTAGACGTTGTAACGACCCATCTCACTAGCACAATATTGTCCGCTTTAGACATAAATGGGCCCTCACGGCTTTGCTTCAAAGTATGCGCCCATACTCCCACCCCAAAAGGACTTGTACTTGAGAAAAGACTTAACTGCCAACAAGCCACTAGTATCAAGATTCCATATTCTCATTTCTTCACAACATTCGCAGCAAAACTACTAAGAGTAGCCAAAGCAGCCAATTAGTCAACCTCAATGATCATTCAAATTCCTTCTAGATGTCAAAGACCAACCAGCATTCACACCAATCAGCCCAAAGTCATCCTTACTCAAAGAAATCCCATGTATGACCACATTAATACCCTCTCCAAATTTGTAGTCAATCTAAAACCTCATTTTACTGCCATTCTAAAAGGAAATTTTCCATATTCCTCTCATACTAGCCAAAGGCATATCCAGGCAACTCGAAGCTCTAGACTCCTGGCCAACCTGACTTTTTCCTTTTTTAAATTGTCAACCCAACAATTGATAAAAGCCCAAACCACAATTTTCCACCCAGAAACTTTTTGAAACATTAATGCTGACTTGAACATATGATACCCAGACACTTCAAAACGTTCTTGTGTCATGTCATGTCAAATACTTTATTTTTATGTGCAAAATTTGTATCCTATCCATATCCATGGTATGCCCGTATAGTATACAACTATACACAACATGCCCACACACCAGACTTCAACTATAAGTCCAACAGGTGTTGAACACCACAAGCATGAAACCAATAGGAAAATAACTCACTTAATCTCTCTTTAAATGATTGTCATGGAATTTTCAACACAATTTAATGTGAATACCAAATCAGTCTTGTCCTTTGTTCATTAAACACTTGTGATTTACTTCTATGTTGGCAAGCAAGAAATAGAAAAAAAGTATCCAAAAATAGATGTAAAATAGAAAAAGAAATTATAAGAATTAATTGGTGAATTTAAAATATTTGACTTATCCTTGTCATATTAGTATTAAAAAAAGAGAAATTCGTGTAAACTAAAATAGGAAAATATATTTTAAGATTAGCTCTGGTGATAGAAGGTTTAATCCAACCTTATCATATTATTATCTAAACATGGACGAAATTTGTTCAAATATAACTAAAAATAGAAAAATAATTTTATGATTAAATTTGGTAAATTGGAAAGATTTGGCTCATACTTTTTATGTTAATATCCAATGTTTTAAAAGCCGGCCCGTGGAGCGACCCGTCTTAGAGGAAGGGTGGGTTACATAAAGTTCAACCGGGTTCAACCGTGGTCAAACCCTGTCAAACCCTTGCTATAAATATTATATTATAAATAATATTAAATTATTAACTAATAGATAGATGGTGAATAAAATTCTAAGTTCACTAGATTAATGAGTCTATATAGATTATTCAAGATGTTTTTATAAAAATAATAATAATCCATCCATAACTTTAAAAAGTAATTATTATAACTTTAAATTAAAATCAATATTTAAACAACACTTGATATTTGTTTTTAATTAATAATTTAAAAGTATTTTAATTTTTATTTCAAAAATAGAACCAAATCTTACCTCTTACTATTATTTAAAAACTTAAATGATTTCAAATTATATGAAAAATTGGACATTAATAACTGTTAGTCTCCTATAAAGTTGGGCCATAACCATTTCACTAAGTGTGTTAAATTACAAAACAAGAACATTTTTTAACAATAATAGACCCTTGTTAAAAATTAATAATTTTTATTTTATAAGAAAGGGTCTATAGTACTTTGCCTGTCAAAATTTTTTTATAGGTGCAGCTTCATTAAATAATAAAGCAACACTTGAATACTTTGTAAAGTGTAAACGTCAAGACCAATTCCTAAATGAAATTTCTTCCCAACAGCAAAACCCACCTCAATTTCCTCAAAAGACAAAAATGCCCTTAGTTCTCTCAAGAATTGAAAAAGCCCTAAGCGCCCAAAAATTGAAAGCCTTTCTAGGGTTTTTTTTATGAGCACCATTCACTGCAAAGAGATGAAGGTGGTCGCGCCGTTCACTGCAGGACATGAAGCGATCGTAGTTGCAGAGGAAACTGGATGAAGAAAAAGAGAAGAAGAGATGAAGAAATCCAAGAATCCAACCCTTCCTGTTGCCTTCCTGCTGTTTTGCGATTTGACTCCAGTCCCGTCCCATTCCATCAACAGTCCATTCGCATTCAATATTTAATTATTATTTTTTATACTTCAAATACGGGCTTTACATGAAAACGGGTCATGGGTTTATGTGAAAACCCGGGTTGAACCAAAGGTTGAGGAGGGTATTTACGGGTTTGAAACCCATACGAGTTTTAAACCGACCCGACCCTTCTTTTAGCCCGTCACAGTTGACCCGCGGGTCAACCCACAGGCCGGTCCGGGTTTGATAACATTGTTAATATCTAAAAGCAAAAGTTTTGTTCAAAAATTTGTGAAGCGGAGAAAGAATTATCTACTATTAATTTTTTTTTAACCAATGTCACTCACACGAAGCACATGCTTCTCACTAGTGACATTAAAAGATAGAAATGACTAAACAAATATATCAAATAGATGAGAAGATGAGGAAAGGATCTATAAAATGGTTCAAGCATACAAGTAGATAACCAAAAACAACCCTAATATGAAGAATTAAATGGTTATAAGTGGTAGACACCAGGAAAAGGGGAGGTCTTTAAAGTCTTGGATTGAAGGGGTAAAGGACATGATACAGTTTGGACTTTGGAATGACAAAATGTAATTTCTATAGGATATAATGGAGATGCTAGAACTTAAAAAGTTGATAGTAGATAGATGGGAATGGTTGTTGACGATGATAACGATCTATTAGTGAGATAGTGAGAAGCCTGTTACCTTCACTTCTCTGTTAAAATGTACTTAAATCCCTCCAAACAAAAGAAGCTGCTCTGACATCATTTCTCTCAAAATTGAGCATGATCTTCAAAGTTCCCAATAGAACCAATGTGTTCAGTAATTACTCGAGAAAAATATGGCATATACATGTATCAAAAACATAGAACTTGCTCCAATGACAAATAGAATTTCTCAGGTTTTTCCTTTTTCTTTCCATAGGACGCAATATTCACTTCGTGGAAGCTCAAGTACCACTCCCTTGAGCACCTTTTCAAATAACAAAGTGAGCCCCCTTGACACCAACTCCATCCCTTCAATTAAATCCTTGTATAACAAGTGATACATTTTATATTTTTAGCTTTCCATCTTCACTACTAGTTACTTTAAAAACACACTCACCCACAATCAATTTCCTCTTTAGAAATGTACTAAAAAACTCAAATAAATAAGCTTTGACTCTTTGTCTTTTTTACAGTTACATCTTGCACTTCATTGCATCAGGCCCAAAACATTAAGGTGGCATTTGGATTTGAGTACATGTAAAGTAGCCATACTATTAAGTGAGCAAACCCAAGGTGGAGAAACCCCAACACCATAACACATGTTTTTCTCCTCCTAGTCATTCAATGGTGCAAGTGGAAGTGGATAAATAATACAAGTAAACATTTCATCAAACAGTTGATAGAAAGAAAGCATGAAGGAGATCCACAGGGCAAATCGTAGTTCCGCAACCCTCTAAAGATGCAAATGTTTGAACCAGCAAGGGATTATGTAATCCCCATTGTTCTCCAGTTAGGTGTCCTACGAAAAGGAGTAAACCCCTTAACCTAGTGAAAACATTTTCCCCATCACATTCACCCATCATCCAGACACAGCTCAAATGTAGCACGCCAACAACTTGAACTTTCAAATCTAGACTGGACCCAAACAGATAATAAAGGAAAATACTGGTCCAACCACCCGGCCAAATCGGACCCCAAACAATTAAAATGGAAGAATCAGTCCAACTACCCGACAAATTGGCCACACCCATGAGAGAGAGAGAGAGAGAGAGAGAGAGAGAGAGAACTTACAGGTGGTAGTTAGAGGCGGTCGGCCGGAATCCCTGAAAGTGTTAATGGGAAGGGGGAAGACGAAAGGGTAAAGTAAGTGCAAAATGGAGGACCGGTATGGAGGTTATAGCTGGTATATGTTCATGATATATTAGATTTTTAAGAGATTACAACTAGAGATTTTTAAAATTCCTCAAAAATCCTAAAATTAGAGAAAAGCACTTCAAAGTTCAAACTCTAATTTTTTGTCGTATGTCCACGTCAACTGATCATGAGATGAAAATGCCGTTTAGTGTAAATTTATAACTCATTTAATTTATAATAGTTGAATATTTTTTACTCATTTTATTCCAATTTAATTATCATTTTGAGATTGTTTCAGAATAGTTATCTCATATACATTTTAAAAGATTTAAAGTATCTTAGAAAAAGTTAATAAGCCTTCTGAGACTTATTCATTAAAATAGGACAGCGAGAGTATTACTTTTATTATTATTTCTACTTTGCGATTACTCATTTGTATCTCTAATTGAGGGTCTCTTGACTCTAAATTGTGCAAAAACTCTACTAAAATGTGTAAAGGGATATGAATATTTAGTTTTTTTTTTTAATTTACGTATAGAAAATCACTGGATACTCAGCGTAAAACCTCTATGGGTGGACCTCTACTCCTAAGGCACAATAAGGTTAGACCAAGAGAGCTCGAATTCGTGACCTTCTGCTTCCTGAGGCGGGAGGTAACCAGTTGAGATAAAAAAAAAATTAGTATTTTCTTTCTTCTTTAAAATTAATTTTTATTGTGTTCAATTGTTTATGTTATTTTTATAGATTTTTTTAACAATATTTAAGTTCTTTAAATTATTTTATTTTTAATATTTCTCATTCATTTTACCTCTTTACATTATTTATAATATATTTTTAACAAGAGTGAAATTGTTGCTAGAATCTCTAACTTGTGTTGCAATATGCCACTTAAGTAGGATTATAGTTACGCAAGGCATTTATGTCTTTTATTTTATCAGAATGATATGGATGTGTATAAAGGATTTAAAAAAAATATACTTTCACCAAGTATCTAAATTTTGAAAAAAAATCCATAACTTTTATTCTTCATAGCTTTTCTAATTCACCAAAAAATAAATGAATTCTAAAACTATCAAATTCAAATGGCAACGGACTCAAAATGGTTTCTAATGGTACTACAAGTGTCAGTGCTGTGCTACATGCTATCAATGGAGGCCAATAAATGATAAATCAAGTAGAAATCCAACTAGGATTAGTTGGCTCAGTTTTAAAAAATTTATATTGGGTATTCTATGATTTTTCACACGTAAATATTAAGATAAATTGAGTTAAGTACTTTTTAAATGAGATTAGGTTGTGTGATGGCCCACACTAAGTACTAGACACTTAAAAGAGTCAAATTTTCCATACGAAAAAAGTAATAGAAAAAAGGTTTAAAAGTTTAAAAAAATGAAAAACTAATATGAGGAAACACCACATAACTTCCATGTTCTTTAATTCCCATAATAATATGTATATTCTAATATAATTCATGATTTTTTTTGGTAAAAAGGTTGAACATGAAAATGTTGAAAATTTGGAAAAGTTACACAGAAATATCAACAAAGTAACAAACTATATCAATTATATTAAGTGCTATTCATTTAATTTCTTGAATATTTGTAAGTATGTACATCGTTTCATTAAAAAAATTTACAAGAAACCAAAATTTGAAAATTATTTTATAAAACTTGAATTTCATGAACTTTTTTGAAACAACCTGCAAAATAACACAAAGACCCAACAAAAAGCTATCAATCACATTAAGGCATATCTATTTAATTCAAAGAATACTCAATATCATTTCATTAAATTATTTTTACCAAAAAAAAACTTCAAAATCAAAATTATTGTAGAGCAAGAATTCAAAAAAAAAAAAATGATGAAAATAACTTAAAGTGGGATTGATGTGAATTTGATAGTATCCCACCCCAAAAGGTCTCTCTCTGTAATTTTACCAAAGTTGTGTTTGGATGATAGAGGTGTAAGAGGAATGAGGTGTTACTCCTTGATTGTGTTTGGATGGACGGTATTCTAACCCCCCATTACCATCGTTTGGCAATGGAGGGGTAAGGGTAAAATTTTAAATTTTACCCCTCTATTATCACTTTTGAATATCCTTTGAAGAGTAGGGGTTTTTATGAAACCTTACCCCTCTTTACCTCTTTATCCTCATGGAACAAAAATATTTTAAAACATAATTTTAATATTTAATAACCTAAAATTTATATAATTTAAAGAAATTCCATAGTCTATGTTAATTTAATTGATAAAGTCATATTTTTAATTCTTTAAAAATTAATAACTTTAAATGATTTTTATCTAAAAAAATCATATTTATATTTTATAACATAATTAAATTGAGAAATATATTTTGAAAAGTAATTATAAAAAAAAAATTAGTACACATTGACAATAATATTAGAGTCTATAGCGAATCGAAACTGAGTTATTTATATATCACAATAATTGAATAATAAAATTAGTCACGTGTCTCGAAATTCAGGCCGTGATCATTTTTAATATTAATTTTATCTTCGTTGTTATTTATTGAACTATTATAATAGTTTATTATATTATATATTTCACGTCACCAAGGAAAAAAAATATAAATTCTTATGAAGAGATATGTTGACGTTTTTTATTCATTTACTGGGATTTAAATAATAATATCTAAAAAAAACTTTTCTTTATTTATTTATTTTACTGTTAGAATGCAAGTGTTTATTTTAAATTATAATTATATAAAAGAATCTATAAAAATTGGATAATATTACTATAAGCTATATTATTAGGATTTACTTCATGAGCATAATTTAATAATTATGTTTTATAAAATTTTCTCATAAAATTGTTAATATATCAAGTTACCCCTTCTTATAGTTACCAAAAAAGATTTTTTACCCTTCAGATAAGTTTTACTTTACCACTACAATTACCAAACAAGATAAGGGTAACCCCTTTTCAAAGGTGACCTCTACTCACGGGTGACCCCTGTAAAATTAGCCCCTCATCCAAATGCAACCCTAATTACCCATGTTTGGTAATTAAATGTTAAAGGTAAAAATTCTTAATTTTACCCTTGTTTACCCTCCACTCTCACTTTTGAAAACCCTTTTGAAACAAAGGCTTCGTTTGGATGGGGGTAAGGGGGGATAATGGGGGTAACCCCTCATTACCCTTGTTTGATAATGGAGGGGTGACGGTAAAAATTCACCTCCCCCACCCTTTTTTGAAAACCCTTTGGAGCATGGGGGTTTTCAGAAAACCCTTGCCCCTCTTTACCCCCTCTTTGCACATATGGAGCAAATTTTTTTTTAATATTCTTAATTGATGAATATTATTTAATAATTATGTTTCATAAAATGTGATATCCTGACCTATGAGCCAAAGGCCAGGCCCTAGATAGGCTGATCCAAGTGAAACTGGGCCTTGTCGGACGGGCCAGCAGAGTGGGTCGGTCGGATCCGACAGCCCAGCAGTGGGTGGGAGTTGTGGAAAGTCCCACATCGGAAGTTGAGGAGTTTGAGAGGGGGTTTATAAGTAGCCTTGCTCCCTCAAACGAACAAGACGCGTTTTGGACCCGGACTTGGGTCGGGTCCGATCCAAAAACCGTGTGGGCTCGCACGTGTGCACGTGTGGGCCCAAAGCGGACAATATCTTGTTGGCTGATCCCCAAGCCCTTTTTATGGGCCGGGCTGTTACAAATGGTATCAAAGCTTCGGGTTCTACGCTCGGACTGTGTGGGCTTACTACCTTCCACTGGGTTCATTGGGTCGAGCCGAGGGCGGCTCTAGGCTTTAGGGGGGTGGATTGTGATATCCTGACCCATGAGCCAGAGGCCAAGCCCTAGATAGGCTGATCCAAGTGAAACTGGGCCCTGTCGAACGGGCCAGCAGAGTGGGCCGGTCGGATCCGACAGCCCAACAGTGGGTGGGTGTTGTGGAAAGTCCCACATCGGAAGTTGAGGAGTTTGAGAGAAGGTTTATAAGTAACCTTGCTCCCTCAAACGAACAAGACGCGTTTTGGACCCGGACTTGGGCCGGGTCCGATCCAAAAACCATGCGGGCTCGAGCGTGTGCGCGTGTGGGCCCAAAGCGGACAATATCTTGTTGGCTGATCCCCAAGCCCTTTTTATGGGCCGGGCTGTTACATAAAATTTAATTTTTATTTTTTATATTAAAATGGATTTAATAAAAATTATTAATTCTTATAAAATTGTTAATATATCAGGTTACCTCTTAAAAAAATGATAAGAATAATGATTAGTTAAAATCCGACCTTTATATAATCATTTTAATCGTGTAACAAATTCAATTAATCATCCCAATTCTTAATTTTTTAAAGAAAAATAAAACTATAGGATAAATATGTTTTATCATGAAGTTTAATTCATTTTATTAGGATTATAAATTTAAAATTTAAAAAAATATTGGCCAAATCAATCTGAGTTGACTAAACTCGATAGAAATTCAAGTTAAGTGAGTTAACGAGTCTTGTCAAGCCTTTTCAAGTTGACTTTAAATACTCTCCAAGTTGTTTTACTTAAAGAAAAATTATGTCTAAATTTATAAGAAATTGTAAAAAAAAAAAGTCTTAATAGAAAAATTATATCATAATTTATAAGAAATTGCAAAAAGTTCAACAATTTGGAGGGGTACACAATTTAAGAAGTTGAAAAATTAAACCAAAACTAAATCAAACACACAACCTTACCATTGTGCATCAGATCCATTTGCTAGTAAAATAAACATTAAAATAAATTTATAATATAAAATAAGGTGCAAGAACTTAAAAATTGATCCCTACTTGGAGGCTCTATTTATTTGGGGGTCTAGGCGGCTGCTTACTCCACATAAGACCAAGGCTGGGCCAGGAGATACTAATGATTTTATTTATAAAGAAAGCCAATTACAAATAAGAACGGCAAATGAAATTAAAGAGAAAAATACAATAATAGCAATCGACTAAATAATAAAAATCTAATTATGTCAAATATAATCTAATAATATCTTAACATAAATCTGATGGTAACAAATAAAAAAAAACTTGAATACACACTGCAAAAATTAGTCCAATACTAAATGCCGTCGATACCTCCGTCGTAAAAAGAAATCATCTATCATTAAAAGATATGCAGTTCATTCACAGGACCTCATGTAACCCTCGAATTAGAATATAAAATAGGCCAAAACTCCCCAGCACATGAGGTCTATTCTATTGTGTAAACCAAATTTAGTGTGTTAGATTACCATTGACCTCACTGCCCACAGTATGTAAGAGGAAAGAGCTGTTTTTGCCTCTCTTTGGAGGAATAGTTGGGTGGCTGCTGTCGGCACCGGCCCGGCCCACTGAATGGCCGCAGAATCCGAGTCTTGGATTCGGATCAAAACTCCATGCATAAATTCCTTTCTTTATTCTCTTTCATTATCAAATTCCAAAAGGTTACGTGAATCACTAAGCAGTAAGCACACCATTATATAAAGGAAAGGGCCCTTTGCCTGAAAAACGACAACATCTAAGAGATAGAGAGAGAGGGAGAGAGAAAATGATTTGTGTTGTCTTCGCTCACTCTCCTTTCCAAGTTTCAACCATCATCTTCTACACTTGCATTTGGCTGCCACTGCTTCATACGAAGGAGGCCATTCTCGACTTGATCAGGGCTGTTTTCACCACATTCAAACCCAACAATGTTGCGTGCCGCGGAGAGGCGGGTGGTGGGCAGTTCCTTGACGGACTTCCGACGGAAAAGTTTAGTGAGTTGAAGTGCAGCGGCGTGGGGGTTGACGGCCTGTGTTCGATTTGCTTGTGGGAGTTTGACCGGGAGGAGTTGGTGAGCAGGCTGCCGGGTTGTGGGCATCTGTTCCATGCAAAATGCATCGCCGGGTGGCTTGATCGGGACCGGTTCACTTGCCCTCTCTGCCGGTCTACCATCTTTTGAGAGGCCTAGTTGTCCTCTCTAGCCTCTACCAAAGATTTCTATAATTACCAAATTGTTACAAGAACTTTAGGTTCTTTAGAATCTGATCATAGAGATGCACAGTCAATTTGAATGTAAATCGAGCTTCGTGGCAGAACTTGCAGGGGTCAAAAGGGAATGTACCAATATAGAACCATATTAATCTAGGTGTTGTAGTTTGATTCTTCACGTTGATTTTCTTCGTTATGTTTTTTCTTTTGATATTGTTATTTCTTTGAGGTTGGAAAGACCTTTTCTCCTAACAAATATTTCCGTGATCAAGTGTATGTTCTTATTTTGCTCATGTTCTTATTTCACGAGAGGAAGAGAATGAATGGCCAACCTGTGAATGTTCTTATTTTGATCATGAGGTGGGCCACTTTGATCGGCATGTTTGTAATGAGGATTTATATTTTATACAGAAGATGCTGTGTCTTTGTATGCAACTCTATGAGTAGGATTTTTTTACAATTTTCGATTGGGTCCAAGGATGGTAGAGGTGATTATGTCACGCCTCCACTTGAGCAATTAACAACGAAATTCACATAATTAGACACTAATTTTGGTTGAGGTATTACAGATTATGATTTGAAAATGGGATCCAATCTCGTATATCCAATGTACCTATTAATTATTTAATGTATTTATCTTAATATTTTTATAAATTTGCCTTGCTGATGTTCATACCCTTGGCAATGTGGTCAAAAGGGCCAATGTCACAACTGCCTGTGATATTTTTGTGAGAAAATGCGCAATTAATTTTACTTCTTCTATGTTAGCATGAGTAATAAAAAGTAATAATAAAATTAGAGAGCACTTACACACACCCGAAAATCCTGCCTCTACACACCCATTTTTGAAATTTCGGGTGAAATTATGATTTTACCCCCGCATTTCCAATCATTCGAATAAATGCTCAGTTCATTTTGGCATTCATTCGAATGAATGCCCATGTGTAATTTCAATTCATTCGAATGAATGGGCTGAACAGTAACACAAAATAATGCTCAGCCCATTCATTCGAATGAATGGGCCTCATTCATTCAAATGAACTAATCATTAGAATGAATGAGGCTCATTCATTCGAATAATTTAAATAATAAAATTTATTTTAAAACTTTACACTTATTTTTCAAGCACGGTATATTTTCAAAATTTCTCAAATTAAATATCCGGACTAATTATGATAACCTGATAAAAATACTTTAAGACTTCAAGGTCTTTTGACACTCCTAAATATTTAAAACACAGTATTTTGCAAATAAGGGTATCCCTAAGGTGTGCCGAAAACACATTTAGGAGTGTCAAAAGACCTTGAAGTCTTAAGGTATTTTTATCAGGTTATTTTAATTAGTTTAGATATTAAACTTGAAAAATTTTGGAAATACACAGTGCTTAAAAAATTACGGTCTATGTTTTAAAATATAGAACGTTATTTTTTAAACACTGTGTATTTCCAAAATTTCTCAAATTGAATATCTAAACTAATTAAAATAACCTGATTAAAATACCTTAAGACTTCAAGGTCTTTTGATACTTCCAAATGTGTTTTCGACACAGCCTAGGGATACCCTTATTTATAAAATACTGTGTTTTAAATATTTTAATATAGACAGTTATTTTTAAGCACTGTGTATTTTTAAAATTTCTCAAATTGAATATCTAAACTAATTAAAATAACCTGATAAAAATACCTTAAGACTTTAAGGTCTTTTGACACTTCCAAATGTGTTTTCGACACAGCCTAGGGATACCCTTATTTGTAAAATACTGTGTTTTAAATATTTAGGAGTGTCAAAAGACCTTAAAGTCTTAAAGTATTTTTATCAGGTTATTGTAATTAGTTTAGATATTCAATTTGAGAAATTTTGGAAATATACTGTGCTTAAAAAATAAATTTAAAGTTTTAAAAGAATTTAAATAAATGTATATACTGTATACTGTAAGTTCACGGTCATTCGTTCACAGTCATTCGAATGAGAACGGCCATTCGATTCGTTCACAGTCATTTGAATGAGAACGGTCATTCGAATAAACGAATGAACGGATTGTTGATTCGAATGACCGTTCATTCGTCCGTTCATTCGAATGAATGAATGAAATGAATGAATTGAAATTACACATGGGAATTCATTCAAATGAATGCCAAAATGAACTGGACATTCATTCGAATGATTGGAAACGCGGGGGTAAAATCGTAATTTCACCCAAAATTTCAAAAACGGGTGTGTAGAAGCAGGATTTTCGGGTGTGTGTAAGTGCTCCCTAAAATTAACGTGGGCAACGATTTTTTTGCATGTACTATGACTTGCTGAAAAATTAGACTTTTTGAGAGTTTTTGCTTATGAAAAGTCAATCAAAAGGCTCTATTTATAATTTAAACATTACAAATATATATATATATATATATATATATATATATATATATATATATATACATATATATATATATATATATTTCAAATGTATAAAAAAAAAAAAATATGGGCTCTATTACCCCAGAGCAGGGGTTGAAATATCGGCCGATACATATCATATCGGCCGATATGTATCAGTTTTGGACGACCGAACGATATTGGCCGATACACATACAAAAAGATTATCAGCCGATATAGCCATATTCGGTCTAGAATATCGGTCACTATATCGGCCGATATGAATAAATATCGATATTTAAAATTTATTTTATTTAAAGAAAAAAAACAAAAATCGATATGGTTTTTTCACCTTTTTCAAGGTTTTTAACGGTTTTTTCATGGTTTTGAATATCGGAGGAGAGAGAAACTTATAGGCGAAATATCGGTCGGGCCATTTTTTTGACCCCTGACCCAGAGAATGACTTCTATGTATATACATGTGTGTGCAAATCTCATGGCTAGCAAGATATTTGGAGTCCCACATGGGGCCCACCTGGACTCAAACAAATCCCATTTTCTCCTTTTTTTTTTTTTTTTACTTTGGACCTATTTTATAATCAATTTGAATTCATTTAAAGTTGATTTCACTTAAAATGTAACATTTTATATTAAATGAATATTTATTTTTCCATAGATAGACAAAAGTTGTGAGTTTAAGTCCTATAGACCTCATATACTACAGTTAGTTTATAAAAGTAATTTGTTAAATTCAAATTAAGTGTCAACTTCAGGTTGATGGAATAACTAATTTAGATAATAATAATAATGTTGATTATTTTTCATGGACACAATCTTATTAAAAAGACTTTTCAAATGCAACCATCCCCTTACATTTGGAGCTAGAATGGTTTGTTGCCCATGGCCAACATATCCCAATAAAAAATCATTGATCTTATCATATATAAAGCAATAAATGGGCAAAATAGGCATGCAATATAAAAGACTATTCCCATTAATTACCCCTAGCACATAGAATCCCTATATTTCTAATTAACACATGTATTTCTATACTTTTATTTCCTATAAAACATCTCAATGCATTTTTCGCAAGAGGAACATTGCTCAACGATTTTCATTAATGACACCTTTTTTTATGAATAAAGTGTTTATGTCTTTTAGAACATACGACTAATTTTTGTGATATATGTAACTTCTTTACCCACACATTTTAAATAACTCTATTAGGAGTGATCCTTTGAGCTGAAATAGGAATCAAACTTAAGATTCTATGAATCGAGTTCCAGACGATCATTCCAATTCCTTGGGATAAATATTTATTTGAAGGCACTATCTAAAATTGCAGTTTCCAAGGTATTTTAAAAAATCCCTAAATCTTTTCTTAGAAAATATCTGATTCTGCCTCAATTGTTTGATCCTGAAAGCATGATCCGAAATAGCAAACCTCACCTTTAATCATTTTTATATTTGGTAAACCCTCTCTAATAAATTATTATTACTTAATTAGTGTAGATAGTTAGGCACGTCAGAAGGAAACCGCGTTACGCTGGAATTTCCTGCGAGCTCAAATTATCCGCTTTTACTAAAGGGTAATGCTTTAGTGTCTGAGGGCCCACTGATTCTGTTTGGTGTTTAGATCTTTAGGTCATCCATGTTAGGAATGGTTAGAGTGGATGCAGTAAATTTGGAGAATTTTATAGTTTTTGAGTTTTAGAATTAGTAAATTTTGTTAATTTTGAATTAGAAATTTATAAAAAACTTATATATACTCTTCAAAATAGTGAATATAAAAAAAAATGTGAGAAGAAATAAAAGATAGACGTTATATACATGACAAGAATAAATTCTCTACCCATATAACCCAAGTGACAATTGGACTAAAGAAATGAACAATCACTAGTCTAAAGTCGTTATTCTATTCACTTAATCTTGGCTATTTGAGTTTTACATTTTTATTTATTTTTTATAAATCTATTTTGTAAATCAAATATGCAAAAATCTAAGTTATATTGATCAATCTTTGTTAAATAAGATGTTTTTGACTCAATAGACAACTATTTTAATAAAAGTTAAAGATTCTTTTTTTGTAATCTTTTAAATAATCAATAACTCTAATAAATTTTAAATAAATAGCTAGGATCTAATTAGAAATTAGAGTTCAATATATAAAATTTGTTGTCCCTCATACTGCTGGTAAGTTGTTTAGCAGGAAAGGCTCTTACTATCTCTGTTTCTACTAATTGAATAAGCAGATAGGGCCATATGAGGAATTGAGAAATGCTTTGTATGGCATAATAACTTAAATTATTAGGTTGACTTTGGGATTGATAACTAATATGCTTAGGATATTGGCTACTTGAGCTAAGTCTTTAGCATCAAGTTAAATGAACTAAACTAATTAGACTATTTCACTGCATTTGGTCATTGAGCTGACTTGGGACCTTTGGTATGGTTAGATGTAAGTGTGCAATTTGAGTCGGGTTTAACTCGAGTCTATGTGAAAAATTTGAAAAAAGTCACTCAACGTTTCAAACAATTTTTTGTCTATATTGATGTAGTTCAACTGGTAATCTCTCGCATCAGAAGTGGGAGGTGATAGCTTCGGACCTCCATAGCCTCACCTGGTATACTCTAAGGGCAATGGGTATCACCCGTGAGAATTTTACGCTGGATTTCCTACACGTAAATTCAAAAAAAAAAAAAAAATTGAATTTTGGTTGACCCACGCTTAGGTCAGGCTCATTTTTTTACCTAAAAATGATGGTCGTAAATTGTAATTTGGATTGGATTGAGTGTAATACATAAAAGTTCAAATTTGACTTAAAAATTCAATTGAACAATAATTTATAAAATTTAAATTTTTAACTTTAATAGAATAATACTCCTTCCGTTCCATTTTAGTTGTCTCATTTGAAATATTTGTGTTTTTTAAGGAACTCATTATATAAAGCTAGTACTCCTTGTGATTTCATTCATTTTCAACACATTTTATACTACTCTAATATAAATGAGACAACTATTTTGGGACAATTCTAAAATGCATATAGGACAATTAATTTGAGACAGAGGGAGTAAAAATTATTTCCATTTTAGGTACAAATAAATTCCAAGCCCATATATACAATCTGGGCTTCAAATTGGGCTCGAATTCTACAAATATAATTCAGTCTACTCGGGCTTGACTAATCTAAATTTGCGGCCCGTTCAAGCCGTACTCCTAGTCACATTTAAAGGTTACACTTCACTTATGAATCTAAATATGATAAATTCATAAGTGGCATCAATAATTTGAAAAATGATGGGCACATTCAGGGGTTTAAAAATCGGTATCGGCCGATATATCGGCCGATACGATATGTCGACCGATATATCGCTATCGGCCGATATATCGGCCGATAAATTTCTCTTTCTTCTTTGTTTTTTTAAATATCGGCCGATATCGGCCGATATTTTGATATCGGGCCGATATAATACGGCCGATATCAAGGCCGATATTGTGAATATCGGCCGATACGATACATATCGGCCGATATTCACATACTCAAAACCGATATATATCGGCCGATACGATACGTATCGGCCGATATTTAAACCCCTGGGCACATTAATGATTAAGTAGTACAATTTAGTCAAGTTATTTTGATTTTTCAAAAAATTAAAAAATGTGATGCATTTATGTGAGCTGGATCAAACATGTCAGCTATATATAGATATTTTTAGGTCTTTAAATTCATTAAACTATACTCATCTATTCTTTAACTCAAAGGCGTTGGAGAGATAATCAGAAACTCAACTTAAAAAGCAAGAGTCCTGATTTCGATTCGAACTTCACTCTAAAGAACTTGTAGAATTTGGAGATTTGAGTTTTGGGAAAATTTGGATATTTGCTCTTCATCATTAGTACGTATTATATACAAAAT
Source organism: Chimonanthus salicifolius (assembly GCA_013350335.1). NCBI lineage: Eukaryota > Viridiplantae > Streptophyta > Magnoliopsida > Laurales > Calycanthaceae > Chimonanthus > Chimonanthus salicifolius. The sequence continues at coordinate 13,036,803 of CM023538.1, read as the reverse complement.
ACAATCCCTAAAGAGGTAAAGAAATTAATCAAGAATCCCATGATTAGAGTAGATTACAATTGGAAAAACACTAAGTATGGAAGGTTGTTCACTAATTGTCAATTAAGAGGAGGCTTTCTTTTAATAGAGAAATTAGTAAACATCTAGCATTCCATTGTGTTTGAATTTTTCCACAAATTATTTAAGGGCCAAATTTTCCTTTTGAAGGCCTTTCAAGAAAATTAAATTCCAGTAGTAGCTATTTGTCATTTTCTAGCTAAATATCTAGCATTTCATCTTTTTAAAAGAGAAATTATTAAACGTCTATTTTTCAACAATCTATTTTTAAGACCAAAGTTGTATTTTACAGACATTTGAAGAAAATTAATTTTCATGAGAAATGTTCATCATTTTTCAATTATAAAACATAAAGAGTATAGAAAATGAGATTTTTCTTTTTCTTATTGGATTGAATAAGAGCTCCTTTCTAAGACGAGAAGAAATGCGACATTTTTCTTTTCTATTAAAGAATTCAATTCTCATAAGAGGGTATAAAAAATTTTATTGAGACAAAAAAATAAAGATTTTCTTCAATGGTCAAGATAATGCTTCCTTTATTTTTAATGAAAAAAAAATTCCGACATTAACAATCAAAATTTTAGATTTTTTATAATTTAATACGACACTGAATTTCATAACACTTGTTCGAATAATATAAACATAACTGCATCTCACACTATCTAAGCCAAGAAGAAAGTCCTTCGACACACACTTTTAGGGAGTGTTACATGTTTGGAAAGCAACAATCGAAACTAAACCATGATACTAAATTACCATTCATGACAAGCAGAACAAAAACACAGAAGCATAATCCCAGAATCTGCATCATTTGAAATGTAAAATCAGCTTAAGATATATTAACCATCCTGCAATTTCTGCGGATCTCACCATTTTCTCCAGTCAGTGGCTCTAGACTCCCCATTTTCACCATTGATGCTGCAAAGTCATTGAAGAAGGCTTCTGGGTCTTGAGCATATGATTCGACGAGGCTGCGGCTTGCACTGGTTCCGGTGACAAGAACTTGATCTGATGCAAGTAGGCCATCGCCGGATAAGAGGTTGGTGAAGTATTGGTTGTCGAATGTGGCCGGCGTTACCAAGTCAAGCTCTGCAAATGTTGCACTGTTATTGGACCCTGAGCAAAGTTGTTGCAGTGAAGTGATGAAATCTTTATCGAGGCCTGGACTGTCTGAATTGGCAGCAGCATTTAAGCGAGAGCTGAACGTCGAGCATCGTGCTCTTCCGATTGTGTGACCGCCTGCAATTGTGGAATTATAATCAATGCCAACAACTGTTTGTAAATCACTTGCACATGAACAAACAAAGTGTACTGATTTGGTTGTGTATTTTGATCACCATCAGAAGTCATGCTACTGTCATTTAACAATTTTGAATTGGAATTTAGAGTGTTGAAGTGGTTTTAGTGGGGACAAGGCTCAAAGGAACCAAACAAATTTTGTTGGAATTTAAGAAATTATAAATTTGCTGAACAGTCCCTTTCAATTTTCAAGCTAATCAATCTTGATAAGGTGCTCATTCTCGTCTGGTTGTAGAGTAACTTGGTGCACACCTCTATTAAAGACCTATCAACAATTATGGACAAGGGTTCATTTGATAGGTATAAGGGGCCACTGAAAATCTCCTTGACTGGTAAAACTATCCTTTAAAGGCGAGAGATATTTTAACTCAAAGGGTTAGAGTTCGTTTTAGAAAATGGGAGTCATGAGTTCATTCTCATTCCACCTCAAAGGGCAACTTTTTGTAGAGTTATCCGGTGTTGAGTAGGAAGGCTTGCACATGCTCCGAGTATTAGTCAGGTGCTTTAAGAAGCCTGGACACCTTAGTCGTTAAAAAAAAAGGGCTAGAAATATTTAGAGATTCAAAATAATATAAAATTATCAAAATTTAAAAGCTAAAGATATGACTTTCATAAATTAATGACAGTGATTTTTGTCAAAGCTTGAATTTAGATGTTGATCTACCTAATGAATCATTGCACAGGGCTAAATTGGGCTCATGAAAGTGTATGCAGGATAAAACTGTGCAGCATTTGGATGCATGGAATTGGGAAAAAAATGGATGAATGATACCTGAAAGAGTAATTACATCATTCTCAGAGAGTCCAACGTTCTGAAACTTTAGGAACAGAGTTGCCATATCTGAATTGGGACCAGGAATATTGTTGTTGGCCAATGCCTTGTTCGCAGATAAGCTGTCCCTCCTTCCCATAAGCACTTGCCACGTGGGGCCACCTGACTGCTCGTACAAATCATTAAAAAAAACCAAGTCAAGTCTTAACACTCGAATGGCCAGAAACCTACTTCAGGAAGCGGGAATCCTGAGTTTGATTCTCACTCTATCCCAGAGAATCACTACGCGTAAAGTAATCCAGTCTGTGTAGCTAGGAGGCTTGCACATGTCCTAACGATTAGTCGAGTGTTCTAACCATGGTCATGAAAAAAAGAAGCCAAAACCCTCCAACAAAAAAAATGGGGCTCATTTTTCAATCAGGCCTAAGTTTAGGTCCAAATTCTGGGTAATTTTGCTTATACTCAAACATATTTCAAAACATATAAATATTATAGATATTTATTGGAGAACTCCATATTCTTGGGCCTCATTTGCACTACTTCTCATTGAAATGAATCTCCAATTGGATTGAAACTTGAAAGATTTCACCCAAACATAGAATCATCCCATCAAGTTGGTTCTCATATGCACATATTCAAGTTAGGGTTTTTGTAAATTTGGTGAACCAGTCATCTTGGCTTCAAAAGTGCAAATATGATATCAGAGCCAGAGAAACTATTATTAAATGATTGTGGGTATTAAAGTTTTAAAAATAATAATTATGAGGTTGACATAGATTCAGAAAATAGGTTTTGAAGGTGAACCAGCGGAAACCAAGAAATACCATTTCATGGCATCTTGGTCTCTGCATTTAAACATGGTGATCTAAGGATGGACTCTTATCAATGACATTGCTATAATCATAGATGACCCAACCCGAAATTGAGCCATTGGAAGCCCCTGAGAGACACACATCAATACATGAATGTGACTGACATTGCAAAAATTCATCAACACAAATTTGTAAAGAGGAACTAGGGAACCAGTAGGAATACCAGAACTACAGAATCGCGAGCTGCGATGCTGAGAATATCAGCACATGATACAGTTTCAGGGCATACGAGTTCGAGGTCGGATTTAATGGCATCGATCACTTCAAAACCTCTCAGAGAATTCAAGTTAGGCCCTGCAGTCTTCTCTCCAACAAAGCTAGGAGTGTCATCCAACAATACCGAAGCATCGCACCCCTACAAACACAATTCATATCCTCACATTATTGTTTGATTGAATGAACTCATCTGAGATGGTTTAGGCACATGTATAGAAGATGGATACAACTCTTGTTAGAAGAAGTTAGTATTAGGACATGAAATGAAGTTGTGAGAAGTGACAAGTTACTTGTTGAGTTGTGGAGTAACAGAGAAGTTGCCCTAAACAGGGACAAATGGAACTCATGACATTGACTGGAGATAAATTCCTTTGGCCTAGTTAATATCGATGATGCAGTAAGAACCTAGCTAATAAGTCAAAAGCTATAGAGCTGATGGAACGTGGAAAATCATACCCTTTATTCTTTCAATGCTAGGCTGGGCCCTACCAGGCACGTAGTAAATCATCGATGAATCTCAACATAATGATGATGAATGAGTCAATCTAAAATACTAATAAGAAAGAATATGGATATGAATAGGTTTAATGATTTACATTAACGAAGCAGTCGTGGAAATGGAGACGGAGAAGCGATGCTGCCATTCGTGGGTCATGAGCCACTGCACTTGCCACCCCCATAAACACAATTGCTTCTGCCTCCGGGCAGCTACTTCGATACGCGTCGACCTGCAGAGAGGTGGTATCTGGGCATGGTTGGGAGAAGAAACTTTGCAAACTTGTTAACATGATGACTAGGTTGAGAAAAAGAGAAGCAAATGACATGTAAGTGCTCATTCTTGATGTTCTTTCTGCTATCTTTGTGGTTTGAACAGAAGTTAGGATTTCTCATATATAGGAATGAACTTCTACAGCAATGAAGTTAGTATAGATGAGTTGGTCAAGATCATGCAAGTGTGGTGATTTGTTGACGTTAGTCTTCTAGAAGAGCAGATGAGTGAGTGGTTGGGAGGGGAAAGAGTCAATCCTCAGAATTGGTCATTTCATTGGAATCACCAGCAAAATCACCTAAAGATCTTTATCAGATCCAAATGTTTGAATCACATAAAATTTAAAGATTTATGAGAGTCTTTAACTTTTACTTTAGCTACTAAAAATAAGATTCCTTCTCTCTTCTTGTTTCTGAAACAGGGGTTCTTAACCAAGAACACAAGAGTGAGACCTTTTTATGTTTTTTTTAAAAGGAATTCATTTCCTTTCAAGAAACAGGGGTTCTTAACCAAGAACACAAGAGTGAGACCTTTAAAAAAAAAGGAACTCATTTCCTTATCAGAAACTTTCAACTAGAAAAAAGAGGAGATTTTCCTCACTCATCAAGATAATATTTCATTCATTTTTAACGAAACTAAAGATTTTGTTGCATATAACAAAGACATTGAATTTCTATAGTTTGAAAGTAACTTTTTTTAGTATAATTACCTTTTTCGAAAAAAAAAAGGACAAATTGACGAATCGGCAAAACCATCGATAAAATGCAAGCAACTTAAGTTTAACATTAAATACGTGGTTAAGTTCTTTAAGAAGTGTCTTTCATGAACTCGTATTTTTATAGCTTTTCAAAGTTTAGTTATTTTAAATTAATGTTCAAAATTTTGTAGCATTAAAATGTGGTTTTATAAGTAAAAGCAAAGTGTTTTGGACCTCATATTTGAACATAGAACTTTCTAATTTGCAATGAACAAAGTGAACTGCATGCGTATGATGCTTGGGCCCACATGCTTGATTATCATTTTAGTTCATATAATTCCATGGCCCACCAAATTTCATCAACTCTATGACTTATCAAATTTAAGAAATAATAGCTTCTTAAACGTCAACTCTTGCAACCCATTTATTTATTACATTAAATCCATTAAAGCCATCAAACTTTGTTAACCATACCCAAATCCCTTTAAACCCGATCCTCCGCTGCGTCACTACTTTTTTATTTAATACGGAGTATACATTTTAACCCTTTTTTACTTGTGCCACGATTCTATGTTTAAAACTTAAAAACTATCTTCAATTTGGGCCAACTAATTCAAGTAGGATTAAATCATTCACTAGTTAGACCACTTAATTATTAAGTACATTTTAGAAGTATATGTCGCGTTGGCATGCATTTATAAAAAGCACGTCTCCTTCACTAAAACAAATTCACTATAAAGAGTTCAATTATCAGTGTCATTAAATTAAACATATAGAGAATGATATAATACAATAATATACAAAAAACAAAGTTTTTCATGCAAAGTTTGACTTATCTCAACCTATATAAAAAACAAGTTAGGTTTTTTAGCCCCAATCGAACCTCGGGTTGATTAGTCTGCCCATATTTAAGTCGGATCAATTTAGTTCGGATTGATCCTAATCCAGGTTGCACTCTGCTATTGAAGTGTAAAAAAACAATTCAACTTAAGAATTATAAACTCCATTCCAATGCAAGGGTTAATGAAATCTTAACTCTCAAAATTGTATATATGAAGTTATGAATATAGATTCTGAAATTCTACCTAGTAACAGTGAAGGCTTCTACAAATTCTAGATCCAGTAAAATAGAATTGGGAGAGCACAGAGTCTAAAGTGAAATTTGTTACCAAATTGGATCTAAACCTCTACAACATGACTCGTAAAATGCTCAGTAAAACCCTGGTAAATCTCTTCCTGCTGTGTTACTGATGAAAGGAAAGTATCCCCCATACCAATCCATTTCAAAGTTCATTCTCCCAATGTTTTTCCATGAACCAGTCTTGAAATTGTAGGCAAAAAATTCCCCATCCACAGCCAACACAATCCAGTTACAATTGCAGAAGATTGGGATTCGAATAGGTATGCGACCTGGTTGTGTATGGACACAGCAGGAGATTGGAAACATACTCATCCAACCCAAACCAACACTGCATTTCTTCTTCCATGTCACATTTTCATAGTCTTGAAGCACCCAAACGACAACCGCCTCCGGTAAAACTTCAACAAGACTCATCCAGCCATCAGTCGATCCTAGCCACGCATTGGTCCACAGTCTAGACGAACAGATCTTTACCGGTAATTTCATCGTCCTTGCACACTCTTTTTCCACATGAAATGCAATCAAGTTACTCTCATGTGTGACCCAATGAATTGCACCATTGAAGTAAGAGGATCCAATAGAATACTCCAAGTAACTTCGATCACAAGCTATGGTCCCTCGCGACTCTCTCCATTCAGGCGTCTCCGATGAACATACATAGAATCTAAAGGTTGGAGCATACATGTATACCACCTTCCAGGATTGAACCACAAGATCAACGGCTAGACCGTAGTGACTGTAGAAATGTACGGTCGGTGGACGTTGAAGAGCGAATTTCATATTGGTTGTTGGGTTGTACAGATACACGTGATAACAGTCGAATTGGAAGGAGCAAAGAAGTAACCCATTGCAAGAAGAGGCGATCCACGTCCGATGTGGCCGTGGGAATTGTGGGAACTCTCGGGCCACATTGGTTTCAAGAGGCAGATAGTTGATTGGGCCGCCTTCATAACTAGCTATTACATGGAGGAGGCCCAACACATCGCGAGTAGATTTTTGAGCTTGCATGAGAAGGAATGAACTCTGAGATATCAAGTGGTTCAATGCCTTGCTTGTGCATCTCACCCTAGCAAGAGTTCTTACAGGCAATCTTGATAGGATCTCAATCAGAATGTCTTCAGCAAAGCAGTCCAGACCCTTCTTATCTCCTGCTGCCACACACATACACCACAAGAAAATTATGAAAAAAATAAATAAATTTAATCAGCATTATCACAGTAATAGAACTATTTTTTTAGACTATAGAAAGTGAAAAATAAAGAAAACTAGGGCTTTCCCTCTTCTTCTTCAATGAAAAACAATGTTTCTTTGCCAACATCATTCAGCATGAGACATTTTTTTATTCTTCTAAGAAAATTTAATAAGGAAAAGGCAACACAACATCTCATTCATTCATTTTTTGTAAAGATAGATTTTTTACATTAAAATAATAAATGTTGAATTTTAATGGTCCTATGTGATGTTTAAGACAAATTTTATTGTGGAATTGGGATAAGGAACTGATGGGGAAGTTAAACATGCAAACCATAAAACAATCATACAAGAGACAAAAGATTTACGTAGTTCGAGTAGAATGCCTACGTCAACGGAGTGAAGTCAAATCTACTATGAAAGTCAAAGTACACCAGGATTACAAGGGCTGTCTTTCTCTCTTTCACTCTGGGCTCTCTTCTCCTCTCATTCTCACAGCCTCAGCCGATCACACTAGGATACAATAAGAATAGAGAAAGAGATAATATAAAATAACTAGGGCTTAAGTCATGGGCCTGAGCCCAAGAGACAGTCTAGGTCCAATGTAGGGCTGGCCCACAACAGGAACAACTAAGAATGTTTTCTTATGATGGCTATACAAAAATGGATCAAGAAAATTCTATTTTTTTTCTTGACTAGAAGAAGATCTATTTTGGCCCGTTCCGGTGTATGTTAGGCTTCTCTCTTTGTGTGTATAAATTTAAGTGTTGAGAAAGGAGAATTCTTTATGTCTGTGAATGTTCCTCATAGCCTTTCATGGGTTACACATGGAGTCTTTGTATGTTATAGTTACTTTGGGTCTACGTCTCTTGGACCCTCCGATTGTATCTGTACTATCACTTACTCTTTTAAATATATTTTTTATAGGGCAAGTGGGTCGGTGATGCACACCGAGTAGGATAAAACACTCCAATCAATCCCTTAGCGGAAACACTGGCACAACTCAGGTACCCTGGTTGTGTGACTTAAGAACCAACACGGTTTAACACAACTTGTTGATCTTAAAGAGTAAAACACAACTCACTTAAGTCAGTGAATTAATTGAATCAATTAAACACTCAGACTCAATTGGATTTGCAAAATCACATGGGTTTTATCTAAACCTTTCACAATCACAAATCAACTTTAGTTTATTTTTTATTTAAAAAAAAAACAATAAACCAAATTTGAAGTAATTGAAAGCAGTTGGGTTTTAATCAAAACACCTCAACACCCTAAGGAACCTGATGGGTCAGGTTTATGGACTGGTGCAGAACTGCACTGCAGTCTCGGGTCTGCACCTTAACCAGTTCAATAATGGATCACCAAACTGGTTGTCAGAATTGACTTAAACCCATACAAATCAGCCTTTAGCAAGTATTCCATAACTGGGTTATGAAGGCATGATTTTAACTAAACAGCAGCCTATATTTGATCTCGCCCAAGATTTTTTTCTGTCCTCATTTTTTTTTTTGAAAAAAATCATTTAAAAAAATAAAAAAGCTGTTTTAAAAAATAAAATAAAATAAAAATTAAAAATATAAATATTGGCCTAGATATCGCCTGGGCCCAAGCTGGTATTTTTTTTTTAATAAAAAATAAAAAAAATCGATCAAACTTTTTTATCTTTGAGTGATACTATGCGTATCGGCCCAGATTTCGACCCTTGCTAAACAGATCAAAAAACGCTGCTAATAAAACCTATCACGTTTCAGATCCAACGTGACTTGGGCGTCCCACAACGAGTCAAAGGGACTCACCTAATTACCCATCAGTATTCCTACTGAGTTAAGGGTTAAATTGACTGTGGAAACAAGCTGATTCAATTAATCTCAACTCACCTGGGCCTGAAATTAGGTCGCCAACAACTCCCATTGGAAAGTGACTCGATCTCAACTCAGTACGCAGATCAGAATTGACTGTGGAAACAAGCTGATTCAATTAATCTCAACTCACCTGGGCTTGAAATTAGGTCGCCAACAACTCCCATTGGAAAGTGACTCGATCTCAACTCAGTACGCAAATCATTCTGATTTGTTGCAATCTTCCAACGCCAAAAGCTTGGGCAATAAAATTTATATTTTATTTCATCTTCGTTTCTCCTCAATCTGCAGATTTCCATTGTTTAAATAGAAAAAAATACAATCCCATACCCTAAAAAGGAGCAACGTTATCAGAACCGGATCGAACCGCGTTTGAACCCGCGGTTTAACCAGAACCGCGGTGGCTACGGTTCGGTTCTGGTTGAGAACCGGCTGTGGGTCAAAACCGTAGAAAATCGGTCAGAACTACGGTTTTTACCCACAAACCGTGAGCCGTGGACCACGGCTCACAAATTTTGAATTTTTTTTTAATTTTTTTCCTTTCAAAATAATATTAGAAAAGGTATATATTTGAAATATAAATATTTACTACTATTTCTATCCCATATCTTTCACCGCTTTAATATATTATTCAGAGTTTAAATGTTATTTTTAATATTTATATTAATATTATTGGTAAAAGATAGCTTACTTAATTTTATATGTAATATTTATATTATATTAATACTTGACCTACTTTGACCGCTGTTGAATCCGGTTGAACCCAAAATGCCTCAAACACAGTTCGATTCTGATAACATTGCAAAGGAGACCTACTCAATTTTGAAATTCAAATCAAAGTCCTAATTCAACACAACCTATAGTTTAAAAGACCCCATCCTAATCAGATTAGGACTGATGAGTCGGTCCTGGGTGACTCACGACCAACCTTGAGCTTCACAAGTGTTGGGCCTGAACTGGAGCCTCGGACCCAATTTGCATTCTTGTCTTGGACTTGGCTTGCTTTAGAATTGTAATGACCAAAACTGCTCATACAGCTTCGAGAATCAAAATTAAATTTTTGTCAGAATTGACTGATGCCCGCATGAGGCAAGTTTTATATTTTTAAAATTAGGGCCGGGTTGGGTTGAAGAAAAGAAAATCTGAATTAAATTCAGATTAAGTCGGGCAAACTTTTTTAAAATTAATCTGATTCGATCAACTCAAAAAAATTAATATAGCACTCGGGTTGAATTCGGCCAATTCGGGTCTGGTCGTGTCGGTTTCAATAATTTTTTATATGGGTTAGGTTGGATTTATTAAAACTCGACTCGACACGTCTGAGTTTCAACCCTAATTTTATCATATTACCTTTAAAAAAAATGAAAAATCTTTATGTATGTTTCTCACTTTGCTAAAATGTATTGTTCAGTCATTTCATACATTTTTACTATAAACATTATTAAATGTTGAATATATTTATTTTATTTAATTTTTACTATTTTCATGTGTTCTTATATTTTTTTATTTTTTATTTTTTAAGGTTTGTTAGAAAAACTTTTTGGAATGCCACAAACACACTAATGCTCCAGTGTGAATCTAAAACAGTGATCTTACATACATGTTCCAGCTTTCCTATCATATCATGATTCTCAACTTTTTATAATATTTTAGTGATTTAGTTTAAATTTAACAATTGTAATGTCATTAAATATTATAATAATATTGGCATCACAGTTTGACTCAACGGTGGAATCCAATTACATTAAATTATAATAAATAATGTTCAATCAATAGTGTGATTTTTAGAACAGTTCTTATGTATATAATATCCCATATTCAACATGAAGAAGCTTTGAATGCTTGAGTACCAAATGGCCCCCACTCAGCCCATTTTGGGTTTCTAACCCGACCCCACCCTATATTCTTCAAGGCCCACATGTTTGCATTAATATTAAGTTTTTCATCCAACACCTAAAATGTAATTTTTTTAGCAGTAAGAGAAGAAATATATTAAGAAAAAATAAAGAGTTCAAGAATATGAGAAAATCACAAGGCGTAAGAGACTTAAGCCAAGCACATAACATAAACCAAAATAAAAAACAAGAGCAAATAGGATCTGCCACAAAAGCTAATCTCATGTAAGTGGAATACATCACTAATCAATTCGCTCACGTTATATTTGGTGAAGAAATTTGTCACTCCATTGACTGTATACCTCACGGCCAGAGACCAACTAAAGAAGTTCTTTTATCTTCTCACAAGAAATTTAGTGCTTCCTCTTCAATATCTTCTACTTGAGTCGTTACAAAGCTTTTTCAAATGGCAAAAATATAATAATGCCGAGTATAAATCTAAAGCAACACGATTCTCAACATGTTATAATATTTTAGTGATTTATTTTAAGTTTAGCAATTGTAATGTCATTAGATATTATAATAATAGAGGCATGACAATTTGACTCAGGGGTACAGATATCGGTCGATACGACACATATCGGACGATATATATCAGTTTTTAAGTGCCGAGTAATATTAGCCGATACGTATTGTATCGGCCGTACAACCAATTTCTCGGCCGATATATATATCGGTCCAATATCGGACGAGATGATTTATTTCAGTATTTTTTTTAAAAAAAAAAACAAAACGGTGATGGACCCAAGTCGAAATATCGGCTGATATCGGCCCAATATCTGCCAGATATCAGCCCAATATCAGCCCAATATAATATCGGCCGATATTTATATTTTCAATTTAAAAAAAAAAAACAGTTTCTTTTTTGATTTTTTATATTTTTTAATTCAGAAAAAATAAAATATTAAAATAATACCGATATTTACAAAAAAAAAAAAAGGAGAGAGAAATTTATCGGCCGATATGCATATCGGCTAGGCCGAATTTTGGACCCCTGATTTGACTCAATGGTGGATTCCAATTAAATTAAATTATAATAAACAATGTTCAATCAATAATTTAATTTTTAAAACAATTTTTATGTATATAATATCCCATATTCAATATGTTGCAGCTTTGAGTGCCTAGCACCAAATGGGCCCCACTCAGCCCATGTTGGGTTGCTAACCCAACCCCACCTTATATGTACATACACATTCTAATGTTCATTAATACATAGAAAACCTGGATGAATTTAGTTTTAAGAAACAACAGCTAATAGTGGCCACAAATTTCAATAAAAAAAGTTAGAAAAAAAAAAATACAAGCATTGCATATATGTATGCTAATGATTCATGCATGTCTTTAATCTTTATAATGAAAATCTTATTTTAAATGAATAAGTTGAGGAATAAATATATAATTTTTATTTCTCTAAAAAATACCATGAAAGAGTCCTCTCCTTTTTGTTACGTCGAGTTTCATCTCATCCGCCATATGCCTCCTCTTGTGCAAGGATATCGGACGCCTTCCTGAAAATGTTACGAGATAGATTAAACTTAATCCTCACAGATAAAAAAAGTTTAAATAGAAGACAAAATCAGTTTTATAGATTATTGAAAAACTTTTTTAAAAAAATATGTATATAAAAGGAAAAACAACTATTAACACATAATTGTCTCGTATAATTTATAAATTTTATTTGCAAAGATTTATTTGTAAAATTCTGAAGTAAATGTAAAAAGTGATATAGGCATAGTGCTTTGTGGGTCCAATGAAGGTTTTTTTTTTTGAAATATTGCACTTGAACATGATACCTTTTGAAAAGTTTTTGATTGGATCAAAGAACTTATCTTTTACGTAGTATAAAATTTAATTATTTTTAATTAAAATTTTAATCTCTACACTTTGGGACATCTAAAACATGAATCAATTGATGTTGGGTGGTCGCACATAGGTATATTTTAAAATTCAAACACAAGTAAGTTTCTTAACTAAATAGGTAACTAAATCCTAATCTTATCAATATTTATAACATCTATTTAGAAGAAAAAAAGTGTTATTGCAAAGTATTGTATGTCTAGGTTAAAGGAGTCAAAATATAAAATATACTTTATTTATATCTTATCTAAAAGATAATAATTGATAATATGGTAAATATGACACTTCTACTATTTTAAATTTAGAATTTGATACAAAGTGGGAAAGACAATCCGTCATTCATTCTGCTCGTAAGGAATTGAGGGTTTCAAACTTATTGCAAATTTGAAAGTCTAGGCCGATTGGATTTTAAGCAATCGTGATTCGTGTCTCTTCTCTAATTGTTTCAAAAATTTATTTTATTCCAATGAACCAAAATCGACCAAATACATGAGCTTTTATAAAAATGCATTGGATAGAATTTCCAAAAGGTCTTGAACGCCCTTTTTTCAATGTTCGATAAATATCATTTAAAAGAGGGAGAAACTCCCAAATAATTACAAGACAAAAGGAGGCTAGAGAGTCCCAAGAAAGAAAAAAAAAGGCCAAACCTGAATACTTTGGTCAAAAAAGAAACCATCATTTGATAACATTTTATTTTTAAATTTTCATTCTATATAATTAATATAAAGTATGTAAACGTACAAATGCATGAATCAATAATATACCTACGATTTTTCATACATAAATTTAAAAAAATATATATAACATAAATATGATAAAGAGAGATATCTTACGTGGAATGTGAAGAAAATAGAAGCGCAAGAAAAGCGTAGAGCGGAGACGAAGAGATGTTTTATACCTTTGGTTTTACCAACAGCTTGAATTAAATATAACCCTAATAAAGATGATCAATGGCAGTAATGCAAAAAAATAAAAGACTAACAAATCCCTCAACACTGCGAGAAGACCTTAACTTGGAAGACTTCCTAAACCTAAGGATTCTCCAAGTGAGGACTCAAGACTTAATAAGGATTGGTGTTAGATTTGGATTACAATCTTGTTGGAGTTAAGAGATTACAAGATAGAGATGTGTGAACCCATTAACTCATTCTCCAACAAATTTGGTATTCTGTGGAACACTGATTCAAGATTGAGTGAAATTGTGACCTGTACAATTAGATCCAACAAAATCTGACACAATTTGATTACTTGATCCAACATGTTTCAATAAATAGTCTTACATGATCCTGACCCATTTAATAGATAATATAATTTTGACAACGATCTTCTTATAGGTATTTTATATAATTTGACACAGATTTTACTATATTGTCTATTTTGCCCTTCGAATAGGCTCGCCAGATCACTGACCCTTCTACTGTGGTATAAATCGGTTCAGTGACCGGCTCACTGAGATTTTTTTTTATACAGAATAACAAATTGGATCACTGACCGGTTCACTAATCGGATCACTGAATTTTTTTTTTAAATGCTTTAACACGATAGTGGAAAGGTGAAATGGACAATACCCTAAATCCCATATCTCATTACACAAAATGTCCGTAAGAGGATCGCTACCCTATAATCTAACCGAAACATATTTATAAATAGGTAGAACCCATTCCTAAATGCATAGACCTAAATTGTTCTTCCGTTTGATATGCAACACATTCAACCATATTTATTTAAAGGGTAGTTTTGATATGTATCATGCTTGAAAAATCTACTTGCATAAATAGGTAAATCTAAGCCAATTAAAATTAGAAATAGACTCGAATCGACTTAATTCATTTAACAAGACTAGAAATATATCCAAAATCAAAATATACCCGACCCAAATATGACTTGACCTAAACCCAACAGCGTGCCATGTCTACAAACAACTTGATGGAGTTGCTTCTTTATCAACATAAATTAATTGATCAACCAATCCTACATAGCTTACAATTAATAAAATGACAAGCAATTTTTATATTGATTTTTAGTACGTTAAGAAGATTCACAAATCTCTTAATATTGAGGCCACCAATACATCATGTATGAGCTTAAATAACAACTATTGATTTTAACTTTTTAAAATCTATTATTTAAAAAAAAAAAATTACTGTCGAAATCAATAATTATATTGTATTAATCTAAATACCCATCAATAGATCACACTTTTAGATTAAATTTTAAAAAGTGCATAATGAAGATCAAATATTATATCCTTAATGACAACTAAAATAGGAAAAATATTAATAGAAAAAATCAAATTCGTGTTGCCCAGACTGGGATGCACGTCAGGCCCTACTGTAACATGCTTTACTTCATGTTTTGGGTTCAACCGATGGTTGGATGCCTGCTAAGTTTTATTCCATCATTAAAGAGCCTAAAAAAGACACAAAAAATATCAAATTATCCTGGACAAATCCTGGCCGCTCGATGTAGGAACTTGCCATCCAAACAGCCCTAAGAATCAGGCCCAGATCAGCAGTACTTTCCATCTGATATGTAGTGGGTTTTGGGTTCCTTAATCCAGCTTCTTGATGTTTTAATGCAGCAATTTAGTCGGTCATATCCTGGATTAACTTTACCAGTCCAGTCCACGCTCAAGGGAGTCCTTCCATTCTTGGGTTTCCACATTGGTTCCTAACATAACAAGCTCGTTTGAGTTGGTTTCCATTTTGAAATGGATTCTATCTCTCCTCCATGTCAGCATCCATGTGGCATCCATGTCACCAGCTGATATAGTGATATGTCTTCTGTGGGTCCCACTACCCTCGGTCGATCCCAGCATAAGTTTGGAAGACAATCTCGTCAATTTCATCTAATCAGGTCATCATCAAATTTATGGGATGTAATGCCCGCATCACTTGAAAATTGAAATAGCTCATTCAATTAAGTGAATGATCTTCCATGTTCTTTAGCCGCTTTCAATGTGTTTTTATTTTAGGTCTCATGTTATGCAGGACAAGTTTCTAAAATATAAATTGTTTAATTTTTGTGTTTGCATTGACTCCAAATTCAAACATAGACTAAGGTTGTCTTTATTTTTGGGAGCACTTACACACACCCGGAAATCTTGCTTCTACACACCCGTTTTTGAAATTTCGTGGCAAATTACCATTTTACCCCTGTATTTCGAATCATTCGAATGAATGCTCAGTTCATTTTGGCATTCATTCGAATGAATGAGCAGAACAGTAACACGGAATACTGTTCAGCTCCATTCATTCGAATGAATGGACTTCATTCATTCGAATGAATACTGTTTATCAAATGAATGTATGTTCATTCATTCGAATGAACGGACTTCCCTAAGCTGTGTCAAAAACACATTTAAGAGTGTCAAAAGACCTTAAAGTCTTAAGGTATTTTTATCAGGTTATTGTAATTAGTCTAGATATTCAATTTGAGAAATTTTGGAAATACACAGTGCTAAAAAATAACCGTCTATATTTTAAAACATAGACTGTTATTTTTTAAGCACTATGTATTTTTAAAATTTCTCAAATTAAATATTCGGATTAATTACGATAACCTGATAAAAATACTTTAAGACTTCAAGGTCTTTTGACACTTTCAAATGTGTTTTCGACACAGCCTAGGGATACCTTTATTTGTAAAATACTGTGTTTTAAATATTTAGGAATGTCAAAAAACCTTAAAGTTTTAACGTATTTTTATCAGGTTATTATAATTAGTCTAGATATTCAATTTGAGAAATTTTGGAAATACACAGTGCTCAAAAAATAAGTTTAAAATTTTAAAAATAAATATTTAAAATAATATTACTGTTCCTGCTGTAGGAATGAATGAAGCCTGAACAATTCGAATGAATGAAGCGCTGAAGTGCTGTAAGAATCATTCGAATGAATGAACATACATTCATTTGATAAACAATATTCATTCGAATGAATGGGGCTGAACAGTATTCCGTATTACTGTTCAGCCCATTCATTCGAATGAATGCCAAAATGAACTGGGCATTCATTCGAATGATTCGAAATACGGGGGTAAAATGGTAATTTGCCACGAAATTTCAAAAACGGGTGTGTAGAGGCAGGATTTTCAGGTGTGTGTAAGTGCTCCCTTATTTTTAGGCAACAAGATTTTGACTAAAAAATAAGATTTGTTACAATTGCTTCTAATCAAAATCTTAATATTTTATTTTTGAGAATGTATGCCATTATTCTTCAATTTTATAAATTGGTTATTTTTCTTTAATTTTGTTTTTTACAAATAAATAAGATGTATTTTACATCGATATTAATCTTGGATTTGATATGGTAACATTAATACAACAATACTTGACCATATCAATTCCGATATATGATGACTAAAAAGCCCAAGTAGTGTATCAAGGGGTAAAGATATTGATTTTTCAGCACCGTATTATATTGGGCGTACACACTATTTCTCAGCCGATATGGTCTATATCGTCAATATATATCGGTCCGATATCGGCCGATATGATTAATATCAGTCTATTTTTTTTTTAAAAAAATCAAAACGGTGGTAGACCCGAGTTGATATCTAAGCCGATATTGGACCAATATTGGCCGATATTTATGTTTTCAATTTTTTTTTAAAAAAAAACCAGCTTCTTTTTGGATTTTTATTTATTTTTTAATTCAGAAAAAATAAAAAAAATACCGATATTAAAAAAAAAACAAACAAAAGATGAGAGAGAAATTTATTGGCCGAGTCAGGCCAAATTTTGCATCTAATCCAAGAACCTAGAAAATTGAAAATAATGTAGAGGAGGTTATATACAATTTTTATTATTTTCTTAAACATTTATCAAATTGGTTTGTGGAAGGAAACTACAAAATGTCTCGCAACATTGATAGAAAGACTGATGAGATTCACTTTATATTAAATTTAATATATAATTTTTTTAATTTAAATTAAATATTCTATAATTTTCATTTTGATACATTTTTACTTAATATTAATAAAAACAACGGCTAACATGATATGTTTCATTTTTATTTTTATATTAGGTGAAACTATAAAATTTCTAGACATTTTTTATTCCTGGATATGTTAAAACTAATTTATTAAAATTATTTCGCTCTTTTTTAAAATTAGTTATAACATGTTATAATTTTTATTTAACGTATCTTGATAGTTAGATTAATTTTGATAGATTAAAGTATTTATCTAATTATTTAATTTTAAGCATAAATTTTTTTATTAACATATAAAATTAATCTCATTTTTTTTAAATTATATATAAAAAATTATAAAATATTCAACATAAAATCCTTACTAATGAAGCCACTACCCAGATCGACTCCAAAATCGGGCGATATAAACTCAAAATCCACAACCTCCGGACGGAAAGGCAACAAATTGAATTATACGTACGTGGGAAATTTTTATAGTAAGAAAATATGCCTTCGTTCAATTTTACCTTTCTCATGGCTTGTGAAAGTGTAATTTTTAAAGTGACGAATTCGCAACTTAAATGATACGTTGTGATCCGTAACTAACTATTTTGTGAGAAGCCACGTGGATGCCGAAAACAACTTCCGTTCAATTCTTTTTTTTTTTTTTACTGTTTTCCTCTAAAAATGATATTTCTGAAAAATTAAAAAATTAAAATTAAAAGTAGCCTTTCGTAGACGTCGAGAAGCTTCTCAGTTTTGGGAAAGGAATCCCGTGCCTTCTAGATTAGGTTGCGTGTCACGTCAGCAATTATACGTGTCAAAATATGACTGGCTGATCTGTTTTTGGCAGTTCCGTCGTGTACCCGTTCCAACCTAATGAAGTCGGCTATGCAACAATAAATAAGTCCTCTCTGGTTGAAGGCTCCATTCATTCAGTACTCAGAAAATTTCCCAGAGGTTTTTTTTGTGTTCTTTCTCATCTTTCCTAATTCAAGGTATCTTTCTGTCAATTTCAGTTTTTTTTTTTTAATTATATTCTTATTCGATTTTGTGATTTGTTATTTTTTTTTTTCTTTCGATTGAATTTGATTGATCGGTTAGATCTTTATTTATTAGATTTATGTTGGAAAATTTTATTTTCTCTGATCTAATTTCTCACTGGAAGTAGTTTTCTTAAAAAAAAAAATCCGTGGTTTTGATTTCAGAATCTTTATATATTATCATCTTTAGAAAAAGGTTGGAATTTTAGGTTTTTTCTTTTGAAATTAAAAAAGGTTTCCTGCATATGTTTGGGATTGAGGGATTTGCATTTAGTTTTCCATGGATCTGATCTTGTGATTGGTTTCTATATATGCAGATGCAGATCTTCGTGAAAACCCTCACAGGCAAGACCATCACTCTCGAAGTTGAGAGTTCGGATACAATCGATAACGTAAAGGCTAAGATCCAGGACAAGGAAGGGATCCCTCCCGACCAGCAGCGTCTTATCTTCGCCGGTAAGCAGCTCGAGGACGGCCGTACCCTCGCCGATTATAACATCCAAAAGGAATCGACCCTTCACCTCGTTCTCCGTCTCAGAGGAGGGATGCAAATCTTCGTTAAGACCCTCACCGGCAAGACAATTACTCTCGAAGTTGAGAGCTCTGACACGATTGATAACGTGAAGGCCAAGATCCAGGATAAGGAAGGCATCCCACCGGACCAGCAGAGGCTGATCTTTGCTGGAAAGCAGTTGGATGATGGCCGCACCCTTGCCGACTACAACATCCAGAAGGAATCGACTCTCCATCTTGTTCTTCGGCTCAGGGGAGGGATGCAGATCTTTGTTAAGACCTTGACAGGCAAGACCATCACTCTTGAGGTGGAGAGCTCCGACACAATCGATAACGTGAAGGCCAAGATCCAGGATAAGGAAGGCATCCCACCGGACCAGCAGAGGCTGATCTTTGCTGGAAAGCAGTTGGATGATGGCCGCACCCTTGCCGACTACAACATCCAGAAGGAATCGACTCTCCACCTTGTTCTTCGGCTCAGGGGAGGGATGCAGATCTTTGTTAAGACCTTGACTGGCAAGACCATCACTCTTGAGGTGGAGAGCTCCGACACAATCGACAATGTTAAGGCCAAAATTCAGGACAAGGAGGGCATCCCACCAGACCAGCAGCGTCTGATCTTTGCCGGCAAGCAGCTAGAGGATGGACGGACCCTTGCAGATTATAACATCCAGAAGGAGTCTACCCTCCACCTGGTGCTCCGTCTTAGGGGTGGTATGCAGATCTTCGTTAAGACTCTGACGGGAAAGACGATCACCCTGGAAGTCGAGAGCTCTGATACAATTGACAATGTTAAGGCTAAAATCCAGGACAAGGAGGGGATTCCACCGGACCAGCAGCGTCTGATTTTTGCTGGTAAGCAGCTCGAGGATGGACGGACCCTTGCAGATTATAACATCCAGAAGGAGTCTACCCTCCACCTGGTGCTCCGTCTGAGGGGTGGTATGCAGATCTTCGTCAAGACTCTGACGGGAAAGACGATCACCCTGGAGGTGGAGAGCTCTGACACAATCGACAACGTCAAGGCAAAAATCCAGGACAAGGAGGGGATTCCACCTGACCAGCAGCGGCTGATTTTTGCTGGTAAGCAGCTGGAAGACGGGCGTACCTTGGCTGATTACAATATCCAGAAGGAGTCGACCCTTCATCTTGTTCTCCGTCTCCGTGGTGGTGATTTCTGATTCCCCTCTTTCTGCAAATCGTCTCTGTCGTGTACTCAACTGGGTTTATCTAGAAGCTTTTTTAAACTTTTACTGCAAATATCTACTACAACTAGGTGGTAGTAGTATTAAATAAAGGGTAAGACGGTGTAGTAGTCAGTCGCATCCCCCAATGGAATGAAATTCTCGTTATTCGTAGCATTTTCTGTCTGATATCTTGCATATTTGAATCTTGTGATTTATTTTTGTTAAAATATAATATCAAGCTCTCGATATTAGATGATTTTAAATTATTTTTGGATCTTTTAATTTTTGTATTTTATTTAAAGGAACCGGAATGAATTACTGTTAAATTAATTAATTAATTTTTATTTAATTTAAAATTTAAAAGTTTTTTATCCACAGAAGAGCCATCGTTTCCACCCGTTGGCAAGCGGCTCCATTCGAATTTTTTCACTGAGCTTGAAATACTGAAAAATTTAAGAAACTTGGATCTGCTAGATCTGAAACGTCGTAGGAATTTCTGAGATTGACTCCATTTTTTTATGTAGAATCCACGATCTTAATTTTTTTTTTTTTTTTTTTTAACCTGAACCATGGAAATTTGGGCAAGATAGGTCACATTTCTAAAATCTTCTGAGCATGGTCATCTTTTCCAAGCCCAAAGCCTAATTTTAGGGCTCAAGAATTTAACAATTTGTGTGGATATTTTAAGGAATACTCAAAGGTAAAGTAAAATTGGAAGTGTTCATTCTTTAGGGCACAAGAATTTAACAATTTGTGTGGATATTTTAAGTAATACCCAAGGTAAAGTTAAAAATAAAATTGGAAGTGTTCATTCTTGGTCGTTAAGGCATCGATCATATCTTATACAAAATTGAAACCGACGCAATCAAGGGAGAAGTTTTCATATTATTGTGACTTGATTTTTTACCCCTCTCAACTTTTGAATTTTTTTTTAAAGGAGGGGTTTTATATTACCTGGGGTAAGGGTTATCCTGAGTGACCCTCTGTATTCAGATAGCATGAATTCTTATGCCCTAATGGCCCTAAGAGGGAACGCTGGCACTAATATTTTTTTTCTGATCCTCACCAATTTGAACCATTTACGACAAAATTGAGGCCTTTTGCTTCATTTGACATGAACATGTCTTAATACACTGTTAGTTATTGACATACACAATATATTAGAATGTCATTCATTCAGGATATATATATATATATATAAAATCAAGAATGATTAAATAATTCAAATAATATAACGAAAATTAGAAAAATTGTGTATGAAAAGAGGCTTTAAAAAAGAGAAGCTAAATTCAATCCAAATCATCTATTTTCCTAATAAAGATAGACCATTGTCTGAAAATGATAGACAGACAATCTTTACATTTAGGTTAATAACTAATTCAAATAGAAGGAATAAAATTAATTAATTTTGAGTTATATTTTATTAAAATTAAATTCATATTTGATGGCTAGTTAAGTTTGAATACAAATATAGTTTTACTCTATTGAGTATTTGGAGAGAGTGCCCAAATAAGTTTTTTTTTGTTTTATTGATGTTTATCTTATTGGTTGATAACTTCAATTAAACATATAAAAGTTTAATGAAAAGAATGACAAATTAAAATTTACTTATAATGACTAATAACTAATATGACAACATTATATAGAAGGAAGTGGAGATTGCTGATACAAGTTTATTTAGAGACACAAAATTATAAATTTAGATTGTGTTTCGCATTTCGGTAGTAATTAGGGTATGAGATCCAAAGTCCCATTTTTAATAAATGATTTGATTCGTGTTTCAGTCGGATCACGGTTAACCAGCGGGTCAACTCATAGGTCGGTTCGAGTTTGATAACATTGGTAAGGAAAGAAAAGAAAAGGAAAGAAGTCCCGAGTAAGTAGTAGTGAGTGGCAGTGATACCTCTCCATTGAACGATAGGCTATTTTTGCCTGCGGCCAGACATTAGGATTGACACATATGATTTGATGCTTAATAAAATTGCTAACATTTTTAATAAGTTAAAGATTTTAAACATAATTTTTTTCAAAGGTTAGATGTTTATTTTTTTAAAAGATAAATAATAAAATATAAAAATAACAACTTAATAAAAATCAAGTTCTCTATCAATATAGAGTTCATAGGTAAAATAAATAATATTTATAAAATACATATTAACAAAACATTATGTTTTTATATTAATAATCTAATAATATTTTTAAACAACCACAAAGTAAGTTGTTTTTTTTTTTTTTTCATTTCTACAAAGCAGATCCAGTTGAGTGAGTTTATTTTAAGCCTTTAGAATTTGTTTGCCTGAGTGAGGTGAGTCTTATTTAGGATATTTAAATTTTAGTTTGGGTTTGTGTTTTAGAATTGAATTTAATCTAAGTATTTGAATTTTGATTTTTGCATGATAAATTTAATTTCATGTCTTGTAATTCTTTTTTATTGTTGATTTAATTAGAATCGCAAGATCAAATTGATTCTTAGAAGGCTCATAATTGAATTAGTATCGAATTTAATTTTCTTATGTGTATATGAATTTTACCTAAATGCATTAGAGTCCACTAGCTTTAAAGAGCATGTGATTTCATTAAAAAAAAAAACTCAAACTACTTAAATCCAAATTCGGGCTGAGTTGAATTTAAGTCAAAATACGAATTTACTGTGTTTGCATGCATTGATTGTTGCATTTGTTTCTTTTGTGTCTCTCACTCTCTCCATTGCGTTTTTCATAACCCAGGACTACCAACGGCGGTTGCAGTGAGCGGAAGTAGCAGCCAGAGAGTGTAGAAGAGGGCGGCAGATGAGCAGAGACTGGAAACGATTGGGGCGTGTGCAGCAGGCCAAACGGTCAGAGCCAGCGACTGTTGAAACTTAGGAAGCAGTGGCAGTAAAGGAGGCCCATTCTCGACCCCTTTTGATCAGCAGAGAGTTGTGGGCAGCGGGCTTCTCTACCCCTCCTTTCTGTTCTTCTGAAGATAGGCAGCAGCTTAGGCGAGTGACGCCGAGCAGAGAGGGTTGGTACAGAGCACTGGGATTCATCATTATCATGTTTGTTTGGCTAAATTTTTAAACTCAGTGAAGAGTGAAGTTGTATGATTTACGGGGTTGTTTACTTATTTCAATTCAAACACTTTGAGTTATTAATGTGAGATTTATTTAATTTAGGGTTGCAACTCGGGTCAGGTCGGGTCGGATTTCAAGAAATCCGACTCGACCCGAGTTTATAATTATGGAACCCGACCCGACCCGAACTGAATTCTCAATCCGAAATTCTCGACCCGTCCCGACCCGACCCGAATTCTAATACAAATCTAAGAATTTGAAAATATTCTGATATTATCAATCATATCTTGAGAACGGTATTTGTGAGAATGCTTTTATCTACTTAACCAATTATTGGCATCGATTCACCCAAGTTAGGATATATAATTGGATCTTGGATGTTTGGCTTCTATTTCTGAAAACATATTTTAGTTTAAAAGAAAGGATCTTCTAAGTAGAGTTAATTTTTAAAAAAAGATTTTATTATTTTTATATTAATAGTATTCAAATTTCTTTTTTTCTTTTTATAAAAGCCTTTATTAATTCTTACTCAAATTACTCAATCCAAATATACAATTGAGATTCAATATAATATTTTCAAAATTGAAATCGAGTATGGTTATTGTTCATTCAAACGTGAAAACTGAAAAGGGCCCTCAAGATGAGTTAAAATATAAAAAATAAATTGCATATGCCCATGATTTTATTTTATATTTTAAAATTTAAATATTGCTTTTCATTTTAATTTTATCGGGGCTAAAACATGAGTCAGGTCAAGTCGGGTTTTGATAGATCCATCTCAACCCATGTCTCAAAATTGATTGAACCCAACTCGACCTAAATCACTGACAATAGAGATATTTTTATTTTTTAGGGAGGCTAACTTCAAATCCTGACTTTCAGATAAGAACATTGTAAGTTAAGAGCGTTTCATATCTTCTCAAAGTTATATTGGTTTTATAAGTCTACTATTTATTTTTTATTTATGGCTGAGAATAAGAAAAAGAAGTAGGCTCAACATCAAATTGGTGTTTGGTTGATTTTGAGTTGAGGTTCTTTCGACACCTCTTTCTATGTTTTCAAGTTATCATATGAAGAACATCATTGTTTATAGTCTTTTGGATTAAGACAACAAACTAGCTGCATAATATAAAATAAAAATATATGAAAGATGAAAAAAAACTAATAATAATCGAAACATAAGAACTTATGACGAAATACTGAGATTAATGCTTTAGACAAAATAAAATAAGTTAAGGTTGTGGACAATCAATAGTGTCAAATATGAAATTAGAGATGAATTTGTTCTCTCTGAATGTCAGGAGAGAGGCCTTGACTCATTGTATTAATAAGAGAAAATGTACAAGACAAAAGAAGAAGGAAAAGAATAAAAGGAAATAAGGTATTATTACAATATAATCTCGCAGTGTAAATGGGGAAGGTCAACTCTAATACTCCCCCTCAAGTTGGAGCGTGAATGTGAGTAACGCCCAACTTGCGAATTAAAGTATGAAAGAGATCTTTTCCCAAGGGTTTGGTGAAGACGTCGGCAAGTTGATGAGAAGAAGAAATGTGCTGAGGGACAAGGAGTCCAGACTGAAGCTTCTCTCGAACAAAATGACAATCAAGTTCAATATGCTTCGTTCGTTCATGAAAGACCGGATTGTTGGCAATGTGGAGAGTAGCTTGATTGTCACAAAATAAAGTGATGGGAGAAGGATGAGAAACACCCAGATCAGTGAGCAGGTATTTTAACCATTGAAGCTCATAAGTCAAGGTTGCCATGGCGCGATATTCAGCCTCAGCAGAAGAGCGAGAAATCGTCTGCTGCTTCTTGGTCTTCCAAGAGATGATATTGGTACCTAAGAAGGTGCAGTAACCCGTAGTGGATCGCCGAGTAACGGGACAACCAGCCCAATCTGAATCACAATAGCCTTGTAAGCGGAGGGTGTTGGAAGAAGACAAAAGAATGCCGTTATTGACGGAACCCTTCAAATAGCGAACAACACGGTGTGCGACGTCCAAATGGGCAGTCCGAGGGGAATGCATAAACTGGCTAAGAATGTTCACCGCATAATTGATATCTGGTCGGGTAACAGTGATGTAAATAAGACGACCCACAAGGCGGCGATAGGTGATGGGGTCAGGAAGCAAAGTACCATCATCAGGAGATAGCCGCAACTGTTGCTCCATCGGAAAATCAGAAATAAGCCTCCAGTAAAGCCTGTATCCTTAAGTATATCTAAGGTGTATTTCCATTTAGAGAGCAAAATACCCTTCTGAGAACGAGCAACTTCTATGCCAAGGAAGTATTTGAGGCGTCCCAAATCTTTAAGATAAAATTTGTTGGCAAGAAAAAGCTTAATGCGCTGAATGGCCAATGCATCATTACCAGTAATGATGATATCATCAACATAGATTAGAACAAATGTGGAGGAGGCGCCTTTGTGATGAGTAAACAAGGAGTAATCAGACTTCGACTGTGAAAAACCTGCCTGGAGAAGAGTAGAGGAGAACTTCGCAAACCATTGTCGTGAAGCCTGTTTCAACCCATAAATGGATTTATTTAATCGACAGACACGCTGCTCCCCCTGGCGTGCAAAACCAGGCAGAAGAGTCATATAAACTTTTTCATCAAGATCGCCCTGGAGGAAAGCATTGTTAACATCAAGCTGATGAAGAGACCACTGTTTGACAGAAGCAATAGAGAGAAGAGCACGAACAGTGACCAGTTTAGCAACCGGAGCAAAAGTATCATGATAATCGAGTCCCTCAATCTGAGTGAAACCTTTAGTAACCAAGCGAGCTTTATAACGTTCAATGGAGCCATCCGACCGGTACTTTATTTTGTACACCCATTTACAACCAATGGGTTTCTTACCAAGAGGCAAAGAAGAGAGGCTCCAAGTGTTATTCTTCTCTAAGGCAGTAATCTCATTAGCCATAGCGTCCTTCCAGTGGGGAGACTGAACAGCTTGGGAGAAAGTGTTGGGCTCATCTGTGGAACAAATAGTAGAAAGAAAAGCGCACTGTGCAACAGAGAGGTTAGAGGTAGAAAGATAATTATGGAGAGGGTAAGGTGTACCTGTCAAGTCGGAATCAGATGGAGAGAGTAAATGCTCAGAGGAGGCGGTGGAGCAATGGTAATCAGTGAGATGGGGAGGTGGACGGCGAGTACGAGTGGGCCTGTCAACAGGTGGAGTAGGACTGGGAGAGACAGGAGCGAGGGGCACATCTGGGTTTGGCGAATGTGGGACAGAAGGTAAAGATTGTGTAGGAGGCAAACCAGATGGAAAATCAAAACTTGGGTCATCAGGAATAGGTTGTGGAGTAACGAGAGGTGGTGGGGTGGAGGGTGGCAAATCACGATAAGGGAAGATGCCTTCAAAAAAGGAGACATCCCGGGAAGTATATATGGTTTTGGAGGCGATGTCAAATATCCGATATCCTTTTTGAGCATAAGGATAGCCAACAAAAAGATCGGGTTTTGCTCGTTGATCAAGTTTGTGTTTGATATTGTGATTATGACCGAAACATAGACTGCCAAAAATACGCAAACGAGAATAATCCAGTTTGGATTGGAACATAACTTCATGTGGTGATTTGCCAGATAAAAGAGGTGTGGGCATTTTGTTGATGAGATAGGCGGCGGTGAGGACACACTCGCCCCAAAATTGTAATGGAAGATTGGATTGGAAACGAAGCGCACGAGCGACCTCAAGGAGGTGGCGATGTTTATGCTCAACAATGTCATTCTGTTGGGGAGTGGCAACGCAACTACGTTGATGGATGATTCCATGAGTAGAGAAGAAAGACTGCATGGAAGCAGAAAGAAACTCAGTGCCATTATCTGAACGGACTTGTTCGATAAGGGAAAAGTTCACCATCAGGACCGGAATGGAGGGAGTGAATGTGGGAATGAAATTGAGTCTTCACCATAGCAAAAAAAGATTTTAAAATGGATTGGTTTAACACGCATAAGGAAAATCCATGTGCAACGAGTAAAATCATCCACAATAGTTAAAAAATATTTAGAACCATTTAATGATGGAATAGAAAAAGCACCCCATATATCACAATGAATTAAAGCAAAAGGTCTAACAGTAGTAATAGAACTGGAAGGAAAAGGTAAACGTGTATGTTTAGCTTGCGGACAAATAGCACAATACTTATTTTGCGAACATGAAATGAAAGAAATGTCCTTAGACAATTTATTCAAACTAGTATGGTTCAAGTGTCCAAGCCGAAAATGCCACAGATCATGGAGAGGGGGGGTTGGTGGGGGGTGGGGGTGGTGGATTGCCGCCAGTGCAGAAGCCACATGGAAGTAATAGAGACCTGCATGAGCGTCACCCTGTCCAATCATCTTCCTCGTTGACTGGTCTTGAAAAAAGCAATGAGTGAGAGAAAGTTACGAAGCAAGAAGTGGAAGTAGCAAGCTTGCTGACAGATAACAAATTAAACTTGAAAGATGGAATAAATAAAACATGTTCAAGTGTAAGAGAGGGAGAAAGATGGACAGTGCCCATGTGTGTGACAACAGCATTGGAGCCATCTGGAAGTTGGACAGAAGAGGGATTAGAACAAGGTGTGTAAGATGAAAATAAAGATAATGAGGAACACATATGATTCGTGGCACCAGTGTCGATAATCCAGACAGAGGTGGGAGGAACAGTGAGGGCAATATCTGCAAGGTGTGCACTAGAACTGGTGCTACCTGAGGGGAGCATGGCCAATAACTGGGCGTACTGCTCATGAGTGAAGTACGGTGGAGCCGCCGTGGGCTAGACGCTAGAGCGAGCAGAAGAAGCATGAGGAGGCGGAGGCATGAATGTAGGATCTCCAGAACGAGGTGAAGCAGCGTTCCGAGAAGGATAACCAACCAGTTTGTAGCAACGATCACGGGTGTGCCCATCACGATTACAATGAGTACAATGAGGGCGGGGCCGG
This sequence comes from Chimonanthus salicifolius, assembly GCA_013350335.1. Lineage (NCBI taxonomy): Eukaryota > Viridiplantae > Streptophyta > Magnoliopsida > Laurales > Calycanthaceae > Chimonanthus > Chimonanthus salicifolius. Next base: position 13,008,532 of record CM023538.1, on the reverse strand, counting down.
CGAGTGGATGGTGCACCACGCTGAGAAGAGCTGCCACGAGGCATAGGTAGGGCAATAAGTGTTGCAGCATCTGGATGAGAAGAGGAGGAGGAATTAAGTTCCTGTTGTTTTTCTTCTTGGCGGATGAGAGAATATGGCAGATCCGATTGCCGTGGCGGGTAACGATCACGGGTCGACACGCTGAGAGCGCTAGTAAAAGAGGCAGGCTGCAAAAATGGTAGGACTGCAGCGAGATCAGATCGGCCGGAGGTGTGGACGATGCCGGGAAACGATTAGATCTGCAAGCACAGCAGCAGAAGCAGCGAAAAAAAATCCAGTGGTGATGACGGTAACAGTTCAACGGAACTGATAAGAGAACAGTCCTGAGCCGGCAGAGGGCAAACAGGAGAGGAAAAAAATCACCGGAAAAAATATCCCAAGAACATAACCTTGCTCTGATGCCATGTCAAATATGAAATTAGAGATGAATTTGTTCTCTCTGAATGTCAGGAGAGAGGCCTTGACTCATTGTATTAATAAGAGAAAATGTACAAGACAAGAAGAAGGAAAAGAATAAAAGGAAATAAGGTATTATTACAATATAATCTCGCAGTGTAAATGGGGAAGGTCAACTCTAATAAATAGTGAAATAACTCTTTTCTAAATGATGAAATAAGATCAAGTAAAAATATTTGACTAAATTCGAAAAAATGAGGTGTTCACATCAATGTCATATCTATTACATACACATTTCCTACTGTACATGGTGATTTCACACTAGCTAGACTCTTCAAAAACTGAAGGCATAAACACTTAAAAAAATAAAATTAGAAGAAAAAAAAAGCCACGAAGAAGTGGGTGGTTCATCTTTATCACCGCTTGCTTTCAAGGTTTTTATCCAAAGTTTTGACTTGGGGATCCTTTGCGACGGGTGGTCTAACCCATATAGGTGGCGACAATGTAGGATGAAATCTGTTTAAGGGAAGAGGTTGGACAATCCTTTCTTCCATGTCAAAAATGCCTAAATCTTGACATCCAAATTGCTTAGATAGAAAATACCCATCTAGATAATCATCAGTAAAATATATGCAGTTTGGGTTGCAATCACGGAAATCACTAGCCTTGACAAGTATAGAGGAGTTATGGCCGACGAACATTATTCAGTCTCCCAAGTTCTTAACCTGCAAAAAGGTGCTGGATTCTAAACATACCTCGAAAACGAAAAACTCAAAGGTCTTATGAAGAGTGTCCATCATTACGTCTGCATCGTCATTTATTACGTCTTCATGCCTTCTTCTGACTACAAACATCTGATCCGTCCAAGGATCCACAACAAAATAATTGATGACCACTGGACAATTCTCAAACTCTTTATGAGTGAGTGGTTTGATATTGGGAATGGGGGTATCAATGTGGCAGAGCCAAATGCGTCCTAAACAATCAAGGGCATAAATCTTTCCCTTGTGATATAGAACATCGTCCATCGTAGTGTTGCGGGTATGCCATCCATTGAGTAATTGGTCACCCCCCTCAAAGACAATATCCTCAAGACAACCCTCTGATGGTTGAGGCCTTTCTACAAAGTTAGTCCAGCGTTCGTCTCCAACTTTGCAGAAGCCCAATGAATTCATACCGTAGATGACCACAACTGTACTCTCGTCTGGTGAAACAAAGGCCTTTATAATTTGTATGTCACGTAGTTCTTTCGGTGAGTAGCCCTCAGCAACAAACGGTTGCCAAAGAAAAGTGGATTGATGGGGGAGATGGAATAAGATCCTCCGCCATAGATGGAAGATTTGGACGTTTTGGTTCTCATCCACTGTCACCCACCCGCCATTATCAGAAGATCCACAACACCTCTTTCCACCGATCCCAGGGAGATGGATGGTGTACATACTGCTTTCAGAAGAACAACTTAGGAAATCACGTTGATTTGAACTGGTGGGGTTGTCTTCAGGCAACATCATCAGCCATGGCAATTGGTGACCTGCGCTACCGCTCCAATCCCTCCAAAAAGAGTTCCATGACTTGCACACGGCTCCACAACGAACGGTGTCCAACATCGAACACAGATTGAATATTAGTTCAAAAATATCTTTGTAGAGTTGAGACCAATCCGCCATAATTGTATATCATAAACAAGAAAATAGCCTGTTAAGGTGACGACTCTTAGATTGGCTCTCTCTTTTTCTAGCTGGGGTCAAACCAACAACTTTGTAAGTAAATTAAGAATTTAATGATATTTCAACTGAAAAACATTTTTAAATATTTGATTTTAATAATCCTTTTCTTTATTTATAACTATTTTAGTGTACTTTAAATTTGTATAATTGATTTTTTATAATCCTAAAATGTAAAGAGAAAATAAAATAAATAATTACTCATGTGAAGGTTATGATTGAAAATTTACATCAAATCGTGAAGATTTAATTTACAATGGATAATTTGTGAGGAGAATGCTAACCGAAGATGACTGAGCTATGAGTTTCTCGTAACTCGATTTAAAAAGAAAAAATATTTTATGTTAATTTAGTGTCTATTTAAGTTAAAGATTTTTTAAATTACTAAATATATAAAATCATTTTGAAATCCTTCAAAATCCTGTAATTCCTTTTTTGCAAAAATATTCAGATTTAATGAGAGCCAAAAAGAATAACGTGGAAAAATGGTGTTAGACTAAAATGAAGTAATTAACTAAACAATGTAAACAGTAAAAAACAAAGGGCAAAATCCTTGTTAAATTAAACATTGAGTGATTTAATAAAGCAAAATAACAAAAAAAGTAAAAGTGCTTTGAGAGAAGTCTGGTTTAAATCAAACAAATATATAAATTAAACATTGAGTGATTTAATAAAGCAAAATAACAAAAAAAGTAAAAGTGCTTTGAGAGAAGTCTGGTTTAAATCAAACAAATATATATATATATATATATATATATATATATATATATATATATATATATATATATATATATATATATATATATATATATATATATATAGACCCTTATGCAGACTGCAATATGAGGCCCTGTGACCAGGGACTAAATCAGTCCACAACACGTTGGCAAGACCTGTACAATTCAGCCAACTTAGCTGGACAATCTGTATGACTCACCTAACTGTGGGTCATTTAAAATCCAGCCCCGAAAGTAGATTTAAATCCTTAGATTAGCCACAATGGCTACCTCCACACCAACATTTTGGACCAAAGTGGATTTGGCCTAAGACTTTACAAAAAAAACAGTCACAAATAAGCTTTGAATTTCGTTTTTAAAATCCGTGAATTCGGCTTCAAAACTGGGATTAAATCTTTTAAATTCACCAACCAATTGAATTGATATTAAAACCCATACAGAAAAATTCCAATTTTCAGTTCTAAACTCACCGAGTTGGCATTTTCAGCTCTAAATTTGATTCAATTAATCCACACGACTGAAAGAGTATGGCATACCTGGTTTGTGGTGAGTTAAATTTCAATCCCTGATTAGAATTGCTGCAAACTGGGCCTGGGCCTGGTTGATCGAAACACTTCCAGTTGTACCTATTGGATCAATTCAGATTGATAATGATATCTTCCCAAGCATATGCTATGGAGAAAACTAAAAATTTATTCACTAATTTGACTCTTCCAAACTTAAATAAACAACTAAACCGACTTCTATCCAAGCTTTGCAGCCGACCCTCCAATGCCAATTTGAAATTACATACCTATTTTGGAAATAGAAAAAAATATAGAAACTTCCTACTAAAACTATTAAACTATTTGACCTTCAAAACCTATCCAATCGTAATCAAATAAATAATCTAAACAAAAAAGGGAAACAAACTAATATTCATTCCTAATTAGTTACACACGTCCTTGGTATTCAATTTTCGTTGGGCCTCTTTAGTCTTCAACCATGAGTGTTGCACATGTGAAATCCTTTGTTGGGTCTATTGATCGAAAACAAAGCTTTGCTCATCATCATTGATGGCCGCATCAGAAAACAAGAATGCACTTTGGATTCATGCACTAATCCATCACTGAGTTTTAGATTTAAATCTCATCTATGATTGACTGCACTAAGTTTTATTATTATTATTTTTTTATTAAAATTTAACCGAATAAAAAACTAGTAAATAGAATAATAAAATTTAAGGGAGACTCACCGTTGGCTGAAATCAAGATCTCCTAAGGACAATGGGTTTATAATGGGTCGGTGGTCCCAATTGTACCAACGGCAGGATTGCCCCTTAAGCCTTAACCGTGCAGATGAGAAAGAAGGACGGAATCGCTAACAGGGACTGCAGCCAAGGTCGAAACAGTAGTCAGCAGGTCGGTCTGCTGATTGCAAGGGTTTTGCTGGAATAGAAGACGAGAGAGGAAATGTGAGAGACCGATTGATTTTTTTTGTCCAGTTGCTAATGTGGAAACGAGTAAGGTAGGCTAGGGTTGGATCGAAAGAGAGTTAGATAGCAGTTGGGATTAGGGTTGCATCTTATGCTTAGGAACTGGGTCGGGTAGCTGGATTTGACTTGAATTATTATTTTCATTTTTTTCACTTAGGCTAATTAATTCTATTAATTAACCGATTATAATAGTTATGACTTATAATTTAAAATCGAGAAACACACTGCAATTTAGAATAATCGACAAAAACCATTAGTCTAGTCAAAATAAAATTTTAATTTTCAAAATCGAGGAATTTCCAAAAATCAATGACCGATCATCAAGGAGGAGACTTCTCTAGGTTTCTTTGTTCTTCAAGTGTATATAATTAAGGAGAATATGTATACAAAATTGAAGACCTAAAAATTTAATTTCTAGATTTTTTGTGAATTTCCTAGGGTTGAAACCTATCCAATCCTAATCAAATAAATAATCTAAACAAAAAGGGAAACATTGTGGCTGATCCAAGTTCAATATAATCAATATAATTTTTGTTAAAACCTCATTTTCCCATATAAATCTTTTTAATAGAACTAATTATTAAACATCATGTGGATTTCGTGCTTCTATGTTAGTAATTACTTTTCACGAAAAACATAATTAGCCCACATAATTATATATTCTTACAATTGATGATAAATGAAAATACAAGCCCGCATATGAGGGTGTTTATTAGGCTAAATAAATGGAGATTAGAGGAAGCATGATTAGGCGCACATAACTATGATGAAGAGAAAATGAAATAGAAATTTAGTCTCATTCATTTTTAAAATTTAAAACTTTTTAAGAATTAAAATAAGTTTTGAAATTATTAAGATTTGATGGACTTAAAAAATATAACTTCATAATTAATTAGATGAATATAATTTTTATAGTGTCTTATTTTTATTTTTTTTTGAATTTACGTGCGGGAAACTGTTGGATACCAAGTGTAAAGCCCTCACGGGTGGACCCCTACTCCCAAGGCACACCAAGATTAGGCCATGGAGGCTCGAACCCATCCGCTTCCTGAGATCGGAGGTAACTCAGTTGAACTACACTCATGTGGATTTTTATCAATAGACCTTTCTAATGCAACTTATGTAAATGTTGGAGGCAAAAAGTTTAATGATTAAAAAATATTTTTAGAAATAAAATATTTCAAGTTCAAGACTTGAAATATATGGTTTTAGCGATCTAATAAAAGTCATTCTTGTTGGACTATATTAAAGCATAGTCTTTTCTATTCAAATTGATTTTTGTAATACCATTTTTTCTTGTGGTGCATCAATTTAAAAGAAATTTCAATTTTGTTGTTACTTTTCTCACTCTCTCTATTTATTTTTCTCAAAAATAAATGTAAAATTGAAATTTACTTTAAAGTTGGTGCACCAAAAGAAAAACTTATAGTGCAAAAATCACTATCCAGATTTTTTATCAATGTTTTTAATGGAAGTAAAATATATTGATTTGAATAACAATTTAAAATAATTAAAATTTGGAGTTTAAATAATATAACTTATTGTTACGATTAACTTAATTTTTGTGGATTAGTCGGTCGTACCGACCCACGGTCGTCCGTCAACTTATATTTTCCTTCTTTATTTATTTATATCTTCCACTCTGAGAAGTAGGGTTCTATTTTTCTCGTTTGGACATCATATGAATATGATGATCAGGGGTGCAAATATCGGCCGATACATATCGTATCGGCCGATATGTATCGATTTTCTAGTGGTGAATATCGGCCGATATCAAAATATAGGCCGATATCGGCTGGAGAGAGAAAAATATCGGCCGATATATCGGCCGAAAACGAATTTTAAACTCCTGATGACGACGATTGTAGTGACATCAGAGGAAGATCCAACGCTCTCCGTTGTTCGATTTACTTCCGAACTCGCTTGGGCTGATGCAGGGCCGGAGGTTTGCTCTTCTAGCCTCTGTATCCGATCCCACCAAATACCTCTTTTTCCGTTTGGATGCATGGAAGGAAACTCCTTTCTTTAAAAAATATCCATGCTCTAACTAAAAATATAATTAATTGGGTTTCTAATTTTTATTCTGAATAGATATTCTGGGTAAGGAAACTCTTTTATTGGAAAAGAACAAGGTTTTTTGGGAAGTTTCCCCTATTCTTTGAATGAATAAAATTGTGTATCATTAAAAGAAAAAAAAACAAGTTTTTATCAGAAAATTTAACTGGGTTTCGCAATTTTTGTTTAAAAGGTGTTTGTTTTTCTAGAAAGTTTTTCTAGAAAATCAATCTTTCAATTAAAAAAAAAAAAAAACTCTTTCTGTTTTTCTCTTTATTCCTTTCCTTAACTTATATTTACAGATTATTAATCTATACAACTAGAAAGATCGGAAATATGTGGGAACAAATAGAGGAATAGAGCCAGGATAAGATGGGAACAATTTCACTATATTTAAGAGTGAATTAATGATAGAGATGTAAAAAAGAAGCGAACTAATGTGTCATAGACATTTTGGTGCATATGATCGGATAAATTTTCGACACAATCATTGAATTGCCGATACAGAGACTTGGTCAAACCAATATAATAACAATTACGTGTATTTTATTTATTGAAATCAAATCCAACTAATTTTATAAATCCGAGTCCAAAGTCGAATTAAAAGTCAAGGCTCAAATCCAATTTAATAAAGCTGAGTCAAAGTTGAGTTCAATGCCAAATCCAAATTCGGACTTTGCTGAATTCAAGTCAAACTACGAATTTTACTGTGTTTGCATGCATTGATTGTTGCATCTGTTTCTTTTGTGTCTCTCACTCTCTCCATTGCATTTTTCACAACCCAGCACTACCAACGGCGGTTGCAGTGAGCGGAAGTGGCAGCCAGAGAGTGTAGAAGAGGGCGGCAGATGAGCAGAGTAGAAGTAGTGCGAGCAGAGACTGAAAACGATTGGGGCGTGTGCAGCAGGCCAAACAGTCAGAGCCAGCGACGATGGAAACTTAGGAAACAGTGGCAGTAAAGGGGGCCCATTCTCGATCCCTTTTTGATCGGCAGAGAGTTGTGGGCAGCAGGGTTCTCTCCCTCTCCTCTCTCTTCGTCTGAAGATAGGCAGCAGCTTAGGCGAGTGCCGCCGAGCAGAGAGGGTTGGGACAGAGCAATGGGATCCATCATTATCATGTTTGTTTGGCTAAATTTTTAAACTCAGGTGAAGGGTGAAGTTGTATGATTTACGGGGTTATTCACTTATTTCAATTCAACACTTTGAGTTATTAATGTGAGATTTGTTTAATTTAGGATTGCAACTCGGGCCAGGTCGGGTTGGGTTTCAAGAAATCCAACTCGACCCGAGTTTATAATTATGGAATCCGATCCGATCCGAACTGAATCCTCAATCCGAAATTCTCGACCTGACTCGACTCGAATTCTAATACAAATCTAAGAATTTGAAATACTGAGATTAATGCTTTAGACAAAGTAAATAAGTTAAGGTTGTGGACAATCAACTGTGAAATAACTCTTTTCTAAATGATGAAATAAGATCAAGTAAAAATATTTGACTAAATTCGAAAAAAATGAGGTGTTCACATTAATGTCATATCTATTACATACACATCTCGTACTAAACATGGTGAATTCACACTAGCTAGACTCTTCAAAAACTGAAGGCATAAACACTTTAAAAAATAAAATTAAAGTAAAAAAAAAAGCCACGAAGAAGTGGGTGTTTCATCTTTATCACCGTTTGCTTTCAAGGTTTTTGTCCAAAGTTTTAACTTGGGGATCCCTTGCGACGGGTGGTCTAACCCATATAGGTGGCGACAATTTAGGATGAAATCTGTTTAAAGGAAGAGGTTGGACAGTCCTTTCTTCCATGTCAAAAATGCCTAAATCATGGCATCCGAATTGTTTGCTCAGAAAATACCCAATTAAATAATCATCAGTAAAATATATGCAGTTTGGTTTGCATTCAGGGAAATCACTACCCTTGACAAGCATAGAGGAGTTATGGCCGACGAACATTATTCGGTCTCCCAAGCTCTTAACTCGTAAGAAGGTGCTGGATTCTAAACATACCTCGAAAACGAAAAACTCAAAGGTCTTATGAGGAGTGTCCATCATTACGTCTACATCTTCATCCATTACGTCTTCATGCCTTCTTCTAACTACAAACATCTGATCCGTCCAAGGATCCACAACTAAATAATTGATGACCACCGGACAATTCTCAAACTCTTTATGAGTGAGTCGTTCGATATTGGGAATGGGGGTATCAATGTGGCAGAGCCAGATGCACCCTAAACAATCCAGGGCATAAATCTTTCCCTTGTGAAATAAAACATCGTCCATCGTAGTGATGCGGATATGCCATCCATTGAGTAATTGGTCACCCCCCTCAAAGACAATATCCCCAAGACAACCCTCTGATGGCGGAGGCCTTGTTACAAAGTCAGTCCAGCGTTCGTCTCCAACTCTGCAGAAACCCAATGAACTGATGCCGTAGATGGCCACAACTGTACTCTCATCTGGTGAAACAAAGGCCTTTATAATTTGTATGTCACGTAGTTCTTTTGGTGAGTAGCCCTCAGCGACAAACGGTTGCCAAAGAAAAGTGGACTGATGGGGGAGATGGAATAAAATCCTCCGACATGGATGGAAGATTTGGACGTTTTGGTTCTCATCCACTGTCACCCACCAGCCATTATCAGAAGATCCACAACACCTCTTTCCACCGATCCCAGGGAGATGGATGGTGTACATACTGCTTTCAGTAGAACAACTCAGGAAATCACGTTGATCTGAACCGATGGGGTTGTCTTCAGGCAACATCATTAGCCATGGCAATTGGTGACCTGCGCTACAGCCCCAATCCCTCCAAAAAGAGTGCCATGACTTACACACGGCTCCACAACGAACGGCATCCGACATAGAACATAGATTGAATATTAGTTCGAGAATATCTTCGTGGAGTTGAGACCAATCCGCCATAGTTGCATAAACAAGAAAATAGCAGATGCAACCTTTTAAGGTGACGACTCTTAGGTTGGCTCTCTCTTTCTCTACCTAGGGTCAAACCAACAACCTCGTAAGTAAATTAAGATTTTAATGATATTTCAACTGAAAAACATTTATAAATATTTGATTTTAATAATCCATTTCTTTATTCATAACTATTTTAGTGTACTTTAAATTTGTACAATTGATTCTTTATAATCCTAAAAAGTAAAGAAAAAATAAAATAAATAATTTCTCATGTGAAGGTTATGATTGAAAATTCACATCAAATCATCAAATCATGAAGATCTAATTCACAATTGATAATTTGTGAGGAAAATGCTAACCGAAGATGTCTGAGCTATGAATTTCTCGTAACTCGATTTAGAAAGGAAAAATATTTTATGCTAATTTAGAGTCTATTTATGTTACAAAAAAATATAAGGAATTGAACCAATGGACTATTGTGAAAAGAAAGGATCGAAAACCCAAACATAGGCCCTTATGCAGACTGCAATATCAGGCCCTGTGAACAGGGACTAGATCAGTCCACAACACGTTGGCAAGGCGTATACAATTCAGCCCACTTAGCTGGACGATCTGTATGACTCACCTAACTGTGGGTCGTTTAAAAACCAGCCCCCAAAGTAGATTTAAATCCTTAGATTAGCCACAATGGTTACCTCCACACCAACGTTTTGTACCAAACTGGATTTGGCCTAAGACTTTACCAAAAACAAAAAAAAAAATCACAAATAAGCGTTGAATCGGGTTTTTAAAATCCGTAAATTCGACTTCAAAACTGGGATTAAATCTTTTAAATTCAGCAACCAACTGAACTGATATTAAAACGCATACAGAAAAATTCCAATTTTCAGTTCTAAACTCACCCAGTTGGCATTTTCGGCTCTAAATTTGATTCAATTAATCCACACGACTGAAAGAGTATGGCATACCTGGTTTGTGGTGAGTTAAATTTGAATCCATGATTAGAATTGCTACAAAATGGGCCTGAGACTGGGCCTGTTGATCAAAACACTTCCAATTGTACCTATTGGATCAATTCAGATTGCTATTGATATCTTCCCAAGCATATGCTATGGAGAAAACTAAAAATTTATTCACTAATTTGACTCTTCCAAACTTAAATAAACAACAAAACTGACTTCTGATGAGTGCAAAATAAATACATATTTTACTCCTAATATTTTATCCACTCTTTAAAAAGAGCCTTGAATCGTAAAAATCAAGTTTTACCTATCCTAAATATTTCATCCACTCTCCTTGAATCTCTTAAAATAATTTCAATCATAAAATTATAACAAGATTAAAACAAAATCAAATTCTCATCATACATAAATTAAATAATTGAACGACCATGATTCTAAATAAATCCACCTCTCTTTTATTAATAAAATATAAATTAAGAATTACAATACATTGAAAATTTGGATAAAAACAATACAAAAAGACTCATGGACTTTTTTAATTTATAACTGAATTTAATCACACTAATAAATTGAAGAAATTAAAGACAAAGAAATTGTACTATTTATTAATGGAACTAATTTACGTGATATGAATTAAAATAAAAGAAACTAATTACAAAAAAATAAAATAAAATAAAATAAAACACTAACAAAGAGAAGAGAAAGAACTCCAAAATTATCTACTGCTGCAAGTTCTACAAAAATCTCTGTACAAATTCGAATGTTACTGTAGTCTCAAGCATTCTTTTATATTGGTTTGAGGGGGATAAATAAAGCAAGGGAAAGTGGGACCCATTCCAAGTCCAGCCGATGGCAGGTATTGCCGACCCTCTCTTCTTTTCTTTTCTTGTTTCTTTCTTATTCTTCACTCAGCTGCATCCTCCATTTTTTGTTTTTTCTTTCAGCCGCATATTCCCTGCTATTCTCATGCTTTCCTTTTCTTATCCTTACCGATCTCCACTTTGATTGGTTTCTTTTCTTATGCATCCACTGATTAGCAATACCCTCCTTCGATCCCAGCCTTCATTACAAAATATAAAAGGACACATGGGCGGCACGGGTAAACATGAAGGACGGGCCAGCTCATGCTCAAACTTTCTTCTAATTGAGGCTTGCTTCTCTCGATGAACTGCTGTCCCTCCTTTCTCTCTTCTTCCACGATTAAATACATCCAGCAAGTCTCTGCTGTCCTCATCTCTTTGCCCAGTTCGTTTTTATCTAATCTTATTAACCTCTGTACTTAGTTAAAAGTATATTCCTCTTCTTACTGTTCTGGACATCGTCACCTCCTTGCTTCATCTCTTTTCACACCGAAACAGCTCAGCTGATTTCTAAGTTGCTTGGTCCATGAAAAGGTTGCTGTACCATGGTGTTCCACAAATCTGAGACTTGTGTGCTGATTGATAATTGCTCTGCTTTTTATTCTGCTTCTGGTTCCTGCCGATAACTCCACTAACAGCATCTCTTGTTGATCACTTGAGATGACAAGTTGACATCCAGCAGTAGATAACTGCACTTGTTTTACACGAGGGGTAGGAACAATGAACTCTCCAACAATCTCTTTACCACCAACCATGTTTAGTCTTCCAACTTCACCACCACTTGACATTACTCGGTCCTCCTCTTCTTCAGTTTGATCGGTCAAAGCACACATAAATTGGACAGATTTCTTGCTCATCTTAATGCTGCTGTATTTCTCTTCTTGTTGTTTGGCTTCTCTGTGCTGTTGTTTCAATCCCGATTCTCATCTGTATTTTTCAAGTTAGCTGGGAATCTTCAGGTGCTGCCTTTTGTATTATCATCATTCAGCAAGACACCTACACCAGCAGAACAATCCTCTTATGTGCATTTCCAGCGGGCTTGCAAATGGGCTTGAGGTCCAAAATAACTCCTAATGAGCCCAAGCTTTATATTTAAGTATTTTTTCTGTCATCCTCACTTTTAAACCTGTAAAACACAAAATTATACTAATTAGATAAAATTAAATAAAATGAGATACTAACAATAATAAATTTAGGAGTAAAATATGTATTTATTTTGCACTCATCAACTTCTATCCAAGCTTTACAACCGACTCTCCAATGCCAATTTTAAATTACATACCTATTTTGGAAATAGAAAAAGTATAGAAACTTCCTACTAAAACTATTAAACTGTTTGACCTTCAAAACCTATCCAATCCTAATCAAATAAATAATCTAAAACAAAAGGGGAACAAACTAATATTCCTAATTACAGACGTCCTTGGTATTCAATTTTTGTTGGGACTCTTTAGTCTTCAACTCTTGCACATTTGAAATCCTTTGTTGGGTCTATAATTGACTGCACTAAGTTTTATTTTAATCTTTTCTTTTTATAAAAATTTAACTGAATCAAAACTAGTAAATAGAATAATAAAGACTCACAGTTGGCTGAAATCAAGATCTTCTAAGGACGATGGGTTTATAATGGGTCAACGGTCCCAATTGTACCAATGGCAGGATTGCCCCTTAATCCTTAACCGTGCAGATGAGAGAAGGAGGCTTTGACTGGCTGGCCGGAGGCTGTGAGAAAGCAGGACGGAATCGCTGGCAGGGACTGCAGCCAAGGTCGAAACAACAGTCAGCAGGCCGGTCTGATTGCAAGGGTTTCGCTGGAATAGAAGACGAGAGAAGAAATGTGAGAGACCGATTGATTTTTTTTTTTTTTTTTCATGGTTGCTAATGTGGAAACGAGTAAGGTCGGCTAGGGATGGATCGAGAGAGAGTTATATTGGTATAGCTGAAAAAACTAACTGCTTGTTTTAAAGAATAAGAAGAAGAACTCAGAAGCTTGAGGCAGATTTTTCTTTTTTCTTAATTCATTCAATAATCTAGTACAACTTAATTAGCAAATTAATAAGTCTGCAACCACTAACAACTGTGCAGATTTTGTGGAAACAAACAGCTACAAATTCTGCACTAAGGAATGTGTGTAGAACAGTCTCATTCACACATAACAACTTAACAATAACTCCTAAAACCTAGGAAACAGACTCGGTCCAACACTTGACCTTATTTTGAGTAACAACTAATCTTAACACCCTCTCTTAAACTGATTTCTACAGAAACCAGTTTAGATTTCCTCCACGATCACAACTCTTCATCAAGCTTCTCTTGATCAATACACTGAACTGAACACATTCCTATGATGCTCCTCAGCTTCTCAAACAGTGGCTGCTTTAAAGGCTTGGTGAGAATGTCAGCAATCTGATTCTCACTCTTGCAAAACTCTAACCCGATCACACCTTCTTTACAAAGATCACGCAGAAAATGGAATCTGACATCTATATGCTTGCTTCTTCCATGCATAACAGGATTTTTGGACAACTTAATGGTAGACATATTATCACAATGAATAATAGTTGAACCTGTTTGTTTGTGATCAAGAACTTCAAGCATTTTCCTCAGCCACACTGCTTGACATGAACACGTTGCAGCTGCCACGAACTCAGCTTCTGTGGTTGAGAGAGTAACAATTGGTTGTTTCTTTGAAGACCAAGAAATAGCTCTTGAACTCATTAAAAATACACTTCCTGATGTACTCTTTCGATCATCAATGTCACCTGCATAATCACTATCAGTGAAGCCAATAAGATCTGAATTGCTTCCCCTTTTATAAAACACACCAAAATCCAATGTCCCCTTCACATATCTGAGAATCCTTCTAGCTGAGTTAAGATGTTTCTCTGTTGGATGCTCCATGTAGCGGCTGATTAAGCTTACTGCATACATCAAATCCGGCCTTGTGGAGGTTAGATACATGAGACTACCAACCATTTGTTTGTAAAAGGTGTTATCAACTTCTCTGCCGTCAACATCTTTGCTTAACTTCAATCCAAGTTCTGTTGGAGTCCCAATTGGCTTGCAGCCATCCATTTTGAACCTCTCTAGCACTTCTTGAGCATACTTCTTCTGGTAGATGAAGTTACCAGATGCCGATTGAATTACTTCCACTCCAAGAAAGTAGCGCATTAATCCAAGATCAGTCATTTCAAACTCTTTCATCATAGATTTCTTAAACTCAGCAAACATCTCATCATTACTGCCAGTAAAGATCAAATCATCAACATACAAGCAAACAATGAGAAGTTTACCTCCTTCTTCAGTCCTCACATAAAGAGTGTGCTCATATGGACATTTTGTGAATCCCAACTTCTCAAAATGAGCATCAATCCGGCTATACCATGCCCTTGGGGCTTGCTTCAATCCATATAGGGCCTTCTTCAACTTGTAAACCTTTTCTTCTTCACCTTGTCGTACATAGCCTTGTGGTTGTTCCACATATACCTCTTCTTGCAAGTCACCATGTAGGAAGGCAGATTTGACATCCAATTGATAAATTGGCCATGAGTTTTGAGCAGCAAGTGAAATCACCAACCTTATTGTGTCTTGGCGAACAACTGGAGCAAAAACTTCCTTGTAGTCAATGCCATACTTCTGCTTGTAACCCTTGGCAACCAAACGAGCCTTGTATTTGTCTACCTCTCCTTTCTCATTCAATTTTGTTCTGAACACCCATTTCACACCAATTGATTTTTGCCCTTTTGGAAGCTCAGTCAACTCCCATGTCTGATTCTTCTCAATGGACCTTATTTCACTGTCCATTGCTTCCCTCCATTTAGCTTCTGTGATAGCCTCCTCAAACTTCATAGGATCACTATCCACAAACAAAGCAAAGTGAGCACTATCATCACTAGAACCATCATAACTCACCTCATAATCCATCATCCATACTGGCTTCTTCCTTGAACCTGGATTTCTTAGATAGTAATCATGCTCTTCAGGTTGAACTAGAGGTTGAGCTTCTGATTGAACTTGAGAGGGACTGGTTCTCTGATCATCATGAGATTGAATTGGTGATTCAATCCCATCATCTGCTTCTTCAAGATCAACACTTATCTGCTGCTTCCCATTGCTTCTTTCTTCCCAATTCCACATGTTATCTTCATCAAACACCACATCACGGCTGATCACTACTTTCTTTGTCACTGGATCATAGAGTTTGTAAGCTTTTGATGACTCACTAACTCCCAAGAAAACACACTTCACACTTTTATCATCCAGTTTCTTTCTCTTCTCATCTGGGACATGTGCATATGCTATGCACCCAAAAACTCTAAAGTGCTCCACGGCTGGTTTCTTCTTGCTCCATGCTTCTTGTGGAGTCATGTTCTTCACAGAAAATGTGGGACTTCTGTTAAGAACATGGACTGACCACACAACTGCTTCCGGCCAAAAATGTTTTGGAACACCCCCTTTGAGCAACAAGCTTCGAACCATGTTAAGGATAGTTCGATTCTTTCTCTCGGCCACTCCATTTTGTTGTGGCGTGTATGATGTTGTTAACTGCTTCTTTATCCCTTTATCTTCACAGAATTCCACAAATTCATTAGAGCAAAATTCACCACCACGATCAGTTCTCAAGGTCTTTACCTTGTTTTCTGTCTCAGTCTCAATCATAGCAACAAAGCTCTTAAAGACTTCAAAAGCTTCTGACTTGCTATGCAAGAAATAAACCCATGTCTTTCTACTGAAATCATCAATAAAGGTAATGAAATATTTCTTGTTACCATTGGAAGCTGGTGAGATAGGCCCACAGAGATCGGAGTGAATCAATTCAAGAATCTCTAGAGTTCTCACTGATTTCCCAGTTGGGAATGACTCTCTTTCATGCTTTCCCTTAACACAACACTCACAAATGCTTGAGGGAGGAGTGATCTCAGGCAAACCAGTCACCATATCCTTCTTGAAGAGTGTTTTGAGTCCATTGAAATGCAAGTGACCATATCTGAAATGCCATAGACATGTTGGATCCTCTTTCTTGACCAGCAAACAACTTTGCACAGTTTTGATCTTCATGGGAAAGAGTCTGTTTTGAGTCATCTTTACTACTACAATTGATCCCCTTTTTGGATCATAAATCTCACATACTCCATTCTTGATTGTGATGGTGTAGCCCTTGTCTTGCAGTTGTCCAGCACTCAACAAATTTGTCTTCAAATCAGGTATGTAGAAAACATTTGCAATGGTTTCTACAAAGTCATTCCTTGTTCTGATCTTCACATCACCTATTCCCATCACCTCTACACTTGACTCATTCCCAAACTTCATTACTGTTTTGAAACTTTCATCCAAATTTACAAAAGATGACTTGTGGCCACTCATGTGATTGCTACATCCAGTGTCAACATACCAAATTTCAGAATCCAAATCCTCCATGGCATGAAATGCCATCAACAACGTTTCTTCTTCTTTCTTCTCAGCAAAGTTTGACTTCTCTCCCTTCTCTTTGTTCAACTTGGTGTAGCATTCATTCTTGTAGTGCCCAAAATTTCCACACCTATAGCATTCCACCTTGGACTTGTCAAACTGCCCTTTTCCTTTGCCTTGATTCTCATCTTCTTTCTTTGAGTAATGGAATGGTTTGCTACCATCCCTGCTGCCATCTCTATAGTTTCCACGACCACCTCTACCACGGCCTCTTCCTCCTCTTCCTCGACCCCTTCCTCTAAAGCTTGAGGATTCACCAAATGTAGAGATTTTCAAAGCAGTTAGCTCCTCCATGGCACTTGTACGATTGAGCTTTTGTTCATGCACTAACAAAGAGCTCTGAAGTTCATCAATAGATAGTTCCTCCACATTGTTGGACTCTTCAATTGAACACACAATGTAATCATACTTTGGTGTCAATGATCTCAATATCTTCTCCACCACAGTAACATCAGTAATTCTGTCACCATGAGTTCTCATCTTGTTTGCAAGCCCCATCACCTTGCCAACGTAGTCATTGATTGTTTCTCCCTTCTGCATTTGAAGAACTTCAAAATCCCTCCGGATTGCTTGAAGCTGTGCTCGCTTCACCCTAGCTGATCCTTGGTACTTTTTCTTCATCGAGTCCCAAATATCCTTGGCTGTCTTCTTCTGAAGTATTGTCTCCAAGATGGCTCGATCAATTGATTGAAACAGATAATTCTTGACCTTCAGATCCTTCAGCTTCATTGCATCCAATCTTTGTTGTTGAGTTGGCATCAAAACTACTCCTGCTTCAGGCTCTTCATAACCTATTTCCACAAGATCAAAGTACTCTTTTGATCTCAGGAAATTCTCCATTAGCATACTCCAATGGTCATAGTGACCATCAAACCTTGGAATAGCTGGTTGAATGAAATTCTCGTTAGTTTTTTCAGCGGCCATTCTTGCTGCTGCAAGATATCTCAATTTTTTTTAAAATCAGGCCCAGTGGAAGCTCTGGTACCAGTTGTTGGTATAGCTGAAAAAACTAACTGCTTGTTTTAAAGAATAAGAAGAAGAACTCAGAAGCTTGAGGCAGATTTTTCTTTTTTCTTAATTCATTCAATAATCTAGTACAACTTAATTAGCAAATTAATAAGTCTGCAACCACTAACAACTGTGCAGATTTTGGGGAAACAAACAACTACAAATTCTGCACTAAGGAATGTGTGTAGAACAGTCTCATTCACACATAACAACTTAACAATAACTCCTAAAACCTAGGAAACAGACTCGGTCCAACACTTGACCTTAGACTCGGTCCAACACTTGACCTTATTTTGAGTAACAACTAATCTTAACAAGTTAGATAGCAGTTAGGATTAGGGTTGGCAATGGGTCTTACACTTAGGAACTGGGTCGAGTAGCTGGGTTTGATTTGAATTATTATTTTCATTATTTTTCACTTAGGCCAATTAATTCTATTAATTAACCAATTATAATAGTTATGACATATAATTTAAAATCGAGAAACACACTACAATTTAGAATAATCGACAAAAAATCATTAGTCTAGTCAAAACAAAATTTTAATTTTCAAAATCGAGGAATTTCCAAAAATCAATGACCGATCATCAAGGGGGAGACTTATCTAGGTTTCTATGTTCTTCAAGTGCATATAATTAAGGAGAATATGTATACAAAATGGAAGACCTAAAAATTCAATTTCTAGATTTTTTGTGAATTTCCTAGGGTTGAAATTCGAGTCGAGTCAGCTAAGGTTTTAACAAACCCAACCCAACTCATGTTAAAAATGATTGAACCCGACTCGAATTACTCAACCCGACACGATCCAAATTTCTGACTCGAGTCAAGAGAGCAACACAAGAGATTCTGTCTATTGTGTGGCTCATTAAATTATAAATCCATACTCATAAAGACAATATCAACCTATCATTTAGATTCACATCCAACCAAGACCACCGTGGATATGAACACCATTGCTAATTTCTTATAAATATTTCTAATAAATTAACTTTTATTCTCAAATTTATAGAATTTTTAGCCAACATAATTCTTACTCTTACCATTTGTCAAAATAATGGGCGATTCTTTTTTAAAAAAAAAATTAATGTGGATATCTCTACCTCACATTAGATGTGAGCCTAATTCAATGAATGTATGAAATCACTCCTAAGTACCGCCTATCATGTTAGTCTAGTTAAAGAAGAGTCAATCTAAGACTTCTATTCTAATCTTAAAAGCTTAGACCTCTACTTTTTTTTTTTTTTTTTTTCAATTCAAAATTAGTCTCCACCTGTCCATTATAGTTGATTTTGTTTTCTCACTTAATATTTTTCTCAATGATCAAACTATCCTTCTTCATTATGCTTACGATGAAATTGATTTGGGCCATTGGATTTCATCGTCCCAATTAGCACATCCTACTTTTATCCAATGTCGTAAATATCAATGATATTTTCAAAATTACCATAGTTTTATCGGCAAAATACCAATCGCCGTAAATATCCCGAGATTTATCGGTATTGCAGTAAATTTCGGGCAAATTCTCGATAAAATTATGTTAAAAATACGATAAATGATAATATCCCGATACATTATTATTTTTATAAATATTATATTTCTGCAACAATTTTCCACTAATTTCTCGATAAAAATTCAAGAATTTGATAATATCTTGATATTATCAATCGCCGTTAATATCTCGACAACGGTATTTGTGACAATGCTTTTATCTAATGGACTAATTATTGGCATGTACTCACCCAAGTTGATATATCAACGACTAACGTTTAGTGGGCACGGTTTGGAGGCTATATGATCTCCATTTATGCAATTGGATCTGAAATTATATTTTTAATTCAAAAGAAAAGATCTTCTTAAAGTAGATTTAATTTTTTAAAAGGTTTTTATTATTTTTATATTAAAAATATTCAATTTTCTTATTTTGTAAAAGCAAGATAGAGATAGAGATGGAGGAGAGTCAAGAAAGACGTAGCTGTCTAGAGACGTGGGATCTCTGCTCAAGAGATCGCTCCAGAGAAAGAGTTATGCAGTGAGAAGAAATCAGGGCCTTTCATAAAAGCCTTAGCTTTAATTTTTAATTTTCTTTATCGGAATGAGCTTTTCTTCTTTAATTTTCAGTCACTCAGATTTAAGATTTTTTTTTTTATATTTTTAAAAATCAATTTCTTTTGTTAGTGTTTGTGCTTGATCTTCTCTTATCACAACTAAATTTAGGTTTTTCATGATTTATTATCTATTAGAATTATTTTTAAATTATCTATAGGATAATGATCCGTGCACCTCCCTTAAAAGGAAAAGACTATTTTGCTCTCTCTTTTTAAAAGACGAAAGAGAGAAGAAAAAAAAGTAACGGTGATATAGTATTTTCCTTTTAAAAGTGATCATGGTGCATGGATCATTACCCTTATCTATAGGGTAGGAATCCTCCCACGGGCATTTTGTGTAACGAGACATGGGTTTTAATGTATTTCCCATGAATAAGTCGATGAGAAGTAACATGGAGAGTGGCCCAGAGGGATTTGAACATAAATTGAACTTAAGATATTCCTTCACGAGGAGAGTTTCTTAACTGTCGGACCAACCCCTTTAAGTTATTTTTCATATCTTTATATTTGATAGAACAAATTATAATTAGTTGGCCTTATCAAATGACTTGAATATCAATGTAACGGAAAAAGATAATTCCAAGACAAGTTTTGCTCATTTTTTTTCAATATTTTTCGTGACTTGAATATCAATGTTTTTAATGGAAGTAAAATATATTGATTAGAATAACAATTTAAAATAATCAAAATTTGGAGTTAAAATAATATAACTTATTGTTACGATTAACTTAATTTTTGTGGATTAGTCGGTCGTACCGACTGACGGTCGTCCGTCAGCTTATATTTTCGTTCTTTATTTATTTATATCTTCACTCTGAGAAGTAGGGTTCTATTTTTCTCGTTTGGACGTTAGATGAATATGACGACGATAGTAGTGACATCAGAGGAAGATCCAGCGCACTCCGTTGTTCGATTTACTTCCGAACTTGCTTGGGCTGATGCAGGGCCGGAGGTTTGCTCTTCTCGCCTATGAATCCAATCCCACCAAGTACCTTTTTTTCCGTTTGGGTGCATGGAAAGAAAACTCCTTTCTTGAAAAAATATCCATGCTCTAACTAAAAATATAATTAATTGGGTTTCTAATTTTTATCATGAATAGATATTCTGGGTAAGGAAACTCTTTTATTGGAAAAGAACAAGGTTTTTTGGGAAGTTTCCCCTATTCTTTGAATGAATAAAATTGTGTATCATTAAAAAAAAAAACAAGTTTTTATCAGAAAATTTAACTGGGTTTCACAATTTTTGGTTGAAAGGTGTTTGTTTTTTTAGAAAGTTATTTCCTTTCCGTGCATCCAGGCGCTTGTTAGAATTCGATATTTTATGGCTAGGCTTTATCAATTTTTATTTTGCCTTTTACTCTTGCTTCATAATTTGTGCTGATTTCGTACTGGTGATTCTTGACATGCATGTGAAAAAAAGAAAAAAATAAATAAATAAATAAATATATATATATATATATATATATATATATATATATATATATATGAGACATGAAAAAAATAATAATAATCTAAACATAAGAACTTATGTGCATGATGAAATACTAAGATTAATGTTTTATACAAAATAAAATAAGTTAAGGCAGTGGACAATCAATAGTGAAATAATTGTTTTCTGAATGATGAATTAAGATCAAGTAAAAAATTGATCACATATCCAATATATAGATAATAATACATACACATCTCAAACTAAATATAATGAATTCACATTGGCTAGGCTCTTAAAAAATTGAAGACTAAATACTTAAAAATAAAATTAGAAGGGGAAAAAAAAAAGCCAAGAAGACGTGGGTGGTTCATCTTTATCACCGCTTGCTTTCAAGGTTTTTGTCCAAAGGTTTCAATTGGGGATCCCTTGCGACAGGTGGTCTAACCCTTATAGGCGGCGACATTGTAGAATGAAATCTGTTCAAGGGAAGAGGTTGGACAGTCCTTTCCTCCATGTCAAAAATGCCTAAATTTTGGCATCCGAATTGTTTCCTCACAAAAAGCCCATCTGAATAATCATCAGTAAAATATATCCAGTTTGGTTTGCATTCAGGGAAATCACTAGCCTTGACAAGCATAGAGGAGTTATGGCCAACGAACATTATTCGATCTCCCAAGCTCTTAACCCGCAAGAAGGTGTTGGATTCTAAACATACCTCGAAAACGAAAAACTCAAAGGTCTTATGAGGAGTGTCCATCATTACGTCTACATCTTCATCCATTACGTCTTCATGCCTTCTTCTAACTACAAACATCTGATCCGTCCAAGGATCCACAACTAAATAATTGATGACCACGGGACAATTCTCAAACTCTTTATGAGTGAGTGGTTCGATATTGGGAAAGGGGGTATCAATGTGGCAGAGCCAGATGCACCCTAAACAATCAAGGGCATAAATCTTTCCCTTGTGAAATAGAACATCGTCCATCGTAGTGATGCGGATATGCCATCCATTGAGTAATTGGTCACCCCCCTCAAAGACAATATCCCTAAGACAACCCTCTGATGGCGGAGGCCTTGTTACAAAGTCAGTCCAGCGTTCGTCTCCAACTCTGCAGAAACCCAATGAATTGATGTCGTAGATGACCATAACTGTACTTTCATCCGGTGAAACAAAGGCCTTTATAATTTGTATGTCACGTAGTTCTTTTGGTGAGTAGCCCTCAGCGACAAACGGTTGCCAAAGAAAAGTGGATTAATGGGGGAGATGGAATAAGATCCTCCGCCATGGATGAAAGATTTGGACGTTTTGGTTCTCATCCACTGTCACCCACTAGCCATTATCAGAAGATCCACAACACCTCTTTCCACTGATCCCAGGGAGATGAGTGGTGTACATACTGCTGTCAGTAGAACAACTCAGGAAATCACGTTGATCTGAACCGGTGGGGTTGTCTTCAGGCAACATCATCAGCCATGGCAATTGGTGACCTGCGCTACCGCCCCAATCCCTCGAAAAAGAGTGCCATGACTTGCACACGGCTTCACAACGAACGGTGTCCGACACCGAACTTTGATTGAATATTAGTTCGAGAATATCTTCGTGGAGTTGAGACCAATCCGTCATAGTTGTATATCATAAACAAGAAAATAGCAGATGCTACCTGTTAGGTTGGCTCTCTCTTTCTCTACCTGGGGTCAAACCTGTAGAATAACTGCTTAATGTCTATTCCATTAACACTATTATTTATACTCGAGATGAGCGGCTGGTCGGAAAAAGGAGCAGAGAATCGACAACAAGGGAAGCGCGAAGAGGCAAAGCCGAGCAGATCAGCACTGATCAGCGGCTGGGCCTGTTGATGTTCTGAAAAAGGAGCAGAGATCGGAGATTTCCCGCAGGAAGGCGTAGAGGCTGGCGAAGGGAGCAGCGAGTAGAAGGCGCAGGCAGCGGAGGGCGGCGCAGGTGCAGTCTTCAAACGAGATCTGGATTTCAGATCTGGTTCGTTGCCAAAAGGGAACGACCGGAGTGACAGGTTGCACAGAGAAGAGGAAGATCAGGGCCGGCGGTGTAGAGATCTGATCGGCGATGGCGGGTGGCACTGAAGAAGAAGGTCCGGCCGGGTAGTGAGCGGCGTTTATAAAGAGGGCAGATCCGAAAAGGAAGTGCTGCAGGATGGCAGTTGCAGGCGGATCTGAGGAGATCTGGAACAGGGGGCCGCCGGAAACAGTGGTAAGCGGGATCGACGGACAGCTCCGGCGGGATGTAGCGACAGCGGCCGGAAGAAAGCGGCAGTGCACTGGACGCCCACGGGAAACGAAGAAACGGGGCAGAGAAGGAGAGTGAAATAATTAGAGAAGGAGAGTGAAATAATTAGGTCAGAGGAAGGTCTTATGTAGATTAACTGCTTAATGTCTATTCTATTAACACTAGTATTTATAGTATTACAAACCTCTCTAATGGAGCAATAATCTATTAGAAAAATCAATTACAATCCCTTGATTAGGGAGAGGAAATATTCCAATTGACATGTGTGCTAATAAAATCAACAACCTCGTAACTAAATTAAGAATGTATGATATTTCAACTGAAAAACATTTTTAAATATTTGATTTTAATGATCATTTTCTTTATTCATAACTATTTTAGTGTACTTTAAATTTGTACAATTGAATTTTTATAATCCTAAAAAGTAAAGAAAAAATAAAATAAATAATTTCTCACGTGAAGGTTATGATTGAAAATTTACATCAAATCATGAAGATCTAATTCACAATGGATAATTTGTGAGGATAATGCTAACCGAAGATGGCTGAGCTATGAATTTCTCGTAACTCGATTTAAAAAGGAAAAATATTTTATGTTAATTTAGAGTCTATTTATGTTACAAAAGAATATAAGGAATTGAACCAATGGACTATTGTGAAAAGAAAGGATCGAAAACCCAAACAAGGCCCTTATGTAGACTGCAATAACAGGCCCTGTGAACAGGACTAGATCAGTCCACAACACGTTGGCAAGGCCTGTACGATTCAGCCCACTTAGCTGGACGATCTGTATGACTCACCTAACTGTGGGTCTTTCAAAAACCAACCCCCAAAGTAGATTTAAATCCTTAGATTGGCCACAATGGCTACCTCCACACCAACATTTTGGACCAAACTGGATTTGTTCTAAGACTTTACAAAAAAAAAAAAAAAAACAGTCACAAATAAGCGTTGAATCGGGTTTTTAAAATCCGTAAATTCAGCTTCAAAACTGGGATTAAATCTTTTAAATTAAGCAACCAACTGAACTGATATTAAAACCCATACAAAAAAATTCCAATTTTCAGTTCTAAACTCACCCACTTGGCATTTTCGGCTCTAAATTTGATTCAATTAATCCACACGACTGAAAGAGTATGGCATACCTGGCTTGTGGTGAGTTAAATTTCAATCCTTGATTAGAATTGCTGCAAACTGGGCCTGGGCATGGGCCTGCTTGATGGAAACACTTCCAGTTGTACCCAGTCGATCAATTCAGATTGCTACTGATATCTTCCCAAGCATATGCTATGGAGAGAACTAAAAATTTATTCACTAATTTGACTCTTCCAAACTTAAATAAACAACTAAACCGACTTCTATCCAAGCTTTGAAGCCGACCCTCCAATGCCAATTTTAAATTACATACCTATTTTGGAAATAGAAAAAATATAGAAACTTCCTACTAAAACTATTAAACTATTTGACCTTCAAAACCTATCCAATCCTAATAAAATAAATAATCTAAACAAAAAGGGAAACAAACTAATATTCCAAGTTACACACGTCCTTGGTATTCAATTTTTGTTGGGACTCCTTAGTCTTCAACCATGAGTCTTGCACATTTGAAATCCTTTGTTGGGTCTATAATTGACTGCACTAAGTTTTATTTTAATTTTTTCTTTT
The DNA here is from genome assembly GCA_013350335.1 of Chimonanthus salicifolius. Lineage (NCBI taxonomy): Eukaryota > Viridiplantae > Streptophyta > Magnoliopsida > Laurales > Calycanthaceae > Chimonanthus > Chimonanthus salicifolius. The sequence continues at coordinate 12,983,422 of CM023538.1, read as the reverse complement.
ATAAAAATTTAACTGAATCAAAACTAGTAAATAGAATAGTAAAGACTCACAGTTGGCTGAAATCAAGATCTTCTAAGGACGATGGGTTTATAATGGGTAAAAGGTCCCAATTGTACCAACGGCAGGACTGCCCCATAAGCCTTAACCGTGCAGATGAGAGAAGGAGGTTCTGACTGGCTGGCCGGAGGCTGTGAGAAAGCAGGACGGAATCGCTTGCAGGGACTGCAGCCAAGGTCGAAACAGCAGTCAGCAGGCCGGTCTGCTGATTGCAAGGGTGTCGCTGGAATAGAAGACGAGAGAGGAAACGTGAGAGACCGATTGATTTTTTTTTTTTTCATGGTTGCTAATGTGGAAACGAGTAAGGTCGGCTAGGGTTGGATCGAGAGAGAGTTAGATAGCAGTTAGGATTAGGATTGGCAATGGGTCTTACGCTTAGGAACTGGGTCGAGTAGCTAGGTTTGATTTGAATTATTCTTTTCATTTTTTTTTTCACTTAGGCCAATTAATTCTATTAATTAACCGATTATAATAGTTATGGCATATAATTTAAAATCGAGAAACACACTACAATTTAGAATAATCGACAAAAAATCATTAGTCTAGTCAAAATAAAATTTTAATTTTCAAAATCGAGGAATTTCCAAAAATCAATGACCGATCATCAAGGGGAGACTTATCTAGGTTTTTATGTTCTTCAAGTGTATATAATTAAGGAGAATATGTATACAAAATTGAAGACCTAAAAATTCAATTTCTAGTTTTTTTGTGAATTTCCTAGGGTTGAAATTCGAGTCGAGTCAGCTAAGGTTTTAACAAACCCAACCCAACTCTTGTTCAAAATGATTGAACCCGACTCGAATTACTCAACCTGACACGATCCAAATTTCCGACTCGAGTCAAGAGAACAACACAAGAGATTCTATCTATTGTGTGGCTCATTAAATTATAAATCCATAATCATAAAGACAATATCAAACTATCATTTAGATTCACATCCAACCAAGACCACCGTGGATCTAAACACCATTACTAATTTCTTATAAGTATTTCTAATAAATTAACTTTTATTCTAAAATTTATACAATTTTTAGCCAACATAATTCTTACTCTTCCATCGACTTAAAACACCATTTGTCAAAATGATAGATGGGCGACTCCTTTTTTTTTTTTTTTAAAAAAATGTGGATATCTCTACCTCACATTAGATGTGAGGCTAATTCAATGAATGTATGAAATCACTCATGAGTACCGCCTATCATGTTAGTCTAGTCAAAGAAGAGTCAATCTAAGACCTCTATTCTAATATTAAAAGCTTAGACCTCTATTTTTTTCTTTTTTTCAATTCAAAAATTAGTCTCCACCTGTCCGTTATAGCTGATTTTGTTTTCTCACTTAATATTTTTTATAAATGATCAAACTATCCTTCTTCATTATGCTTACGATGAAATTGATTTGGGCCATTGGATTTCATCGTCCCAATTAGCACTTCCTACTTTTATCCAATGTCGTAAATATCAATGATATTTTCAAAATTACCATAGTTTTATCGGCAAAATACCAATTGTCGTAAATATCCCGAGATTTATCAGTATTGTAGTAAATTTTGGACAAATTCTCGATAAAATTATGTTAAAAATACGATAAATGATAATATCCCGATACATTATTATTTTTATAAATATTATATTTCTGCAAGATTTTTCCACTAATTTCTCGATAAAAATTCAAGAATTTGATAATATATATCTTGATATTATCAATCGCCGTTAATATCTCGACAACGGTATTTGTGACAATGCTTTTATCTAATGGACTAATTATTGGCATGTACTCACCCAAGTTGATATATCAACGACTAACGTTTAGTGGGCACGGTTTGGAGGCTATATGATCTCCATTTATGCAATTGGATCTTAGATGTTTGGTTTCTATTTTTGAAATTTTATTTTTAATTCAAAAGAAAGGATCTTCTTAAAGTAGATTTAATTTTTTAAATTTTTTTTATTATTTTTATATTAAAAATATTCAATTTTCTTGTTTTGTAAAAGCAACGATAGAGATAGAGATAGAGATAGAGATAGAGATGGAGGAGAGTCAAGAAAGACGTAGCTGTCCAGAGACGTGGGATCTCCGCTCAAGAGATTGCTCCAGAGAAAGAGTTATGCAGTGAGAAGAAATCAGGGCCTTCCATAAAAGCCTAAGCTTTAATTTTTAATTTTCTTTATTGGAATGAACTTTTCTTCTTTAATTTTCAGTCACTCAGATTTAAGATTTTTTTTTTTATATTTTTAAAAATCAATTTCTTTTGTTAGTGTTTGTGCTTGATCTTCTCTTATCACAACTAAATTTAAGTTTTTCATGATTTATTATCTATTAGAATTATTTTTAAATTATCTATAGGATAATGATCGGTGCACCTCCCTTAAAAGGAAAAGTCTATTTTGCTCTCTCTTTTTAAAAGACGAAAGAGAGAAGGAAAAAAAGTAACGGTAATATAGTATTTTCCTTTTAAAAGTGATCATGGTGCATGGATCATTACCCTTATCTATAGGGTAGGGATCCTCCCACGGGCATTTTGTGTAACGAGACACGGGTTTTAATGTATTTCCCATGACTAAGTCAATGAGAAGTGACCCAATGGAGAGTGGCCCAGAGGGATTTGAACATAAATTGAACTTCAGATATTCCTTCATGAGGAGAGTTTCTTAACCGTTGGACCAACTCCTTTAAGTTATTTTTCATATCTTTATATTTAATAGAACAAATTATAATTAGTTGGACATATCAAATGACTTGAATATCAATATAACGGAATAAGATAATTCCAAGACAAGTTTTGCTCATTTTTTTTCAATATTTTTCGTGACCAATATCTAATTATAGACCTCTCTATGCAGTCTGACTTTATGTGGATCACACATGTTTTTAGAGACTACAAATTTTAAATATTAAAATAATAGATTAAAGTGATCTAACATTTGAAAAAAAAAATACTTTATTAATGTAATCAATATAATTTTTGTTAAAACCTCATTTTCTCATGTAAATCTTTTTAATAGAACTAATTATTAAACATCATGTGGATTTCGTGCTTCTATGTTAATAATTACTTTTCACGAAAAACATAATTATATATTCTTACAATTGATGATAAATGAAAACACAAACCGGCATATGAGGGTGTTTATTAGGCAAATAAATGGAAATTAGAGAGATAAAACTTTCATATATTTTTTAAGTTTTAAAGGAAAGATAAAACTTTAACGTTATTTTTTAAGCACTGTGTATTTTCAAAATTTCTGAAATTAAATATCTGGACTAATTACGATAGCATGATAAAAATACTTTAAGACTTTAAGGTCTTTTGACACTCCTAAATATATTTTCGGCACACTCTAGGGATACCCTTATTTGTAAAATACTGTGTTTTAAATATTTCGGAGTGTCAAAACACCTTTAAGTCTTAAAGTATTTTTATCAGGCTATCGTAATTAGTCCATATATTTAATTTCTCGAAATTTTAAAAATACACAGTACTTAAAAAATAACGTTAAAATTTTAAAGATTTTTTTTTATTTAGTCACTGTAGCATGCATATAATGAATCGATCGATAGCATCAATTGATCGACAGAATCAATTGATGCTATGAATCGATCGACTGAATCAAATCCTCATTTTACCAATCCATTTCTTCCGCTACTGGAATCCATCGATCGATGCGAAAATGCACTGCAGAATCGATCGATCGATTCCACGTGAAAAGGGCAAAATAGTAATTTCCAGTGAAATTTTCAAATTCGGTGTCTGCTGGCAGGTTTTTACGGTGTCTATATGGGCTCCCAATAAGATGGGAACAATTTCACTATATTTATGAGTGAATTAATGATAGAGATGTAAAAAAGAAGTGAACTAATGTGTCATAGACATTTTGGTGCTTATGATTGGATAAATTCAGATAAGGTTTGACACAGTCATTGAATTGCCGATACATAGACTTGGTCAAATCAATACAATAACAATCCAACCAATTTTATAAATCCGAGTCCAAAGTCGAATTAAAAGTCAAGGCTCAAATCCAATTTAATAAAGCCCGAGTCAAAGTTGAGTTCAATGCCAAATCCAAATTCGGGCTTTGCTGAATTCAAGTCAAACTACGAATTTTACTGTGTTTGCATGCATTGATTGTTGCATTTGTTTCTTCTGTGTCTCTCACTCTCTCCATTGCATTTTTCATAACCCAGCACTACCAACGGCGGTTGCAGTGAGCGGAAGTAGCAGCCAGAGAGTGTAGAAGAGGGCGGCAGACGAGCAGAGGAGAAGTAGTGCGAGCAGAGACTGGAAGCGATTGGGGCGTGTGCAGCAGGCCAAACGGTCACAGCCAGCGACGGTGGAAACTTAGGAAGCAGTGGCAGTAAACGGGGGCCATTCTCGATCCCTTTTTGATCGGCATAGAGTTGTGGGCAGCAGGCTTCTCTCCTTCTCCTCTCTCTTCGTCTGGAGATAGGCAGCAGCTTAGGCGAGTGCCGCCGAGCAGAGAGGGTTGGGACAGAGCAATGGGATCCATCATTATCATGTTTGTTTGGCTAAATTTTTAAACTCAGGTGAAGGGTGAAGTTGTATGATTTACGGGGTTGTTCACTTATTTCAATTCAACACTTTGAGTTATTAATGTGAGATTTGTTTAATTTAGGATTGCAAGTCGGGCAAGGTCGGGTCGGGTTTCAAGAAATCCGACTCGACCCGAGTTTATAATTATGGAATCCGATCCGATCCGAATTGAATCCTCAATCCGAAATTCTCGACCCGACCCGACTCGAATTCTAATACAAATCCAAGAATTTGAAATACTGAGATTAATGCTTTAGACAAAATAAAATAAGTTAAGGTTGTGGACAATCAACTGTGAAATAACTCTTTTCTAAATGATGAAATAAGATCAAGTAAAAATATTTGACTAAATTCGAAAAAATGAGGTCTTCACATTAATGTCATATCTATTACATACACATCTCGTACTAAACATGGTGAATTCACACTAGCTAGACTCTTCAAAAACTGAAGGCATAAACACTTAAAAAAAATAAAATTAGAAGATAAAAAAAAAAAAGCCACGAAGAAGTGGGTGGTTCATCTTTATCACCGTTTGCTTTCAAGGTTTTTGTCCAAAGTTTTGACTTGGGGATCTCTTGCGACGGGTGGTCTAACCCATATAGGTGGCGACAATTTTGGATGAAATCTGTTTAAAGGAAGAGGTTGGACAGTCCTTTCTTCCATGTCAAAAATCCCAAATCATGGCATCCGAATTGTTTGCTCAGAAAATACCCACTTAAATAATCATCAGTAAAATATATGCAGTTTGGTTTGCATTCAGGGAAATCACTAGCCTTGACAAGCATAGAGGAGTTATGGCCGACGAACATTATTCGGTCTCCCAAGCTCTTAACTCGTAAGAAGGTGCGGGATTCTAAACATACCTCGAAAACGAAAAACTCAAAGGTCTTCTGAGGAGTGTCCATCATTACGTCTACATCTTCATCCATTACGTCTTCATGCCTTCTTCTAACTACAAACATCTGATCCGTCCAAGGATCCACAACTAAATAATTGATGACCACGGGACAATTCTCAAACTCTTTATGAGTGAGTCGTTCGATATTGGGAATGGGGGTATCAATGTGGCAGAGCCAGATGCACCCTAAACAATCCAGGGCATAAATCTTTCCCTTGTGAAATAAAACATCGTCCATCGTAGTGATGCGGATATGCCATCCATTGAGTAATTGGTCACCCCCCTCAAAGACAATATCCCCAAGACAACCCTCTGATGGCGGAGGCCTTGTTACAAAGTCAGTCCAGCGTTCGTCTCCAACTCTGCAGAAACCCAATGAATTGATGCCGTAGATGGCCACAACTGTACTCTCATCTGGTGAAACAAAGGCCTTTATAATTTGTATGTCACGTAGTTCTTTCGATGAGTAGCCCTTAGCGACAAACGGTTGCCAAAGAAAAGTGGACTGATGGGGAAGATGGAATAAAATCCTCCGCCATGGATGGAAGATTTGGACGTTTTGGTTCTCATCCACTGTCACCCACCAGCCATTATCAGAAGATCCACAACACCTCTTTCCACCGATCCCAGGGAGATGGATGGTGTACATACTGCTTTCAGTAGAACAACTCAGGAAATCACGTTGATCTGAACCGGGAGGGTTGTCTTCAGGCAACATCATTAGCCATGGCAATTGGTGACCTGCGCTACCACCCCAATCCCTCCAAAAAGAGTGCCATGACTTGCACACGGCTCCACAATGAACGGCGTCCAACATCGAACATAGATTGAATATTAGTTCGAGAATATCTTCGTGGAGTTGAGATCAATCCGCCATAGTTGCATAAACAAGAAAATAGCAGATGCAACCTTTTAAGGTGACGACTCTTAGGTTGGCTTTCTCTTTCTCTACCTGGGGTCAAACCAACAACCTCGTAAGTAAATTAAGATTTTAATGATATTTCAACTGAAAAACATTTATAAATATTTGATTTTAATAATCCATTTCTTTATTCATAACTATTTTAGTGTACTTTAAATTTGTACAATTGATTCTTTATAATCCTAAAAAGTAAAGAAAAAATAAAATAAATAATTTCTCATGTGAAGGTTATGATTGAAAATTCACATCAAATCATCAAATCAAGAAGATCTAATTCACAATTGATAATTTGTGAGGAAAATGCTAACCGAAGATGTCTGAGCTATGAATTTCTCGTAACTCGATTTGGAAAGAAAAAATATTTTATGCTAATTTAGAGTCTATTTATGTTACAAAAAAATATAAGGAATTGAACCAATGGACTATTGTGAAAAGAAAGGATCGAAAACCCAAACATAGGCCCTTATGCAGACTGCAATATCAGGCCCTGTGAACAGGGACTAGATCAGTCCACAACACGTTGGCAAGGCCTATACAATTCAGCCCACTTAGCTGGACGATCTGTATGACTCACCTAACTGTGGGTCGTTTAAAAACCAGCCCCCAAAGTAGATTTAAATCCTTAGATTAGCCACAATGGTTACCTCCACACCAACGTTTTGTACCAAACTGGATTTGGCCTAAGACTTTACCAAAAACAAAAAAAAAAAATCACAAATAAGCGTTAAATCGGGTTTTTAAAATCTGTAAATTCGACTTCAAAACTGGGATTAAATCTTTTAAATTCAGCAACCAACTGAACTGATATTAAAACGCATACAGAAAAATTCCAATTTTCAGTTCTAAACTCACCCAGTTGGCATTTTCGGCTCTAAATTTGATTCAATTAATCCACACGACTGAAAGAGTATGGCATACCTGGTTTGTGGTGAGTTAAATTTGAATCCATGATTAGAATTGCTACAAAATGGGCCTGAGACTGGGCCTGTTGATCAAAACACTTCCAATTGTACCTATTGGATCAATTCAGATTGCTATTGATATCTTCCCAAGCATATGCTAATGTGCCAGCTCATGCTCATGCTCAAACTTTCTTCTAATTGAGGCTTGCTTCTCTCGATGAACTGTTGTCCCTCCTTTCTCTCTTCTTCCACGATTAAATACATCCAGCAAGTCTCTGCTGTCCTCATCTCTTTGCCCAATTCGTTTTTATCTAATCTTATTAACCTCTGTACTTAGTTAAAAGTATATTCCTCTTCTTACTGTTCTGGACATCGTCACCTCCTTGCTTCATCTCTTTTCACACCGAAACAGCTCAGCTGATTTCTAAGTTGCTTGGTCCATGAAAAGGTTGCTGTACCATGGTGTTCCACAAATCTGAGACTTGTGTGCTGATTGATAATTGCTCTGCTTTTTATTCTGCTTCTGGTTCCTGCCGATGACTCCACTAACAGCATCTCTTGTTGATCACTTGAGATGACAAGTTGACATCCAGCAGTAGATAACTGCACTTGTTTTACACGAGGGGTAGGAACAATGAACTCTCCAACAATCTCTTTACCACCAACCATGTTTAGTCTTCCAACTTCACCACCACTTGACATTACTCGGTCCTCCTCTTCTTCAGTTTGATCGGTCAAAGCACACATAAATTGGACAGATTTCTTGCTCATCTTAATGCTGCTGTATTTCTCTTCTTGTTGTTTGGCTTCTCTGTGCTGTTGTTTCAATCCCGATTCTCATCTGTATTTTTCAAGTTAGCTGGGAATCTTCAGGTGCTGCCTTTTGTATTATCATCATTCAACAAGACACCTACACCAGCAGAACAATCCTCTTATGTGCATTTCCAGTGGGCTTGCAAATGGGCTTGAGGTCCAAAATAACTCCTAATGAGCCCAAGCTTTATATTTAAGCATTCTTTTTGTAATCTTCACTTTTAAACCTGCAAAACACAAAATTATACTAATTACATAAAATTAAATAAAATGAGATACTAACAATAATAAATTTAGGAGTAAAATATGTATTTATTTTGCACTCATCAACTTCTGTCCAAGCTTTGCAGCCGACTCTCCAATGCCAATTTTAAATTACATACCTATTTTGGAAATAGAAAAAGTATAGAAACTTCCTACTAAAACTATTAAACTGTTTGACCTTCAAAACCTATCCAATCCTAATCAAATAAATAATCTAAAACAAAAGGGAAACAAACTAATATTCCTAATTACAAACGTCCTTGGTATTCAATTTTTGTTGGGACTCTTTAGTCTTCAACCATGAGTCTTGCACATTTGAAATCCTTTGTTGGGTCTATAATTGACTGCACTAAGTTTTATTTTAATCTTTTCTTTTTATAAAAATTTAACTGAATCAAAACTAGTAAATAGAATAATAAAGACTCACAGTTGGCTGAAATCAAGATCTTCTAAGGACGATGGGTTTATAATGGGTCAACGGTCCCAATTGTACCAATGGCAGGACTGCCCCTTAATCCTTAACCGTGCAGATGAGCGAAGGAGGCTTTGACTGGCTGGCCGGAGGCTGTGAGAAAGCAGGACGGAATCGCTGGCAGGGACTGCAGCCAAGGTCGAAACAGCAGTCAGCAGGCCGGTCTGCTGATTGCAAGGGTGTCGCTGGAATAGAAGAGAGAGGAAACGTGAGAGACCGATTGATTTTTTTTTTTTTTTTCATGGTTGCTAATGTGGAAACGAGTAAGGTCGGCTAGGGTTGGATCGAGAGAGAGTTAGATAGCAGTTAGGATTAGGATTGGCAATGGGTCTTACGCTTAGGAACTGTATCGAGTAGCTGGGTTTGATTTGAATTATTCTTTTCATTTTTTTTCACTTAGGCCAATTAATTCTATTAATTAACCGATTATAATAGTTATGACATATAATTTAAAATCGAGAAACACACTACAATTTAGAATAATCGACAAAAAATCATTAGTCTAGTCCAAACAAAATTTTAATTTTCAAAATCGAGGAATTTCCAAAAATCAATGACCGATCATCAAGGGGGAGACTTATCTAGGTTTCTATGTTCTTCAAGTGCATATAATTAAGGAGAATATGTATACAAAATGGAAGACCTAAAAATTCAATTTCTAGATTTTTTGTGAATTTCCTAGGGTTGAAATTCGAGTCGAGTCAGCTAAGGTTTTAACAAACCCAACCCAACTCATGTTAAAAATGATTGAATCCGACTCGAATTACTCAACCCGACACGATCCAAATTTCTGACTCGAGTCAAGAGAGCAACACAAGAGATTCTTTCTATTGTGTGGCTCATTAAATTATAAATCCATACTCATAAAGGCAATATCAACCTATCATTTAGATTCACATCCAACCAAGACCACCGTGGATATGAACACCATTGCTAATTTCTTATAAATATTTCTAATAAATTAACTTTTATTCTCAAATTTATAGAATTTTAGCCAACATAATTCTTACTCTTACCATTTGTCAAAATAATGGATGGGCGATTTTTTTTTTAAAAAAAAATTAATGTGGATATCTCTACCTCACATTAGATGTGAGCCTAATTCAATGAATGTATGAAATCACTCGTAAGTACCGCCTATCATGTTAATCTAGTTAAAGAAGAGTCAATCTAAGACTTCTATTCTAATCTTAAAAGCTTAGATATCTATTTTTTTTTTTTTCAATTCAAAATTAGTCTCCACCTGTCCGTTATAGTTGATTTTGTTTTCTCACTTAATATTTTTCTCAATGATCAAACTATCCTTCTTCATTATGCTTACGATGAAATTGATTTGGGTCATTGGATTTCATCGTCCCAATTAGCACTTCCTACTTTTATCCAATGTTGTAAATTGTTTGGAGGCTATATGATCTCCATTTATGCAATTGGATCTTTCATAAAAGCCTTAGCTTTAATTTTTAATTTTCTTTATCGGAATGAGCTTTTCTTCTTTAATTTTTAGTCACTCAGATTTAAGATTTTTTTTTATATTTTTAAAAATCAATTTCTTTTGTTAGTGTTTGTGCTTGATCTTCTCTTATCACAACTAAATTTAGGTTTTTCATGATTTATTTTCTATTAGAATTATTTTTAAATTATCTATAGGATAATGATCCGTGCACCTCCCTTAAAAGGAAAAGACTATTTTGCTCTCTCTTTTTAAAAGACGAAAGAGAGAAGAAAAAAAAGTAATGGTGATATAGTATTTTCCTTTTAAAAGTGATCATGGTGCATGGATCATTACCCTTATCTATAGGGTAGGGATTCTCCTACGGGCATTTTGTGTAACGAGACACGGGTTTTAATGTATTTCCCATGAATAAGTCGATGAGAAGTAACCCCATGGAGAGTGGCCCAGAGGGATTTGAACATAAATTGAACTTAAGATATTCCTTCATGAGGAGAGTTTCTTAACCGTCGGACCAACCCTTTAAGTTATTTTTCATATCTTTATATTTGATAGAACAAATTATAATTAGTTGGCCTTATCAAATGACTTGAATATCAATATAACGAGATGAGATAATTCCAAGACAAGTTTTGCTCATTTTTTTTCAATATTTTTCGTGACCAATATCTAATTATAGACCTCTCTATGCAGTCTAACTTGATGTGGCTATCACATGTTTTTAGAGACTACAAAATTTAAATATTAAAATAATAGATTAAAGTGATCTAACATTTGAAAAAAAAAATTACTTTATTAAAGTAATCAATATAATTTTTGTTAAAACCTCATTTTCTCATATAAATCTTTTTAATAGAACTAATTATTAAACATCATGTGGATTTCGTGCTTCTATGTTAATAATTACTTTTCACGAAAAACATAATTATATATTCTTACAATTGATGATAAATGAAAATACAAACCGGCATATGAGGGTGTTTATTAGGCAAATAAATGGAGATTAGAGGAAGCATGATTAGGCGCACATAACTATAATGAAGAGAAAATTAAAAAGAAATTTAGTCTCATCCATTTTTAAAATTTAAAATATTTTAGGAATTAAAATAGGATTTTGAAATTATTAAGGTTTGATCAACTTGAAAAATATAACTTCATAATTAATTAGATGAATATAATTTTTATAGTGTCTTATTTTATCGATAGACCTCTCTAATGCAAATGGAATAAATGTTGGATGCAAAATGTTTAATGATTAAAAAATATTTTTAGCAATAAAACATTTGAATACTTGAAATATATGGTTTTAGCCATCTAATAAAAGTCATTTTTGTTGGACTATATTAAAGCATAGTCTTTTCTATTTAAATTGATCTTTGTAATATGATTTTTTCTTAAGGTGCGTCAATTTAAAAGAAATTTCAATTTTGTCGTTATTTCTCTCACTTTCTCTCTTTATTTTTTCTCAAAAATAAGAGTAAAATTGAAATTTACTTTAAAGTCGGAGCACCACGAGAAAAACTTACAGTGCAAAAATCACTATCCTGATCTTTTATCAATGTTTTTAATGGAAGTAAAATATATTGATTAGAATAACAATTTAAAATAATCAAAATTTGGAGTTAAAATAATATAACTTATTGTTACGATTAACTTAATTTTTGTGGATTAGTCGGTCGTACCGACTGACGGTCTTCCGTCAGCTTATATTTTCGTTCTTTATTTATTTATATCTTCACTCTGAGAAGTAGGGTTCTATTTTTCTCGTTTGGATGTCAGACGAATACGACGACGATAGTAGTGACATCAGAGGAAGATCCAGCGCTCTCTGTTGTTCGATTTACTTCCGAACTCGCTTGGGCTGATGCAGGGCCGGAGGTTTGCTCTTCTCGCCTATGAATCCAATCCCACCAAGTACCTCTTTTTCCGTTTGGGTGCATGGAAAGAAAACTCCTTTCTTGAAAAAATATCCATGCTCTAACTAAAAATATAATTAATTGGGTTTCTAATTTTTATTATGAATAGATATTCTGGGTAAGGAAACTCTTTTATTGGAAAAGAACAAGGTTTTTTGGGAAGTTTCCCCTATTCTTTGAATGAATAAAATTGTGTATCATTAAAAAAAAAAACAAGTTTTTATCAGAAAATTTAACTGGGTTTCACAATTTTTGGTTAAAAGGTGTTTGTTTTTCTAGAAAGTTATTTCCTTTCCGTGCATCCAGGCGCTTGTTAGAATTTGATATTTTATGGCTAGGCTTTATCAATTTTTATTTTTATTTTGCCTTTTACTCTTGCTTCATAATTTGTGCTGATTTCGTACTGGTGATTGATTCTTGACATGCATGTGAATTTTACCTAAATTCAGTGGAGTCCATTAGCATTGAAGAGCATGTGATTTCATTAGTAGAAAAAACTCAAACTACTTAAAGTTGTTAGCTATTAATTTTATTTCACTATTTAATGATTAATAATGCACAAATTTGAGTGAGTGTGATCTTATTGAACCCAAAACCTTCCACTAAAATGGTTTAACTCATGGATCAATGCTTAAAACATTGGTGAGTAGTGACAGGTTTTAGTCAAATTCTTACAAAAATCTCTCGAACAGTCCAGCCTAGATATTTGCTGAAACCTCTTAAACCCAATATTTTAAAAACTGAATCGTTAATTACACCATTTTATAAATAAAAAGTTGAAATAAGTTAATTAAAGGGGTTTGCATTTTAATATGAGGTTTATAAAAAATTCTTAATAAAATTAAATAAGACATGATTTTCAAAGCTATAAAAGTTTAAAATTTTAAAAATAATTAAAGACATATTAAAAGACATGATTTTATTGATTCAATTATGGTGATTTTGATATGTCAAATCTTTAAGTATTAATTTTCTTTCAGAGCTATTACATGAGAACAAGTATGTCCCACGTAAAGATACAAAATTAATAGCGGTTATTGTTAAATTGATTGAAAATCAATCTTTCAATTTAAAAAAATAGACTCTTTTTGTTTTTCTCTTTATTCCTTTCCTTAACTTATATTTACAGATTATTAATCTATACAACTAGAAAGATTGGAAATATGTGGGAACAAATAGAGGAATAGAGCCAGAATAAGATGGGAACAATTTCACTATATTTAAGAGTGAATTAATGATAGAGATGTAAAAAAGAAGTGAACTAATGTGTCATAGACATTTTGGTGCGTATGATCGGATAAATTCAGATAAGGTTCGACACAGTCATTGAATTGCCGATACATAGACTTGGTCAAATCAATACAATAACAATCCAACCAATTTTATAAATCCGAGTCCAAAGTCGAATTAAAAGTCAAGGCTCAAATCCAATTTAATAAAGCCCGAGTCAAAGTTGAGTTCAATGCCAAATCCAAATTCGGGCTTTGCTGAATTCAAGTCAAACTACGAATTTTACTGTGTTTCCATGCATTGATTGTTGCATTTGTTTCTTCTGTGTCTCTCACTCTCTCCATTGCATTGTTCATAACCCAGCACTACCAACGGCGGTTGCAGTGAGCGGAAGTAGCAGCCAGAGAGTGTAGAAGAGGGCGGCAGACGAGCAGAGGAGAAGTAGTGCGAGCAGAGACTGGAAGCGATTGGGGCATGTGCAGCAGGCCAAACTGTCACAGCCAGCGGCGGTGGAAACTTAGGAAGCAGTGGCAGTAAAGGGGGCCCATTCTCGATCCCTTTTTGATCGGTAGAGAGTTGTGGGCAGCAGGCTTCTCTCCCTCTCCTCTCTCTTCTTCTGAAGATAGGCAGCAGCTTAGGCGAGTGAAGCCGAGCAGAGAGGGTTGGGACAGAGCACTGGGATTCATCATTATCATGTTTGTTTGGCTAAATTTTTAAACTCCGGTGAAGGGTGAAGTTGTATGATTTACGGGGTTGTTCACTTATTTCAATTCAACACTTTTGAGTTATTAATGTGAGATTTGTTTAATTTAGGATTGCAACTCGGGCAGGTCGGGTTGGGTTTCAAGAAATCCGACTCGACCCGAGTTTATAATTATGGAATCTGATCCGATCCGATCTGAACTGAATCCTCAATCCGAAATTCTCGACCCGACCCGACTCGAATTCTAATACAAATCTAAGAATTTGAAATAATGAGATTAATGCTTTAGACAAAATAAAATAAGTTAAGGTTGTGGACAATCAACTGTAAAATAACTCTTTTCTAAATGATGAAATAAGATCAAGTAAAAATATTTGACTAAATTCGAAAAAATGAGGTGTTCACGTTAATGTCATATCTATTACATACACATCTCGTACTAAACATGGTGAATTCACACTAGCTAGACTCTTCAAAAACTGAAGGCACAAACACTTAAAAAAATAAAATTAGAAGATAAAAAAAAAAAGCCACGAAGAAGTGGGTGGTTCATCTTTATCACCGTTTGCTTTCAAGGTTTTTGTCCAAAGTTTTGACTTGGGGATCCCTTGCGACGGGTGGTCTAACCCATATAGGTGGCGACAATGTAGGATGAAATCTGTCTAAAGGAAGAGGTTGGACAGTCCTTTCTTCCATGTCAAAAATGCCTAAATCTTGGCATCCGAATTGTTTCCTCACAAAAATCCCATCTGAATAATCATCAGTAAAATATATGCAGTTTGGTTTGCATTCAGGGAAATCACTAGCCTTGACAAGCATAGAGGAGTTATGGCCAACGAACATTATTCGATCTCCCAAGCTCTTAACCCGCATGAAGGTGCTGGATTCTAAACATACCTCGAAAACGAAAAACTCAAAGGTCTTATGAGGAGTGTCCATCATTACGTCTACATCTTCATCTATTACGTCTTCATGCCTTCTTCTGACTACAAACATCTGATCCGTCCAAGGATCCACAACTAAATAATTGATGGTCATTGGACAATTCTCAAACTCTTTATGAGTGAGTGGTTCGATATTGGGAATGGGGGTATCAATGTGGCAGAGCCAGATGCACCCTAAACAATCAAGGGCATAAATCTTTCCCTTGTGAAATAGAACATCGTCCATCGTAGTGATGCGGATATGCCATCCATTGAGTAATTGGTCACCCCCCTCAAAGACAACATCCCCAAGACAACCCTCTGATGGCGGAGGCCTTGTTACAAAGTCAGTCCAGCGTTCGTCTCCAACTCTGCAGAAACCTAATGAATTGATGCCGTAGATGACCATAACTGTACTCTCATCCGGTGAAACAAAGGCCTTTATAATTTGTATGTCACGTAGTTTTTTCGGTGAGTAGCCCTCAGCGACAAACGGTTGCCAAAGAAAAGTGGATTGATGGGGGAGATGGAATAAGATCCTCCGCCATGGATGGAAGATTTGGACGTTTTGGTTCTCATCCACTGTCACCCACCAGCCATTATCAGAAGATCCACAACACCTCTTTCCACCGATCCCAGGGAGATGGATGGTGTACATACTGCTTTCAGTAGAACAACTCAGGAAATCACGTTGATCTGAACCGGTGGGGTTGTCTTCAGGCAACATCATTAGCCATGGCAATTGGTGACCTGCGCTACCGCCCCAATCCCTCCAAAAAGAGTGCCATGACTTGCACACGGCTCCACAACGAACGGTGTCTGACATCGAACATAGATTGAATATTAGTTCGAGAATATCTTCGTGGAGTTGAGACCAATCCGCCATAGTTGCATAAACAAGAAAATAGCAGATGCAACCTTTTAAGGTGATGACTCTTAGGTTGGCTCTGTCTTTCTCTACCTGGGGTCAAACCAACAACCTCGTAAGTAAATTAAGAATTTAATGATATTTCAACTGAAAAACATTTTTAAATATTTGATTTTAATAATCCATTTCTTTATTCATAACTATTTTAGTGTCTTTTAAATTTGTACAATTGATTTTTTATAATCCTAAAAAGTAAAGAAAAAATAAAATAAATAATTTCTCATGTGAAGGTTATGATTGAAAATTCACATCAAATCATCAAATCATGAAGATCTAATTCACAATTGATAATTTGTGAGGAGAATGCTAACCGAAGATGTCTGAGCTATGAATTTCTCGTAACTCGATTTAGAAAGAAAAAATATTTTATGCTAATTTAGAGTCTATTTATGTTACAAAAAAATATAAGGAATTGAACCAATGGACTATTGTGAAAAGAAAGGATTGAAAACCCAAACATAGGCCCTTATGCAGACTGCAATATCAGGCCCTGTGAACAGGGACTAGATCAGTCCACAACACGTTGGCAAAGCCTGTACAATTCAGCCCACTTAGCTGGACGATCTGTATGACTCACCTAACTGTGGGTTGTTTAAAAACCAGCCCCCAAAGTAGATTTAAATCCTTAGATTAGCCACAATGGTTACCTCCACACCAACGTTTTGTACCAAACTGGATTTGGCCTAAGACTTTACCCCAAAAAAAAAAACAATCACAAATAAGCGTTGAATCGGGTTTTTAAAATCCTTAAATTCGACTTCAAAACTGGGATTAAATCTTTTAAATTCAGCAACCAACTGAACTGATATTAAAACCTATACAGAAAAATTCCAATTTTCAGTTCTAAACTCCCCCAGTTGGCATTTTCGGCTCTAAATTTGATTCAATTAATCCACACGACTGAAAGAGTATGGCATAACTGGTTTGTGGTGAGTTAAATTTGAATCCATGATTAGAATTGCTACAAAATGGGCCTGAGACTGGGCCTGTTGATCGAAACATTTCCAGTTGTACCTATTGGATCAATTCAGATTGCTATTCATATCTTCCTAAGCATATGCTATGGAGAAAACTAAAAATTTATTCACTAATTTGACTCTTTCAAACTTAAATAAACAACAAAACTGACTTCTGATGAGTGCAAAATAAATACATATTTTACTCTTAATATTTTATCCACTCTTTAAAAAGAGCCTTGAATCGTAAAAATCAAGTTTTACCTATCCTAAATATTTTATCCACTCTCCTTGAATCTCTTAAAATAATGTCAACCATAAAATTATAACAAGATTAAAACAAAATCAAATTCTCATCATACATAAATTAAATAATTGGACGACCATGATTCTAAATAAATCCACCTCTCTTTTATTAATAAAATATAAATTAAGAAATACATTGCATTGAAATTTTGGATAAAAACAACACAAAAAGACTCATGGACTTTTTTAATTTATAACTGAATTTAATCACACTAATGAATTGAAGAAATTAAAGACAAAGAAATTGTACTATTTATTAATGGAACTAATTTACGCGATATGAATTAAAATAAAAGAAACTAATTAAAAAAAATAAAATAAAATAAAATAAAACACTAACCAAAAGAAAGAACTCCAAAATTATCTAAGTGCTGCAAGTTCTCCAAAAATCTCCGTCCAAATTCGAATGTTACTGTAGCCCCAAGCATCCTTTTATAATGGTTTGAGGGGGATAAATAAAGCAAGGCAAAGTGGGACCCATTCCAAGTCCAGCCGATGGCAGGTATTGCCGACCCTCTCTTCTTTTCTTTTCTTGTTTCTTTCTTATTCTTCACTCAGCTGCATCCTCCATTTTTTGTTTTTTCTTTCAGCCGCATATTCCCTGCTATTCTCATGCTTTCCTTTTCTTATCCTTACCGATCTCCACTTTGATTGGTTTCTTTTCTTATGCATCCACTGATTAGCAATACCCTCCTTCGATCCCAGCCTTCATTACAAAATATAAAAGGACACATGGGCGGCACGGGTAAACATGAAGGACGGGCCAGCTCATGCTCAAACTTTCTTCTAATTGAGGCTTGCTTCTCTCGATGAACTGCTGTCCCTCCTTTCTCTCTTCTTCCACGATTAAATACATCCAGCAAGTCTCTGCTGTCCTTATCTCTTTGCCCAATTCGTTTTTATCTAATCTTATTAACCTCTGTACTTAGTTAAAAGTATATTCCTCTTCTTACTGTTCTGGACATCGTCACCTCCTTGCTTCATCTCTTTTCACACCGAAACAGCTCAGCTGATTTCTAAGTTGCTTGGTCCATGAAAAGGTTGCTGTACCATGGTGTTCCACAAATCTGAGACTTGTGTACTGATTGATAATTGCTCTGCTTTTTATTCTGCTTCTGGTTCCTGCCGATAACTCCACTAACAGCATCTCTTGTTGATCACTTGAGATGACAAGTTGACATCCAGCAGTAGATAACTGCACTTGTTTTACACGAGGGGTAGGAACAATGAACTCTCCAACAATCTCTTTACCACCACCATGTTTAGTCTTCCAACTTCACCACCACTTGACATTACTCGGTCCTCCTCTTCTTCAGTTTGATCGGTCAAAGCACACATAAATTGGACAGATTTCTTGCTCATCTTAATGCTGCTGTATTTCTCTTCTTGTTGTTTGGCTTCTCTGTGCTGTTGTTTCAATCCCGATTCTCATCTGTATTTTTCAAGTTAGCTGGGAATCTTCAGGTGCTGCCTTTTGTATTATCATCATTCAACAAGACACCTACACCAACAGAATAATCCTCTTATGTGCATGCTCAGTGGGCTTGCAAATGGGCTTGAGGTCCAAAATAACTCCTAATGAGCCCAAGCTTTATATTTAAGTATTTTTTCTGTCATCCTCACTTTTAAACCTGCAAAACACAAAATTATACTAATTAGATAAAATTAAATAAAATGAGATACTAATAATAATAAATATAGGAGTAAAATATGTATTTATTTTGCACTCATCAACTTCTATCCAAGCTTTGCAGCCGACTCTCCAATGCCAATTTTAAATTACATACCTATTTTGGAAATAGGAAAAGTATAGAAACTTCCTACTAAAACTATTAAACTGTTTGACATTCAAAACCTATCCAATCCTAATCAAATAAATAATCTAAAACAAAAGGGAAACAAACTAATATTCCTAATTACACACGTCCTTGGTATTCAATTTTTGTTGGGACTCTTTAGTTTTCAACCATGAGTCTTGCACATTTGAAATCCTCTGTTGGGTCTATAATTGACTGCACTAAGTTTTATTTTAATCTTTTCTTTTTATAAAAATTTAACTGAATCAAAACTAGTAAATAGAATAATAAAGACTCACAGTTGGCTGAAATCAAGATCTTCTAAGGACGATGGGTTTATAATGGGTCAACGGTCCCAATTGTACCAATGGCAAGACTGCCCCTTAAGCCTTAACCGTGCAGATGAAAGAAGGAGGCTTTGACTAGCTGGCCGGAGGCTGTGAGAAAGCAGGACGGAATCGCTGGCAGGGACTGCAGCCAAGGTCGAAACTACAGTCAGCAGGCCGGTCTGATTGCAAGGGTTTCGCTGGAATAGAAGACGAGAGAAGAAACGTGACAGACCGTTTGATTTTTTTTTTTTTCTTTCATGGTTGCTAATGTGGAAACGAGTAAGGTCGGCTAGGGTTGGATCGAGAGAGAGTTAGGTAGCAGTTAGGATTAGGGTTGGCAATGGGTCTTACACTTAGGAACTGGGCAGAGTAGCTGGGTTTGATTTGAATTATTATTTTCATTTTTTTTCACTTAGGCCAATTAATTCTATTAATTAACCGATTATAATAGTTATGACATATAATTTAAAATCGAGAAACACACTACAATTTAGAATAATCGACAAAAAATCATTAGTCTAGTCAAAACAAAATTTTAATTTTCAAAATCGAGGAATTTCCAAAAATCAAGGACCGATCATCAAGGGAGAGACTTATCTAGGTTTCTATGTTCTTCAAGTGCATATAATTAAGGAGAATATGTATACAAAATTGAAGACCTAAAAATTCAATTTCTAGATTTTTTGTGAATTTCCTAGGGTTGAAATTCCAGTCGAGTCAGCTAAGGTTTTAACAAACCCAACCCAACTCATGTTAAAAATGATTGAACCCGACTCGAATTACTCAACCTGACACGATCCAAATTTCTGACTCGAGTCAAGAGAACAACACAAGAGATTCTGTCTATTGTGTGGCTCATTAAATTATAAATCCATACTCATAAAGACAATATCAACCTATCATTTAGATTCACATCCAACCAAGACCACCGCGGATATGAACACCATTGCTAATTTCTTATAAATATTTCTAATGAATTAACTTTTATTCTCAAATTTATAGATTTTTTAGCCAACATAATTCTTAGTCTTCCGTCGACTTAAAATACCATTTGTCAAAATAATGGATGGGCGATTTTTTTTTTTTTTTAAAAAAAAAAAAAAATTAACGTGGATATCTCTACCTCACATTAGATGTGAGCCTAATTCAATGAATGTATGAAATCACTCGTAAGTACCGCCTATCATGTTAGTCTAGTTAAAGAAGAGTCAATCTAAGACTTCTATTCTAATCTTAAAAGCTTCGACCTTTTTTTTTTTTTTTTTTTTCAATTCAAAATTAGTCTCCACCTGTCCATTATAGTTGATTTTGTCTTCTCACTTAATATTTTTCTCAATGATCAAACTATCCTTCTTCATTATGCTTACGATGAAATTGATTTGGGCCATTGGATTTCATCGTCCCAATTAGCACTTCCTACTTTTATCCAATGTCGTAAATATCAATGATATTTTCAAAATTACCATAGTTTTATCGGCAAAATACCAATCGCCGTAAATATCCCGAGATTTATCGGTATTGCAGTAAATTTCGGACAAATTCTTGATAAAATTATGTTAAAAATCCGATAAATGATAATATCCCGATACATTATTATTTTTCTAAATATTATATTTCTGCAACATTTTTCCACTAATTTCTCGATAAAAATTCAAGAATTTGATAATATCTTGATATTATCAATCGCCGTTAATATCTCGACAACGGTATTTGTGACAATGCTTTTATCTAATGGACTAATTATTGGCATGTACTCACCCAAGTTGATATATCAACGACTAACGTTTAGTGGGCACGGTTTGGAGGCTATATGATCTCCATTTATGCAATTGGATCTGAAATTATATTTTTAATTCAAAAGAAAGGATCTTCTTAAAGTAGATTTAATTTTTTAAAAGGTTTTTATTATTTTTATATTAAAAATATTCAATTTTCTTATTTTGTAAAAGCAAGATAGAGATAGAGATGGAGGAGAGTCAAGAAAGACGTAGCTGTCCAAAGACGTGGGATCTCTGCTCAAGAGATCGCTTCGGAGAACGAGTTATGCAGTGAGAAGAAATCAAGGCCTTTCATAAAAACCTTAGCTTTAATTTTTAATTTTCTTTATCGGAATGAGCTTTTCTTCTTTAATTTTCAGTCACTCAGATTTAAGATTTTTTTTTTTATATTTTTAAAAATCAATTTCTTTTGTTAGTGTTTGTGCTTGATCTTCTCTTATCACAACTAAATTTAGGTTTTTCATGATTTATTATCTATTAAAATTATTTTTAAATTAACTATAGGATAATGATCCGTGCACCTCCCTTAAAAGGAAAAGACCATTTTGCTCTCTCTTTTTAAAAGACGAAAGAGAGAAGAAAAAAAAGTAACGGTGATATAGTATTTTCCTTTTAAAAGTGATCATGGTGCATGGATCATTACCCTTATCTATAGGGTAGGGATCCTCCCACGGGCATTTTGTGTAACGAGACACGGGTTTTTATGTATTCCCCATGAATAAGTCGATGAGAAGTAACCCCATGGAGAGTGGTCCAGAGGGATTTGAACATAAATTGAACTTAAGATATTCCTTCATGAGGAGAGTTTCTTAACCGTTAGACCAACCCCTTTAAGTTATTTTTCATATCTTTATATTTGATAGAACAAATTATAATTAGTTGGCCTTATCAAATGACTTGAATATCAATATAACGGAATGAGATAATTCCAAGACAAGTTTTGCTCATTTTTTTTCAATATTTTTCGTGACCAATATCTAATTATAGACCTCTCTATGCAGTCTAACTTGATGTGGATCACACATGTTTTTAGAGACTACAAAATTTAAATATTAAAATAATAGATTAAAGTGATCTAACATTTGAAAAAAAAAATTACTTTATTAAAGTAATCAATATAATTTTTGTTAAAACCTCATTTTCTCATATAAATCTTTTTAATAGAACTAATTATTAAACATCATGTGGATTTCGTGCTTCTATGTTAATAATTACTTTTCACGAAAAACATAATTATATATTCTTACAATTGATGACAAATGAAAATACAAACCGGCATATGAGGGTGTTTATTAGGCAAATAAATGGAGATTAGAGGAAGAATGATTAGGCGCACATAACTATAATGAAGAGAAAATTAAAAAGAAATTTAGTCTCATTAATTTTTAAAATTTAAAAAATTTTAGGAATTAAAATAAGATTTTGAAATTATTAAGGTTTGATCAACTTGAAAAATATAACTTCATAATTAATTAGATGAATATAATTTTTATAGTGTCTTATTTTATCGATAGACCTCTCTAATGCAAATGGAATAAATGTTGGATGCAAAATGTTTAATGACTAAAAAATATTTTTAGCAATAAAACATTTGAATACTTGAAGTACATGGTTTTAGCCATCTTATAAAAGTCATTTTTGTTGGACTATATTAAAGCATAGTCTTTTCTATTTAAATTGATCTTTGTAATATGATTTTTTCTTATGGTGCGTCAATTTAAAACAAATTTCAATTTTGTCGTTATTTCTCTCACTTTCTCTCTTTATTTTTCTCAAAAATAAGAGTAAAATTGAAATTTACTTTAAAGTCGGAGCACCACGAGAAAAACTTATAGTGCAAAAATCACTATCCTAATCTTTTATCAATGTTTTTAATGGAAGTAAAATATATTGATTAGAATAACAATTTAAAATAATCAAAATTTGGAGTTAAAATAATATAACTTATTGTTACGATTAACTTAATTTTTGTGGATTAGTCGGTCGTACTGACTGACGGTCGTCCGTCAGCTTATATTTTCGTTCTTTATTTATTTATATCTTCACTCTGAGAAGTAGGGTTCTATTTTTCTCGTTTGGACGTTAGATGAATATGACGACAATAGTAGTGACATCAGAGGAAGATCCAGCGCTCTCCATTGTTCGATTTACTTCCGAACTTGCTTGGGCTGATGCAGGGCCGGAGGTTTGCTCTTCTCCCCTATGAATCCAATCCCACCAAGTACCTCTTTTTCCGTTTGGGTGCATGGGAAGGAAACTCCTTTCTTTAAAAAATATCCATGCTCTAACTAAAAATATAATTAATTGGGTTTCTAAATTTTATTATGAATAGATATTCTGAGTAAGGAAACTCTTTTATTGGAAAAGAACAAGGTTTTTTGGGAAGTTTCCCCTATTCTTTGAATGAATAAAAGTGTGTATCATTAAAAAAAAAAACAAGTTTTTATCAGAAAATTTAACTGGGTTTCACGATTTTTGGTTAAAAGGTGTTTGTTTTTCTAGAAAGTTATTTCCTTTCCGTGCATCCAGGCGCTTGTTAGAATTCGATATTTTATGGCTAGGCTTTATCAATTTTTATTTTTATTTTGCCTTTTACTCTTGCTTCATAATTTGTGCTGATTTCGTACTGGTGATTCTTGACATGCATGTGAATTTTACCTAAATTCAGTGGAGTCCATTAGCTTTGAAGAGCATGTGATTTCATTAGAAGAAAAAACTCAAACTACTTAAAGTTGTTTACTATTAATTTTATTTCACTATTTAATGATTAATAATGCACAAATTTGAGTGAGTGTGATCTTATTGAACCCAAAACCTTCCACTAAAATGGTTTAACTCATGGATCAATGCTTAAAACATTGGTGAGTAGTGACAGGTTTTAGTCAAATTCTTACAAAAATCTCTCGAACAGTCCAACCTAAATATTTGCTGAAACCTCTTAAATCCAATATTTTAAAAACTGAATCGTTAATTACACCATTTTATAAATAAAAAGTTGAAATAAGTTAATTAAAGTGGTTTGCATTTTAATATGAGGTTTATAAAAAAATTCTTAATAAAATTAAATAAGACATGATTTTCAAAGCTATAAAAGTTTAAAATTTTAAAAATAATTAAAGACATATTAAAAGACATGATTTTATTGATTCAATTATGGTGATTTTGATATGTCAAATCTTTAAGTATTAATTTTCTTTCAGAGCTATTACATGAGAACAAGAATGTCCCACGTAAAGATACAAAATTAATAGCGGTTATTGTTAAATTGATTGAAAATCAATCTTTCAATTTAAAAAAAATAGACTCTTTTTGTTTTTCTCTTTATTCCTTTCCTTAACTTATATTTACAGATTATTAATCTATACAACTAGAAAGATCGGAAATATGTGGGAACAAATAGAGGGATAGAGCCAGAATAAGATGGGAACAATTTCACTATATTTAAGAGTGAATTAATGATAGAGATGTAAAAAAGAAGTGAACTAGTGTGTCATAGACA
The DNA here is from genome assembly GCA_013350335.1 of Chimonanthus salicifolius. Taxonomy (NCBI): domain Eukaryota; kingdom Viridiplantae; phylum Streptophyta; class Magnoliopsida; order Laurales; family Calycanthaceae; genus Chimonanthus; species Chimonanthus salicifolius. Next base: position 12,958,725 of record CM023538.1, on the reverse strand, counting down.
TTTTGGTGCGTATGATCGGATAAATTCAGATAAGGTTCGACAGTCATTGAATTGCCGATACATAGACTTGGTCAAATCAATACAATAACAATCCAACCAATTTTATAAATCCGAGTCCAAAGTCGAATTAAAAGTCAAGGCTCAAATCCAATTTAATAAAGCCCGAGTCAAAGTTGAGTTCAATGCCAAATCCAAATTCGGGCTTTGCTGAATTCAAGTCAAACTACGAATTTTACTGTGTTTGCATGCATTGATTGTTGCATTTGTTTCTTCTGTGTCTCTCACTCTCTCCATTGCATTTTTCATAACCCAGCACTACCAACGGCGGTTGCAGTGAGCGGAAGTAGCAGCCAGAGAGTGTAGAAGAGGGCGGCAGACGAGCAGAGGAGAAGTAGTGCGAGCAGAGACTGGAAGCGATTGGGGCGTGTGCAGCAGGCCAAACGGTCACAGCCAGCGACGGTGGAAACTTAGGAAGCAGTGGCAGTAAAGGGGGGCCATTCTCGATCCCTTTTTGATCGGCAGAGAGTTGTGGGCAGCAGGCTTCTCTCCCTCTCCTCTCTCTTCGTCTGAAGATAGGCAGCAGCTTAGGCGAGTGCCGCCGAGCAGAGAGGGTTGGGACAGAGCAATGGGATCCATCATTATCATGTTTGTTTGGCTAAATATTTAAACTCAGGTGAAGAGTGAAGTTGTATGATCTACGGGGTTAGAATTCTAAATATAAGAATCTGAAATATAAGAACTTACAGAGAAACACCAAATTTAATGCTTTAGACAATAAATTAAACTGAAATATATTAAAATTCTAATATTAAATTGGGGCCTCAGGCACCCACTATTACAAACCATAATATTGTATTTAATAACTATGTTATTACATTTATGTTATTACATTTATTTGTAGCCTCTAGCCGACCCTAGGGCTTTCTTAATCAAATTCATTATATGTCTCTTAATTAAAGATAAACACCAACTAAGATTCTTAATTACATAATAATTATAATTATTCTAGCATTCTAAATATATTATAAGAGAATGCCTTCTTGAGGGTCCAGGTGAAATCCTGCAGCTATAGGGGTAAACAAAACCAAGATTAGTAGAAAAGAAAATAAAAATATATTTCTTACTCAGCACATTATTGTAATTCAAGAAATCATAAAATCTAATGAAATTGCATAGTATGCTTGCCAAACAAATATACACAAATGAATAGTCATCACATCAATCATTCTAAGTTTAAATTTCCATTCCAAGTCACTGGCCAGTCCCCTACCACTTCACTTTTGATTGAAGCCCATAACCTCTCGAATTTTGGAGATCAAGTACACCGAAAACTAGTCCAATCATTGGCCACTAGTTGAACAATCGGCTTAAATCCAAAGGGAGGGTTGAAAGGGGTCCTATGTATTCCTTATAAGTTCTCCAGTAGAGTGTTGACCAACTCAATTCAGCAACCATCATCTCACTAGTGACTCAGCCAGTCATTCCATGTTCGCATACATGTTCTCAAGTGTTAAATAATCAATTGAACATATGCATAAGGTAAATAAATCAAGATAAAAACAGTCCATCGTAATAAGCAGGTATATCAGTCCAATAAATTGAAGTAGAGTTCAAATCCAAAAGTAAAAACTACTTGCTTTCTATAAATCATTTTTCTTTTGAAAATGACAAACTCTAATAATGTAAGCTTCTCACTTTGTGGTGGCAAATAGAGTCTTACCATTAGTGGTGCTCGGTCTTATGAACTTCCAGTTCCGCAGCTGTGCAGAAGAAGTTCTTGCATGTGCCACACAGTTTCTTGAGAGCAAAGAGTGTTGAGTGACACTGTTGATAATGCCTCAGTAAATCTTTGCTTTTCTCAAAACTTTTTGCATCACCCTTTTTTATTTTGTCGCAGTGTAGGCAGCCGTTGGCTGCCATTATTTTCTTTTCAGCTTGTCGATCCATGAGAACACGAGAAACAGAGGGGGATTTGGGGGAGAAAAAGAGAGAATGGAGAAGATGAGAGAGCTGATAGAATGGAGAAGATGAGAGAGCCGGGGATGAGCTGTTATAGAGGTGAGCTCATCCCCTAGTTACAGTTTCCATTTTTACAGTTTAATCTATTTTTATCGATCATGCATTTCATGCAACTTCACCAGATAAATTTGTAACATATAATTCAATCTTATTTGATGGAATATTATATAAATATAAAGTATTTAAAATTTCACTATCAAATGATAAATTAAACTATATAGATTTTGCCTTTTAAATTTTAATGTATTAATGTTATTAATTTTTTAAATTTAAATTAAAGAACAGATTGATCAAATACGAGTGAAATTTTATACAAGAAATTTAGTCTCATTCATTTTTAAAATTTAAAACATTTTAAGAATTAAAATAAGATTTTGAAATTATTAACGTTTGATGAACTTGAAAAATATAACTTCACAATTAATTAGATGAATATAATTTTTATAGTGTCTTATTTTATCGATAGAACTTTGCAAATGGAATAAATGTTGGAGGCAAAAAGTGTAATGATTAAAAAATATTTTTAGCAATAAAACATTTGAATACTTGAAATATATGGTTTTAGCGATCTAATAAAAGTCATTTTTGTTGGACTATATTAAAGCATAGTCTTTTCTATTTAAATTGATCTTTGTAATATGATTTTTTCTTATGGTGCGTCAATTTAAAAGAAATTTCAATTTTGTCGTTATTTCTCTCACTTTCTCTCTTTATTTTTTCTCAAAAATAAGAGTAAAATTGAAATTTACTTTAAAGTCGGAGCACCACGAGAAAAACTTATAGTGCAAAAATCACTATCCTGATCTTTTATCAATGTTTTTAATGGAAGTAAAATATATTGATTAGAATAACAATTTAAAATAATTAAAATTTGGAGTTTAAATAATATAACTTATTGTTACGATTAAATTAATTTTTGTGGATTAGTCGGTCGTCCCGACCGACGGTCGTCCGTCCCGACCTACGGTCGTCCGTCAGCTTCTATTTTCTTTCTTTATTTATTTATATCTTCCACTATGAGAAGTAGGTTTTATTTTCTCTTTTGGACGTCAGACGAATATGACGACGATAGTAGTGACATCAGAGGAAGATCCAGCGCTCTCTGTTGCTCGATTTACTTCCGAACTCGCTTGGGCTGATGCAGGGCCGGAGGTTTGCTCTTCTCGCCTCTTAATCCGATCCCACCAAGTACCTCTTTTTCCGTTTGGATGCATGGAAAGGAAACTCCTTTCTTTAAAAGATATCCATGCTCTAACTAAAAATATAATTAATTGGGTTTCTAATTTTTATTATGAATAGATATTCTGGGTAAGGAAACTCTTTTATTGGAAAAGAATAAGGTTTTTTGGGAAGTTTCCCCTATTCTTTGAATGAATAAAATTGTGTATCATTGAAAAAAAACAAGTTTTTATCTGAAATTTTAACTGGGTTTCGCAATTTTTGGTTAAAAGGTGTTTGTTTTCCTAGAAAGTTATTTCATTTCCGTGCATCCAGGCGCCTGTTAAAATTCGATATTTTATGGCTAGGCTTTATCAAATTTTATTTTTATTTTGCCTTTTACGCTTGCTTCATAATTCGTACTGATTTCGTACTAGTGATTCTTGACATACACATGAATTTTACCTAAATGCAGTGGAGTCCATTAGCTTTGAAGAGAATGCTAACCGAAGATGGCTGAGCTATGAATTTCTCGTAACTCGATTTAAAAAGAAAAAATATTTTATGTTAATTTAGAGTCAATTTATGTTACAAAAAAATATAAGGAATTGAACCAATGGACTATTGTGAAAAGAAATGATCGAAAACCCAAACATAGGCCCTTATGCAGATTGCAATATTAGGCCCTGTGATCAGGGACTGGATCAGTCCACAACACGTTGGCAAGGCCTGTACAATTCAGCCCACTTAGCTGGACGATCTCTATAATTCACCTAACTGTGGGTCGTTTAAAAACCAGCCCCCAAAGTAGATTTAAATCCTTAGATTGGCCACAATGGCTACCTCCACACCAACGTTTTGGACCAAACTGGATTTGGACTGAGACTTCACAAAAAAACAGTCACAAATAAGCGTTGAATCCGGTTTTTAAAATCCGTTAATTCGGCTTCGAGGGGAGACTCACCGTTGGCTGAAATCAAGATCTCCTAAGGACGATGGGTTTATAATTGATCACTGGTCCCAATTGTACCAACGGCTAGTGGGGCAGTCAGTTGGCCGGTCTGTTGAATGCAAGGGTCTTGGGGTTTCGCTGGAATAAAAGACGAGAGAGGAACCGATTGATTTTTTTCTTTTTTGCATGGTTGCCAATGTGGAAACGAGTAAGACCGGCTAGGGTTGGATCGAGGGAGACTTTTAGGATTAGGGTTGGCAATGGGTCTTACATTTTGGAAGTGGGTCGGGTAGTTGGGTTCGATTTGAATTATTATTCTCATTTTTTTCAATTAGACTAATTAATTCTATTAATTAACCGATTTTAATTGTTATGTCAATTAATTTAAAATCAAGAAACACACTGCAATTTAGAATCATCGACAAAAACCATCAGTCTAGTTTAAATTTCAAAATCGAGGAATTTCCAAAAATCAATGACAGATCATCAAGGGAGAGACTTGTGTTGGTTTCTATGTTCTTCAAGTGTATCTAATTAAGAAGAATTTCCAGCTGTCTTTTGGCTACCCGGCCATGGCCCTGGGCAGGTCAGCTGCACTTCCTACCAACTTTTGGTGACAAATATAGAATTGTTTCTTAGTTTCACACACTTAAATCCAAAAATAAACTCAAGAAAATAGGAGTGAAAAGATAATGAGTTACTGTTTAAAGTCAAGAGGATGTGAGCAGTTATACTTAGACGATTCTTACTTTCTGTTTGTCATTCTTACTTTCATGCTGTCTGTCATTATTACCATTTTTATCAAAGCATGTGATTCTTACTTTCATACAATTGTCATTCTTACTTTTAAATGAAATTTTAAAAGTATTTTTATTTAGTATATATTTTTTAAATTTTAATATATAAAAAAAAATGTAAAGTCATTAAAATGACTTATTTTAACATTTAAATAACAAAATCACATATTGATATAATTTTTTTGTACGTACACAAAATACTTCCTTTGTTACGTATATATTTGGAAGTATTATTTAGTTTTTACATATTCAATAGAGTGAATTTTCCTTTTTTTAACAATGTCTTGTACACTAGTTATCCTTAAATTATCAAGAAAATCTTTTCAAGAAATTTATCTATATGATTTTTATGTCGGATTATTAAGTTTATTGGGATAGTTGCAATTTTAGATATAAAAATAAAAATTAAGATATTCATATAAGTATCAGAATGTAAGAGATAAAACATTTAAATCATCTAAGAGAATGTTTATCCATTAATTTTTAAATAAAAAATATATATTTTTAAATTTTGTAAAACTATTGAATTTAGTGTTTGTTGGATCAAATATAAATAAGGACTTTAATCGAATGACTATCAATTACCTTTTATCTTAATTTTTTTTTAAATACTTTATAATTATTTTTAATATGATAAGACCTGCTGGCCTATTATATAATAAGATATAGTTTGCCCAGATTTGGGGCTTTGTTTTTGTGTGGGCCTACCTGGTCCACGAGATTTTGAGCCTACATTGTGGAACTTTTTTTCTTTTTTTTTTTGTCTGGATCGGACTGTGGGTATCTTGTATATTCCTTTTGGGCTCTGCTTTTGAATGAATTCTTACCTATCATTTAAAAAAAGAATTTATAAGATGATCACTTGTACGTTGAGTCACATTGTGTTACCATGGGCATCCTAGGTGTAGGGCCCATCAAATAAGTTGATGATTACAAATTTTGAAATGTCATTATTTAAGTATGTGATTCAAAAAACAAAAAAATTACTTTGGTGAGATTCATGTTTATAAACGTTCAAAAAATTTAAGACAAATTTTGAGAGTATGAAAAACATGACTCGATTTTTTCAATTAAGGTCATTTTGAAGGGCCACTTACTTAAGAAAATATCTTTCTGAAAGATTTATCACTACAACATTTGATATGGCCTAAGTCTAAATGTGCACAATATTACTATCGGATTTACTGCTCAAGTCATCATTTTATATAAACTTTTTTCTAGTGAAATTACCCTTTAAGAAAGTCTTTTGCCTTGTATAGTTGAGTGTGATGTGAAAAAGGTCATACAACTACAATTTCTAATAAAATTTCAGTCATATTTGATCATTTTATTCTTTAATTTAAATTTTAAAAATTAATAACATAAATGCATTAAAATTTAAAAGGCAAAAGTTATATAGTTTAAATTATCATTTGATAGTAAAATTTTAAATACTTTTATATTTATATAATATTCTATCAAATATACTGAGATTGAATTATGTAGATATTACAATTTATCTGGTGAAACTTTAAGTAGAAATTATCAAGTGGAGGTGCACAGAGCAATAAGCTCACAATAGGAGTCTCAATTCTAAAAAGGTTTGTGTATGATTGGAAGTTTGGAACCACCACGCTTTCTCCATTTCTCATTTGAAAACAACACTTATTCTGTTGTTGATATTTTAATAAATAATTGATGGACTTTTCGAGAATCTGAAAGAATAATTAATCATATAAATTTAAAAATCATGAAGTAAATATTTGAATATTTTATTAAATATTTACATCACTTTTTTAAAATTTGAAAATACACATCTAAAGTTTTATTTATAGGCTCTCATTTTCAGAACAAGAGCCAGTTTTTTTTTTTAGATGCACTATTTAAGTGATTAAGTGATGAAATGATAAAAACTAAATACTGTAATTACTATATTTTCTTTAAAGTTCAGATCTAGGTGATACACAACAAGAAGAGGTTTGGTGGATCTTAGGGTTTTTTTTTTCTTCCATTTTCCTTTTCTATGTACTATTAGATAGTGGGTTTTACAATGGATGATAGATGGAAGTATGGAACATCAGGTAAGCTATTTGATTGTTTAAAGTGGGCAATAGAGTATATTAATCAGATTTTCACAACAAAGTTGTATGATTATAATTCCTACTTCTTCCATTCTAATTTTTACCAAAAAGGACAGTAACATTTGCATTTCAAAATTATTCTTATTTTATAAAATAGTAGAATTAATAAAATTGAAAAATCTAATAGAAAAAAGAATGAGATTGATAAAGTTTTTAGGGTTTTTTGTGATTTTTCTAATATTTCAATGTTTTTTTATAGAATTCAGATTTTGTACTAAATAAATTAATGAATTGTAATAGATGATACATATCATTATGGGATATTAGATAACATGAATTTCATATTAGATGTTTCCTCGTATTGATCTTCTATTTTCCAAAGTTTTTTGGACAATTTTCAAAATTTTAGGATATATTTTATTTATATCAAAGTTTTGTCTCTTAAGAATCTAATACTTCATAAAATGATATTTTTAAAATAAAAATATGCTAGACTTTCTACTTTTTCATATTTTTTTAAAAAATTGAAAATAAGAGAGAAAGTCTATATCGTTATATATATGCGTGACAAAGAGTTATAGACATCATCGATACGTACAGGAAACCATTTTTTTACCACTTGGCCACGATGGGTACCAGCCCTAATTATATTCTATATTATATTTTTATTATTTTTATAAATATTATATTTCTGTGACATTTTCCCACTAGTTTATCGATAAGAATCAAAGAAATTGAAAATATACCGATATTATCAATCACCGTTAATATCTCGATAACGGTATTTGCGACAATGATTTTATCCACTCGACCAATTATTGGCATCTACTCACCCAAATTAGGATATCAATGGCTAAGGTTTGGTGGGCACGGTTTCGAGGTTGTTCTTGGATGTTTGGCTTCTATTTCTAAAATTATATTTTAATTTAAAAGAAGGGATCTTCTGAAAGTACGTTTAATTTTTTAAGAAGTTTTTATTATTTTTATATTAATAATATTCAAATTTCTTGTTTTGTAAAAGCCTTTCTTAATTCTTACTCAAATTATTCAATCCAAATATACAGTTGAGATTCAATGTAATATTTTCAAAATTGAAATCGAGTATAGTTGTTGTCCACTCAAACGTGAAAACTGAAAAGGGCCCACAAGATGAGTTAAAATATAAAAAAATAAATTGCATATTGAACATTTTAATAATCTAATTGTGAGATATTAGATGATTTTATTTTATATTTTAAAATTTAAATATTGCTATTCATTTTAATTTTATTAGGGCTAAAACATGGGTTTGATCAAGTCGGATTTTAATAAATCCATTTCAACCCATGTACAAATTGATTGAATCCGACTCGACCTGAATGGCGGACACTAAAGTATATTTATATATTGAAGGATATTTTTATTTTTTAGGGAGGCTAACTTCAAATCCCTGACTTTCAGATAAGAACATTGTAAGTTAAGAGGGTTTCATATCTTCTTGGCTTTACAATTCTACTATTTTTTTTTTTTATTTATGCCTCAACTGTGAGAATGAGAAAAATTAAGTAGGCTCTGCATCAAATTGGTATTTGGTTGATTTTGAGTTAGAGGTTGTATCGATACCTCTCTATATTTTCAAGTGACGATACGAAAAACATTACTATTTATAGTCTTTTGGATTAAGATAGCAAATTAGCACTGCACAATATAAAAAAGATACGATAATAATACATGCACATCTCGGACTAAATATGGTGAATTCACATTAGTTAGACTCTTCAAAAATTGAAGACATAAACACTTAAAAAATAAAATTAGAATAAAAATAAAACAGAGCCAAGAAAAAGTAGGTGGTTCATCTTGATCGCCACTTGTTTTCAAGGTTTTTGCCCAAAGGTTTGACTTGGGGATCCCTTGCGACAGGTGATGTAACCCATATAGGCGGCGATAATGTAGGATGAAATCTGTTCAAGGGAAGAGGTTGGACAATCCTTTCTTTCATGTCAAAAATGCCTAAATCTTGGCATCCAAATTGCTTAGATAGAAAATACCCATCTAGATAATCATCAGTAAAATATATGCAGTTTGATTTACATTCAGGAAAATCACTAGCCTTAACAAGCATAGAGAAATTATGACCGACAAACATTATTCGGTCTCCCAGGCTCTTAACATCCAAGTAGGTCTTGGATTCTAAACATACCTCGAAAACGAAAAACTCAAGGGTCTTCTGAGGAGCGTCATCTATCAAGTCTACGTCCCTTCTGACTATAAACATTTGGTCCGTGAAAGGATCCACAACTAAATAATTGATGTTCAGCGGACAATTCCTAAACTCTTTAAGAGTGAGTTGTTCGATCTTATGAATAGGGCCCTGTGAACAGGACTAGATCAGTGCACAACACGTTGGCAAGGCCTGTACAATTCAGCCCACTTAGCTGGACGATCTGTATAACTCACCTAACTGTGGGTCGTTTAAAAACCATCCCCCAAATAGATTTAAATCCTTAGATTAGCCACAATGGCTAATTTATGTCCACCTCCACTCCAGATAAATTGTAACATCTATATAATTCAATCTCAGTATATTTGATGGAATATTATATAAATATAAAGTATTTAAAATTTCACTATCAAATGATAATTTAAATTATATAAATTTTGCCTTTTAAATTTTAATGTATTAATGTTATTAATTTTTAAAATTTAAATTAAAGAACAGAATGATCAAATATGAGTGAAATTTATACAATTTCTTGTTCTTTAATTGAATATTAAATTAAAGTCATCAATTATTTATTAAAATTGAATTCAAGTCTCTATCGGTCGGTACATATTAAAAAAAAAGGCCTTTTAGTATATCCATGATCACTAAAACACTTCTCTAATGAACCATTCCATTTAGTGCATTCATGTCATTTGTGTGGGATTATATTTTACCAATATCATATTACTTTTATCAAATCATTTTTCTCATCCTCATGGGTCAACCTTCAGACTTCTTTGTCACTCGTTCTATTCAAAATCATTTAACGATAGTCAAATCAAATTTTACAAACAATCCAAGTAAACTTATCTTAAAAGGGCAGTTTTAAGGAGATTTGAGTACTCATTTTGAATGGGAAAACTATATACTTGCTATAGGATGGGTCTCACATGGATAGGTTGAAATCGATTTTATGGAACCCAATCCGACCCTAGTCATTAACCCGAGATATCGGTCTGGCCCACAGCTGAAATTGATTTTTTTTTTTTTAAATGTGATATTTAATGATATCTGCCAATATCTGACAAATATATAGGCCAATATGATGAATGAATTGTAAAGCTCCAGCCCAAAAATCCAGACTTAAAGCTCAGCTCAGAAACATACAGTCTGCTTTGGGCCCACCCACACGGAGGCCGCACGTTTTTGGCACTGGGCCTGATCCAACATACAGGCCCAAAACACGTTTTGTTGGATAGGAGGGGAGTGGACACTTATAAACCCTCTCCATTTTTCCTTCATTTCCGATGTGGGACTTCAATCCTGCATCCACACGCCCATGCAGCTGTTCGCTATCAGTCGGACTGATAGTGACACAAATTCTCAATTTTCTCTACCTTTGGGCCTCCGGGCTGGGACTATTACATGTATGGCTAATACTTATCGTATCGGCCGATACATATCAAGTTTAAAAACACGAGATGTATCGGCTGATATGATATGTATCGGCCGATATTTGATGCCATAGGTGGGCCTAATAGGGAATTAGCTTAACTATGGGACCATGTATTGACTAATGCATATCAATTAGAGATTTAATGTCTAATGATCTATTTCAGATTTATTTTGGTCATTAATTATTCAAAGATACATGATAGTTTTAGAAATAGATAGACTATAGCGTAACATAAACACAATTAACCACACTAAAATATTCAAGATTTAAATGCTTAATTGTACCTATGCATTGAAACATATGGGCCTAACTCTAGCTTGATCATTGTACGTATGCATTGATGCATATGGGCCTACCACTAGCTTCATCAGGCCTCGCCGTCTATACGAAGACTCAAGCTGAACCTATGCCTAGAAAAGCCTGATTACCATAAGCTCAACCATGATATTGACGTGTTAATCCATAATAGTGACCTTATCTTGAGCCCAAGCTCAACAGAAGGCAACCAAGGCCTTGAAACAAATTGGGTTGGCCCAGGTTGCCTGACATCAGCCATTAGTGCCATTGCCACATTTATCAATTTTCATAGAAACTGTTTCTATCAGGCGTCGAAAATTCGGCCTGGCCGATAAATTTCTCTCTCCTTTTTTTTTTTTGGTAAATATCGGTATTTTTTTCTGAATTAAAAAAATAAATAAAAACCCAAAAGGAAACTGTTTTTTTTAAAAAAAAAAAATTTGAAAACGTAAATATCGGCCAATATTTGGGCCGATATTGATCCGATATCGGCCGAGATATTGACCCGGTCTACCACCATTTTGATTTTTTTTTTTTTAAAAAAAAGAGACCGATATTATACTTCTCGGCCGATATCGGACCTATATATATCGCCGATATATCGGCCATATCTGCCTAGAAGTAGTTCGTACGACCGATACAAATATGTATCGACCCATATAGATCGGCACTGAAAAACCGATATATATCGGCCGATAGGTTCCATATCAGCCGATATCTGTACCCCTGGTTTCTATTATATTTTTAATGGACCAGTATGTTGATTTTATGTGAAGATCCAATGGCCCGATATAAAAAGGTGATGGTAATGTTGCAACTCTAATGGGCCTAGTTGAGGCCTAGCTAAATCATTCTGGATCCCATCCAATTTATGTTTATAAGGCTTAAGCCTCGGTTTCTGGTCGACTTTAATGCTATGATATTTTAGTTTATGCATAATTTTATAATAAAGCAGTATAATATGATATGATTGTAATAATCATGAAATAAGCGTTGAATTGGGTTTCTAAAATCCGTAAATTCAGCTTCAAAACTGGGATTAAATCTTTTAAATTAAGCAACCAACTGAACTGATATTAAAACCCATACAAACAAATTCCAATTTTCAGTTCTAAACTCACCCAGTTGGCATTTTCGGCTCTAAATTTGATTCAATTAATCCACACGACTGAGAGTATGGCATACCTGGCTTGTGGTGAGTTAAATTTCAATCCTTGATTAGAATTGCTGCAAACTGGGCCTGGGCCTGGGCCTGGGCCTGCTTGATCGAAACACTTCCAGTTGTACCTAGTCGATCAATTCAGATTGCTACTGATATCTTCCCAAGCATATGCTATGGAGAGAACTAAAAATTTATTCACTAATTTGACTCTTCCAAACTTAAATAAACAACTAAACCGACTTCTATCCAAGCTTTGCAGCCGACCTCCAATGCCAATTTGAAATTACATACCTATTTTGGAAATGGAAAAAATATAGAAACTTCCTACTAAAACTATTAAACTATTTGACCTTCAAAACCTATCCAATCCTAATAAAATAAATAATCTAAACAAAAAGGGAAACAAACTAATATTCCAAGTTACACACGTCCTTGGTATTCAATTTTTGTTGGGACTCTTTAGTCTTCAACCATGAGTCTTGCACATTTGAAATCCTTTGTTGGGTCTATAATTGACTGCACTAAGTTTTATTTTAATTTTTCCTTTTATAAAAATTTAACTGAATCAAAACTAGTAAATAGAATAGTAAAGACACAGTTGGCTGAAATCAAGATCTTCTAAGGACGATGGGTTTATAATGGGTCAATGGTCCCAATTGTACCAACGGCAGGACTGCCCCTTAAGCCTTAACCGTGCAGATGAGAGAAGGAGGTTCTGACTGGCTGGCCGGAGGCTGTGAGAAAGAAGGACGGAATGGCTGGCAGGGACTGCAGCCAAGGTCGAAACTGCAGTCAGCAGGCTGGTCTGCTGATTGCGAGGGTGTCGCTGGAATAGAAGACGAGAGAGGAAACGTGAGAGACCGATTGATTTTTTTTTTTTCATGGTTGCTAATGTGGAAATGAGTAACGTCGGCTAGGGTTGGATCGAGAGAGAGTTAGATAGCAGTTAGGATTAGGATTGGCAATGGGTCTTACGCTTAGGAACTGTGTCGAGTGGCTGGGTTTGATTTGAATTATTCTTTTCATTTTTTTTTCACTTAGGCCAATTAATTCTATTAATTAACCGATTATAATAGTTATGGCATATAATTTAAAATCGAGAAACACACTACAATTTAGAATAATCGACAAAAAATCATTAGTCTAGTCAAAATAAAATTTTAATTTTCAAAATCGAGGAATTTCCAAAAATCAATGACCGATCATCAAGGGGGAGACTTATCTAGGTTTCTATGTTCTTCAAGTGTATATAATTAAGGAGAATATGTATACAAAATGGAAGACCTAAAAATTCAATTTCTAGATTTTTTGTGAATTTCCTAGGGTTGAAATTCGAGCCGAGTCAGCCAAGGTTTTAACAAACCCAACCTAACTCATGTTAAAAATGATTGAACCCGACTCGAATTACTCAACCTGACACGATCCAAATTTCTGACTCGAGTCAAGAGAACAACACAAGAGATTCTATCTATTGTGTGGCTCATTAAATTATAAATCCATAATCATAAAGACAATATCAGACTATCATTTAGATTCATATCCAACCAAGACCACCGTGGATCTAAACACCATTACTAATTTCTTATAAATATTTCTAATAAATTAACTTTTTTCTAAAATTTATAGAATTTTTAGCCAACATAATTCTTACTCTTCCATGGACTTAAAATACCATTTGTCAAAATGATAGATGGGCGATTCCTTTTTTTTTTTTTTTAAATGTGGATATCTCTACCTCACATTAGATGTGAGGCTAATTCAATGAATGTATGAAATCACTCATAAGTACCGCCTATCATGTTAGTCTAGTCAAAGAAGAGTCAATCTAAGACCTCTATTCTAATATTAAAAGCTTAGACTTCTATTTTTTTCTTTTTTTCAATTCAAAATTAGTCTCCACCTATCCGTTATAGTTGATTTTGTTTTCACACTTAATATTTTTCTAAATGATCAAACTATCCTTCCTCATTATGCTTACGATGAAATTGATTTGGGCCATTGGATTTCATCGTCCCAATTAGCACTTCCTACTTTTATCCAATGTTGTAAATATCAATGATGTTTTCAAAATTACCATAGTTTTATCGGCAAAATACCAATCGCCGTAAATGTCCCGAGATTTATCGGTATTGCACTAAATTTCAGACAAATTCTCGATAAAATAATGTTAAAAATGCAATAAATGATAATATACCGATAAATTATTATTTTTATAAATTATATTTCTGCAACATTTTTCCACTAATTTCTCGATAAAAATTCAAGAATTTGATAATATCTCGATATTATCAATCGCCGTTAATATCTCGACAACTGTATTTGTGACAATGCTTTTATCTAATGGAGCAATTATTGGCATGTACTTACCCAAATTGATATATCAACTACTAACGTTTAGTGGGCACGGTTTGGAGGCTATATGATCTCCATTTATGCAATTGGATCTTAGATGTTTGGCTTCTATTTTTGAAATTTTGTTTTTAATTCAAAAGAAAGGATCTTCTTAAAGTAGATTTAATTTTTAAAAAAGTTTTTATTATTTTTATATTAAAAATATTCAATTTTCTTGTTTTGTAAAAGCAACGATAGAGATAGAGATAGAGATAGAGATAGAGATAGAGATGGAGGAGAGTCAAGAAAGACGTAGCTGTCCAGAGACGTGGGATCTCCGCTCAAGAGATTGCTCCAGAGAAAGAGTTATGCAGTGACAAGAAATCAGGGCCTTCCATAAAAGCCTTAGCTTTAATTTTTAATTTTCTTTATCGGAATGAACTTTTCTTCTTTAATTTTCAGTCACTCAGATTTAAGATTTTTTTTTTTTTTTTTAAAAATCAATTTCTTTTGTTAGTGTTTGTGCTTGATCTTCTCTTATCACAACTAAATTTAAGTTTTTCATGATTTATTATCTATTAGAATTATTTTTAAATTATCTATAGGATAATGATCGGTGCACCTCCCTTAAAAGGAAAAGTTTATTTTGCTCTCTCTTTTTAAAAGACGAAAGAGAGAAGAAAAAACAGTAACGGTAATATAGTATTTTCCTTTTAAAAGTGATCATGGTGCATGGATCATTACCCTTATCTAGAGGGTAGGGATCCTCCCACGGGCATTTTGTGTAACGAGACACGGGTTTTAATGTATTCCCCATGATTAAGTCGATGAGAAGTGACCCAATGGAGAGTGGCCCAGAGGGATTTGAACATAAATTGAACTTCAGATATTCCTTCATGAGGAGAGTTTCTTAACCGTTGGACCAACTCCTTTAAGTTATTTTTCATATCTTTATATTTGATAGAACAAATTATAATTAGTTGGACTTATCAAATGACTTGAATATCAATATAACGGAATAAGATAATTCCAAGACCAGTTTTGCTCATTTTTTTTCAATATTTTTGGTGACCAATATCTAATTATAGACCTCTCTATGCAGTCTGACTTTATGTGGATCACACATGTTTTTAGAGACTACAAAATTTAAATATTAAAATAATAGATTAAAGTGATCTAACATTTGAAAAAAAAAATTACTTTATTAATGTAATCAATATAATTTTTGTTAAAACCTCATTTTCTCATATAAATCTTTTTAATAGAACTAATTATTAAACATCATGTGGATTTCGTGCTTCTATGTAAATAATTACTTTTCACGAAAAACATAATTACATATTCTTACAATTGATGATAAATGAAAACACAAACCGGCATATGAGGGTGTTTATTAGGCAAATAAATGGAGATTAGAGGAAGAATGATTAGGCGCACATAACTATAATGAAGAGAAAATTAAAAAGAAATTTAGTCTCATTCATTTTTAAAATTTAAAAAATTTTAGGAATTAAAATAAGATTTTGAAATTATTAAGGTTTGATCAACTTGAAAAATATAACTTCATAATTAATTAGATGAATATAATTTTTATAGTGTCTTATTTTATCGATAGACCTCTCTAATGCAAATGGAATAAATGTTGGATGCAAAATGTTTAATGATTAAAAAATATTTTTAGCAATAAAACATTTGAATACTTGAAATATATGGTTTTAGCCATCTAATAAAAGTCATTTTTGTTGGACTATATTAAAGCATAGTCTTTTCTATTTAAATTGATCTTTGTAATATGATTTTTTCTTATGGTGCGTCAATTTAAAAGAAATTTCAATTTTGTCGTTATTTCTCTCACTTTCTCTCTTTATTTTTTCTCAAAAATAAGAGTAAAATTGAAATTTACTTTAAAGTCGGAGCACCACGAGAAAAACTTATAGTGCAAAAATCACTATCCTGATCTTTTATCAATGTTTTTAATGGAAGTAAAATATATTGATTAGAACAGGGGTCAAAAAATCTGCTCGGCCGATATCCGATACGGACGATATATCGGCCGATAATTTTATCTCTCATACCGATATCGACACTTTCTCTCTCCTCCGATATCGGAACCGTGAAAAAACCGCAAAAAACCGTGATGAATAGTGGTGAACCGTGACAAAACCGCAAAAAACCGCAAAAAACCGTGGACACCCTGAGAACCGTAAACCCTGAACCGCAGAAAACCGTGAAAAACCGCAGAAAACCGCGAAAAACCGCGAAAACCGCGAAAAACCGCGAATACCCCTGAGAACCGTAAACCGCGGAAAACCGCGAAAAAACGTGTAAAAACCACGAAAAACCGTATCGGTGTTTTAAATTTTTTTTTTTTTTAAAAATACCGATATTTTCGAATATCGGCCGATATTAGGGCCGATATTGGGGACCGTTTATCGCCCATATCGGCCGATATTCCAACTGTACGGCCGATACTTATCGTATCGGCCGATATTTCAAGGTTTCAAAAAACCGATATATATCGGCCGATACGATATGTATCGGCCGATATTTAAACCTTAGGATTAGAATAACAATTTAAAATAATCAAAATTTGGAGTTAAAATAATATAACTTATTGTTATGATTAACTTAATTTTTGTGGATTAGTCGGTTGTACCGACTGACGGTCGTCCGTCAGCTTATATTTTCGTTCTTTATTTATTTATATCTTCACTCTGAGAAGTAGGGTTCTATTTTTCTCGTTTGGATGTCAGACGAATACGACGACGATAGTAGTGACATCAGAGGAAGATCCAGCGCTCTCCGTTGTTCGATTTACTTCTGAACTTGCTTGGGCTGATGCAGGGCCAGAGGTTTGCTCTTCTCGCCTATGAATCCAATCCCACCAAGTACCTCTTTTTCCGTTTGGGTGCATGGAAAGAAAACTCCTTTCCTGAAAAAATATCCATGCTCTAACTAAAAATATAATTAATTGGGTTTCTAATTTTTATCATGAATGGATATTCTGGGTAAGGAAACTCTTTTATTGGAAAAGAACAAGGTTTTTTGGGAAGTTTCCCCTATTCTTTGAATGAATAAAATTGTGTATCATTAAAAAAAAAAAACAAGTTTTTATCCAGGTTAAAAGGTGTTTGTTTTTCTAGAAAGTTATTTCCTTTCCGTGCATCCAGGCGCTTGTTAGAATTCGATATTTTATGGCTAGGCTTTATCAATTTTTATTTTTATTTTGCCTTTTACTCTTGCTTCATAATTTGTGCTGATTTCGTACTGGTGATTGATTCTTGACATGCATGTGAATTTTACCTAAATTCAGTGGAGTCCATTAGCTTTGAAGAGCATGTGATTTCATTAGAAGAAAAAACTCAAACTACTTAAAGTTGTTAGCTATTAATTTTATTTCACTATTTAATGATTAATAATGCACAAATTTGAGTGAGTGTGATCTTATTGAACCCAAAACCTTCCACTAAAATGGTTTAACTCATGGATCAATGCTTAAAACATTGGTGAGTAGTGACGGATTTTAGTCAAATTCTTACAAAAATCTCTCGAACAGTCCGGCCTAGATATTTGCTGAAACCTCTTAAACCCAATATTTTAAAAACTGAATCGTTAATTACACCATTTTATAAATAAAAAGTTGAAATAAGTTAATTAAAGGGGTTTGCATTTTAATATGAGGTTTATAAAAAAATTCTTAATAAAATTACATAAGACATGATTTTCAAAGCTATAAAAGTTAAAAATTTTAAAAATAATTAAAGACATATTAAAAGACATGATTTTATTGATTCAATTATGGTGATTTTGATATGTCAAATCTTTAAGTATTAATTTTCTTTCAGAGCTATTACATGAGAACAAGTATGTCCCACGTAAAGATACAAAATTAATAGCGGTTATTGTTAAATTGATTGAAAATCAATCTTTCAATTTAAAAAAATAGACTCTTTTTGTTTTTCTCTTTATTCCTTTCCTTAACTTATATTTACAGATTATTAATCTATATAACTAGAAAGATCGGAAATATGTAGGAACAAATAGAGGGATAGAGCCAGAATAAGATGGGAGCCCATATAGACACTGCAAAAACCTGCCAGCAGACACCGAATTCGGAAATTTCACTGGAAATTACCATTTTGCTCTTTCCGCGTGGAATCGATCGATCGATTCTGCAGTGCATTTTCGCATTGATCGATCGATTCCAGGAGCGGAAGAAATGGATCGGTAAAATGGGGATTTGATTCCGTCGATCGATTCATAGCATCAATCGATTCTGTCGATTGATTGATGCTATCGATCGATTCATTATATGCATGCTACAGTAATTAAATAAAAAAAATATTTAAAACTTTAACGTTATTTTTTAAGCATTGTGTATTTTCAAAATTTCTCAAATTAAATATCTGGACTAATTACGGTAGCATAATAAAAATACTTTAAGACTTTAAGGTCTTTTGACACCCTAAATATATTTTTGGCACACCCTAGGGATACCCTTATTTGTAAAATACTGTGTTTTAAATATTTCGGAGTGTCAAAAGACCTTGAAGTCTTAAAGTATTTTTATCAGGCTATCGTAATTAGTCCAGATATTTAATTTCTCGAAATTTTGAAAATACACCGTGCTTAAAAAATAACGTTAAAGTTTTAAAGATTTTTTTTATTTAGTTACTGTAGCATGCATATAATGAATTGATCTATCGACAGAATCGATTGATGCTATGAATCGATCGACGGAATCAAATCCCCATTTTACCGATCCATTTCTTCCGCTCCTGGAATCGATCGATCGATGCGAAAATGCACTGCAGAATCGATCGATCGATTCCACGTAGAAAGGGCAAAATGGTAATTTCCAGTGAAATTTATGAATTCGGTGTCTGCTGGCAGGTTTTTACGGTGTCTATATAGGCTCCCAATAAGATGAGAACAATTTCACTATATTTAAGAGTGAATTTATGATAGAGATGTAAAAAAGAAGTGAACTAATGTGCCATAGACATTTTGGTGCTTATGATCGGATAAATTCAGATAAGGTTCGACACAATCATTGAATTGCCGATACATAGACTTGGTCAAATCAATACAATAACAATCCAACCAATTTTATAAATCCGAGTCCAAAGTCGAATTAAAAGTCAAGGCTCAAATCCAATTTAATAAAGCCCGAGTCAAAGTTGAGTTCAATGCCAAATCCAAATTCGGGCTTTGCTGAATTCAAGTCAAACTACGAATTTTACTGTGTTTGCATGCATTGATTGTTGCATTTGTTTCTTCTGTGTCTCTCACTCTCTCCATTGCATTTTTCATAACCCAGCACTACCAACGGCGGTTGCAGTGAGCGGAAGTAGCAGCCAGAGAGTGTAGAAGAGGGCGGCAGACGAGCAGAGGAGAAGTAGTGCGAGCAGAGACTGGAAGCGATTGGGGCGTGTGCAGCAGGCCAAACGGTCACAGCCAGCGACGGTGGAAACTTAGGAAGCAGTGGCAGTAAAGGGAGGCCATTCTCGATCCCTTTTTGATCGGCAGAGAGTTGTGGGCAGCAGGCTTCTCTCCCTCTCCTCTCTCTTCGTCTGAAGATAGGCAGCAGCTTAGGCGAGTGCCGCCGAGCAGAGAGGGTTGGGACAGAGCAATGGGATCCATCATTATCATGTTTGTTTGGCTAAATTTTTAAACTCAGGTGAAGGGTGAAGTTGTATGATTTACGGGGTTGTTCACTTATTTCAATTCAACACTTTGAGTTATTAACGTGAGATTTGTTTAATTTAGGATTGCAACTCGGGACGAGGTCGGGTCGGGTTTCAAGAAATCCCACTCGACCCGAGTTTATAATTATGGAATCCGATCCGATCTGAATTGAATCCTCAATCCGAAATTCTCGACCCGACCCGACTCGAATTCTAATACAAATCTAAGAATTTGAAATACTGAGATTAATGCTTTAGACAAAATAAAAGAAGTTAAGGTTGTGGACAATCAACTGTGAAATAACTCTTTTCTAAATGATGAAATAAGATCAAGTAAAAATATTTGACTAAATTCGAAAAAATGAGGTGTTCACATTAATGTCATATCTATTACATACACATCTCGTACTAAACATGGTGAATTCACACTATCTAGACTCTTCAAAAACTGAAGGCATAAACACTTAAAAAATAAAATTAGAAGATAAAAAAAAAAGCCACGAAGAAGTGGGTGGTTCATCTTTATCACCGTTTGCTTTCAAGGTTTTTGTCCAAAGTTTTGACTTGGGGATCCCTTGCGACAGGTGGTCTAACCCATATAGGTGGCGACAATGTAGGATGAAATCTGTTTAAAGGAAGAGGTTGGATAGTCCTTTCTTCCATGTCAAAAATGCCCAAATCATGGCATCCCAATTGTTTGCTCAGAAAATACCCACTTAAATAATCATCAGTAAAATATATGCAGTTTGGTTTGCATTCAGGGAAATCACTAGCCTTGACAAGCATAGAGGAGTTATGGCCGACGAACATTATTCGGTCTCCCAAGCTCTTAACTCGCAAGAAGGTGCTGGATTCTAAACATACCTTGAAAACGAAAAACTCAAAGGTCTTATGAGGAGTGTCCATCATTACGTCTACATCTTCATCCATTACGTCTTCATGCCTTCTTCTAACTACAAACATCTGATCCGTCCAAGGATCCACTACTAAATAATTGATGACCACCGGACAATTCTCAAACTCTTTATGAGTGAGTCGTTCGATATTGGGAATGGGGGTATCAATGTGGCAGAGCCAGATGCACCCTAAACAATCCAGGGCATAAATCTTTCCCTTGTGAAATAAAACATCGTCCATCGTAGTGATGCGGATATTCCATCCATTGAGTAATTGGTCACCCCCCTCAAAGAGAATATCCCCAAGACAACCCTCTGATGGCGGAGGCCTTATTACAAAGTCAGTCCAGCGTTCGTCTCCAACTCTGCAGAAACCCAATGAACTGATGCCGTAGATGGCCACAACTGTACTCTCATCTGGTGAAACAAAGGCCTTTATAATTTGTATGTCACGTAGTTCTTTCGGTGAGTAGCCCTCAGCGACAAACGGTTGCCAAAGAAAAGTGGACTGATGGGGGAGATGGAATAAAATCTTCCGCCATGGATGGAAGATTTGGACGTTTTGGTTCTCATCCACTGTCACCCACCAGCCATTATCAGAAGATCCACAACACCTCTTTCCACCGATCCCAGGGAGATGGATAGTGTACATATTGCTTTCAGTAGAACAACTCAGGAAATCACGTTGATCTGAATCGGTGGGGTTGTCTTCAGGCAACATCATTAGCCATGGCAATTGGTGACCTGCGCTACCGCCCCAATCCCTCCAAAAAGAGTGCCATGACTTGCACACGGCTCCACAATGAACGGTGTCCGACATCGAACATAGATTGAATATTAGTTCGAGAATATCTTCGTGGAGTTGAGACCAATCCGCCATAGTTGCATAAACAAGAAAATAACAGATGCAACCTTTTAAGGTGACGACTCTTAGGTTGGCTCTCTCTTTCTCTACCTGGGGTCAAACCAACAACCTCGTAAGTAAATTAAGATTTTAATGATATTTCAACTGGAAAACATTTTTAAATATTTGATTTTAATAATCCATTTCTTTATTCATAATTATTTTAGTGTACTTTAAATTTGTACAATTGATTTTTTATAATCCTAAAAAGTAAAGAAAAAATAAAAGAAATAATTTCTCATGTGAAGGTTATGATTGAAAATTCACATCAAATCATCAAATCATGAAGATCTAATTCACAATTGATAATTTGTGAGGAGAATGCTAATCGAAGATGGCTGAGCTATGAATTTCTCGTAACTCGATTTAGAAAGAAAAAATATTTTATGCTAATTTAGAGTCTATTTATGTTACAAAAAAATATAAGGAATTGAACCAATGGACTATTGTGAAAAGAAAGGATCGAAAACCCAAACATAGGCCCTTATGCAGACTGCAATATCAGGCCCTGTGACCATGGACTGGATTAGTTCACAACACGTTGGCAAGGCCTGTACAATTCAGCCCACTTAGCTGGACGATCTATATGACTCACCTAACTGTGGGTCGTTTAAAAACCAGCCCCCAAAGTAGATTTAAATCCTTAGATTAGCCACAATGGTTACCTCCACACCAACGTTTTGTACCAAACTGGATTTGTTCTAAGACTTTACCCAAAAAAAAAAAAAATCACAAATAAGCGTTGAATCGGGTTTTTAAAATCCGTAAATTCGACTTCAAAGCTGGGATTAAATCTTTTAAATTCAGCAACCAACTGAACTAATATTAAAACGCATACAGAAAAATTCCAATTTTCAGTTCTAAACTCACCCAGTTGGCATTTTCGGCTCTAAATTTGATTCAATTAATCCACACGACTGAAAGAGTATGGCAAAATAAATACATATTTTACTCCTAATATTTTATCCACTCTTTAAAAAGAGCCTTGAATCGTAAAAATCAAGTTTTACCTATCCTAAATATTTCATCCACTCTCTTTGAATCTCTTAAAATAATTTCAATCATAAAATTATAACAAGATTAAAACAAAATCAAATTCTCATCATACATAAATTAAATAATTGGACGACCATGATTCGAAATAAATCCACCTCTCTTTTATTAATAAAATATAAATTAAGAATTATAATGCATTGAAATTTTGGATAAAAACAACACAAAAAGACTCATGGACTTTTTTAATTTATAACTGAATTTAATCACACTAATGAATTGAAGAAATTAAAGACAAAGAAATTGTACTATTTATTAATGGAACTAATTTACGCGATATAAATTAAAATAAAAAAACTAATTACAAAAAAATAAAATAAAATAAAATAAAACACTAACCAAAAGAAAGAACTCCAAAATTATCTACTGCTGCAAGTTCTCCAAAAATCTCTGTCCAAATTCGAATGTTACTGTAGTCTCAAGCATCCTTTTATATTGGTTTGAGGGGGATAAATAAAGCAAGGGAAAGTGGGACCCATTCCAAGTCCAGCCGATGGCAGGTATTGCCGACCCTCTCTTCTTTTCTTTTCTTGTTTCTTTCTTATTCTTCACTCAGCTGCATCCTCCATTTTTTGTTTTTTCTTTCAGCCGCATATTCCCTGCTATTCTCATGCTTTCCTTTTCTTATCCTTACCGATCTCCACTTTGATTGGTTTCTTTTCTTATGCATCCACTGATTAGCAATACCCTCCTTCGATCCCAGCCTTCATTACAAAATATAAAAGGACACATGGGCGGCACGGGTAAACATGAAGGACGGGCCAGCTCATGCTCAAACTTTCTTCTAATTGAGGCTTGCTTCTCTCGATGAACTGCTGTCCCTCCTTTCTCTCTTCTTCCACGATTAAACACATCCAGCAAGTCTCTGCTGTCCTTATCTCTTTGCCCAATTCGTTTTTATCTAATCTTATTAACCTCTGTACTTAGTTAAAAGTATATTCCTCTTCTTACTGTTCTGGACATCGTCACCTCCTTGCTTCATCTCTTTTCACACCGAAACAGCTCAGCTGATTTCTAAGTTGCTTGGTCAATGAAAAGGTTGCTGTACCATGGTGTTCCACAAATCTGAGACTTGTGTGCTGATTGATAATTGCTCTGCTTTTTATTCTGCTTCTGGTTCCTGCCGATAACTCCACTAACAGCATCTCTTGTTGATCACTTGAGATGACAAGTTGACATCCAGCAGTAGATAACTGCACTTGTTTTACACGAGGGGTAGGAACAATGAGCTCTCCAACAATCTCTTTACCACCAACCATGTTTAGTCTTCCAACTTCACCACCACTTGACATTACTCGGTCCTCCTCTTCTTCAGTTTTATCGGTCAGAGCACACATAAATTGGACAGATTTCTTGCTCATCTTAATGCTGCTGTATTTCTCTTCTTGTTGTTTGGCTTCTCTGTGCTGTTGTTTCAATCCCGATTCTCATCTGTATTTTTCAAGTTATCTGGGAATCTTCAGGTGCTGCCTTTTGTATTATCATCATTCAACAAGACACCTACACCAACAGAACAATCCTCTCATGTGCATTTTCAGTGGGCTTGCAAATGGGCTTGAGGTCCAAAATAACTCCTAATGAGCCCAAGCTTTATATTTAAGCATTTTTTCTGTCATCCTCACTTTTAAACCTGCAAAACACAAAATTATACTAATTAGATAAAATTAAATAAAATGAGATACTAACAATAATAAATTTAGGAGTAAAATATGTATTTATTTTGCACTCATCAACTTCTATCCAAGCTTTGCAGCCGACTCTCCAATGCCAATTTTAAATTACATACCTATTTTGGAAATAGAAAAAGTATAGAAACTTCCTACTAAAACTATTAAACTGTTTGACCTTCAAAACCTATCCAATCCTAATCAAATAAATAATCTAAAACAAAAGGGAAACAAACTAATATTCCTAATTACAAACGTCCTTGGTATTCAATTTTTGTTGGGACTCTTTAGTCTTCAACCATGAGTCTTGCACATTTGAAATCCTTTGTTGGGTCTATAATTGACTACACTTTGTTGGTAATTTTACGATTATTGCGTAATTGTCATGAAAACTTGTTTAAAAGTCATACGTTTTCTTCTTCTCCTTCTTCCCTTCCCTCCCAACGGGCGATTTCCTTCTTCTCCTCCGGCGACGGTAAGCTTCTTCTCCTTCCCTCTCTCTCGGCTTTCTCTTTCTTCCCCTTTTCTTCGATTTCTCTGGATTTCTCCCGATTTTCCCCTTTTCCTTCTTCCCCTGCTCAGATTTTCTCTGCTACTCGGTTTTCCTTTTTTTTTTTCCTTCTTTCTTCCTTCCTTCTCTTCTCTGTTTTTCCTTAGTTTTCTTCTCTTTTACCCCATTTTCCTGGTTTTCCCTTGTTTTCCCCCTTTTTCCCCAACTCAACAAACTCACTGAGTCGCTCGGCCGAGTGCCGAGTCGACTCAGTCATTTTTTCTTTTTTTTTCTGCTGTCCCGAATCAACTCGACCCAGTCTGGCCCAGACCCGTTCAGACCCAGACCAGGCCCAGCCCGGTTCGGCCCAACCAGGCCCAGATCTGGTTCGGCCCATGTTTTCGGCCCAATTCACCTTGACCCAGTTTCCAGACCTGACCCTTTTTCAAAGCCCGTTTTCAAGCCCGGCCCGTTTTGGGCCCAGCCCAGTTTTAGGCCCGTTTTCTCCCCGGCCTCTTTTTGACCTGTTTTGTCTTAATTACTTATCTGTTCTTCCTTGTGTCTACAGATTGAACTCCCTTCAACCCAAACAAATCACTTGCTCGCTTTGGACTTTCGACTCCACACACGCGGTGAGGGAACTTATCAATGTTTTAACATGCATTCGCATTCTTAACCTATAATTTTGGACATCAAGTGACCTGAATGGGACCCTTTCGTTTATTAAACCACTAGGTAAGAGAACTATTGAAATGAATATGTGGCAAGGGATCCGTTCGGGTTCACCCATGTCAATTGTATGTGATTAATGGAAAATTTGATTGGACGAATGATTATTAATGCTTGAAGGTTGTTGAAAACATGTTTGTGATTAATCATAACACATATATGATATTATGATGAATGTGACCATGATGGTTGGAAGATGTTGTGATTTATTGTGTGTTTATGCATAAGATGTAAATGTAATCATATGTTGGATATCGAAGTATGGGCTTAAGCATTGTTATGTGTCGTAACCGCATGAGGATGCATGTCATTGATATTGATGTTATGTCAGGACATGTTTGTGTTGTCATACATGATCATGATACTATGTGCATACATGGGAGGTTTTGTTTATGTGTATACATTTATGATGATGAGATGAGCTTGGTGATTGGGAGGACTTCCCCGTTACACTCCGGCGGTCGAAACCCCCATAGGGGATGGGGGTTTCCCCGTTGTGTTCCGGTGGTCGAGGTGCCTGCCCTAGAGCTTGGTTCCCTCGGGCATGGTCGAGGTGGTTTCCGACACGACTTGTGTGGGTGAGGCAGTTGTGTATTCTTTAGTCTCCCAATTATACTGGTAGGGAGACTGGGGTTTGTTGGAGGACCTGATGTGGACTATGGGGATGATTTCTTGGATTTTGGGTTAATGGAATATTGGTTAATATATTACTTGAATATGGTAGACATGGATGCTTTATTCACTTGTGATATTTACTGTCATTTCATATGTGATCTATATCTATCTTGTTAAAATGTGATATGTTCTTTCTCTGGACCGTTTTGCTCATCCCTTACCTTTCAGGTGCCCCGATCGCGGAGGGGTCAGGCGGGCCCCTTGAGCAAGTACCAGGAGAGGAGTAGTAGAGGATAAAAGCTTATGTTTATGTTTTGTTTGATGTTTGAGAACCTTATTTATATAGTTTCAATCACATGTTTGTTTGGATGACTGTATAACCTGTTGATCAGTTACATTTTTGGTTCGTTGTGCTTGTTCTAGTTTTGAACTTGTGAGCGGTTGGACGGGAAGTAGTTACTCCGCTTAAAAAAAAAAATATTGCTGCTATTCTGGTGCCCGATATCTATCTTTTGTAACTTTCTGAGGTTTTTCAGAGATAACGCGCCCGTAACGGGACGGGGCGTTACAGTTTGGAATCACCACACTTTCTCATTTGAAAACAACACTTATTCTGTTGTTGATATTTTAATAAATAATTGATGGACTTTTCGAGAATGTGAAAGAATAATTAATTATATAAATTTACAAATCATGAAGTAAATATTTGAATATTTTATTGAATATTTACATCACTTTTTTAAAATTTGAAAATAATAATTTCGTAGTCACATCTAAAGTTTTATTTATAGGCTCTCATTTTCAGAACAAGAGCCAGTTTTTTTTTTTTTTTTAGATGCACTATTTAAGTGATTAAGTGATGAAATGATAAAAACTAAATACTGTAATTACTATATTTTCTTTAAAGTTCAGATCTAGGTGATACACAACAAGAAGAGGTTTGGTGGATCTTAGGGTTTTTTTTTTCTTCCATTTTCCTTTTTTATGTACTATTAGATAGTGGGTTTTACAATGGATGATAGATGGAAGTATGGAACATCAGGTAAGCTATTTGATTGTTTAAAGTGGGCAATAGAGTATATTAATCAGATTTTCACAACAAAGTTGTATGATTATAATTCCTACTTCTTCCATTCTAATTTTTACCAAAAAGGACAGTAACATTTGCATTTCAAAATTATTCTTATTTTATAAAATAGTAGAATTAATAAAATTGAAAAATCTAATAGAAAAAAGAATGAGATTGATAAAGTTTTTAGGGTTTTTTGTGATTTTTCTGATATTTCAATGTTTTTTTATAGAATTCAGATTTTGTACTAAATAAATTTATGAATTGTAATAGATGATACATATCATTATGGGATATTAGATAACATGAATTTCATATTAGATGTTTCCTCGTATTGATCTTCTATTTTCCAAAGTTTTTTAGACAATTTTCAAAATTTTAGGATATATATTATTTATATCAAAGTTTTGTCTCTTAAGAATCTAATACTTCATAAAATGATATTTTTTAAATAAAAATATGCTAGACTTTCTACTTTTTCATATTTTTTATATTTTTTTAAAAAATTGAAAATAAGAGAGAAAGTCTATATCGTTATATATATGCGTGACAAAGAGTTATAGACATCATCGATACGTACAGGAAACCATTTTTTTTACCACTTGGCCACAATGGGTACCAGCCCTAATTATATTCTATATTATATTTTTATTATTTTTATAAATATTATATTTCTGTGACATTTTCCCGCTAGTTTATCGATAAGAATCAAAGAAATTGAAAATATACCGATATTATCAATCACCGGTAATATCTCGATAACGGCATTTGCGACAATGATTTTATCCACTCGACCAATTATTGGCATCTACTCACCCAAATTAGGATATCAATGGCTAAGGTTTGGTGGGCACGGTTTCGAGGCTGTTCTTGGATGTTTGGCTTCTATTTCTAAAATTATATTTTAATTTAAAAGAAGGGATCTTCTGAAAGTGGGTTTAATTTTTTAAGAAGTTTTTATTATTTTTATATTAATAATATTCAAATTTCTTGTTTTGTAAAAGCCTTTCTTAATTCTTACTCAAATTATTCAATCCAAATATACAGTTGAGATTCAATGTAATATTTTCAAAATTGAAATCGAGTATAGTTGTTGTCCACTCAAACGTGAAAACTGAAAAGGGCCCACAAGATGAGTTAAAATATAAAAAAATAAATTGCATGTTGAACATTTTAATAATCTAATTTTGAGATATTAGATGATTTTATTTTATATTTTAAAATTTAAATATTGCTATTCATTTTAATTTTATTAGGGCTAAAACATGGGTTTGATAAAGTCGGATTTTAATAAATCCATTTCAACCCATGTACAAATTGATTGAATTCGACTCGACCTGAATGGCAGACACTAAAGTATATTTATAGATTGAAGGATATTTTTATTTTTTAGGGAGGCTAACTTCAAATCCCTGACTTTCAGATAAGAACATTGTAAGTTAAGAGGGTTTCATATCTTCTTGGCTTTACAATTCTACTATTTTTTTTATTTATTTATGCCTCAACTGTGAGAATGAGAAAAATTAAGTAGGCTCTGCATCAAATTGGTGTTTGGTTGATTTTGAGTTGAGGTTCTATCGATACCTCTCTATATTTTCAAGTGACCATACGAAAAACATTACTATTTATAGTCTTTTGGATTAAGATAGCAAATTAGCACTGCTCAATATAAAAAAGATACGATAATAATACATACACATCTCGGACTAAATATGGTGAATTCACATTAGTTAGACTCTTCAAAAATTGAAGACATAAACACTTAAAAAATAAAATTAGAATAAAAATAAAACAGAGCCAAGAAGGACAGTAAAAAATAAAATTAGAATAAAATTAGAATAAAAATTAGAATAGACTCTTCATCTTGATCACCACTTGTTTTCAAGGTTTTTGCCCAAAGGTTTGACTTGGGGATCCCTTGCGAGAGGTGATGTAACCCATATAGGCGGCGATAACATAGGATGAAATCTGTTCAAGGGAAGAGGTTGGGCAATTCTTTCTTCCATGTCAAAAATGCCTAAATCTTGGCATCCAAATTGCTTAGATAGAAAATGCCTATCTAGATAATCATCAGTAAAATATATGCAGTTTGGTTTGCATTCAGGAAAATCACTAGCCTTGACAAGCATAGAGGAATTATGACCGATGCACATTATTTGGTCTCCCAGGCTCTTAACATCCAAGTAGGTCTTGGATTCTAAACATACCTCGAAAACGAAAAACTCAAGGGTCTTCTGAGGAGCGTCATCTATCAATCTACGTCCCTTCTGACTATAAACATTTGGTCCGTGAAAGGATCCACAACTAAATAATTGATGTTCAGCGGACAATTCCTAAACTCTTTAAGAGTGAGTGGTTCGATCTTATGAATAGGGCCCTGTGAAAAGGACTAGATCAGTGCACAACACGTTGGCAAGGCCTGTACAATTCAGCCCACTTAGCTGGACGATCTGTATAACTCACCTAACTGTGGGTCGTTTAAAAACCATCCCCCAAATAGATTTAAATCCGTAGATTAGCCACAATGGCTAATTTATGTCCACCTCCACTCCAGATAAATTGTAACATCTATATAATTCAATCTCAGTATATTTGATAGAATATTATATAAATATAAAGTATTTAAAATTTCACTATCAAATGATAATTTAAATTATATAAATTTTGCCTTTTAAATTTTAATGTATTAATGTTATTAATTTTTAAAATTTAAATTAAAGAACAGAATGATCAAATATGAGTGAAATTTATACAATTTCTTGTTCTTTAATTGAATATTAAATTAAAGTCATCAATTATTTATTAAAATTGAATTCAAGTTTCTATCGGTCGGTACATATTAAAAAAAAAAAAGGCCTTTTAGTGTATCCATGATCACTGCTATTCAAGAAAACACTTCTCTAACGAACCATTCCATTTAGTGCATTCATGTTATTTGTGTGGAATTATATTCTACCAATATCATATTACTTTTATCAAATCATTTTTCTCATCCTCATGGGTCAACCTTCAGACTTCTTTGTCACTATTTTGATATTATCAAAACATCATATTCTTGTATTTCATACTATAAGATTAAATCGTCAAACAATTATTTATGCAATTAACAAAAACCAAATTGAAAGATAGAAAAAATAGGTTGACTCATTTGTGAAGCCTCCCTGAGATTTTTAATTACAACCATGATATATAATTCTTACTTCCTCCATTCTAATTTTTACCAAGAAGGACAGTAACATTTACATTTCAAAATTATTCTTATTTTATAAAATAGTAGAATTAACAAAATTGAGATATTTAATAGAAAAAAGAATGAGTTGTCAAACGTGTCTCTCATGGACTTGTAATTTAATGATCAAAGTTTGTAAAATTAGATGACTCGTTCTATTCAAAATCATTTAACGATAGTCAAATCAAATTTTACAAACAATCCAAGTAAACTTATCTTAAAAGGGCAGTTTTAAGGAGATTTGAGTACTCATTTTGAATGGGAAAACTATATACTTGCTATAGGATGGAACCCAATCCGACCCTAGCCATTAACCCGAGATATCGGTCTGGCCCACAGTCGAAATTGATTTTTTTTTTTTTAAATGTGATATTTAATGATATCGGCCAATATCTGGCAAATATATAGGCCAATATGATGAATGAATTGTAAAGGTCCAGCCCAAAAATCCGAACTTAAAGCTCAGCTCAGAAACATACAGTATGCTTTGGGCCCACCCACACGGAGGCCGCACATTTTTGGCACTGGGCCTGATCCAACATACAGGCCCAAAACACGTTTTGTTGGATAGGAGGGGAGTGGACACTTATAAACCCTCTCCATTTTTCCTTCATTTCCGATGTGGGACTTCAATCCTGCATCCACACGCCCATGCAGCTGTTCGCTGTCAGTCGAACTGATAGTGACACAAATTCTCAATTTTCTCTGCCTTTGGGCCTCCGGGCTGGGACTATTACATGTATGGCTAATACTTATCGTATCGGCCGATACATATCAAGTTTAAAAACACGAGATGTATCGGCTGATATGATATGTATCGGCCGATATTTGATGCCATAGGTGGGCCTAATAGGGAATTAGCTTAACTATGGGACCATGTATTGACTAATGCATATCAATTAGAGATTTAATGTCTAATGATATATTTCAGATTTATTTTGGTCATTAATTATTCAAAGATACATGATAGTTTTAGAAATAGATAGACTATAGCGTAACATAAACACAATTAACCACACTAAAATATTCAAGATTTAAATGCTTAATTGTACCTATGCATTGAAACATATGGGCCTAACTCTAGCTTGATCATTGTACGTATGCATTGATGCATATGGGCCTACCACTAGCTTCATCAGGCCTCGCCGTCAATACGAAGACTCAAGCGGAACCTATGCCTAGAAAAGCCTGATTACCATAAGCTCAACCATGATATTGACGTGTTAATCCATAATAGTGACCTTATCTTGAGCCCAAGCTCAACAGAAGGCAACCAAGGCCTTGAAACAAATTGGGTTGGCCCAGGTTGCCTGATATCAGCCATTAGTGCCATTGCCACATTTATCAATTTTCATAGAAACTGTTTCTATCAGGCGTCGAAAATTCGGCCTGGCCGATAAATTTCTCTCTCCTTTTTTTTTTTTGGGTAAGTGTCGGTATTTTTTTCTGAATTAAAAAATAAATAAAAACCCAAAAGGAAACTTTTTTTTTTTAAAAAAAAAAATTTGAAAACGTAAATATCGGCCAATATTTGGGCCGATATTGATCCGATATCGGCCGAGATATTGACCTGGTCTACCACCATTTTGATTTTTTTTTTAAAAAAAAAGAGACCGATATTATACTTCTCGGCCGATATCGGACCTATATATATCGCCGATATATCGGCCATATCTGCCTAGAAGTAGTTCGTACGACCGATACAAATATGTATCGACCCATATAGATCGGCACTGAAAAACCGATATATATCGGCCGATAGGTTCCATATCAGCCGATATCTGTACCCTTGGTTTCTATTATATTTTTAATGGACCAGTATGTTGATTTTATGTGAAGATCCAATGGCCCGATATAAAAAGGTGATGGTAATGTTGCAACTCTAATGGGCCTAGTTGAGGCCTAGCTAAATCATTCTGGATCCCATCCAATTTATGTTTATAAGGCTTAAGCCTCGGTTTCTGGTCGACTTTAATGCTATGATATTTTAGTTTATGCATAATTTTATAATAAAGCAGTATAATATGATATGATTGTAATAATCATGAAATAGGCTTTGAGGCCTTATCAAGCCTCAATACTAATAGTTTTTGAGCTGGCTTGGGCCTTGGAAGTATGTATGCCTGGGCCAACCTAGTTTGGCATTGGACCTTAATTCTTAGGCTAGAACAGAGGTAATAAAAATGGTTGATACGAATTGTATCATCTGTACAAAAATAAATGAGGCCAATACGGGGCACTTAGCACTTATTTGATCCCGCGGTGTCCCACAGGAAAATTCAAAAAAAAAAAAAAATTGACTAATCTTACATTGGGTGTGATTTTAAAAAGGCTTATAAGTAAGTACTCCAAGTATGAATGGTATTTGACTATTCCAATTTTTTTTCCTTTAAAATTTGTCCGTTCTAAGTTATTTTCATCAATTTTTTAATTTTTTGCTCTAATATGATCTTCATTGTTATTTTTTTTTGTGAAAATAATTTAATGAATTGATATTGAGTGTTATGGAATTAAATAGAAATGCCTTAAAGTAATTGATATAATTTGTAGTGTGTTTGTTTCATTTTTCAAGGTTTTTTTTTTTTTTGAAAAGTTCATGAAATTTGAGTTTTTTAAGATAATCCCGTTTTAAAATTCCTTGTGGAAAAAATTAATGACATGAATAAATATATTTATGAAATGAAATGAAGAGCCTTTAATATGATTGATATAGTTTTTAGAGTTTTTTGTGATTTTTCTAATATTTCAATTATTTTTTATAGAATTCAGAGTTTCTACTAGAATAAATTAATGAATTCTAATAGATGATACATATCATTATGGGATATTAGATAACATGGATTTTATATTAGACGTTTCCTCGTATTCATTTTCTATTTTCCAAAGTTTTTTGGACATTTTTCAAAATTTTAGGATATGTTTTATTTATATCAATGTTTTGTCTCTTAAGGATCTAATACTTCATGAAATGATGTTTTTTAAACAAAAATATACTCACGCTAGACTTCCTACTTTTTCATATTTTTTATATTTTAAAAAAAAATAAAAATAAGAGAGAAAGTCTATATATGCGTGACACATAGTTACAGACATTACCGGTAGGTACAGGAAACCATCTTTTTTACCACTCGGCCAGATTGGGTACCATGCCCTATGTTTGAGAAGTAAAACTGGCACTCTGTATGAAAAAAAAACTCTACAAGCGATTTTGTCTATTTGTGGTGGACCTGACAACCATTGTTAATTTATTTATTATGAAAAATATAAATATTTCTAATAATTTAACTTTTATTCTCAAATTTATAGAATTTTCTAAAAATACTAATCGAACAGACCCACTGTCAAAATGATAGATGGGCGATTCTTTTTAAAAAAATAAATTAAAGTGGGTATCTCTACCTCATATTAGATGTGAGACTAATTCAATGAATATATGAAATCACTCGCTAGTCCTTTACTAACAGTCAAAGAAGAGTCAACCTAAGACTTCTAATTTAATCTAATCTTAAAAGTTTAGACCAATTAAACTATCTTTAAATTACCGAACTGACTTTTTTTTCAATTCAAGATTAATCTCCAACTCTCCATCATAGCTGATTTTGTTTTTTCACTTAATATTTTTCGCAAGATCAAACTACCCATCTTCATTCAATGCTTACGATTAAATTGATTTGGGCCGTAAAATCCCAGTTAGGACTTCCTACTTTTATCCAATGTCACAAATATCGGTGATATTTTCAAATTTACTAAGTTTATATCGAAAAAAATACAAATCGCCGTTAATATCTAGAGATTTATTAGTATTGCAAAAGTTCCCGGTAAATTCTGTATAAAATTGTGTTAAAATGCGATAAATGATATTATCCTGATAAATTCAGGATAGTTTTTTTAATATGTTCATTTATTATATTTTTATTTTTAAATATTATATTTCTGTGACATTTTCATTTATTCACTTGGGTCCCGTCAAGTCGGATTTTAATAAATACATCCCGACACATGTCAAAATTGATTGAACCCGACTTGAACTGAATGGTTGACCGTAGATTACATTTATATATTGAAAGATATTTTTATTTTTTAGGGAGGCCAATGACTTTCAGATAAGAACATTGTAAGTTAAGAGCGTCAGATATCTTCTCAAACCAATATTTGCTTTATAATTCTACTATTTATTTTTTTATTTGTGCCTCAACTATGAGAACGAGAAAAATAAGTAGGCTCAGCATCAAATTGGTGTTTGGTTGATTTTGAGTTGAGGTTCTTTTGAAACCTTTTTCTATGTTTTCAAGTGACCATATGAAGAACATTACTATTTATAGTCTTTTGGATTAAGATATCAAAGTAGCACGGTTTAATATAAACAAAAATATATTAAACAAATATGGGTATAGCTCAACTGGTTGCCTCCAGCCACAGGAAGCAGGAGGTTAGTATGCCTTAGGGGTAGTGGACTCACTTGTGGTGGTTTTACGCGAGGTATCCCGCGGTTTCCCACACGTAAATTCAAAAAGAAAAAAAAATTATATATATATATATATATATATATATATATATATATGAGACATGAAAAAATAATAATAATCTAAACATAAGAACTTATATGCATGATGAAATACTAAGATTAATGTTTTATACAAAATAAAATAAGTTAAGGCAGTGGACAATCAATAGTGAAATAATTGTTTTATGAATGATGAATTAAGATCAAGTAAAAAATTGATCACATATCCAATATATAGATAATAATACATACACATCTCAAACTAAATATAATGAATTCACATTGGCTAGGCTCTTAAAAAATTGAAGACTAAATACTTAAAAATAAAATTAGAAGGGGAAAAAAAAAAAAAAGCCAAGAAGAGGTGGGTGGTTCATCTTTATTACCGCCTGCTTTCAAGGTTTTTGTCCAAAGGTTTCAATTGGGGATCCCTTGGTCTAACCCATATAGGCGGCGGCATTGTAGAATGAAATCTGTTCAAGGGAAGAGGTTGGACAGTCCTTTCTTCCATGTCAAAAATGCCTAAATCTTGACATCCAAATTGTTTCCTCACAAAAAGCCCATCTGAATAATCATCAGTAAAATATATGCAATTTGGTTTGCATTCAGGGAAATCACTAGCCTTGACAAGCATAGAAGAGTTATGGCCAACGAACATTATTCGATCTCCCAATTTCTTAACCCGCAAGAAGGTGCTGGATTCTAAACATACCTCGAAAACGAAAAACTCAAAGGTCTTATGAGGAGTGTCCATCATTACGTCTACATCTTCATCTATTACGTCTTCATGCCTTTTTCTGACTACAAACATCTGATTCGTCCAAGGATCCGCAACTAAATAATTGATGGTCATCGGACAATTCTCAAACTCTTTATGAGTGAGTGGTTCGATATTGGGAATGGGGGTATCAATGTGGCAGAGCCAGATGCACCCTAAATAGTCAAGGGCATAAATCTTTCCCTTGTGAAATAGAACATCGTCAATCGTAGTGATGCGGATATGCCATCCATTGAGTAATTGCTCACCCCCCCTCAAAGACAATATCCCCAAGACAGCCCTCTGATGGCGGAGGCCTTGTTACAAAGTCAGTCTAGCGTTCGTCTCCAACTTTGCAGAAACCCAATGAATTGATGCCGTAGATGACCATAACTGTACTCTCATCCGGTGAAACAAAGGCCTTTATAATTTGTATGTCACATAGTTCTTTCGGTGAGTAGCCCTCAGCGACAAACGGTTGCCAAAGAAAAGTGGATTGATGGGGGAGATGGAATAAGATCCTTCGCCATGGATGGAAGATTTGGACGTTCTGGTGCTCATCCACTGTCACCCACCAGCCATTATCAGAAGATTCACAACACCTCTTTCCACAGATCCCAGGGAGATGGGTGGTGTACATACTGCTGTCAGTAGAACAACTCAGGAAATCACGTTGATCTGAACCGGTGAGGTTGTCTTCAGGCAACATCATCAGCCATGGCAATTGGTGACCTGCGCTACCGCCCCAATCCCTCGAAAAAGAGTGCCATGACTTGCACACGGCTCCACAACAAACGGTGTCCGACATCGAACTTTGATTGAATATTAGTTCGAGAATATCTTCGTGGAGTTGAGACCAATCCGTCATAGTTGTATATCATAAACAAGAAAATAGCAGATGCTACCTGTTAGGTTGGCTCTCTCTTTCTCTACCTGGGGTAAACCTGTAGAATAACTGCTTAATGTCTATTCCATTAACACTAGTATTTATACTCGAGATCAGCGGCTGGGCCGGCGGCTGGTCGGCAAAAGGAGCAGAGAATCGGCAACAAGGGAAGCCGAAGAGGCAAAGCCGAGCAGATCAGCACAGATCAGCGGCTGGGCCTATTGATGTTCGGAAAAAGGAGCAGAGATCGGAGATTTCCCGCAGGAAGACGTAGAGGCCGGCGAAGGGAGCAGCGAGTAGAAGGCGCAGGCAGCGGAGGGCGGCACAGGTGCAGTCTTCAAACGAGATCTGGATTTCAGATTTGGTTCGTTGCCAGAAGGGAACGGCCGGAGTGACAGGTTGCACAGAGAAGAGGAAGATCAGGGCCGGTGGTGTAGAGATCTGATCGGCGATGGCGGACGGCACTGAAGAAGAAGGTCCGGCCGGGCAGTGAGCGGCGTCTGTAAAGAGGGCAAATCCGAAAAGGAAGGGCTGCAGGATGGCAGTTGCAGGCGGATCTGAGGAGATCTGGAACAGGGGGCCGCCGGAAACAGTGGTAAGCGGGATCGATGGACAGCTCCGGCGGGATGTAACGGCAGCGGCCGGAAGAAAGCGGCAGTGCACTGGACACCCACGGGAAACGAAGAAACGGGGCAGGGAAGGAGAGGGAAATAATTAGAGAAGGAGGAAGGTCTCATGTAGATTAACTGCTTAATGTCTATTCAATCAATTACAATCCCTTGATTAGGGAGAGGAAATATTCCAATTGACATGTGTGCTAATAAAATCAACAACCTCGTAACTAAATTAAGAATGTAATGATATTACAACTGAAAAACATTTTTAAATATTTGATTTTAATGATCATTTTCTTTATTTATAACTATTTTAGTGTACTTTAAATTTGTACAATTGAATTTTTATAATCCTTAAAAGTAAAGAAAAAATAAAATAAATAATTTCTCATGCGAAGGTTATGATTGAAAATTTACATCAAATCAGGAAGATCTAATTCACAATGGATAATTTGTGAGGAGAATGCTAACCGAAGATGGCTGAGCTATAAATTTCTCGTAACTCGATTTAAAAAGGAAAAATATTTTATGTTAATTTAGAGTCTATTTATGTTACAAAAGAATATAAGGAATTGAACCAATGTACTATTGTGAAAAGAAATGATCGAAAACCCAAACAAGGCCCTTATGTAGACTGCAATATCAGGCCCTGTGAACAGGACTAGATCAGTCCACAACACGTTGGCAAGGCCTGTACAATTCAGCCCACTTAGCTGGAGGATCTGTATGACTCACGTAACTGTGGGTCGTTCAAAAACCAGCCCCCAAAGTAGATTTAAATCCTTAGATTGGCCACAATGGCTACCTCCACACCAACATTTTGGACCAAACTGGATTTGTTCTAAGACTTTACAAAAAAAAAAAGTCACAAATAAGCGTTGAATCGTATTTTTAAAATCTGTAAATTCGGCTTCAAAACTGGGATTAAATCTTTTAAATTAAGCAATCAACTGAACTGATATTAAAACCCATACAGAAAAATTCCAATTTTCAGTTCTAAACTCACCAAGTTGGCATTTTCGGCTCTAAATTTGATTCAATTAATCTACACGACTGAAAGAGTATGGCATACCTGGCTTGTGGTGAGTTAAATTTCAATCCTTGATTAGAATTGCTGCAAACTGGGCCTGGGCCTGGGCCTGCTTCATCGAAACACTTCCAGTTGTACCTAGTCAATCAATTCAGATTTCTACTGATATCTTCCCAAGCATATGCTATGGAGAGAACTAAAAATTTATTCACTAATTTGACTCTTCCAAACTTAAATAAACAACTAAACCGACTTCTATCCAAGCTTTGAAGCCGACCCTCCAATGCCAATTTTAAATTACATACCTATTTTGGAAATAGAAAAAATATAGAAACTTCCTACTAAAACTATTAAACTATTTGACCTTCAAAACCTATCCAATCCTAATAAAATAAATAATCTAAACAAAAAGGGAAACAAACTAATATTCCAAGTTACACACGTCCTTGGTATTCAATTTTTGTTGGGACTCTTTAGTCTTCAACCATGAGTCTTGCACATTTGAAATCCTTTGTTGGGTCTATAATTGACTGCACTAAGTTTTATTTTATTTTATTTTTTTATAAAAATTTAACTGAATCAAAACTAGTAAATAGAATAGTAAAGACTCACAATTGGCTGAAATCAACGGTCCCAATTGTACCAACGGCAGGACTGCCCCTTAAGCCTTAACCGTGCAGATGAGAGAAGGAGGTTCTGACTGGCTGGCCGGAGGTTGTGAGAAAGCAGGACGGAATCGCTGGCAGGGACTGCAGCCAAGGTCGAAACAGCAGTCAGCAGGCCGGTCTGCTGATTGTAAGGGTGTCGCTGGAATAGAAGACGAGAGAGGAAACATGAGAGACCGATTGATTTTTTTTTTTTCATGGTTGCTAATGTGGAAACGAGTAAGGTCGGCTAGGGTTGGATCGAGAGAGAGTTAGATAGCAGTTAGGATTAGGATTGGCAATGGGTCTTACGCTTAGGAACTGGGTCGAGTAGCTGGGTTTGATTTGAATTATTCTTTTCATTTTTTTTTCACTTAGGCCAATTAATTCTATTAATTAACCGATTATAATAGTTATGGCATATAATTTAAAATCGAGAAAGACACTACAATTTAGAATAATCGACAAAAAATCATTAGTCTAGTCAAAATAAAATTTTAATTTTCAAAATCGAGGAATTTCCAAAAATCAATGACCGATCATCAAGGGGGAGACTTATCTAGGTTTCTATGTTCTTCAAGTGTATATAATTAAGGAGAATATGTATACAAAATTGAAGACCTAAAAATTCAATTTCTAGATTTTTTGTGAATTTCCTAGGGTTGAAATTCGAGTCGAGTCAGCTAAGGTTTTAACAAACCCAACCCAACTCATGTTAAAAATGATTGAACCCGACTCGAATTACTCAACCTGACACGATCCAAATTTCTGACTCGAGTCAAGAGAACAACACAAGAGATTCTATCTATTGTGTGGCTCATTAAATTATAAATCCATACTCATAAAGACAATATCAAACTATCATTTAGATTCACATCCAACCAAGACCACCGTGGATCTAAACACCATTACTAATTTCTTATAAATATTTCTAATAAATTAACTTTTATTCTAAAATTTATAGAATTTTTAGCCAACATAATTCTTACTCTTCCATCGACTTAAAATACCATTTGTCAAAATAATGGATGGGCGATTCTTTTTTTTTAAAAAAAAAAAAAATTAATGTGGATATCTCTACCTCACGTTAGATGTGAGGCTAATTCAATGAATGTATGAAATCACTCGTAAGTACCGCCTATCATGTTAGTCTAGTTAAAGAAGAGTCAATCTAAGACTTCTATTCTAATCTTAAAAGCTTACACCTCTATTTTTTTTTTTTTTCAATTCAAAATTAGTCTCCACCTGTCCATTATAGTTGATTTTGTTTTCTCACTTAATATTTTTCTCAATGATCAAACTATCCTTCTTCATTATGCTTACGATGAAATTGATTTGGGCCATTGGATTTCATCGTCCCAATTAGCACTTCCTACTTTTATCCAATGTCGTAAATATCAATGATATTTTCAAAATTACCATAGTTTTATCGGTAAAATACCAATTGTCGTAAATATCCCGAGATTTATCAGTATTGTAGTAAATTTCGGACAAATTCTCGATAAAATTATGTTAAAAATACGATAAATGATAATATCCCGATACATTATTATTTTTATAAATATTATATTTCTGTAAGATTTTTCCACTAATTTCTCGATAAAAATTCAAGAATTTGATAATATATATCTTGATATTATCAATCGCCGTTAATATCTCGACAACGGTATTTGTGACAATGCTTTTATCTAATGGACTAATTATTGGCATGTACTCACCCAAGTTGATATATCAACGACTAACGTTTAGTGGGCACGGTTTGGAGGCTATATGATCTCCATTTATGCAATTGGATCTTAGATGTTTGGCTTCTATTTTTGAAATTTTATTTTTAATTCAAAAGAAAGGATCTTCATAAAGTAGATTTAATTTTTTAAATTTTTTTTATTATTTTTATATTAAAAATATTCAATTTTCTTGTTTTGTAAAAGCAACGATAGAGATAGAGATAGAGATAGAGATAGAGGAGAGTCAAGAAAGACGTAGCTGTCCAGAGACGTGGGATCTTCGCTCGAGAGATTGCTCCAGAGAAAGAGTCATGCAGTGAGAAATAATCAGGGCCTTCCATAAAAGCCTTAGCTTTAATTTTTAATTTTCTTTAGATTGCTCCAGAGAAAGAGTCATGCAGTAAGATTTTTTTTTTTTTATATTTTTAAAAGTAAATTTCTTTTGTTAGTTTTTGTGCTTGATCTTCTCTTATCACAACTAAATTTAAGTTTTTCATGATTTATCATCTATTAGAATTATTTTTAAATTATCTATAGGATAATGATCGGTGCACCTCCCTTAAAAGGAAAAGTCTATTTTGCCCTCTCTTTTTAAAAGACGAAAGAGAGAAGAAAAAAAAGTAACGGTAATATAGTATTTTCCTTTTAAAAGTGATCATGGTGCATGGATCATTACCCTTATCTATAGGGTAGGGATCCTCCTACGGGCATTTTGTGTAACGAGACACGGGTTTTAATGTATTCCTCATGACTAAGTCGATGAGAAGTGACCCAATGGAGAGTGGCCCAGAGGGATTTGAACATAAATTGAACTTCAGATATTCCTTCATGAGGAGAGTTTCTTAACCGTCGGACCAACTCCTTTAAGTTATTTCTCATATCTTTATATTTGATAGAACAAATTATAATTAGTTGGACTTATCAAATGACTTGAATATCAATATAACGGAATAAGATAATTCCAAGACAAGTTTTGCTCATTTTTTTTCAATATTTTTCGTGACCAATATCTAATTATAGACCTCTCTATGCAGTCTGACTTTATGTGGATCACACATGTTTTTAGAGACTACAAATTTTAAATATTAAAATAATAGATTAAAGTGATCTAACATTTGAAAAAAAAAATACTTTATTAATGTAATCAATATAATTTTTGTTAAAACCTCATTTTCCCATATAAATCTTTTTAATAGAACTAATTATTAAACATCATGTGGATTTCGTGCTTCTATGTTAATAATTACTTTTCACGAAAAACATAATTATATATTCTTACAATTGATGATAAATGAAAACACAAACCGGCATATGAGGGTGTTTATTAGGCAAATAAATGGAGATTAGAGGAAGCATGATTAGGCGCACATAACTATAATGAAGAGAAAATTAAAAAGAAATTTAGTCTCATTCATTTTTACTATTTTTCATGCTTCTATGTTAATAATTACTTTTCACGAAAAACATAATTATATATTCTTACAATTGATGATAAATGAAAACACAAACCGGCATATGAGGGTGTTTATTAGGCAAATAAATGGAGATTAGAGGAAGCATGATTAGGCGCACATAACTATAATGAAGAGAAAATTAAAAAGAAATTTAGTCTCATTCATTTTTACTATTTAAAACATTTTAAGAATTAAAATTAGATTTTGAAATTATTAAGGTTTGATCAACTTGAAAAATATAACTTCATACACACAGAGATACCCCTAACTCCTGATCTCCACACAAAGGTACCCAAGGTAGAAAACCTCCAAGAGGTAACCTAAATTTTGAACTCTGCCATACAACAACATTTCATTACTACATTAAGTGGAAATATCCTCACTTCAACCTCATGCAAGTTCCCAAAACTCCACATTAGACTCCATAAAGCACCACTATACCACAATCACCATTTTAAATTAAGTTTGGGCTCATTCATAAGCATCAAAACCCAACATTAACAAGTTTCACCCTAATATACTCATTCATGCATTCTAACAACACATAGAAGGCAATAACAAAGGGAGGAACCCTCACTATTAACTTCTCCCTTATGAATTGTCTTTCTTCATGGATATACAATGGAAACTAAACACCAAAATAACCCCAATTACCATCTACTCAAGCATGCCAGTTCATTTTACTCATCATGATAACTTAATCATAATCAACATCACACATAACTCATTTTCAATATTAACAACAACTATATCAAGCCACA
Organism: Chimonanthus salicifolius; assembly: GCA_013350335.1. NCBI lineage: Eukaryota > Viridiplantae > Streptophyta > Magnoliopsida > Laurales > Calycanthaceae > Chimonanthus > Chimonanthus salicifolius. Next base: position 12,915,592 of record CM023538.1, on the reverse strand, counting down.
TCATAACAATTGATCCATTCAGACAATTTTACAAACACATTATGGGCAAGCATTGGGTTAGGAACCCTCACATAACCATTCACACTAAGTACATAATCCGACTACACATGCCCATAATCACAATGTACTCATTCAGACATTTATACAAACATATTATGGGCAAGTATAAGTTTAGGGACCCTCACCTCATAATTTGGGGGATCTACGCTTCCAACTTGTCGAGAAATGTTTGCTTCAACAGTGTCAATAGCTCTTCAACACATAAAGAGAACCATTACCACTCATATTGAGGCATAGATTCTAAGAAAATAACAAACCCCAACTCATTTTCCCTACTACTACTCTCTACCCAAAAAGGGGGCTCAATTCCCTCATCCATTCAACCCAACCCACAAATCTTTAACCCTCTCTCTCTTGATTAAGCCTCATTTCCATTCTATTTCACCTCATACTAACTCTAAACCACAACTCAGAGGGGATAAGAGTGAATATGGCACCTTACTAACCTCTGGAAGAAGAGAAACACTTGGATAAGGGTGTGGAAGAGGTGCTTAATCCGTCCAACGTGCATGCAAGGGACGACCTGACGGCTAGAGAGGAGAAGGAGAAGGGGCTTTGGGCTGGTTATGGGTCACCGCTGTGTTTGAGAGAGAGAGAAAGAGAGGATTAAAAGGATCGGGTCACTACATTTTTAATGGAAGTAAAATATATTGATTAGAATAACAATTTAAAATAATTAAAATTTGGAGTTTAAATAATATAACTTATTGTTACGATTAACTTAATTTTTGTGGATTAGTCAGTCGTACCGATCGACAGTAGTTCGTCAGCTTATATTTTCGTTCTTTATTTATTTATATCTTCCACTCTCATGAGTAGGGTTCTATTTTTCTCTCCTCTCACGCCCAGTAGACGTAAAAATCCTAGATTTCTCTCCTCTTGATTTTCCCTTCTCTAGTTTGGACGTTAGATGAATATGACGACGATAGTAGTGACATCAGAGGAAGATTCAGCGCTCTCCATTGTTCGATTTACTTCCGAACTTGCTTGGGCTGATGCAGGGCCGGAGGTTTGCTCTTCTCGCCTATGAATCCAATCCCACCAAGTACCTCTTTTTTCGTTTAGGTGCATGGAAAGAAAACTCCTTTCTTGAAAAAATATCCATGCTCTAACTAAAAATATTATTAATTGGGTTTCTAATTTTTATTATGAATAGATATTCTGGGTAAGGAAACTCTTTTATTGGAAAAGAACAAGGTTTTTTGGGAAGTTTCCCCTATTCTTTGAATGAATAAAATTGTGTACCATAAAAAAAAAAAAAAAAAAACAAGTTTTTATCAAAAAATTTAACTGGGGTTCGCAATTTTTGGTTAAAAGGTGTTTGTTTTTCTAGAAAGTTATTTCCTTTCCAGGCACTTGTTAGAATTCAATATTTTATGGTTAGGCTTTATCAATTTTTATTTTTATTTTGCCTTTTACGCTTGCTTCATAATTTGTGCTGATTTCGTACTAGTGATTCTTGACATGCATGTGAGTTTTACCTAAATGCAGTGGAATCCATTAGCTTTGGAGAGCATGTGATTTCATTAAAAAAAAAAACTCAAACTACTTAAAGTTGTTAGCTATTAATTTTATTTCACTATTTAATGATTAATAATGCACAAATTTGACTGAGTGTGATCTTATTGAACCCAAAACCTTCCACTAAGATGGTTTAACTCATGGATCAGTCTTTAAAACATTGGTGAGTAGTGATAGGTTTTAGTCAAATTCTTACAAAAATCCCTCGAATGGTCCAGCTTAGATATTTGCTGAAACCTCTTAAACCTAATATTTTAAAAACTGAATCGTTAATTACACCATTTTATAAATAAAAAGTTGAAATAAGTTAATTAAAGGGGTTTGCATTTTAATATGAGGTTTATAAAAAAATTCTTAATAAAATTAAATAAGACATGATTTTCAAAGCTATAAAAGTTTAAAATTTTAAAAATAATTAAAGACATATTAAAAGACATGATTTTATTGATTCAATTATGGTGATTTTGATATGTCAAATCTTTAAGTATTAATTTTCTTTCAGAGCTATTACATGAGAACAAGTATGTCCCACGTAAAGATACAAAATTAATAGCGGTTATTGTTAAATTGATTGAAAATCAATCTTTCAATTTAAAAAAATAGACTCTTTTTGTTTTTCTCTTTATTCCTTTCCTTAACTTATATTTACAGATTATTAATCTATACAACTAGAAAGATCGGAAATATGTAGGAACAAATAGAGGGATAGAGCCAGAATAAGATGGGAACAATTTCCCTATATTTAAGAGTGAATTAATGATAGAGATGTAAAAAAGAAGTGAACTAATGTGTCATAGACATTTTGGTGCATATGATCGGATAAATTTTCGACACAATCATTGAATTGCCGATACAGAGACTTGGTCAAATCAATACAATAACAATCCAACCAATTTTATAAATCCGAGTCCAAAGTCGAATTAAAAGTCAAGGCTCAAATCCAATTTAATAAAGCCCGAGTCAAAGTTGAGTTCAATGCCAAATCCAAATTCGGGCTTTGCTGAATTCAAGTCAAACTACGAATTTTACTGTGTTTGCATGCATTGATTGTTGCATTTGTTTCTTCTGTGTCTCTCACTCTCTCCATTGCATTTTTCATAACCCAGCACTACCAACGGCGGTTGCAGTGAGCGGAAGTAGCAGCCAGAGAGTGTAGAAGAGGGCGGCAGACGAGCAGAGGAGTAGTGCGAGCAGAGACTGGAAGCGATTGGGGCATGTGCAGCAGGCCAAACTGTCACAGCCAGCGACGGTGGAAACTTAGGAAGCAGTGGCAGTAAAGGGGGCCCATTCTCGATCCCTTTTTGATCGGCAGAGAGTTGTGGGCAGCAGGCTTCTCTCCCTATCCTCTCTCTTCTTCTGAAGATAGGCAGCAGCTTAGGCGAGTGAAGTCGAGCAGAGAGGGTTGGGACAGAGCACTGGGATTCATCATTATCATGTTTGTTTGGCTAAATTTTTAAACTCAGGTGAAGGGTGAAGTTGTATGATTTACGGGGTTGTTCACTTATTTCAATTCAACACTTTTGAGTTATTAATGTGAGATTTGTTTAATTTAGGATTGCAACTCGGGCAGGTCGGGTCGGGTTTCAAGAAATCCGACTCGACCCGAGTTTATAATTATGGAATCCGATCCGATCCGATCTGAACTGAATCCTCAATCCGAAATTCTCGACCCGACCCGACCCGACCCGACTCGAATTCTAATACAAATCTAAGAATTTGAAATAATGAGATTAATGCTTTAGACAAAATAAAATAAGTTAAGGTTGTGGACAATCAACTGTGAAATAACTCTTTTCTAAATGATGAAATAAGATCAAGTAAAAATATTTGACTAAATTCGAAAAAATGAGGTGTTCACGTTAATGTCATATCTATTACATACACATCTCGTACTAAACATGGTGAATTCACACTAGCTAGACTCTTCAAAAACTGAAGGCACAAACACTTAAAAAAATAAAATTAGAAGATAAAAAAAAAGCCACGAAGAAGTGGGTGGTTCATCTTTATCACCGTTTGCTTTCAAGGTTTTTGTCCAAAGTTTTGACTTGGGGATCCCTTGCGACGGGTGGTCTAACCCATATAGGTGGCGACAATGTAGGATGAAATCTGTTTAAAGGAAGAGGTTGGACAGTCCTTTCTTCCATGTCAAAAATGCCCAAATCATGGCATCCGAATTGTTTGCTCAGAAAATACCCACTTAAATAATCATCAGTAAAATATATGCAGTTTGGTTTGCATTGAGGGAAATCACTAGCCTTGACAAGCATAGAGGAGTTATGGCCAACGAACATTATTCGATCTCCCAAGCTCTTAACCCACATGAAGGTGCTAGATTCTAAACATACCTCGAAAACGAAAAACTCAAAGGTCTTATGAGGAGTGTCCATCATTACATCTACATCTTCATCTATTACGTCTTCATGCCTTCTTCTGACTACAAACATCTGATCCGTCCAAGGATCCACAACTAAATAATTGATGGTCATCGGACAATTCTCAAACTCTTTATGAGTGAGTGGTTCGATATTGGGAATGGGGGTATCAATGTGGCAGAGCCAGATGCACCCTAAACAATCAAGGGCATAAATCTTTCCCTTGTGAAATAGAACATCGTCCATCGTAGTGATGCGGATATGCCATCCATTGAGTAATTGGTCACCCCCCTCAAAGACAACATCCCCAAGACAACCCTCTGATGGCGGAGGCCTTGTTACAAAGTCAGTCCAGCTTTCGTCTCCAACTCTGCAGAAACCCAATGAATTGATGCCGTAGATGACCATAACTGTACCCTCATCCGGTGAAACAAAGGCCTTTATAATTTGTATGTCACGTAGTTGTTTCGGTGAGTAGCCCTCAGCAACAAACGGTTGCCAAAGAAAAGTGGATTGATGGGGGAGATGGAATAAGATCCTCCGCCATGGATGGAAGATTTGGACGTTTTGGTTCTCATCCACTGTCACCCACCAGCCATTATCAGAAGATCCACAACACCTCTTTCCACCGATCCCAGGGAGATGGATGGTGTACATACTGCTTTCAGTAGAACAACTCAGGAAATCACGTTGATCTGAACTGGTGGGGTTGTCTTCAGGCAACATCATTAGCCATGGCAATTGGTGACCTGCGCTACCGCCCCAATCCCTCCAAAAATAGTGCCATGACTTGCACACGGCTCCACAACGAACGGTGTCTGACATCGAACATAGATTGAATATTAGTTCGAGAATATCTTCGTGGAGTTGAGACCAATCCGCCATAGTTGCATAAACAAGAAAATAGCAGATGCAACCTTTTAAGGTGATGACTCTTAGGTTGGCTCTGTCTTTCTCTACCTGGGGTCAAACCAACAACCTCGTAAGTAAATTAAGAATTTAATGATATTTCAACTGAAAAACATTTTTAAATATTTGATTTTAATAATCCATTTCTTTATTCATAACTATTTTAGTGTCTTTTAAATTTGTACAATTGATTTTTTATAATCCTAAAAGTTAAAGAAAAAATAAAATAAATAATTTCTCATGTGAAGGTTATGATTGAAAATTCACATCAAATCATCAAATCATGAAGATCTAATTCACAATTGATAATTTGTGAGGAGAATGCTAACCGAAGATGTCTGAGCTATGAATTTCTTGTAACTCGATTTAGAAAGAAAAAATATTTTATGCTAATTTAGAGTCTATTTATGTTACAAAAAAATATAAGGAATTGAACCAATGGACTATTGTGAAAAGAAAGGATTGAAAACCCAAACATAGGCCCTTATGCAGACTGCAATATCAGGGCCTGTGAACAGGGACTAGATCAGTCCACAACACGTTGGCAAAGCCTGTACAATTCAGCCCACTTAGCTGGACGATCTGTATGACTCACCTAACTGTGGGTCGTTTAAAAACCAGCCCCCAAAGTAGATTTAAATCCTTAGATTAGCCACAATGGTTACCTCCACACCAACATTTTGTACCAAACTGGATTTGGCCTAAGACTTTACCCAAAAAAAAAAAAACAATCACAAATAAGCGTTGAATCGGGTTTTTAAAATCCTTAAATTCGACTTCAAAACTGGGATTAAATCTTTTAAATTCAGCAACCAACTGAACTGATATTAAAACCTATACAGAAAAATTCCAATTTTCAGTTCTAAACTCCCCCAGTTGGCATTTTCGGCTCTAAATTTGATTCAATTAATCCACACGACTGAAAGATTATGGCATAACTGGTTTGTGGTGAGTTAAATTTGAATCCATGATTTGAATTGCTACAAAATGGGCCTGAGACTGGGCCTGTTGATCGAAACACTTCCAGTTGTACCTATTGGATCAATTCAGATTGCTATTCATATCTTCCTAAGCATATGCTATGGAGAAAACTAAAAATTTATTCACTAATTTGACTCTTTCAAACTTAAATAAACAACAAAACTGACTTCTGATGAGTGCAAAATAAATACATATTTTACTCCTAATATTTTATCCACTCTTTAAAAAGAGCCTTGAATCGTAAAAATCAAGTTTTACCTATCCTAAATATTTCATCCACTCTCCTTGAATCTCTTAAAATAATGTCAATCATAAAATTATAACAAGATTAAAACAAAATCAAATTCTCATCATACATAAATTAAATAATTGGACGACCATGATTCTAAATAAATCCACCTCTCTTTTATTAATAAAATATAAATTAAGAATTATAATGCATTGAAATTTTGGATAAAAACAATACAAAAAGACTCATGGACTTTTTTAATTTATAACTGAATTTAATCACACTAATGAATTGAAGAAATTAAAGACAAAAAAATTGTACTATTTATTAATGAAACTAATTTACGCGATATGAATTAAAATAAAAGAAACTAATTAAAAAAATAAAATAAAATAAAATAAAACACTAACCAAAAGAAAGAACTCCAAAATTATCTAGTGCTGCAAGTTCTCCAAAAATCTCTGTCCAAATTCGAATGTTTCTGTAGCCCCAAGCGTCCTTTTATAATGGTTTGAGGGCGATAAATAAAGCAAGGCAAAGTGGGACCCATTCCAAGTCCAGCCGATGGCAGGTATTGCCGACCCTCTCTTCTTTTCTTTTCTCGTTTCTTTCTTATTCTTCACTCAGCTGCATCCTCCATTTTTTGTTTTTTCTTTCAGCCGCATATTCCCTGCTATTCTCATGCTTTCCTTTTCTTATCCTTACCGATCTCCACTTTGATTGGTTTCTTTTCTTATGCATCCACTGATTAGCAATACCCTCCTTCGATCCCAGCCTTCATTACAAAATATAAAAGGACACATGGGCGGCACGGGTAAACATGAAGGACGGGCCAGCTCATGCTCAAACTTTCTTCTAATTGAGGCTTGCTTCTCTCGATGAACTGCTGTCCCTCCTTTCTCTCTTCTTCCACGATTAAATACATCCAGCAAGTCTCTGCTGTCCTTATCTCTTTGCCCAACTCGTTTTTATCCAATCTTATTAACCTCTGTACTTAGTTAAAAGTATATTCCTCTTCTTACTGTTCTGGACATCGTCACCTCCTTGCTTCATCTCTTTTCACACCGAAACAGCTCAGCTGATTTCTAAGTTGCTTGGTCCATGAAAAGGTTGCTGTACCATGGTGTTCCACAAATCTGAGACTTGTGTGCTGATTGATAATTGCTCTGCTTTTTATTCTGCTTCTGGTTCCTGCCGATAACTCCACTAACAGCATCTCTTGTTGATCACTTGAGATGACAAGTTGACATCCAGCAGTAGATAACTGCACTTGTTTTACACGAGGGGTAGGAACAATGAACTCTCCAACAATCTCTTTACCACCACCATGTTTAGTCTTCCAACTTCACCACCACTTGACATTACTCGGTCCTCCTCTTCTTCAGTTTGATCGGTCAAAGCACACATAAATTGGACAGATTTCTTGCTCATCTTAATGCTGCTGTATTTCTCTTCTTGTTGTTTGGCTTCTCTGTGCTGTTGTTTCAATCCCGATTCTCATCTGTATTTTTCAAGTTAGCTGGGAATCTTCAGGTGCTGCCTTTTGTATTATCATCATTCAACAAGACACCTACACCAACAGAATAATCCTCTTATGTGCATTCTCAGTGGGCTTGCAAATGGGCTTGAGGTCCAAAATAACTCCTAATGAGCCCAAGCTTTATATTTAAGCATTTTTTCTGTCATCCTCACTTTTAAACCTGCAAAACACAAAATTATACTAATTAGATAAAATTAAATAAAATGAGATACTAACAATAATAAATTTAGGAGTAAAATATGTATTTATTTTGCACTCATCAACTTCTATCCAAGCTTTGCAGCCGACTCTCCAATGCCAATTTTAAATTACATACCTATTTTGGAAATAGAAAAAGTATAGAAACTTACTACTAAAACTATTAAACTGTTTGAGATTCAAAACCTATCCAATCCTAATCAAATAAATAATCTAAAACGAAAGGGAAACAAACTAATATTCCTAATTACACACGTCCTTGGTATTCAATTTTTGTTGGGACTCTTTAGTCTTTAACCATGAGTCTTGCACATTTGAAATCCTTTGTTGGGTCTTTAATTGACTGCACTAAGTTTTATTTTAATCTTTTCTTTTTATAAAAATTTAACTGAATCAAAACTAGTAAATAGAATAATAAAGACTCACAGTTGGCTGAAATCAAGATCTTCTAAGGACGATGGGTTTATAATGGGTCAACGGTCCCAATTGTACCAATGGCAAGACTGCCCCTTAAGCCTTAACCGTGCAGATGAAAGAAGGAGGCTTTGACTGGCTGGGCGCAGGCTGTGAGAAAGCAGGACGGAATCGCTGGCAGGGACTGCAGCCAAGGTTGAAACTACAGTCAGCAGGCCGGTCTGATTGCAAGGGTTTCGCTGGAATAGAAGACGAGAGAAGAAACGTGAGAGACCGTTTGATTTTTTTTTTTTTTTTTCATGGTTGCTAATGTGGAAACGAGTAAGGTCGGCTAGGGTTGGATCGAGAGAGAGTTAGATAGCAGTTAGGATTAGGGTTGGCAATGGGTCTTACACTTAGGAACTGGGTAGAGTAGCTGGGTTTGATTTGAATTATTATTTTCATTTTTTTTCACTTAGGCCAATTAATTCTATTAATTAACCGATTTAATAGTTATGACATATAATTTAAAATCGAGAAACACACTACAATTTAGAATAATCGACAAAAAACCATTAGTCTAGTCAAAACAAAATTTTAATTTTCAAAATCGAGGAATTTCCAAAAATCAATGACCGATCATCAAGGGGGAGACTTATCTAGGTTTCTATGTTCTTCAAGTGCATATAATTAAGGAGAATATGTATACAAAATTGAAGACCTAAAAATTCAATTTCTAGATTTTTTGTGAATTTCCTAGGGTTGAAATTCGAGTCGAGTCAGCTAAGGTTTTAACAAACCCAACCCAACTCATGCTAAAAATGATTGAACCCGACTCGAATTACTCAACCCGACACGATCCAAATTTCTGACTCGAGTCAAGAGAACAACACAAGAGATTCTGTCTATTGTGTGGCTCATTAAATTATAAATCCATACTCATAAAGACAATATCAACCTATCATTTAGATTCACATCCAACCAAGACCACCGTGGATATGAACACCATTGCTAATTTCTTATAAATATTTCTAATGAATTAACTTCTATTCTCAAATTTATAGAATTTTTAGCCAACATAATTCTTAGTCTTCCGTTGACTTAAAATACCATTTGTCAAAATAATGGATGGGCGATTCTTTTTTTTTTTTTTTAAAAAAAATTAATGTGGATATCTCTACCTCACGTTAGATGTGAGGCTAATTCAATGAATGTATGAAATCACTCGTAAGTACCGCCTATCATGTTAGTCTAGTTAAAGAAGAGTCAATCTAAGACTTCTATTCTAATCTTAAAAGCTTACACCTCTATTTTTTTTTTTTTCAATTCAAAATTAGTCTCCACCTGTCCATTATAGTTGATTTTGTTTTCTCACTTAATATTTTTCTCAATGATCAAACTATCCTTCTTCATTATGCTTACAATGAAATTGATTTGGGCCATTGGATTTCATCGTCCCAATTAGCACTTCCTACTTTTATCCAATGTCGTAAATATCAATGATATTTTCAAAATTACCATAGTTTTAGCGGCAAAATACCAATCGCCGTAAATATCCCGAGATTTATCAGTATTGCAGTAAATTTCGGACAAATTCTCGATAAAATTATGTTAAAAATACGATAAATGATAATATACCGATAAATTATTATTTTTATAAATTATATTTCTGCAACATTTTTCCACTAATTTCTCAATAAAAATTCAAGAACTTGATAATATCTTGATATTATCAATCGCCGTTAATATCTCGACAACGGTATTTGTGACAATGCTTTTATCTAATGGACTAATTATTGGCATGTACTCACCCAAGTTGATATATCAACGACTAACGTTTAGTGGGCACGGTTTGGAGGCTATATGATCTCCATTTATGCAATTGGATCTGAAATTATATTTTTAATTCAAAAGAAAGTTTTTATTATTTTTATATTAAAAATATTCAATTTTCTTATTTTGTAAAAGCAAGATAGAGATAGAGATGGAGGAGGGTCAAGAAAGACGTAGCTGTCCAGAGACGTGGGATCTCTGCTCAAGAGATCGCTCCAAAGAAAGAGTTATGCAGTGAGAAGAAATCAGGGCCTTTCATATAAGCCTTAGCTTTAATTTTTAATTTTCTTTATCGGAATGAGCTTTTCTTCTTTAATTTTCAATCACTCAGATTTAAGATTTTTTTTATATTTTTAAAAATCAATTTCTTTTGTTAGTGTTTGTGCTTGATCTTCTCTTATCACAACTAAATTTAGGTTTTTCATGATTTATTATCTATTAAAATTATTTTTAAATTATCTATAGGATAATGATCCGTGCACCTCCCTTAAAAGGAAAAGACCATTTTGCTCTCTCTTTTTAAAAGACGAAAGAGAGAAGAAAAAAAAGTAACGGTGATATAGTATTTTCCTTTTAAAAGTGATCATGGTGCATGGATCATTACCCTTATCTATAGGATAGGGATCCTCCCACGGGCATTTTGTGTAACGAGACACGGGTTTTTATGTATTCCCCATGAATAAGTCGATGAGAAGTAACCCCATGGAGAGTGGTCCAGAGGGATTTGAACATAAATTGAACTTAAGATATTCCTTCATGAGGAGAGTTTCTTAACCGTTAGACCAACCCCTTTAAGTTATTTTTCATATCTTTATATTTGATAGAACAAATTATAATTAGTTGGCCTTATCAAATGACTTGAATATCAATATAACGGAATGAGATAATTCCAAGACAAGTTTTGCTCATTTTTTTTCAATATTTTTCGTGACCAATATCTAATTATAGACCTCTCTATGCAGTCTAACTTGATGTGGATCACACATGTTTTTAGAGACTACAAAATTTAAATATTAAAATAATAGATTAAAGTGATCTAACATTTGAAAAAAAAAATTACTTTATTAAAGTAATCAATATAATTTTTGTTAAAACCTCATTTTCTCATATAAATCTTTTTAATAGAACTAATTATTAAACATCATGTGGATTTCGTGCTTCTATGTTAATAATTACTTTTCACGAAAAACATAATTATATATTCTTACAATTGATGATAAATGAAAACACAAACCGACATATGAGGGTGTTTATTAGGCAAATAAATGGAGATTAGAGGAAGCATGATTACGCGCACATAACTATAATGAAGAGAAAATTAAAAAGAAATTTAGTCTCATTCATTTTTAAAATTTAAAAAATTTTAGGAATTAAAATAAGATTTTGAAATTATTAAGGTTTGATCAACTTGAAAAATATAACTTCATAATTAATTAGATGAATATAATTTTTATAGTGTCTTATTTTATCGATAGACCTCTCTAATGCAAATGGAATAAATGTTGGATGCAAAATGTTTAATGATTAAAAAATATTTTTAGCAATAAAACATTTGAATACTTGAAATATATGGTTTTAGCCATCTAATAAAAGTCATTTTTGTTGGACTATATTAAAGCATAGTCTTTTCTATTTAAATTGATCTTTGTAATATGATTTTTTCTTATGGTGCGTCAATTTAAAAGAAATTTCAATTTTGTCGTTATATCTCTCACTTTCTCTCTTTATTTTTTCTCAAAAATAAGAGTAAAATTGAAATTTACTTTAAAGTCGGAGCACCACGAGAAAAACTTATAGTGCAAAAATCACTATCCTGATCTTTTATCAATGTTTTTAATGGAAGTAAAATATATTGATTAGAATAACAATTTAAAATAATCAAAATTTGGAGTTAAAATAATATAACTTATTGTTACGATTAACTTAATTTTTGTGGATTAGTCGGTCGTACCGACTGACGGTCGTCCGTCAGCGTATATTTTCTTTCTTTATTTATTTATATCTTCACTCTGAGAAGTAGGGTTCTATTTTTCTCGTTTGGATGTCAGACGAATACGACGACGATAGTAGTGACATCAGAGGAAGATCCAGCGCTCTCTGTTGTTCGATTTACTTCCGAACTTGCTTGGGCTGATGCAGGGCCGGAGGTTTGCTCTTCTCGCCTATGAATCCAATCCCACCAAGTACCTCTTTTTCCGTTTGGGTGCATGGAAAGAAAACTCCTTTCTTGAAAAAATATCCATGCTCTAACTAAAAATATAATTAATTGGGTTTCTAATTTTTATCATGAATAGATATTCTGGGTAAGGAAACTCTTTTATTGGAAAAGAAACTTTCCTTTCCGTGCATCCAGGGGCTTGTTAGAATTCGATATTTTATGACTAGGCTTTATCAATTTTTATTTTTATTTTGCCTTTTACTCTTGCTTCATAATTTGTGCTGATTTCGTACCGGTGATTCTTGACATGCATGTGAATTTTACCTAAATTCAGTGGAGTCCATTAGCTTTGAAGAGCATGTGATTTCATTAGAAGAAAAAACTCAAACTACTTAAAGTTGTTAGCTATTAATTTTATTTCACTATTTAATGATTAATAATGCACAAATTTGAGTGAGTGTGATCTTATTGAACCCAAAACCTTCCACTAAAATGGTTTAACTCATGGATCAATGCTTAAAACATTGGTGAGTAGTGACAAGTTTTTGTCAAATTCTTACAAAAATCTCTCCAACAGTCCAGCCTAGATATTTGCTGAAACCTCTTAAACCCAATATTTTAAAAACTGAATCGTTAATTACACCATTTTATAAATAAAAAGTTGAATCGATCGATTGATGCTATCGATTCGATTCATTATATGCATGCTACAGTAATTAAATAAAAAAAATCTTTAAAACTTTAACGTTATTTTTTAAGCATTGTGTATTTTCAAAATTTCTCAAATTAAATATCTGGACTAATTACGGTAGCATGATAAAAATACTTTAAGACTTTAAGGTCTTTTGACACCCTAAATATATTTTTGACACACCCTAGGGATACCCTTATTTGTAAAATACTGTGTTTTAAATATTTCGGAGTGTCAAAAGACCTTGAAGTCTTAAAGTATTTTTATCAGGCTATCGTAATTAGTCCAGATATTTAATTTCTCGAAATTTTGAAAATACACAGTGCTTAAAAAATAACGTTAAAGTTTTAAAGATTTTTTTTTATTTAGTTACTGTAGCATGCATATAATGAATCGATCGATCGACAGAATCGATTGATGCTATGAATCGATCGACGGAATCAAATCCCCATTTTACCGATCCATTCTTCCGCTCCTGGAATCGATCGATCGATGCGAAAATGCACTGCAAAATCGATCGATCGATTCCACGTAGAAAGGGCAAAATGATAATTTCCAGTGAAATTTCCGAATTCGGTGTCTCAGGTTTTTACGGTATCTATATGGGCTCCCAATAAGATGGGAACAATTTCACTATATTTAAGAGTGAATTTATGATAGAGATGTAAAAAAGAAGTGAACTAATGTGCCATAGACATTTTGGTGCTTATGATCGGATAAATTCAGATAAGGTTCGACACAATCATTGAATTGCCGATACATAGACTTGGTCAAATCAATACAATAACAATCCAACCAATTTTATAAATCCGAGTCCAAAGTCGAATTAAAAGTCAAGGCTCAAATCCAATTTAATAAAGCCCGAGTCAAAGTTGAGTTCAATGCCAAATCCAAATTCGGGCTTTGCTGAATTCAAGTCAAACTACGAATTTTACTGTGTTTGCATGCATTGATTGTTGCATTTGTTTCTTCTGTGTCTCTCACTCTCTCCATTGCATTTTTCATAACCCAGCACTACCAACGGCGGTTGCAGTGAGCGGAAGTAGCAGCCAGAGAGTGTAGAAGAGGGCGGCAGACGAGCAGAGGAGAAGTAGTGCGAGCAGAGACTGGAAGCGATTGGGGCGTGTGCAGCAGGCCAAACGGTCACAGCCAGCGACGGTGGAAACTTAGGAAGCAGTGGCAGTAAAGGGGGGCCATTCTCGATCCCTTTTTGATCGGCAGAGAGTTGTGGGCAGCAGGCTTCTCTCCCTCTCCTCTCTCTTCGTCTGAAGATAGGCAGCAGCTTAGGCGAGTGCCGCCGAGCAGAGAGGGTTGGGACAGAGCAATGGGATCCATCATTATCATGTTTGTTTGGCTAAATTTTTAAACTCAGGTGAAGGGTGAAGTTGTATGATTTACGGGGTTGTTCACTTATTTCAATTCAACACTTTGAGTTATTAATGTGAGATTTGTTTAATTTAGGATTGCAACTCGGGAGAGGTCGGGTCGGGTTTCAAGAAATCCAACTCAACCCGAGTTTATAATTATGGAATCCGATCCGATCTGAATTGAATCCTCAATCCGAAATTCTCGACCCGACCCGACTCGAATTCTAATACAAATCTAAGAATTTGAAATACTGAGATTAATGCTTTAGACAAAATAAAATAAGTTAAGGTTGTGGACAATCAACTGTGAAATAACTCTTTTCTAAATGATGAAATAAGATCAAGTAAAAATATTTGACTAAATTCGAAAAAATGAGGTGTTCACATTAATGTCATATCTATTACATACACATCTCGTACTAAACATGGTGAATTCACACTATCTAGACTCTTCAAAAACTGAAGGCATAAACACTTAAAAAATAAAATTAGAAGATAAAAAAAAAAAGCCACGAAGAAGTGGGTGGTTCATCTTTATCACCGTTTGCTTTCAAGGTTTTTGTCCAAAGTTTTGACTTGGGGATCCCTTGCGACGGATGGTCTAACCCATATAGGTGGCGACAATGTAGGATGAAATCTGTTTAAAGGAAGAGGTTGGATAGTCCTTTCTTCCATGTCAAAAATGCCCAAATCATGGCATCCGAATTGTTTGCTCAGAAAATACCCACTTAAATAATCATCAGTAAAATATATGCAGTTTGGTTTGCATTCAGGGAAATCACTAGCCTTGACAAGCATAGAGGAGTTATGGCCGACGAACATTATTCGGTCTCCCAAGCTCTTAACTCGCAAGAAGGTGCTGGATTCTAAACATACCTCGAAAACGAAAAACTCAAAGGTCTTATGAGGAGTGTCCATCATTACGTCTACATCTTCATCCATTACGTCTTCATGCCTTCTTCTAACTACAAACATCTGATCCGTCCAAGGATCCACAACTAAATAATTGATGACCACCGGACAATTCTCAAACTCTTTATGAGTGAGTCGTTCGATATTGGGAATGGGGGTATCAATGTGGCAGAGCCAGATGCACCCTAAACAATCCAGGGCATAAATATTTCCCTTGTGAAATAAAACATCGTCCATCGTAGTGATACGGATATTCCATCCATTGAGTAATTGGTCACCCCTCTCAAAGACAATATCCCCAAGACAACCCTCTGATGGCGGAGGCCTTATTACAAAGTCAGTCCAGCGTTCGTCTCCAACTCTGCAGAAACCCAATGAACTGATGCCGTAGATGGCCACAACTGTACTCTCATCTGGTGAAACAAAGGCCTTTATAATTTGTATGTCACGTAGTTCTTTCGGTGAGTAGCCCTCAGCGACAAACGGTTGCCAAAGAAAAGTGGATTGATGGGGGAGATGGAATAAAATCTTCCGCCATGGATGGAAGATTTGGACGTTTTGGTTCTCATCCACTGTCACCCACCAGCCATTATCAGAAGATCCACAACACCTCTTTCCACCGATCCCAGGGAGATGGATAGTGTACATACTGCTTTCAGTAGAACAACTCAGGAAATCACGTTGATCTGAATCGGTGGGGTTGTCTTCAGGCAACATCATTAGCCATGGCAATTGGTGACCTGCGCTACCGCCCCAATCCCTCCAAAAAGAGTGCCATGACTTGCACACGGCTCCACAATGAACGGCGTCCGACATCGAACATAGATTGAATATTAGTTCGAGAATATCTTCGTGGAGTTGAGACCAATCCGCCATAGTTGCATAAACAAGAAAATAACAGATGCAACCTGGGGTCAAACCAACAACCTCGTAAGTAAATTAAGATTTTAATGATATTTCAACTGGAAAAAATTTTAAATATTTGATTTTAATAATCCATTTCTTTATTCATAACTATTTTAGTGTACTTTAAATTTGTACAATTGATTTTTTATAATCCTAAAAAGTAAAGAAAAAATAAAATAAATAATTTCTCATGTGAAGGTTATGATTGAAAATTCACATCAAATCATCAAATCATGAAGATCTAATTCACAATTGATAATTTGTGAGGAGAATGCTAACCGAAGATGGCTGAGCTATGAATTTCTTGTAACTCGATTTAGAAAGAAAAAATATTTTATGCTAATTTAGAGTCTATTTATGTTACAAAAAAATATAAGGAATTGAACCAATGGACTATTGTGAAAAGAAAGGATCGAAAACCCAAACATAGGCCCTTATGCAGACTGCAATATCAGGCCCTGTGACCATGGACTGGATTAGTCCAGAACACGTTGGCAAGGCCTGTACAATTCAGCCCACTTAGCTGGACGATCTGTATGGCTCACCTAACTGTGGGTCGTTTAAAAACCAGCCCCCAAAGTAGATTTAAATCCTTAGATTAGCCACAATGGTTACCTCCACACCAACGTTTTGTACCAAACTGGATTTGGCCTAAGACTTTACCAAAAAAAAAACACAAATAAGCGTTGAATCGGGTTTTTAAAATCCGTAAATTCGACTTCAAAACTGGGATTAAATCTTTTAAATTCAGCAACCAACTGAAGTAATATTAAAACGCATACAGAAAAATTCCAATTTTCAGTTCTAAACTCACCCAGTTGGCATTTTCGGCTCTAAATTTGATTCAATTAATCCACACGACTGAAAGAGTATGGCAAAATAAGTACATATTTTATGCCTAATATTTTATCCACTCTTTAAAAAGAGCCTTGAATCGTAAAGATCAAGTTTTACCTATCCTAAATATTTCATCCACTCTCCTTGAATCTCTTAAAATAATTTCAATCATAAAATTATAACAAGATTAAAACAAAATCAAATTCTCATCATACATAAATTAAATAATTGGACGACCATGATTCTAAATAAATCCACCTCTCTTTTATTAATAAAATATAAATTAAGAATTATAATGCATTGAAATTTTGGATAAAAACAACACAAAAAGACTCATGGACTTTTTTAATTTATAACTGAATTTAATCACACTAATGAATTGAAGAAATTAAAAACAAAGAAATTGTACTATTTATTAATGGAACTAATTTACACGATATAAATTAAAATAAAAGAAACTAATTACAAAAAAATAAAATAAAATAAAATAAAACACTAACCAAAAGAAAGAACTCCGAAATTATCTACTGCTGCAAGTTCTCCAAAAATCTCTGTCCAAATTCGAATGTTACTGTAGTCGCAAGCATCCTTTTATAATGGTTTGAGGGGGATAAATAAAGCAAGGCAAAGTGGGACCCATTCCAAGTCCAGCCGATGGCAGGTATTGCCGACCCTCTCTTCTTTTCTTTTCTTGTTTCTTTCTTATTCTTCACTCAGCTGCATCCTCCATTTTTTGTTTTTTCTTTCAGCCGCATATTCCCTGCTATTCTCATGCTTTCCTTTTCTTATCCTTACCGATCTCCACTTTCATTGGTTTCTTTTCTTATGCATCCACTGATTAGCAATACCCTCCTTCGATCCCAGCCTTCATTACAAAATATAAAAGGACACATGGGCGGCACGGGTAAACATGAAGGACGGGCCAGCTCATGCTCAAACTTTCTTCTAATTGAGGCTTGCTTCTCTCGATGAACTGTTGTCCCTCCTTTCTCTCTTCTTCCACGATTAAATACATCCAGCAAGTCTCTGCTGTCCTTATCTCTTTGCCCAATTCGTTTTTATCCAATCTTATTAACCTCTGTACTTAGTTAAAAGTATATTCCTCTTCTTACTGTTCTGGACATCGTCACCTCCTTGCTTCATCTCTTTTCACACCGAAACAGCTCAGCTGATTTCTAAGTTGCTTGGTCCATGAAAAGGTTGCTGTACCATGGTGTTCCACAAATCTGAGACTTGTGTGCTGATTGATAATTGCTCTGCTTTTTATTCTGCTTCTGGATCCTGCCGATAACTCCACTAACAGCATCTCTTGTTGATCACTTGAGATGACAAGTTGACATCCAGCAGTAGATAACTGCACTTGTTTTACACGAGGGGTAGGAACAATGAACTCTCCAACAATCTCTTTACCACCAACCATGTTTAGTCTTCCAACTTCACCACCACTTGACATTACTCGGTCCTCCTCTTCTTCAGTTTGATCGGTCAAAGCACACATAAATTGGACAGATTTCTTGCTCATCTTAATGCTGCTGTATCTCTTCTTGTTGTTTGGCTTCTCTGTGCTGTTGTTTCAATCCCGATTCTCATCTGTATTTTTCAAGTTAGCTGGGAATCTTCAGGTGCTGCCTTTTGTATTATCATCATTCAACAAGACACTTACACCTGCAGAGCAGTCCTCTTATGTGCATTTCGAGTGGGCTTGCAAATGGGCTTGAGGTCCAAAATAACTCCTAATGAGCCCAAGCTTTATATTTAAGTATTTTTTCTGTCATCCTCACTTTTAAACCTGCAAAACACAACATTATACTAATTAGATAAAATTAAATAAAATGAGATACTAACAATAATAAATTTAAGAGTAAAATATGTATTTATTTTGCATTCATCAATTGGGTTTGCAGCCGACTCTCCAACGCCAATTTTAAATTACATACCTATTTTGGAAATAGAAAAAGTATAGAAACTTCCTACTAAAACTATTAAACTGTTTGACCTTCAAACCCTATCCAATCCTAATCAAATAAATAATCTAAAACAAAAGGGAAACAAACTAATATTCCTAATTACACACGTCCTTGGTATTCAATTTTTGTTGGGACTCTTTAGTCTTCAACCATGAGTCTTGCACATTTGAAATCCTTTGTTGGGTCTATAATTGACTGCACTAAGTTTTATTTTAATCTTTTCTTTTTATAAAAATTTAACTGAATCAAAACAAGTAAATAGAATAATAAAGACTCACAGTTGGCTGAAATCAAGATCTTCTAAGGACGATGGGTTTATAATGGGTCAACGGTCCCAATTGTACCAATGGCAGGACTGCCCCTTAAGCCTTAACCGTGCAGATGAGAGAAGGAGGCTTTGACTGGCTGGGCGGAGGCTGTGAGAAAGCAGGACGGAATCGCTGGCAGGGACTGCAGCCAAGGTCAAAACAGCAGTCAGCAGGCCGGTCTGATTGCAAGGGTTTCGCTGGAATAGAAGACGAGAGAAGAAACGTGAGAGACCGATTGATTTTTTTTTTTTTTTTTTTCATGGTTGCTAATGTGGAAACGAGTAAGGTCGGCTAGGGTTGGATCGAGAGAGAGTTAGATAGCAGTTAGGATTAGGGTTGGCAATGGGTCTTACACTTAGGAACTGGGTCGAGTAGCTAGGTTTGATTTGAATTATTATTTTCATTTTTTTTCACTTAGGCCAATTAATTCTATTAATTAACCGATTATAATAGTTATGACATAATTTAAAATCGAGAAACACACTACAATTTAGAATAATCGACAAAAAACCATTAGTCTAGTCAAAATAAAATTTTAATTTTCAAAATCGAGGAATTTCCAAAAATCAATGACCGATCATCAAGGGGGAGACTTATCTAGGTTTCTATGTTCTTCAAGTGTATATAATTAAGGAGAATATGCATACAAAATTGAAGACCTAAAAATTCAATTTCTAGATTTTTTGTGAATTTCCTAGGGTTAAAATTCGAGTCGAGTCAGCTAAGGTTTTAACAAACCCAACCCAACTCATGTTAAAAATGATTGAACCCGACTCGAATTACTCAACCCAACACGATCCAAATTTCTGACTCGAGTCAAGAGAACAACACAAGAGATTCTGTCTATTGTGTGGCTCATTAAATTATAAATCCATACTCATAAAGACAATATCAACCTATCATTTAGATTCACATCCAACCAAGACCACCGTGGATATGAACACCATTGCTAATTTCTTATAAATATTTCTAATAAATTAACTTTTATTCTCAAATTTATAGAATTTTTAGCCAACATAATTCTTACTCTTCCGTTGACTTAAAATACCATTTGTCAAAATAATGGATGGGCGATTCTTTTTTTTTTTTTTAAAAAGAAAAATTAATGTAGATATCTCTACCTCACATTAGATGTGAGGCTAATTCAATGAATGTATGAAATCACTCGTAAGTACCGCCTATCATGTTAGTCTAGTTAAAGAAGAGTCAATCTAAGACTTCTATTCTAATCTTAAAAGCTTAGACCTCTATTTTTTTTTTTTTTTCAATTCAAAATTAGTCTCCACCTGTCCATTATAGTTGATTTTGTTTTCTCACTTAATATTTTTGTCAATGATCAAACTATCCTTCTTCATTATGCTTATGATGAAATTGATTTGGGCCATTGGATTTCATCGTCTCAATTAGCACTTCCTACTTTTATCCAATGTCGTAAATATCAATGATATTTTCAAAATTACCATAGTTTTATCGGCAAAATACCAATCGCCTTAAATATCCCGAGATTTGTCGGTATTGCAGTAAATTTCGGACAAATTCTCGATAAAATTATGTTAAAAATACGATAAATGATAATATCCTCATACATTATTATTTTTATAAATATTATATTTCTGCAACATTTTTCCACTAATTTCTCGATAAAAATTCAAGAATTTGATAATATCTTGATATTATCAATCGCTGTTAATATCTCAACAACGGTATTTGTGACAATGCTTTTATCTAATGGACTAATTATTGGCATGTACTCACCCAAGTTGATATATCAACGACTAACGTTTAGTGGGCACGGTTTGGAGGCTATATGATCTCCATTTATGCAATTGGATCTGAAATTATATTTTTAATTCAAAAGAAAGGATCTTCTTAAAGTAGATTTAATTTTTTAAAAGGTTTTTATTATTTTTATATTAAAAATATTCAATTTTCTTATTTTGTAAAAGCAAAATAGAGATAGAGATGGAGGAGAGTCAAGAAAGACGTAGCTGTCCAGAGACGTGGGATCTCTGCTCAAGAGATCGCTCCAGAGAAAGAGTTATGCAGTGAGAAGAAATCAGGGCCTTTCATAAAAGCCTTAGCTTTAATTTTTAATTTTCTTTATCGGAATGAGCTTTTCTTCTTTAATTTTCAGTCACTCAGATTTAAGATTTTTTTTTATATTTTTAAAAATCAATTTCTTTTGTTAGTGTTTGTGCTTGATCTTCTCTTATCACAACTAAATTTAGGTTTTTCATGATTTATTATCTAATAGAATTATTTTTAAATTATCTATAGGATAATGATCCGTGCACCTCCCTTAAAAGGAAAAGACTATTTTGCTCTCTCTTTTTAAAAGAGGAAAGAGAGAAGAAAAAAAAGTAACGGTGATATAGTATTTTCCTTTTAAAAGTGATCATGGTGCATGGATCATTACCCTTATCTATAGGGTAGGGATCATCCCACGGGCATTTTGTGTAACGAGACACGGGTTTTTATGTATTCCCCATGAATAAGTCGATGAGAAGTAATCCCATAGAGAGTGGCCCAGAGGGATTTGAACATAAATTGAACTTAAGATATTCCTTCACGAGGAGAGTTTCTTAACCGTCGAACCAACCCCTTTAAGTTATTTTTCATATCTTTATATTTGATAGAACAAATTATAATTAGTTGGCCTTATCAAATGACTTGAATATCAATATAACGGAATAAGATAATTCCAAGACAAGTTTTGCTCATTTTTTTTCAATATTTTTCGTGACCAATATCTAATTATAGACCTCTCTATGCAGTCTGACTTTATGTGGATCACACATGTTTTTAGAGACTACAAAATTTAAATATTAAAATAATAGATTAAAGTGATCTAACATTTGAAAAAAAAAATTTACTTTATTAATGTAATCAATATAATTTTTGTTAAAACCTCATTTTCTCATATAAATCTTTTTAATAGAACTAATTATTAAACATCATGTGGATTTCGTGCTTCTATGTTAATAATTACTTTTCACGAAAAACATAATTATATATTCTTACAATTGATGATAAATGAAAATACAAACCAGCATATGAGGGTGTTTATTAGGCAAATAAATGGAGATTAGAGGAAGCATGATTAGACGCACATAACTATAATGAAGAGAAAATTAAAAAGAAATTTAGTCTCATTCATTTTTAAAATTTAAAAAATTTTAAGAATTAAAATAAGATTTTGAAATTATTAAGGTTTGATCAACTTGAAAAATATAACTTCATAATTAATTAGATGAATATAATTTTTATAGTGTCTTATTTTATCGATAGACCTCTCTAATGCAAATGGAATAAATGTTGGATGCAAAATGTTTAATGATTAAAAAATATTTTTAGCAATAAAACATTTGAATACTTGAAATATATGGTTTTAGCCATCTAATAAAAGTCATTTTTGTTGGACTATATTAAAGCATAGTCTTTTCTATTTAAATTGATCTTTGTAATATGATTTTTTTCTTATGGTGCATCAATTTAAAAGAAATTTCAATTTTGTTGTTATTTCTCTCACTTTCTCTCTTTATTTTTTCTCAAAAATAAGAGTAAAATTGAAATTTACTTTAAAGTCGGAGCACCACGAGAAAAACTTATAGTGCAAAAATCACTATCCTGATCTTTTATCAATATTTTTAATGGAAGTAAAATATATTGATTAGAATAACAATTTAAAATAATCAAAATTTGGAGTTAAAATAATATAACTTATTGTTACGATTAACTTAATTTTTGTGGATTAGTCGGTTGTACCGACTGACGGTCGTCCGTCAGCTTATATTTTCGTTCTTTATTTATTTATATCTTCACTCTGAGAAATAGGGTTCTATTTTTCTCTTTCGGATGTCAGACGAATACGACGACGATAGTAGTGACATCAGAGGAAGATCCAGCGCTCTCCGTTGTTCGATTTACTTCTGAACTTGCTTGGGCTGATGCAGGGCCGGAGGTTTGCTCTTCTCGCCTATGAATCCAATCCCACCAAGTACCTCTTTTTCCGTTTGGGTGCATGGAAAGAAAACTCCTTTCTTGAAAAAATATCCATGCTCTAACTAAAAATATAATTAATTGGGTTTCTAATTTTTATCATGAATAGATATTCTGGGTAAGGAAACTCTTTATTGGAAAAGAACAAGGTTTTTTGGGAAGTTTCCCCTATTCTTTGAATGAATAAAATTGTGTATCATTAAAAAAAAAACAAGTTTTTATCAGAAAATTTAACTGGGTTTCGCAATTTTTGGTTAAAAGGTGTTTGTTTTTCTAGAAAGTTATTTCCTTTCCGTGCATCCAGGCGCTTGTTAGAATTCGATATTTGATGGCTAGGCTTTATCAATTTTTATTTTTATTTTGCCTTTTACTCTTGCTTCATAATTTGTGCTGATTTCGTACTGGTGATTCTTGACATGCATGTGAATTTTACCTAAATTCAGTGGAGTCCATTAGCTTTGAAGAGCATGTGATTTCATTAGAAGAAAAAACTCAAACTACTTAAAGTTTTTAGCTATTAATTTTATTTCACTATTTAATGATTAATAATGCACAAATTTGAGTGAGTGTGATCTTATTGAACCCAAAACCTTCCACTAAAATGGTTTAACTCATGGATCAATGCTTAAAACATTGGTGAGTAGTGACAGGTTTTAGTCAAATTTTTACAAAAATCTCTTGAACAGTCCAGCCTAGATATTTGCTAAAACCTCTTAAACCCAATATTTTAAAAACTGAATCGTTAATTACACCATTTTATAAATAAAAAGATGAAATAAGTTAATTAAAGGGGTTTGCATTTTAATATGAGGTTTATAAAAAAATTCTTAATAAAATTAAATAAGACATGATTTTCAAAGCTATAAAAGTTTAAAATTTTAAAAATAATTAAAGACATATTAAAAGACATGATTTTATTGATTCAATTATGGTGATTTTGATATGTCAAATCTTTAAGTATTAATTTTCTTTCAGAGCTATTACATGAGAACAAGTATGTCCCACGTAAAGATACAAAATTAATAGCGGTTATTGTTAAATTGATTGAAAATCAATCTTTCAATTTAAAAAAAATAGACTCTTTTTGTTTTTCTCTTTATTCCTTTCCTTAACTTATATTTACAGATTATTAATCTATACAACTAGAAAGATCGGAAATATGTAGGAACAAATAGAGGGACAGTTGAGCGGAAGTAGCAGCCAGAGAGTGTAGAAGAGGGCGGCTGGAAGCGATTGGGGCATGTGCAGCAGGCCAAACGGTCACAGCCAGCAACTATGGAAACTTAGGAAGCAGTGGCAGTAAAGGGGGCCCATTCTCGATCTCTTTTGATCGGCAGAGAGTTGTGGGCAGCAGGCTTCTCTCCCTCTCCTCTCTCTTCTTCTGAAGATAGGCAGCAGCTTAGGCGAGTGAAGCCGAGCAAAGAGGGTTGGGACAGAGCACTGGGATTCGTCATTATCATGTTTGTTTGGCTAAATATTTAAACTCAGGTGAAGAGTGAAGTTGTATGATCTACGGGGTTAGAATTCTAAATATAAGAATCTGAAATATAAGAACTTACAGAGAAACACCAAATTTAATGCTTTAGACAATAAATTAAACTGAAATATATTAGAATCTAATATTAAATTGGGGCCTCAGGCACCCACTATTACAAACCATAATATTGTATTTAATAACTATGTTATTACATTTATTTGTAGCCTCTAGCCGACCCTAAGGCTTTCTTAATCAAATTCATTATATGTCTCTTAATTAAAGATAAACACCAACTAAGATTCTTAATTACATAATAATTTTAATTATTCTAACATTCTAAATATATTATAAGAGAATGCCTTCTTGAGGGAGGGTCCAGTCTTTCAAGTGAAATCATGCAGCAATAGGGGTAAACAAAACCAAGATTAGTAGAAAGGAATATAAAAATATATTTCTTACTCAGCACATTATTGTAATTCAAGAAATCATAAATTCTAATGAAATTGCATAGCATGCTTGCCAAACAAATATACACAAATGAATAGTCATCACATCAATCATTCCAAGGTTTCAATTTCCATTCCAAGTCAGTGGCCAGTCCCCTACTACTTCACTTTTGATTGAAGCCCATAACCTCTCGAATTTTGGAGATCGAGTACACCGAAAACTAGTCCATTTATTGGCCACTATTTGAATAACCGGCTTAAATACAAAGGTAAATAAATCAAGATAAAAACAGTCCATCGTATCTGCAATAAGCAGATACGGTATATCAGTCCAATAAATTGACTAATACCCATATGAATTTCATGTGTCCACCCCTATATCATAATCCAGTAAAATATGAAACTGAGTTAGATTTTTAGAGTAACATTTGTCTTCATTACCTCAATATAAAGGATGATTTCTAACTTAGTATCTCCAAAGAGTGTCAAACAACAATTAGAGGGGTGTTACAAAGAAAAGATTAAGCGGAATTGCAGAAACGACATTTATTAAAAAGCAACAACTCTTCCTTTAGTACTCATGTTCATCTCTTTACTTCAGTTCGATGGCTCCTAAGTCCATACCCTGACTGCACTTAAATGTCAAACCTAAGGACAATAAGGAGAAGGGAATTTCCTTCTTAGTGGTTGCTCACAGATTTGAAAACACAGGACTGAAGTAGAGTTCAAATCCAAAAGTCAAAACTACTTCCTTTCTATAAATCATTTTTCTTTTAAAAATAAAACAATATCAAACTCTAATAATGTAATTTTCTCACTTTGTGGTGGCAAATAGAGTCTTACCATTAGTGGTGTTTGGTCTTATGAACTTCCAGTTCTGCAGCTGTGCAGAAGAAGTTCTTGCATGTGCCACACAATTTTTTGAGAGCAAAGAGTGTTGAGTGGCACATTTGATAATGCTTTATTAAATCTTTGCTTTTCAGGAAACGTTTTACATCACCATCGTTTTTCTTTTTTATCTTACCGCAGTATAGGCAGCTGTGGGCTACCATTATTTTTTTTTCAGCTTCTAGATCCATGAAATGGGAACATGAGAAACAGAGGGGGATTTGGGGAGAAACCGAGAGAATAGAGAAGATGAAAGAGAGGAGATGAGCTGCTATAGAGGTGAGCTCATCCCCTCATTACTTCCATGCATTCTTACAGTTTTCATTTTTACTTTTCATTCCATTTTTGTAAATCATGGATCATTACTGTTTTCCCTTTTTTATTTCACGCGTTTCATGTCCAACTCGAAGGTTCGGTTCAACCGGGTTCAATTGGATTCAACCGGTTTCAACCGGATTCAATCGGATTCAACCGGATTCAACTGATTTTATCCGGATTCAACCATATTAAACCGAATTCAATCGGGTTTAACATAAGATATCTGAGTAACTCTAATCTATCTATGCTAGGTGGATTTTGAAATTAGTTTTGTTAAGTAACTTTTTTTCAAAAAATAAAAAAATCTCAAAAATAAATAAATTTATAACTTTAAAAGGGGAAATACAAATCAAATATTGATAAAAAAAAAAATAATCATATTCAGAAGAGTGAAACAAACCCCATAACCTAACAAACAAAAGATTACATAGAAAGCCCAAAAATAACAGACAACCAAATTGTTATGATGATTACACTTTTACCCCCTCAGCAGTTCAGTAAATTGAAAAATGAAAGTAAAGATAGATAAAAATAGAGAATACAACAAATTTGCTCCTATCCTAACAATTTTTGCATCCCAGACTTATCAGGATTTTGCTACTACTATAGATTTCCAAGCTAATTCAGATACCACTAAACATCTCTTCGTTAAGATTCTAATACAAGATATCGACTTTCACTCTAAAAGTCTTTTCTGAGCTACATTTCACCACTTCTAGACTTTGTATGTATTACAAATTTATAGTTGTATGTATTATGTCTTGTGAAGGAAAAAAAATAAGAATTCTAGTTAAAAGAGAAATTCATTAAAACATAAAGCAACCAAAATCACCTCTAATCATTTAAGTGGGTGCAGGTGCCTTTCCTTTACTGGGTTTTGTCTGTGGGGTTCCCGCCCTGGCTCTTTCCCTACTAGGTTCTGTATGTGAGGTTCCCGCCCTGGCTCCATCCCTACTGGGTTATGCGTGTGAGGTTTCTGTCCGATCTCTGTCCTTCTGCATCGGATACAACAGAATGCAAAAAGCGTGCACGACGGTGCCTATGGTCTCACTGTTCTTATGATTTGTTGATAAACATGACATTGCGATCATAGTCGTTTTCTCACCGTCATTTAAGGAGGAGCACGGCTGTACAATCTTGGTGTCTAAAATAACAGTCATTGTCTCACTGTTTTACGGGAAAAACATTACTTGTTTAATTAGAGAGCTCTCATTTTCTGACTTGGTGTTGTCAACTGACAGTCGCACATTTATCAATTCCATCAGTACCACTCCAAAGCTAAAAACATCGCACGCGAGAGTAAAACAACCTAGAGAAAGCAAATTTTTTTGTTTTAAATTTTATTACTATCCACAAAAATAGGAATTTGTTCGTACTAAAAACAACAGAATTACCACTTTAGCCATGCTAGAGTGACTCTTGTCACGTGTTCGTACATCTTTCTCCAATCCAAAATGAGAAAGCTTTGGATTGTAGTCCTTAAATTTTTTTAAGAGACAAAATTAAAGCCTATAAATATAAAATAGAATATTTTGAATGTTGGTAAGCATAAGATAAAAAAATTTGAAAGGTATGAACATGTTGAAATAGAAAAGAGAGGGTGAGTGAGACTCTGAGTCCTAACTCCATTAGGTCTTAGAGTCTTAACTCAATTGGGTCTCAGAGCCCTAAATAAGACTCATACTTATATTTGTTCTTATAAATATATCTTTGATGTACATAGAAAAATATAGTGAAATAATGACCTCTCTTTCAATCGTGGTTTTTTTTCTCTAATGGGTTTTCCACGTAAATCCGATGTTATGATGTTTTGTGGTGTGTGATTTATGTTTCTACATGGTATCAGTCTAATCGATCCTTGGGTTTGGTTGGCATCGGTTTTTGCTGTTCAGCACGGTTCCCGATTGCCCTACACCACCAACGGACTATGAGTCCTCTGCCAGAGAGACCTTTGAGAGCAACGTGTAAAAGGAGATCCAATTCAGACGTGCCTCTTCTGTTTCATCACATATACAAACAAATCCAGCAGACGGTAGTGGTGCCTCTTCCCTTTGACTGTTCTTTGCAAACAAAAAAAAAAAGAAAAACAATTTTTTTTTGAGAAACTGGGTGGAGAGTCCTTCTCTACAGCGGTTTGGTCCCTCTCCGGCCCTTCTCCATTTAGATCTCGCCTCTGCATCAACAGAAGGAAGGTGATCTTCTGCTGCCGAACCTTTCTATCTTCAAATTGCAGCACCAACATCGCTTTGCTCGCTGCTTGGGGCGTCTCCTTCGTCTGGCGTTCTTCTCAAATCAGGCTTTCGCACCGTCCATTGCTGCTCAAGAGGAGGATTAACGCCATCACGCACCATCTCTCATATCGCTGCACTGTTGTAGTGCTTCTTCGAACTCATCAGATCCGATCAGATCCCCAAAACTGCCAGTGTTAGGGGACTGTTTGTTCATTCAGACAGAGGTATACCGAGATCTCCCGTGTCTGAAGCCAGCAGTACTTCCGGCTCTGTTCACACGGCTTTCGCCCTTTACATCGCCACTGTTGTTCAGCCCAGAACACCATCGCCACTGCTGGTCAGACTTCCTGCTGCTGCTGCCAAGCCCGTTGTCGTCTTGTTGCAGTGATTTATGTTTCTACAGAACACATACTAAATCGAGTAAGATATTATATCGCTTCAAATCTCGAAAAACAATTGGTGGTTAAGATTTGTGAAGGAAAAAACGACTCTTTACAGCTCCTAATGCAATCTTCAACCGAAGTTCCCATGATAGAGGTTGGGAGTCAGAATCCGCTACATTGAAACATGAGACCAAATAATATTATACGGTGTAGGAAACTTTTTTAAGGAAATACTTGTAATGATTAAAAAATAAATAAAATATTTATTAATAATAGAAATTGCAATAATAGTAATAATTTACTCCTCATACACAAGTAACCTATGACTATCCTATAAACAACATCCAATTAACTTTATAATTTTGGGATTCCGTAGTTGCCCTAAAACATTCACTTCTTCCTACAAAATTATAGAGTGTCTTAGTATATTCAAAGAGTGTTAAACAACAATTAGAGGGGTGTTATAAAGAAAAGATTAAGCGGAATTACAGAAATGACATTTATTAAAAAGCAACAACTCTTCCTTAGTACTCATGTTAGTCTCTTTACTTCAGTTCGATGGCTCCTAAGTCCATACCCTGACTGCACTTAAATGTCAAACCTAAGGACAACAAGGAGAAGGGAATTTCCTTCTTACTGGTTGCTCACAGATTTGAAAGCATAGGACTGAAGTAGAGTTCAAATCCAAAAGTCAAAACTACTTCCTTTCTATAAATCATTTTTCTTTTAAAAATAAAACAATATCAAACTCTAATAATGTAATTTTCTCACTTTGTGGTGGCAAATAGAGTCTTACCATTAGTGGTGTTTGGTCTTATGAACTTCCAGTTCTGCAGCTGTGCAGAAGAAGTTCTTACATGTGCCACACAATTTCTTGAGAGCAAAGAGTGTTGAGTGGCACATTTGATAATGCTTTATTAAATCTTTGCTTTTCAGGAAACTTTTTACATCACCAGCGTTTTTCTTTTTTATCTTACCGCAGTGTAGGCAGCCGTGGGCTACCATTTTTTTTTTTTCAGCTTCTCGATCCATGAAATGGGAACATGAGAAACAGAGGGGGATTTGGGGAGAAACCGAGAGAATAGAGAAGATGAAAGGAGGAGATGAGCTGTTATAGAGGTGAGCTCATCCCCTCATTACTTCCATGCATTCTTACAGTTTCCATTTTTACTTTTCATTCCATTTTTGTAAATCATGGATCCTTATTGTTTTCCCTTTTTAATTTCACGCGTTTCATGTCCAACTCGAAGGTTCAGTTCAACCAGTTTCAATTGGATTCAACCGGTTTCAACCTGATTCAATCGGATTCAACCGGATTCAACTGGTTTTATCCGGATTCAACCATATTAAACCGAATTCAACCGGGTTTAACATAAGATATCTGAGTAACTCTAGTCTATCTATGCTAGGTGAATTTTGAAAATAGTTTTGTTAAGTAACTTTTTTTCAAAAAATAAGGACAACAATTTCTTGAGAGCAAAGAGTGTTGAGTGGCACATTTGATAATGTTTTATTAAATCTTTGCTTTTCAGGAAACTTTTTGCATCACCATCGTTTTTCTTTTTTATCTTACCGCATTTTAGGTAGTTGTGGGCTTCCATTATTTTCTTTTCAGCTTGTCGATCAATGAAATGGGAAAAGGAGAAATAGAGCAGGATTTGGGGAGAAACTTAGAGAATAGATAAGATGAAAGAGAGGAGATGAGCTGTTATAGAGGTGAGTTCATCCCCTCATTACTTTCATGCATTCTTACAGTTTCATTTTTAATTTTTATTCCATTTTTGTAAATCATGGATCCTGTTTTCCCTTTTTAATTTGACACGTTTCATGTCCACCTTGAAGGTTCGGTTCAACCGGTTTCAACCGAATTCAATCGGATTCAACCGGATTCAACTGGTTTTATCCGAATTTAACCAGTTTCAACCGAATTCAACCGGGCTTAACATAAGATATCTGAGGAACTCTAATCTATCTATGCTAGTAGGTGAATTTTGAAATTAGTTTTGTTAAGTAACTTTTTTTCAAAAAATAAAGAAATCTTAAAAAAAAAAAAAAATGTAACTTTAAAAGGGGGAAATAGAAATCAAAGATTGATAAAAAAAAAAAAATCATATTCAGAAGAGTGAAACAAATCCACTTAATCTAACAAACAAAATATTAACGAGAAAGCCCAAAAATAACAGACAACCAAATTGCTACGATGATTACACTTTTATCTCCTCAGCAGTTCAGTAAATTGGAAAATGAAAGTAATGATAGATAAAAATAGAGAATATAACAAATTTGCTCCTATCCTAACAATTTTTACATCCCAGACCCATCAGGATTTTGCTACTGCATCAGTTACTCTATTCAACGTTACCTGACTGTTTGTCACTTCCTCAGTATGCATGAAATGAGGGATCATATTCACACAGAAAGCTCTACAAATTAAGTGTTTATGCTCCATTATTGGAAGAAAGGGTTGTTACGTAGTCGATTAAACATTTTAGTTTATTATCAGAATATACTGTTATATTTAGCAAAATAATTAAAGAGAGAAGGGCCCAGTCTTCTTATTTTCTTCCATTGTTTATTTTAATCAACCACTGAATCACTACTTAGTTGAGAGTGAGATTATTGCTGCACTTTCCACCACCTTTTGGTGACAAATATAGACGAAAGAGATTGCGGTAAATATCAAAATCGATAAAATATAAAAATATAAAAATAGACTCTTACCACTAATGTCCTGTAACGACCCGACCCGAATACAGGGCTTAGGGCTTGACTCAGTAAGATATTGTCCGCTTTGGGCCTCGCAAACAGCTCAAACCCGCACGGTTTTGTTTCTGGGCCCGGGCCCACGTGGCCCGGGCCAAAAGGCCTCTTACATGGTCAAAGGGGGCTACACCACTTATATCCTCCATCTTTTTCTTCTCTCGAACCGATGTGGGACACTTTTCCACATTGGTTTGGGGAGAGGTGAGTATCACAATCACCCTCCCTCAAGCCTCGAGCCGTCCTCGGCTCGACTCCGGTTCAGCTTAACAACTCCAGGGAAGGATGATAGGCCCACACAGTCCGAGTGTAGAACTCGGCTCTGATACCATATTTGTAACGACCCGACCCGAATACAGGGCTTAGGGCTTGACTTAGTAAGATATTGTCCGCTTTGGGCCTCGCATACAGCTCAAACCCGCACGGTTTTGTTTCTGGGCCCGGGCCCAAATGGCCCGGCCCAAAAGGCCTCTTACATGGTCAAAGGGGGCTACACCACTTATATCCCCCATCTTTTTCTTCTCCCAAACCGATGTGGGACACTTTCCCACATTGGTTTGGGGAGAGGTGGGTATCACATGTCCATGCTCGGTTTTATGAACTTCTAATTCCGCTCCGTGGAGAAGTAGTTTTTACAATTTTCACAAAATTTCTTGAGAGCAACAAGTTTGATAGTGGGTAATTAAACCCTTGCTTTTTGTAAATGTTTTTGGAGCATTACCTGATTTGAGGGATTGAAAGAAAGATAAAGAGAGAGGGGTTTGAGGGAGACACTAATATGTACTATCATGGGGGTTTTAGTAGAATTATGTCTGAGTTTTCCACACTTAAATCCCAAAAAATACTCAATAAAATAGGAGTGAAAAGAGAATGACTAACTGTTTAAAGTCGAGAGGATGTGAGCTTATAGTTATACTTAGATACTTTCATGCCAGTCTTACTTTCTTCACGCTATTGTTACAGTTTGTCATTCTTACTTTCATGTTGTTTGCCATTCGTCCCATTTTTATCAAGCATACGATTCTTACTTTCATGCAATTAGTATTGTTTGTCATTCTTACTTTTAAATGAAAATTTGAAAGTATTTTTATTTACTATATATTTTTAAAATTTTAATATTAAAAAAATGTAAAGTCATTACAATGACTTATTTTAAAATTTAAATAACAAAATCACATATTTATATAATTTTGTTGTACGTACCAAAGGTCCAAATATTGGCTGATACATATCGTATCGGCCGATATATATCGGTTTTTTTAAACCGAGTAATATCGGCCGATACGATAAGTATCGGCCGTACACACCGAATATCGGTCACAATATCGGCCGATATTCATAAATATTGGTATTTAAATTTTTATTTTTTTTTAAAACACCGATACGGTTTTTCGCGGTTTTTACACGGTTTTTCGCGGTTTTTCGCAGTTTTCCACATTTTCCACGGTTTTCCAAGGTTTACGGTTCTCAGGGGTGTTCACGGTTTTTTGCGGTTTTTGCGGTTTTTCGCTGTTTTCCGCGGTTCAGGGTTTACGGTTCTTAGTGGTGTTCGCGGTTTTTTGCGGTTTTGTCACGGTTCATCACTGTTCATCATGGTTTTTTGCGGTTTTTTCACAGTTCCGATATCGGAGGAGAGAGAAAATGCCGATATCGGTATGAGAGATAAAATTATCGACCGAAATATCGTCCGTATCACATATCGGCCGAGCCGATTTTTGAACCCCTGGCACGTACACAAAATGTTTCCTTTGTTATGTATGTTTGGAAGTACTATTTAGTTTTTACATATTCAATAGAGTGAATTTTCCTTTTTTTAACAATGTCTTATACACTAGTTATCCTTAAATTAAATAGAAAATCTTTTCAAAAAATCTATCTAAATGATATTTATGTCCTATTATTAAATTTATTAGGATAGTTGTAATTTTAGATATTAAAATAAAAATTAAGATATTCATATAAATATCAGAATGTAAGAGATAAAACATTTCAATCATCCAAGAGAATGTTTATCCATTAATTTAAAAAATATATATATATATTTTTTAAATTTTGTAAAACTATTTAATTTAGTGTTTGTTGGATCAAATATAAATTTTTAAAATTTTTTAATTAAGGACTTTAATTGAATGACTATCAATTACCTTTTATCTTAATTTTTATTTTTAAATACTTTATAATTATATTTTTAATATGATAAGACCTGCTGGCCTAATATATAAAAAGATATAGTTTGCCCAAATTTGGGGCTTTGTTTTTGTGTGGGCCTAACTGGTCCACAAGATTTTGAGCCTACATTGTGGACCCTTTTTTTTTTTTCTTTTCTTTTTCTGGACCGGGCTGTAGGTATCTTGTATATTCCTTTTGGGATCTGCTTTTGGATGAATTCTTACCTATCATTCAAAAAAAGAATTTATAAGATGACCACTTGTACGTTAAGTCACATTCTATTACCATGCGCATCCTAAGTGTAGGGCCCATCAAATGAGTTGATGATTACAATTTTTGAAATGTCATTATTTAAGTATGTGATTAAAAAAAAATTACTTTGGTGATATTCATGTTTATAAAAGTAAGAAAATTTACAGACAAATTTTGAAAGTATCAAAAATATGACTTAATATTTTCAATTAAGGACATTTTGAAGGGTCACTAACTTAAGAAAATATCTTTCCGAAAGATTTATCACTACAACATTTGATATGGCCTAAAGTCTAAATGATCACAATATTACTATAGCCTTAGCTTTAATTTTTAATTTTCTCTTTACTCGAGTGGAAAATGCAAGGAGGGGATTCCACCGGACCAGCAGCGGCAGATTTTTGCTGGGAAGCAGCTTGAAGAAGGGCGTACGCTGGCGGATTACAATATCCAGAAGGAGTTGACCCTCCACCTTCTTCTCCGTCTCCGTGGTGGTGATTTCTGATTCCCCTCTTTCTGCAAATCATCTCTGTCGTGTACTCAAAGTAGGTTTATCTGGGAGGCTTTATTTTTTTAAAAAAAAATAAAGGGTAAGAAGTTGCAGTGGCGAGTCTCATCTCTAAACCGGTGGAGGTTGGGGTTCGAGGCCCAATCTTAGCGTGTTCTGTTGGGGTTCGAGGCCCAATCTTAGTCTGTTCTAATGTCATTGGACTCATCTGTGAAGGTTTACATTGAGTATCTCACGATTTTCCACGATTTGAAAAAAAAAAAAGTTGTCACCATTAGTGTCATTTTCCCTCTATGAGGTGCAGATTTGAAAGTTGTGATTTATTGAAAATTTTACTTCCGATGTCAGTCATAAATTTAATTTTCTTTATCGGAATGAGCTTTTCTTCTTTAATTTTCAGTCACTCAGATTTAAGAATTTTTTTATATTTTTAAAAATCAATTTCTTTTGTTAGTGTTTGTGCTTGATCTTCTCTTATCACGACTAAATTTAAGTTTTTCATGATTTATTATATATTAGAATTGTTTTTAAATTATGTATAGGATAATCATCTCTGCACCACTCTTAAAAGAAAAAGACTATTTTACCCTCTCTTTTTAAAAGAGGAAAGAGAGAAGAAAAAAAATAATGGTAAAATAGTCATGGTACATGGATCATCACTCTTATCTATAGGATAGTGATCTTCCCACCGGCATTTTGTGTAACAAGATACGGGTTTTACCATATTCCTTATGAATAAGTCGATGAGAAGTAACTCCATGAAGAGTGGTCCAGGGGGATTTGAACATAAATTAAACTTAAGATATTCCTTCACGAGGAGAGTTTCTTAACCGTTGAACCAACCCCTCTAAATTATAATTCATATCTTTATATTTGATATAA
Organism: Chimonanthus salicifolius; assembly: GCA_013350335.1. Lineage (NCBI taxonomy): Eukaryota > Viridiplantae > Streptophyta > Magnoliopsida > Laurales > Calycanthaceae > Chimonanthus > Chimonanthus salicifolius. The sequence goes on along the minus strand of CM023538.1, from coordinate 12,880,094 downwards.
CAAATTATAATTAGTTGGACTTTAGAGATAAATGATATTTATCAAATGACTTGAATATAATATAACGGAATAAGATAATTCCAAGACAAGTTTTGCACTTTTTTTAAAATATTTTTCGTGACCAATATCTAATTATAGACCTCTGACTTTACGTGGATTACACATGTTTTTAAAGACTACAAAATTTAAATATTAAAATAATAGATTAAAGTGATCTAACATTTGAAAAAAAAAATGACTTTATGAATGTAATCAATATAATTTTTGTTAAAGCCTCATTTTCCATATAAATCTTTTTTAATAGAACTAATTATTAAACATCATGTGGATTTGGTGCTTCTATGTTAATAATTACTTATTAAGAAAAACATAATTAGCCCACATATAGATCTCGATTTTTTTTTAGAAAAATCACAGAAGTATGGAATTTGCTTACTCCTTACACTTGATGATAAATGAAAATACAAACCGGCATATGAGGGTGTTTATTAGGCTAAATAAATGGAGATTAGAGGCAACATGATTAGGCACACATGGCTATAATGAAGAGAAGATGAAATGGAAATTTAGTCTTATTCATTTTTAAAATTTAAAACTTTTTAAGAATTAAAATAAAAATTTGAAATTATTAAGATTTGATGAACTTGAAAAATATAACTTCATTAATTAGATGAATAAAAAGAGTGTCTTATTTTATCCATAGACCTTTCTAATGCAAATCGAGTTAATGTTGGAAGCAAAAAGTTTAATGATTAAAAAAATTTTCATGGATGATGATGAGCAAAGCTTTGTTTTCTAAAAGGATTTCACACATGCAACACTCATGGTTGAAGACTAAAGAGGCCCAACGAAAATTAAATACCAAGATGTGTATAACTTGGAATATTAGTTTGTTTTCCTTTTTGTTTAGATTATTTATTTGATTAGGATTGGATAGGTTTTGAAGGTCAATAGTTTAATAGTTTTAGTAGGAAGTTTTTATATTTTTTCTATTTCCAAAATAGGTATGTAATTTAAAATTGGCATTAGAGGGTCGGCTGCAAGGATAGAAGTCGGTTTTGTTGTTTATTTAAATTTGGAAGAGTCAAATTATTTTTAGTTTTCTCCATAACAGGTGTTCACTTACAAACCCTAATACCCTTCTTCTCTTTCCGTCTCTCTATTAAACCCTAGCCGCCGCCGCCGCTCTCTGTATTTTTCCCATCAACGAAGAAGAAAAAGAAGCAGAGAAGAGAAAGGAAAGCAGGTGCATAGCGATTTTTTTTCTTCAATCTTTTCTCCATATTTTCTTTTCTCTTTCCATTCTTTCTCTCCGCCGTTTGATTTATTCTCTTGTAGAGAGGGTAGAGTCGCAACCGCCGGCGTTTTCTTAAAAAAAATTCTCTAACTTTCCATTTTTTCCAAAATCGCGGCTCACGGCTCACGATTGGATTTAAAAAACCGATTTAAACCGCGGCTTGAAACGGTTTTGTACGGCTGAAATTATCATAAGGTTTTTTAATCAGATCGGACCGAGAAGATGACGGTCGCGGTCGAACCAGAGATCCGATCTCGGTTCGACCGCGACCGTCTTCACACTTTTATTTTCCCACTCTGATTCTATTTTTCTATCCTCTCACGCCCAGTGGACGCAAAAACCCTAGATTTCTCTTCTCTTGATTTTCCCCTTTTCTCGTTTGGACTTCAGACGAATATGACGACGATAGTAGTGACATCAGAGGAAGATCCGGCGCTCTCCGTTGTTCGATTTACTTCCGAACTCGCTTGGGCTGATGCAGGGCCTGAGGTTTGCTTTTCTCGCCTTTGAATCCGATCCCACCAAGTACCTCTTTTTCCCTTTGGATGCATGGAAAGGAAATTCCTTTCTTGAAAAAATATCCATGTTCTAACTAAAAATATAATTAATTGGGTTTCTATTTTTTATTATGAATAGATATTCTGGGTAAGGAAACTCTTTTATTGGAAAAGAACAAGTTTTTATCTGAAATTTGAACTGAGTTTCGCAATTTTTGGTTAAAAGGTGTTTGTTTTCCTAGAAAGTTATTTCCTTTCTGTGCATCCAGACGCTTGTTAGAATTCGATATTTTATGGCTAGGCTTTATCAATTTTTTTTTTTTCCTTTTACGCTTGCTTCATAATTCGTGCTGATTTAGTACTAGTGATTCTTGACATGCAATTCATGCATTTCAATATCTTTTGCTGCGACACTTCACTAGAAAAGTGGTTTCCAACGTTCATGAGTTGGTGTTTACATCTTTAAAGTTGAATACTTGCACTTTCTTAGGGAAGGATTTCTCCATTGGAGGAGGTCGGGGAAAAGTGACCAAATTCATTGGAAAATCACTAACTTAGAAAATACTTTCTAATAGAACTTTGCAAAAAAACATACCCATACCCAGTTTAATGGGCAGCTGTTTACAGTATATAAAAACTGGTTAAACATGTCTTACTCGTCTTTTGGTGCATGGAAGTTTAAACTATAGGGTATTCCAGTCTATGAATGAAAAAGGGAGAGCAAAATTAGTAGTGTTTTATTTCTATTAGTATCAATCCGATTCATATGATGCTTGGGACACCATAGAAAGTTGGATTGTGTCATGTGGGTTTTTGTATTTTTCCAATTTCTCTACCCTACATTCGATTTCGGACTTGGCGTACTTACCTACCTGCCTGTCGTATTTGCTATGCATACTTCACAATTGTACAGATATGAACATGTTGGAGATATCCATGAAAATTAGCATATTCAATGTTGTTCTGTGGTGATATGAAGCTAACTTCAGTCAGAAGGCTAAAATGTCTCTATTCTGATTGATATGCAGACTGATCACAATTTTTTGGTGAGACTTTTTGTTTTTAATGATTGACCTTGATGAATGCCCTTCAGTGCTTTGTTGGGAGTGTTAGAGCTTTTCTGATCCATTGGTCTATTCATGTTGGTGTAATAATTCAATTGAGTGATCAATATGTGACTCTAGTCTCACATTATATATGAGTAATAACAATGCATTTGAAGTTTTCTGATATATAGGTTCCAAAGGCCCAAGTTTATTATGGACCTGTACTTTGGATTCCTAGTATTTACCAAATGTCTATCTATGTTCTTCCTCTCTCTCTCTCTCTCTGTTGGAAATTTCCAAAGTATTTCTTCTAAGGTAATGGTATACTTAAGGAAATTGGTGCATGATGTACTAAGTTACCCCTTGAGCTTGGGCTCATGATTTTCTGGTTTTGAATTCCAAACATGATAGTTATTGGGTTTGGTCCTTACCAACTGGACTACAAGTGCATCTATTTTGGGTTTAATTCCAGATATGAGAGTTATTCTAAGTTTGATCTCCATACCAGTGGGGCTAGAAGTGTATCTGCTTTGAGAAATATTTAACGGTATTCTAGCTATGACTTGTATAACTAGTCATTGTACCTAAGTGCCATTCCGGTGTCACATGATTTCTTTTAGATTAATGAAACTGTTGCACCTTAATACGTGGGTTGTCTTGTGCCAATGTGAGATAAGCTGGGTCAATCATACATCTACATAAAAGATGTTGCATTTTACATTGTTTTTTTAGAAAGCATTGTTAGCGATTCCTCCTTTGCCAATTGTAAAATTATTGGATTCTTGGAATTGTTATATTTCTTTTCTGCATTCCGGGGATTGGCACTCTTGTTCTTTTTTTCTTTTTCTTGAGAGAGAGATATTGGTTTTATCAGACCATTCTCCTTATATAAATTTGTGTATTTTGACAGGTCTGGTTTTATGAGACTATTTTCCTCATACAAAATTGTTTTATTTTTACAGGTTGCAGAGCCACAGGTCACTCGACTATGCATTGAGGCACAAGAGTGCATAGTTATGGGCAGATGGCTTGATTTGGCCTCTCTTATGCTTACTTCAGCTGATTTGATATTTTCAAGGGTGTCAGAGAAAGGTACAATATTGTTCATCTATCAACTTCTTGAATATTACAATACCTATTTTGAGTTATAACCATATATTACTTAAATTTGTAGGATCCAGTTTAAGTTTAAGCCATACCTGTTGAAATCTTCTCTTGGTTGTATTGCTTTGAGTCATAAGCATCACCTTTTAAAGATTGACTTCATTTCAGTCTGGCAAATTTTGCTGGGACAAGTTTTTTCTTCCTCTGCTCCCTCTTTCACTGACCTGGACAAGTAGTCATGGACCACATGATGAAACATCATTTTGTTTATAGAGTTACAAAGTGCTAGACTCCTATGTGCTTGTTCAACAAATCAAAACTTCATGGCAATTCAAACCAATCCATATATCCAAATCATGGCTCCTATTGTTAAAAAGTATGTTCTGATAATCATGCTGATTAGTTGGTTGTAACTATTGGTTCTGATTATCCAATTGACTTGGAGGTTCAAATTTAGTGTGCAGAAACAGATTAGCGTTGTCCGTTATATCCACTTGTGTCCATGATTGGATGGAAGGGACAGTTTGATTTTTTGTGTACATGTACTGTGTTCATTCCTCTGCTAATAGAGATATGAAGAGCAAGACTATTGTCCTGTTCACTGGGTCTCTCCCTAAGACTTATGCAAATTAAGCTAAACTCTTTCCTTTGCTTTATACCTTTGCAAAAAAAAAAGAAAAAGAAAAAACCCTCTTCCCTTTGCTTATAGGTGTCTTAAATTGGATAGTTGGGTAACAAGGGTGATAACCTTCTTCTTCCTTCTGTTTTTTATTTATTTTTAAATAATGAACAAGGGAGATACCACAGAGGCAACTCATTTACCTGAATCAGAAACAAAGATCTCTCTTTCCCATTAAATTTTTTAATTGGGTGTTGTAGAAGTGCTGAATTTAATCCTTAGAGATATTCCTTGTGCAACTAATTATCTCATAGATTCCATAGGGAAATGATCCACTCATGCAGATCTTTCTGTTAGTTCTTACCTTTTTGGTGTCATATCTATCTTTTTTTATGGATTGTGTGATTTGTTTCTGTTGGCTTCACCACCATCTTGAAGATTGCCCCAAATAGTGTTGTTTGATCTCCTCTCTTAAGCTGAGTTTCCTCATTTTTTCCCCTTAAATAGATGGTAAAGTGACTCGAAAGTGCGACATTTGTGGTTGCAATGATGAACACTTGCCAACTACACTAAAGGCTCGTCCAGGCTCTTGTCCTGCCATATGGCTGTTTTACTTTGTACTTATAAGTAAAATCATCCGCTATCATTCAAAAAAATAAATGTGCCATGCATTGTATGGTGGGTGGGTGGTTGCCACAAATTTCGCTTGTCGAGGGAACACTTTTTTTTTCCATGTAAATGTGTACCAATAGATTATTGAGCTATACCAATGCCATTTATTTTCCCCAACCGCTATGATGCTTTTAAATGTTCATCCAATTGAAAAAGGAAGTCTAACTGAACTTCAAATGTTCCATCGTAACTAATTCTACTGCTGTTACTTCCAGATTTAGAGTGTATTTTCACCATTATCTGCAACCTTGTCATTAAAACTGAGAGCCCAGATGAAGCACTGGAGATGGCGAAACTTATATCTGCAAAAGTAGCCCAACAGCCAAATGACAAGCCAGCATTGCGCTTGAAGATGTAATTACTTTTATTTATTTTTATTCTATTATACTTCAATCCCTGGTTTTTTCTCATTTCTTACATTTTCACTTGTTTCTAACAGCTTATTCAATCTGTACAACCTACTGGACAACCCTTATAGTCGCTACTTTGTTTACATGAAAGCCCTTAATTTGTCAGTCAGTGGAAAAGTTACTGAAAACATCATACCTTCTTTCAAAAAGGTTGACAATTTCTTGAAAGAATGGAATATCGGGACCTTAGATCAGAGGGAGCTCTTTCTCGCTATCTTCAACATTTTAAAGGAAAATAGAAGGTACATGAATATGCCTTTCTAGAACTGTACTCTGTACTTTCTTATTGTCACCTTATTTCCTACTGATTCTGTTCTATTTTGTGCTTGGCAGTTCAGCAAAGGAGTCCTTTGGTTTTCTAACCAAATATTTGGCAACATTCTCTGGTGAGGATGCGTATACCATTAGTGAAGCCAAAGAAGAAGCTGTGCGGGCTATTATAGAGCTTGTGAAGGCACCTGACATGTTCCAGGTATTCTATTTATGGGACTTGTGAGAATGCATGCATGTTGTAGCATGGTTAAATACGTGGTCTTACTGGACAGGGTTTATGTGACCATTCCAGTTGTTGAACATCTAAATTTGTAATCTTCTGTAGTTTTTTTCCTGGATTTTGAGCAGGTAGAAAATGCAATAGGAAATGGGTATACATGTTCCCCTGTTGGTAATTTCTTGATACAGTTATAGCAATGATTGCTTCTAGTAGGTGTGTTTAGATGTGTTATAGATACACATTTCAAGATTGGATACATGCCATGATAGGTGTTTAGCATGGTCGTCAAGGTGGAAGGTGCATCCAAGCTGTGGAATTGGATTCTGAGACAATGAGATGCATGCTTAATTTTGTTGGACACATTCAGATTCTGTGTTTTTTCTGAAAAATAAGAAGATAGTATGGAATCATTGTCATCATTATACCCTATGCCTGACCCATCAGGAATCTCTTACTCAGTTCTTCTTTGCACTCAATCTTGTTGATAATTATGCCTTTTGTGCCTACTTGGAATCCTTAGATTCTATCTTTGGTCTTTAACAGGTGTTCCTAGACCATATTGTCAATAACATTCAATCATCTTATTCCTAATTCTATTTTTATTGTTACACCATGCATCCATTTAACATACACATCTTTGTTATGATGATTTCATGTATGTGTCTTTTCTTGATTCCCAACATTCAGCTCCTTACGCCATTTCAAAAAGTAAAAAAAAAACTCATTATTACGTGATGTTTGAACCTTGTCCTCTAATTGTCATTTTGCAGAAACGTTTTTTTAATTGACATGGCAGTCTTCAATCACAAAATACTCACTAGCCTGCTTGCATTTTGTGTACCCTATTCCCGTCCTATTAGCTAGCTATAATCACATCAAATTCTCCCTTTTCCTATATAGTTGCACCCAAGTATTGGAATTATAACCAACTTACTCTCAATTTTAACTAGTCCATGCTCCTTACTTTTGAATTTACTGAACTTATATTCCATTGTGCTCCATGTATTTTTCTCCTACTAATTTTTAGATTGTTCTCCTCAAGAGCTTACTCTAACCAAGTACTTGGCTAATTTTTTGTATTAGCACTAAATCATCTGCAAAAAAAATATACTTCATCTTAGATTTCTAACATTGAATTGTCTATGATTAAACCAAGTACGTAAGGGTTCAGAGCAAATCCTTGGTGAAGCCCCAGTTCAATTTGGAATTTTGTTTTTCTTTACATGCCATTCTTACACTTGTTCTTTCCTCTTTTTATACGTGTCTTCTAATCTCAAAATGTCCATTTATAGTGCATTTCATTTCAAATTTTTGAAAATCGTCGCCTCGGGACCCTATTACAGGTTTTCTATGAATCAATAAAAACCACATATAAATTTTTCGTCTCTTCTCTAAACTTTTCCATTAGTCTGGTTAGCTGAAATACTAGATTCTTGTTGAGTCTTTCTACCATCAAAGCTTCTTAGTATGGCTCATATGGGTTATTAGTTGGATGATTAACGTGACTTAGATCACCTATATGCTTATAAAAGGGGACATAAATTCTCTCTCTGTTCTTCAGATATCTTGTATGAGAGATTTTGTTAAATACTCTAGCTAATCAACCCACTCCAATTTCACCAAATGAAATCAAAACCTTCTACTACTCGAGTACTTTCTAATCATAATGCTTTTCATTTTTTTTCATCTTAGCCAAGGCCATCATCTCTTTTTAAGACATTTTCTCAATCATCACTTCATTTGCGTCAGTTTCATTATCAAATTCAATTGCATATTTCATATTTAGTAACCTTAAAATACATTCCCTCTTGTCCTTTATTTTCTTATCTTTCACTATTACAATTTGATTTTTGTAGTTAATGCACCTTCATATTTTTAAGGTCTCTAGTTTCTTTTATCTCAGTAAGCTTGTAAATGTCCATTTATGAATGAAGGGTGAGTCACTTGCCTACTATGTGCACCTAGGTGTAGGGCCTACTAGATGGGGTGGTAATGGGTCCATTAAAATGGTTTTTGCTTGAATATGCAAGCCACCATAGGTCACCTTGATCGGATCAATTAAGCCGTGTTTTTAAAGGTCACAAAGTTCAAGGATAAAAAAAAAAGGCTTAAGTGATTAAGCATTGGGGAACTTGAAAAGTAAAAAAAGATTTCATTAATTCAATCGAGGTGATTTTTAGTAGGCCATGCATACTCCAGGAAGGATCTTTCCAAATAAGTATCCTATTTGGTGGGTCCTACACCTAGGTGCGCATGTTAATACTATGCAACCCAATGTGCAGCCTGATCATTTCACTTATCTAAAAGTAAATTAATAAATAATCGTTTATCACTTGATTGTCTTGAGTAAAACATGCACATTAGTTCTTGTTGGTGCTACTTCTGTATGGTATTTATTTTAAAGTTGCAGTTGTTTTGAGTCCATTCAAATTCTATACTGAATCCGCTTCTGAACCACAAACTCTATGTTTGGATTTGCTGAATTGAACACCATATACCCATGTCGGATTCTGATAAGTTCCTGCGCCCATGCATTTAGCTGGGAATGCTTTTTGTTGGTATATTTTTTTTTCTATTTTATTTCTTGTTGATGCACAATTTAGATGTTACCAATATTCCCTCTATTTGGTAGAGAACAGCTAGCTTTTTTTCCAATATCATGATACTGCACTTTATGTCTAGTTTGCTTCTCATCCTTTATATTTTCTTATTGTTGTCTACTGATCTGCATCATTTACATGATGGCCTATTGTTGATGTTTGTACAATGGTTTTCCATTTTGGAATATCCATCTCTCAGAGCCTTCAAGTGGACAATTAAGAATATCATTAGACCAGTTAAGAATGCCCAATTGTAGCAATTTTCCAATAAAAAAAAAGCAGGATGGCTAGGATCTCCCAATTTTGAGTTTTCCAGAACATTGACTGCAATGCCCAAATGATTTGTACTAAGAACCCTTTATCCTGCATACAAGAAAAGCAGATACTTAGCAAATTGCACTTCTGATGCAGGACACTATAACTATATGCTCTTTCCTTATTTTAACAGTTGACATTTCCCAGTTTTGGCTGGTGAAAGAGGTCTGAGTTATCATGTTGTAATCTTTTGCTCCCTGCCTTCTGGGTGCTTGGCCCTCGTTTGTGGCCTCATTTAGCTTATAATTATTTGGGGTGTTTCCCCTATTTTTGCCTTTGAATGATACTGACCAATTCGTTCAATTTTTTTTTTTCTTGCAGTGTGATCTGCTAGACATGCCTGCTGTAGGGCAGTTGGAGAAAGATGGCAAATATGCTTTGGTATATCAGCTGTTGAAGATCTTTCTTACTCATAGGCTGGACGCCTACTTGGATTTCCATGCCGCAAATTCTACCTTACTGAAGAGCTATGGTGTGGCTCTCAACCGACTCTCTCTCTATCTCGTTCTCTGTCTCTGTCTCTGTCTCTGTCTCTACATATAGATATATCATTTCTTGTTTTTGACAATGGGTAACAGGTCTTATTCACGAAGATTGCATTACGAAGATGAGGTTGATGTCATTGGCTGATCTCGGTTCAAATAATTCTGGCGAGATCCCATATGCTCTCATCAAGGACACACTTAGGGTAAACTGAGATCTCTTCTTTCTGCTTGTGATACCTCTCTCTCTCTCTCTCTCTCTCTCTCTCGCTCTCTCTTACAGTTTCTCATTGCAGGTCACAGATGATGAGGTTGAACTGTGGATTGTCAAAGCAATAACAGCGAAGCTACTTGATTGTAAGATGGACCAGATGAATCAAACTGTAATTGTGAGGTAATTATATTGTTAGTGGTTTATCAATGAATAAGTTCATGAAATTGTAAGTGAGATGACTTGAACCTCTTATTTTAGGACCCCCCTGATCCCTAACGTTCTCTGTTGAAAATTAACAAAATATAAAAATGACCATGGCAATTAATAGACCATTAATTGACATAGCCTGTTGAACTTTGACAGTTCATAATATTTAATTCATCATTATGTAGTAGCTAACCTATACAAAGATGAATATGGATATGTGTTACATGCAATTCAATTTCATACCCCTTAAGTTCACTGATAGAGATGAAAATAAGGCAAGCCACATTGCTGATCCAAATTATGTATATGTGCATGCATGAAGTCTAATACAAACTTCTAGACTTGACTTATTTGGGATCTTGCTCAATTAAAATGGAAAATGTTTAACTTTGAGATCAGATGATTCTGATTCTGATTCTCATTCATTCAGTTTTAGTTTGTGGATTTATGCTCTCTGCATACAATGGATTCCATTTGGGCACTCTGGAATTACCTGTAGTCTCTGTAAATTGTTGCTGCATGAAAAATTTTGCCATCAAAATTCAGTTGCTCAATGAAGATCCAAGTCAGGTGAACTATTTTGCTCAATAAGAGCTGTAGTAATAAGCTGTTTTGGCTAGTGGATAAAGGTTTTAATTCAGCAGCTGCTATACAAAAATTTGTATCTGATTAATACTTGATGTGCAGTCGCTGTACTGAGCGTGTTTTTGGACTGCCGCAGTGGAATACACTCCGATCAAAACTTGGTGCTTGGAGGGTAACAAGCAAATTTCATTTCCTTTTTTGGACCTTTTAGTTGGATATGTTTATTTTTTTAATATTATTTTCACCTGGGTATCACCTAAAATGTTGTTTCAAATCTCTTTTAGGGCAATATTGCAAGTGTTATCAGCACCATTCAAGCCAACAAGATCTCCGAGGATGGCACCCAGGTCCCGCAGGGTTTGATGATCCACTGAGAGCCTTTCGAATTTCATTTCAGCTGTTTGAATTTTGACATACCATTTTATCAAATGACTTTTCACCAGAGAGAAGAATCAGAAGGCCCTGTAACTCTAGCTTGCGTTTAGGATGGATACTTTTTAATTTGTTCCCATTCTCAAGTTAATCAATTTATTGTATTGGAAATTTCCATGTAGCCCTTCTTTCAGCTACATCAGGCTTTGCAATTTGAAGACAAGTTTTTAATCTTATTTCCATTGTGTAATTTACTGATCCCATATCGTTTTCTCTTGTTCGAACCTATATGATTGGAGTCACCTACTTTGTACCTGAATCACCTGGAGACTATACGGGATCCACACTGATTTTTAAACAGCAGGTGAGAATTATAAACTGTGTTTTGTCGAAATGATTTTACCTGGTAGCATTGCCTGTTGTTTTGTCTTTCTTTTTACCTTGGTAATTAGCAAGACCATCAAGTGGAATTTCCCCTTAGTGAGAGAGATTGTCTTTCAAATACATTTTTTTACCAAAGAGATGTTGAGCAAGTGGTTGATGTGATGCATGGAGCAGTCAGCGACGGTTTAGTGTTGAGGTTTCGACTAGACTTGTGAGTGGTTTCGTCTATTCATGGAGTTTAGTCTGTAGAGAGAATATCTTGCAATAATTTTTTTTTATAAAAATGACATGCATTTGGGCAATACGAAATTTCTTGATTTGAGATTGTTCGGGCAGTACAAAATTCCTTGATTTGAGATTATGAAGGGTAAGGATTCGATTTTATTCAAAGAAGCCATCCAATAGAACCAATACGATTTTATTCAAAGAGGCCATCCAATAGAACCAATAAGAGATGGAAAATCAAAATGATTTTGACAGCTGAAATTTGGTAATTGTCCAACACCACTTCCACTTTGAACCGTACACACTTAGGAGACGTGTGATGTCAACGTTGTTAGATCGAATAGTGACCTGTAGCTATGTTGTGATGTTCTACTGGAAAAAAAAATAAATAAAACGATCAGAATTGTGTTCGTACCTCCAGAAATAGAAATGTGTTGATATCACCCTCGACGACCCCTAGGTTAAAGAAAAAGTATAAAAATATTGGTAGACTGCAATTTTTTCTTGAAAATTAATTGCATACCAAATTTTTTACCCAAGATTTTTTTCTGAAGGCTTCAAGTCACCCTCAATGAATGGGGCCACTCCCTATAGTCTGTCTGAATTGGTAAGTGCACTTTGTATGTGCAGATTGAGTGGTGTACATGTGTCTCAAAGATCAGTGAAAGACTTGGATTCTTTGATTAAAAAAAGATTTTTTTAAGCCTAAAGTATGATCTCGCAAAGAAGGACGCTGAAAAATTCTTGTGACGCCACAATTTTTACAATTTAATATCTAGAAAAAGCTTCGGCCACTTTTGGTGTTCGGCCACACGGGTTCTACGAGGGATTCACTTTATTTTGAATTTGGTTTGTTAGAATTATATTTTTCTTTTCAAAACTTAGATTATCTTTCATAATTTTTATTAGGTGCATCTTTACCTGTTGGATAAAATATGATAGGTCAAAATATTTATTCAGTGATTTATTTTAATTTTTAAAAAAATAATAGTTAGCATGGTTTAACTGGGCCTACTTTTGATAGTATGATAGTTATTATGATAATCTATCTATCCATTTAGCAAATTTTGAGTTATTTCCATCATTGTTTTTGAATTTTTGCTCTAAGATAATTCGGATTTTGGAGTTTTTGTGAAAGTAATTAATGAAATAATACTAACTGCAGAGTTCTTATAAATTGAATAGAGATATCCTAATGTGATTGATATTGTTTGTAGGGTGTTTGTGTGATTTTTCAAGTTTTTTTTCAAAATAATTTGTTATGTCTTTTAAGAGAATTTCCATTTTCAAGTTTCTTGTGGAAAAAAGTAATAAAATAATATACTAATATGGAATTAAATAAAAAGCTTTTAGTGTGTTTGATATAGTTTGCAGGGTATTTATGTGAATTTACAAGTTTTTTTTTTCAAAATTTTCATGAAATTTGAATTTTCTAAGATAAATTTTATTGTGGAAAAAATTAATGAAATAATATTACTAATGTTTATGGAATTAAATAAAGAGTCTACAATGTGATTCTCTGATTGATTAGTTTATAGGGTGTTCTTCCAACATTTTTATGAAATTCAGTTTTTTTACGACAAAAAGTTATGATTGTAAAAGAAGATACATGTGACTATGAGATATTTGAGAACATGAATTTCATATTAGATGTTTTCTCATATTGATTTTCTATTTTCTAAAATTTTTAGATATTTTTCAAATTTTTAGAACATACTTTATTTCTATAAAAATTGTCTATCAAAGGTCTAATACTTTATAAAAAGATCTATTTTTTAAAAAAATATACTTACACAATATTTTTATTTTTCCCTTTTGGAAAATTTTAATTTAGAAGAAAGACGAGAAATAGTTCATTGAAACGTTTTATCACCGATATATCAGTGATAGGGATCGTTCTGGTATTTCTGTTACCCCTTACTCCATTTAGGTTTTGACATTGAGACTGGTATGGCCACCTATAGAGACATTGATAATAAGGGCATAAGTTTCTTTAAGTGTGTTCCTATCATTCAAACAAAGGGCTGACTGTAGATATCGGCTGAGGTATTTCGGATTTTAATACTTTGAGATATCAAAGAAATTTCTAAATCAAGATTTGAACCCCTAGACCCTAGTTATAGAAGAGTGTCTTCCAGAATTAAGGACGGCTTCAACCAGCCACAGGACTAAGGAGATATACGGTTCTTCTATGCAGAATTTGACCTTGAATCAAGAATAAATTGCAATGAAAATAAAAACGCTACAATAAACTGGTTTAAAAGAATTAGTAAGAAATAAATATGACTTTGGATAAATCCATATTTTTTTAACATTAAGGTATTCAGACCTCTTAGAACATCCAACTAATCATCAGAATATGTGCAAGTCTGAAAGAATCAAATCGTAAGAAATAAATATGACTTTAGACAAACCCAATTTTTTTTTATGACTAAGGTGTTCAGCCTCATCCAACTAATCATCGACGTATGTGTAAGTCTCCTTACTTACTTACAATGGGTAACTCTACGGAGAGTGACCCTTTGAAATGGAGTGAGAATTGAATTCATTGACTTGAGGCATGTTCTAAACCATTACTCCAAACATTCTGTTCGATTAGGAGATCCCCAAATTCATATATTGTGATTTGGAGACCTAAATCTGATACTACCGTTAGGACTAGGCTTTCAGTCCAAGAGACTAGCCTAATAGGTATATAAGTCCGATACGACCGATATCGTTCTAAATCGAGATTTAAACCCCCGGTAATAACAAAAAACATGGCATTTTAAATTCATCTAAAATGTAAAATATTTTCAAGAATGGATCTTAACTTAGAAACCATCGTTTAGAATATGAGGTACTACTTCTTTTAATTAAAACAAAAATGATTATATCTTAAAATACAAAAAAGAAAAAGAAAAGAAAAAAAGAACGTGATAAGAAAAAAAAAATCTTTGGATATGATCAATCAAAATCACTTTAAAATGTAGTACACTTCGATTGAGTTGATCTAATTTAGACACCACTCTTTAGTATATTAGACATTTTTTAGTTATAACAAATATAATTAAATTAAAAAATATAGAAGAAAAAACACTTCAAAAAAATAAAAAAATCTCTTTCTCAAATGCCAATCAAATAATTTAAATCCTTTTAATTCATTTTAAATTGCAGTCTTTTAATACACGAGACAGAATCTTTCTTTAATTACAACAAAAATGCCCTTGAATTTATACGTAGAATTTCGTACAAATAGGGTAAGAAAATAAAAAGAAAAAATATTGTTTATAAAAAAGTCCCTCTCCTTTTTTATTTTATGAACCACTCCACTCGGAAGGCTTTCAAGTTGAGAATAGATCTTGGCAGTTCCAAGGTCTGTCACCTTTTCTTACCATTAACGTTAAGTTTTTTTCAATTCTCGTCTCCCATTTAAGCTTCACTTCCAGCGGTTTGGCCGGACAACAAACGTCGAAATCAATACAAATTTATATTAGAAACGTGGAGTCAGAAGCCCCCGCCCTTTTGGACCAATCCCCAATTTCTGCCGACAAAATTCTTACATCTCTTTCTTTTCCCACTTGGGAGTTTGTTGTTGTTTATGCCAAAATGATGCCCCTGAATTTGTTAAGTATCCACGCAGGGAGATCCCTTTCATGTGATATTTCCCTCTAGCATTTGTTTTGTTTGGTTTTCTCTGTCTTTCAGCTTGAGTCTTGTAATGGGTTGGAGGTATAAGGCCGGATTATTCCTCATCGTCACCGTCGTCATCATATGGGTCGCGTCTGCCGAAGTCACACAGGTTAATCTAGATCTCACCCATCTCTTTCTGTTTTTTTAATTTCATTCTCATCTCTTTTCTTTTCTTATCGTTTTCGATGATTTATTTGTTGATATCTTTCTTAAATTTTGGTGAAGAGGGTGAAAATTTTGTCTTTTTAGTAGATTGTGACGTTATGTGTTTTCCTCCCGGGGCTAAATTTGGGACTGAGATAGTTTTTTTCTTTATTTTGGTGATATTGGTTTGTTGGAATTAGCGCGTTGTTGTGGTTTCAGTTGGTGTGTAAGGATCAGTCGGTCCAAGCAGGGTAAAAAATGTGTTCTCGGTAGTAGATTGTACTGCTGTGCATCTGCTTGTGGATGTTAAACTTGGGCAGCGACGTGGATTTTCTTGATTTTTTTTTGAACTGTATATGTTGGAATTAGCATGTTTTGTTGATTCAGTTGGTGATAAGGATTCGTAGGTGAAACAGGATAAATATGTGCTTTCATAGTAGATTGTGATCTGTTTCCTGCTGTTAAATTTGTGCCCTGAAATAGGTTTTTTATTTTTTATGAAATGGGTCATTGGAATTAGGTCAATTTGGGTGGTGTATAAGGACTGTTTTCCAAGATTGTTTAGTCTCTCTATTGGAAAGGATGCCATAATTAATGACTTTGCTTGTGAGGAAAATAGCACTTTAATTTGGATGTCAGAGGTTTAGAAGAAATTTAAAGGACAATAAAATTGAGAATTGGCAACCTTGTTGGCTAAGCTGGCAGGAGGTCACCTTAGCTATCTAAGGACCAGCACCTGTGGTTACCAGATAACAGTAGAAACTGCTTTGCAAAATCTTTCTATCATTATTTGATTCCTGATGTGGAATCAAGCCCCATATTTTATGCCATTGAAAATGCCAAGCCCCCTGCATATCATCTTCTGCTGGACAGCTGCACTAGATATTATCCTCACCATTAACCATTTAAGAAGCAGGAAGTACATCATTATTAATGTTTGCCCGTGTTTGCAAACAGTTTAAGATGTGCAACATATTTTTATTCACTCCTCTTCTATCCAGTTATGGCAGACTTTTCTTGATCTTTTTGGTTTGCAACTGTTATGCCTTGTGCAAGTTTGTCTCCATCTTGTTTCCATTAGTGAGATTCAGCAGATGTGGGGTGCTGTGGAGCTTAGTTTTGCAAGCTGTATTGTGGTCCATCTGGAATGAATGGAAATCTTCTTACCACCTTCAAGTCAGCCCAGCAAGTAGCATACTTGGCAAATTTTGATGGGTGCCATGGGGAATCAATTAAGAAAAGTTTAAGGAGTCCCTATCACTTACGCTGTTTGTGGAGGGAAGTTACAGGGATAGAAATTCATCTGGGATAGAGTCTTTTTATAATGAACTACTGATATTTCTTCAGTTGTTCTGTTTGTTACCATAGGTGATGTACTGTGTATAAATCTTCTTTGCACTCCAAAGGTATCACCTGGGTGCCTTGTACAAATTCTTCTTCTACTCTACAAAATCCCGTTAACATTTCGTAACAGAAAAAAGAAAGAGAATCAACTATTATGGTGGACTTTCTTTTATTAATGGCGATATAGCTCCAAGGATACTACCTTTGTCAACCCTTACGTACATTAAATAATTAAATACATCCTGTTACAGTCATGGCATGAATGAAAATAACTGTGTACCACATGATCCAGGGCCCAAAAATTTAATTTGACAATGGAAGCAAGTGACGTACCAAATTAGAGAGAGAGAGAGAGAGAGAGAGAGAGAGAGAGAGAGAGTCACATAAGTCACATCCTGGATTTTTGTTTTTATTACTTCGATGGTGGTGCTTATATGACTAACATTCTATATTAGATTGTGGATATTCAGTTTTCTAAAATTATCTGTAATTTTGTTATATGTAATTTCTACTTATTGCATTTACCAAGTAAAAACTGGAGAGAAACTCTAGTACTCTCATACATGAGCTTCTGACTTATATATTTCTGTCACACAGGGTATATTTTCAGACTACAAACAACCCTTTGCAATTACTTATTTGGGCGCCTCTCTTATGGTAGTTTATCTCCCAATAGCATTCATCAAGGATTGGTTATGCAATTCTTTGAGAAAGTGCTCCTCAAAAAATGGTAGGGTTAGGAATGCTGACACGGAATCCTTGTCCTCTGATGGACTTGATTCTCAAAAATTTAACGGGATGCAGAAAATGGTGGAAATGGAGATGCAAGGTTTATTGGCTAGGAAAGGCAGTGAAGCTGACCTTTCTGCTCAGGAAGAGGGAAGATTATTAATTATTAAAAGTAAAGGTGAATTGGAAAATCTTAAACAGCACAGAGAGCTTACCACGAAGAAAATTGCTCTATATGGATTTTATATTGCTCCTGTTTGGTTCATAACAGAGGTGTAGTATCATTGTCAGATTATTTCTTTTATCTAATTTATGTGTTAAATTTTTAATAGCACTGTATTGTTTATTCTAGAGGAATTATGTGGGATTGACTCCAAAACCTATGGGGATGTATGATTGAGACCAATAGGAGAGGCTGCACTTGAGAAATATGGCAAAAATCTAGTCCAATCCTAAAAAATTCTGAAGTGTTGGGTGGTCCACATTGGGTCCAGTTTATTTGCAGCAGGGCTTATCAATTCAGTAGCCTGGATCACTGTCTGTGGCCCATGCAAAGAAGCTCAATACAAGGGGGATACTGTTCGTATATTGGCTTATATAAATCCTCATTGATTTTCTATTAGTACTTTTAAATGGATATTCAGCGTTGGGCTATATAGGCTCAGAATGTGGATAGGATTCTTTTTTCTTTAAAAATCTTTTTGGATATCTGTCTTTTAGCATTTTTTTAATGGATTTGTTTTACTCTGCCATTAAAGAAACACATTTGATCACTTTTTGTCATTGGATTTAGACTGAAAATTGTTTGGTCCTGTTGAAACATCAGAAGCTTTGTGCCCTGGTTGTTCTTTGGAGATAGTAAATTAATTATCTTCATATTTACTGATCACTTATTTTGAATGCAGTATTTATCAAATGCTGCACTAGCACGTACAAGTGTTGCAAGCACGACGGTCTTGTCTTCTACTTCAGGACTATTTACTCTTTTCATTGGTGCTCTTCTGGGGCAAGATTCTTTAAATATAGCAAAAGTGCTTGCAGTTTTTGTCAGCCTAGCCGGTGTTGTGATGACTACTCTGGGTAAGACTTGGGCCATTGATGAGTCACAGCTAAGCTCTTCTGGGTACGGTGTTTTTCCCCCTAGTGTATTATCTGATTATATACTCAGTGATTAACTTCAGTATGGCTACTGACATCCTTTCATTTTTAATTTGGTGCAAGTGTTACCAACAAAATATAACTTTCAACCATTATAGAAGACAATTCACTACATTTCTTTGGCTACTTCAAACTGAATTTCATGTTCCTATTTGGTTCTTAGATTTCAGTCTCAACAATTAAAATTTTGTGTGCAGTGGAGAGCGTTCTCTCTTAGGAGATCTTTTTGGTCTTCTCTCTGCTATGTCATATGCTCTATTCACTGGTTGGAACTTGCCCTTGCATTCCAGTCCTTTTGTTGATTATTTATATTTTGATCTATCATGATAGAACTGATTATAAAGCAAATTTCTGCAGTGCTTCTCAAAAAGTTCTGTGGAGCAGAAGGAGAAGGGATTGATGTGCAAAAGTTATTTGGATATATAGGATTGTTTACACTTGTTGCACTTTGGTGGCTTGGTAAGGCCCATTTCACAAATTATACACAATCTAACTGAGATAAATTATTAGTTTCCTATAAACTAGTTCAATTTTCCATTACTTAGTATAAATGGAGCGCTAAATCATAGCCGTCCCCCAACTTCGTGACTAAGTTTAGAGCCTTTTGAAACCCAGTAGCTTTACTAACTATGTTCTGTTTAATTTCTTTTCTTTGTTTTAAGTGTGGCCATTGACTGCTCTTGGCATTGAGCCTAAGTTTACAATCCCTCACTCGGCAAAGATTGATGAAGTTGTGCTTGCTAATGGTTTCATTGGAAGTGTTCTCTCAGACTACTTCTGGTATGTGAGGATAGCCCTCTGTGGATGACGATGATGATTATTATTATTATTGTTATTGTTGTTGTTGTTGTTATGTGGTCATAATGAAACTACTGTTTCACAGGGCATTATGTGTTGTTTGGACTACTCCATTGGTAGCAACCTTAGGCATGTCACTCACAATACCTTTGGCTATGGTTGCTGACATGTTGATTCATGGCCGTCACTATTCAGCAGTTTATATTCTTGGTTCAGTTCAGGTAACAATTTCCCAGAAATATATGCATGATTCACATAGAAATCTCTTGCTTGTCCTATTTTACTTGGGCATAACTCCAGGGGCCTCTTTGGATCCAGGATTTCTCCCTAGGATTTTTTTTTTTGGAGACCCAGGGAAACCTCGAGCCCACCTCGGCAGTCTATAGTCATGTTGCCAAGGTGTGCATACGCCTCGCCCTCGTAAAACCCTGGGGGGACACCCACACCCACATAGAGTGCCCCCAATTAACGCCACCAAGGTGTGCTACCTCTCACTGAAAGAAGTGGGAGGCAACCAGTTGGGATACCCAGTGTTGGGTGATTTCTCCCTAGGATTGGCTTAGAGTTTTTCAGGGATATTATAATCCTGATAAATTTTCAGTGTGGAAATCTCACCAGATCTCATGTTGAAAATGAGGAGATTTCCTGTCCTCGAAAAAAATGGTAATTATGTGATGTTGTCAAAGGAATGGGAAATGACCATTGTGGCCCATAAAAAAATTCACAACTTTTGTATTTGAGTTGGCTCCATAAGATTCTACTTAATTTGATTAAGAGGCCAATGTCTGTGAACACTTCACACTTAATTCCTAGTTTCTTGTGGAGAGTTCTAGGCACTATCCAAACAAAAGAGATGCTTGATTATATGAAACTGATCTGAGAGATTCTAGGCGAGTGATAGAGAGAGGGAGGGAGGGAGGAAACCAATAGAATAGAAGGAGCTCATTTAATCTAGATTTCCAAATGAGCTCGAAAAAAGAAAATGTGAAATCACCTGTTTTTTAAGGAAGTGAAACATCTCTAGGACAACCTAAAAACCCCTATAATCACCTCTCTCTCTCTCTACCAGAGCAAATAAATTGTAAATAAATTCAAGCTCTAGATATTTTCCCACTAAACACTTTGGTAATGACAACTCCTGAACTATCTTTTTGATCTTTTTCTCTGTATATCTTCTCTTCTCCAAATCTCAACTAAGAAGAGCCCAGTCTTTTTTCTTCCAAATCCTAACCACTCTCCCACCTTAGGCTTTCATCATATCCTACCATGTAATGAGGTGTCTTTTGTTCTCCTTGTTTTCTTCCCATTTCTTTTCCATTTAATGAGGTCCATTGCATCACATGTGAAGACACTTTCATGTCCATGGTAACAGTTGCAACTGCCATTTCCTAAAGCTCATTTTATGAAAAAAAGGCCATATCCTAAAGCACAGGTAAAACCATTGATTTTTCCATTTCTTTTGATATGTTGCAGGTATTTGCTGGGTTTGTAATAGCCAACCTCTCTGATTGGTTTTCACAGAAATTGGGACTCTAGTATCATTATTTGAGTGGGCGGGATTCTTGTTGTGGGCACAGTAGAGATGATCACGCTGATAATGATTCATAAAGCAAGCTGTTGGCCTGGTGAAAGAAAATTGTACTATTAGCATATTTGATTTTGTGTCAGATCCGGAAATTGTTGTTGTTGTTGTTGTTGTATTTCCTTGGTCTCCATAGAGTGCCCGTGCCCTGAAACCAATAAATGATTGGGCTGCACTTGATTTTGATGTATATTGTTCTTACTATTCTTTCATTGTCATTGGCAAGTGAGTCAGTCGTCCCTGGCTCCCTGCATTTCTCTGTGGCATTTCCCATTTGAAATCAATTGATTTTGATGTATCCATCGCGCTTCAAGAGCTTTCATTTGTTCCACTGTGGCGTGCTTCAAAAATATCCGAACAAATATTGCAGAACTTCACTAGGAAAAAAGTGGCAATCAATTTGTCAAGCAAAAAATATGTTCACATGTTCTTCACCCGCATTTGCAAATATTTTTCTCGTGATACTCACTTCCTTTAGAGCACACTAGGTGAGGTCATGGGAGCTCAAATTTGACATCTCTCTCTTCTTGAGGCGGTAATCTGAGACAGGAGATTACCAGTTGAGCTATACCATGTAGGCTATTTTTCTCCACTTGTTAACATGTTCATGAGTTTTGAGACCCACTAACTACTTTAAGTAAAATATTTTTCAGATATATATTAAATTTACATATAAAAGATTTCTATACTTTTGATATAAGTCTTTAAAAATGGATGTTAAAATTTGAAGATTTTATTTTGCATTTGAAAGCTTCAATTTTCAAACTTGCTCCAGGTGACCTTACATCCGATAGTGAGATTTCTTTTTTAAGTAAATTGATATGAAGAGACTTCATTTGAAAAGTCTAATAGACTCCAATGTTCATAAGTAGTAATTTAAAATCTTGAAATTCTCCCTCCAAATAAAAAAAAAAACTCGAACAAGGTTAGGGGAAGTGATTGGTGCACCAACATCTTTCTCCTTAGTGCATAAAAAATGAGTGAAATACTTAATTTGTTTAAATTTATTTCAAGCCTTTTTTTTTTCTTTTCCTATTTATTGGGACAAAATGAGTATTTCTCTTATTTTTGGTGCACCAAAGTTTCAGAGTTGGTGCACCATTCAATTCCCCAAGGTTAGTCCACGCTCTAATTACCGGTTGATGTGGCGGAGCTAGTACAATAAGAGAAAGAGCACCACTCCTCTCATGGTTCGAAGGAAAGGAGAAAGAGAACCAAAGAGAATCAAACATTTCAATAATTTTCTTCATTGAATTTGCCATTTACAAACATCTATATATATAAACCTCAAAACAACACCAAAATCTAACTTAATGCTAGAAAAAAGAATCCTAACTTAACCTACTATAAGTATATGTCTGATTTTAGCAATTGTATCCAAAAATAAACTTCTTTTTTAACTTCCTAACTTTGTTATAAGGAAAAGTGATGAAAATACCAAATTAACAATTTGCTAAAAATAACATAAAATTAAAAATTTGCTAAATATAATATAACTAATAATTTTAATTTAACTTTTAAATTAAAACTATCACAGTTTCATTGTTTTTGATTTAAAAGATCCAAATAGTTGTCAGATAACCTGTCCTACAGGACCAATTTTTCTCCATCTCCATGGGTTGTTAAAGTTTTATGAGATTCAATTATCGACGCCTTTTTCTAAAGATTAAACAACAATAGATCATATTTCTTAAATATGGTATTGACTTTTATAAGTTGCTTGATAAGTTAGCAAACTTTATATAAATGAAAATATAATTAAAATGATGATAACGACAGAGGCTTAATAAGAAAAGCACTGGTTGTTTATATATGTAATATGGACTATAGTGCCTTTAAGTCATGGAATCTTGCAACAAAAATGAAATTCCTATTGTCAACTAGCAAAAGCTTGGTCTTATGTTAAAAAAAAAAACTCAAATAATAACTAGGTCTGTTCATGGGATGGGTTCACGTTGAATTTTGCTAAAATGCCCCGAATTTGCTTATATTTACAAAAGTTTGAGTCCGTTTGAAGCTCCATCTGTAGCCCGTACTTTTAAAGGCGAAAGCTTGAGACCATCTTATTAAATATAGAAAGTTTGAGCCTTTCCTTTAAAGTCTGTTTATTTTGTAAATTAATCACACGATTTTAAAGCTGCGCTTGACATTATTTTTATTTTCTTAAAATTTTATTTTGTAAATTAAAAATCTGATTATACAGGTTAGAACTTAGAAGTAGACTTAAAGATCTATCACTAGTTAAAGTTTTAGTTTAACATTTAATTTCTAAGTACTTGACTTTAACAGTGAAAGTTGGCGGATGTCGTTGAAAAAATTTTAAAGCGACAAAAACCTAAATTTTGAGATGAAAATTTATTTGGCGGTAGATTTTTAAGTCTATTTTATATTTACAAAATAAAAGTTTAAAAATATATTGTTAAGACCAAGTGGCAAAAATATAGATACAACCTTATTATACATGTATATAATATATAAGAAAATACACATGCCTACAATTACCGACTGATTAGACAGTCTTTTAAGTACACATCATCCCTCTCTCTCTCTTACATATTACGTCCCTCTTCTCTCTTACATATTTTATGACACACACACCACCCCTCTCTCTCTCTTACATATTACACCCCCACCTCTCTCTCTCTCTCTTACATATTTTATGAGAAAAAAAACCCATGACAAAATCAACATCACTTGTTGCTTCTTCAACTTCATACTTCAAACTAGTTACTTGTGTGAGGACCATTGCTTATCTGATACGTGGTTTACAATTATATATTTAAATAAGAGCAAATAGATAATAAAACTATTGTTGATAGTGCACAAAAGATGAATAATTTCAATGGGTTAAAACATAAATTCTAAAAATTGATTCCAATTTCCTTGACGCTTTGAATTATATAACAAGTATCAAAATTGCAATCTAGAGCTCATTAAGCCCCCACCAACTGTTAGTCTATAGTCTATACCATGGAAGGAGAAACAAAGCAAAGTAGATATGAAGCAGTAAATCAAACATTTGAAATTGTATTGAGTGTTCAACTTTCATAAATGAAATATAACATCTGTAACGACCTGTCCTGCTATTACAATATTATCTGCTTTGGGTTTACACACAGACCCGCACCGATTTACTTTGGAGAGCTAATCCACTATTGCTCTCAAAAGGCCTTGTGCTAAGGAGAGGAGAATGCCCTCTTTATAACCCCCACACCCCCTTCCCTCATGGGCGATGTGGGACTTTTTTTCCCACAAACCCCATGAGGGTGGGGTGTTACAATCCACCCTCTTTAAGACTAGAGTCATCTCTGACTTTGTCACGTTACATTGACAAGGGATCTATACAAACAATACAACACAGAAAGGTAGAAGACTCACACAGTCCGAGTGTTGAACTATGCTCTGATACCATTTGTAACGACCTGTCCCACTAGCACAATATTGTCTGCTTTGGGCCTACACACGGACCCGCATGGCTTTGCTTTGGCGAGCCAACCAACAGTTGCTCTCAAAAGGCCTTGTGCTAAAAGGAGGAAGACTACTATTCATATATCAGGAAATTTCCAATGCCACTAGCAATTTGAGACTCTTTAAGGTAGGGTATTACAAACAACAAAGCAAAGTAGATATTAAGCAGCAATTGTATTGAATGTTCAACTTTCATAAATGAAATACGACATCAGTGTCACTGTTTCTAATATCTCAAAAGAAGA
Source organism: Chimonanthus salicifolius (assembly GCA_013350335.1). Taxonomy (NCBI): domain Eukaryota; kingdom Viridiplantae; phylum Streptophyta; class Magnoliopsida; order Laurales; family Calycanthaceae; genus Chimonanthus; species Chimonanthus salicifolius. Next base: position 12,855,432 of record CM023538.1, on the reverse strand, counting down.
AAAAGAATTAATTCAAAGGGACAAAGAAGAAAAAGAAGTATTCTTTTCATAGTGCCGACGCCGAGATGCTCTAAAATCTCAGGAGTTCTTGGTGCAATGCAAACCATGAGATTTCAGAAGTCTTGAGATTGTGAGTAAAATCATTGATCGCATTAGTGGGGTCTTAGACGGCGGCTTATAGCGAGGGTTGGTCCTGTCTGTTCACTCTATCCCATCGATTTCACGGACACAAATAGAATGAAGGTTTGGATGCAGCTAGCTTGGTCACCCTCCGTTCTTCCAATTTGTTGAAGAATGTATCTAAGAAAAAACATGATACAAAATAGAACCAGATATCTCTTTCAAAAATAGGCTTTTTAAACTCAACAAGTTGCAAATCTTCTTTACATATAATAAGTTATTAGGGTGGGATTGTAAGGTGTATTAATTTTTTAACTAATATTCATATTTATCGTTGAACTGTGATTTAAATAAATAATAAATTCTCTTTTGTCCTCCTTAATATTTCAGTTCAATCGGGTAGTTATGTGTAAATTATCTACTCTTAACTGTAAGGCTGTGAGTATGATACAAATTGTTATTAAATAAAATTTTGCGTGATTTTTATTTTCAAATAAATTTAATAGAAATTTTAAAATTTAAATTATTATAACTTTAAAATTTTTAATATTAACCAAATATAAATTTTGAAGAAAAAAATCTTTTATTTCAAAATTCTATGGGTTGATAATTTATCAAAGGAATTATATGAAGAATGTATTAAAGAGTGGGATAACTCTAAAATATTATAAGAGGGTTACATAGACTTTGACAAAATTTGATCAGACTCTTTTACCTAAATGAACACGAGCATTTTAAATAAATTTGAGTTTAAGTTTTGCGACTCGAATTCAAAATAAATTTGAATCGACTAATCTATTTAATATATAAGTAATGGGTTTGAGAGTGGTTGACTCGAACCCAAAATTGACAGATTGATAGGTTTACTTCAAACTAGACATGACAAAATCGACCCAATTACAAGCATTTTAAATGGGTATAGTTCTAAAGTTTGTGGCCCAAATTAATTTTAAAAATTAGTATTTTAAATGATGAATTTTATATAACTGATTTTTGATGAGATAAAGTGATTCCACATGAACGAAGCACACACTTTGTCGTTCTACAGTCCTCAGTACTCTGCAAGAGTTTTGCATTTAAAGTCCCCAGCGAAGTGCAGATGAACCTACCTCGGTGTAAACTCTCCTCAGTGAAGAAAGAAAGCACAGAACAGAGGCGGAAGAGAAGGGAATAATGGCCCAAGCCGTCCAGAAAAACACCCTCTATGTTGGTAAGCGCTCATCTACATCTACATTCCTAAGTTCATTCACAGATTCATCTTCATGATTGATTTTGATGATATTATTGGTGATTTTTATGTGGAAAAGGGGGTCTGGCAGAAGAAGTGAATGAGGCGATTCTACATGCGGCCTTCATACCATTTGGGGACATTAAAGACGTCAAAACTCCTCTCAATCAAGAGACCCAGAAACACCGTTCCTTTGGTTTCGTCACCTTTCTTGAGAAGGAGGATGCCAATGCCGCCATGGACAACATGGACGGCGCTGAACTCTATGGAAAGGTCCTCACCGTCAATTACGCCATCCCCGAGCGTATCAAGGGTGGTGAGCAGGGCTGGGCTGCACAACCCCGTGAGTGACCCTCTATTTCTGGTCTTCTTTTTGTTTAGCTTTCTTTCTTTATTCAATTTCTCAATTGCAAATCCACGAGGTTTCTTTGCATTTGTAATTGGATAGTGGGCTAATTACGGATGATTCCAATAAAGTGGCGATTCTTTGTGTGAAAGGTTGTTTCACTCACTGTTGGGAAGTGACTCTGAAATTGCCACCTGAAACATGGGAAATTTCCCTTTTCCAAATCCGGAAATTGCTTGAAACGGGTGACAACTCACATTAGGAAGTCACCTGATTTCAGTGAAGGCTATATCAAGTCGGTCCCCCTTTTCTTCATGCAATTCAACTTCCAAATGGATTGTTATAATCTTACACCTTGTAAAAGGCATTGTGCCACATTGTAACTGACAGCTGATCCCTCTTCCTTTTTGATGTGTTTTGGTGAGCCTTTGATTTGGGTTGGAATTATTTTGCTTATTCGCTTGGGCCCCTGAACTGTGATTTTGCAGCACCACAACCACTTCTATGACATTTACCCTGAATTTCCATTTGAGCTGGGGGTGGGGCATAAAGTATTAAGCATAGAGCCACATAGAGTTCATTTCAAAAGACTAATAAGCAAAAAAATTTGTTGTCATTGTTAGGTTTTATCATTATCATTATTATCAAAATCATGAATCCCATCCACAATCCATAATATCCTTTCTTATCCCCTCCATCCATGTTTTCAAAGGCCTTCTCCTCGTTCTTTCTTCCTGCAACCTTTCAATTTTTTTTGAATAGTGTCTGTTTTTTGTTCTCCTATCATTCATGCCCAAACTACTTTAAATGGCTTTCCCTCATATTTCTCGTTTATTGGTGGTATTTTCAATGTTTCCCTCACATGTTTATTCCTAATTTCATCTTTTAGTATTACTCTACTTCACCGCTATCTTGTCTAATTATTTTTTCTTCATTGCCTAATATTTTGCACCATAAAGCATTGCTAGCATGATGGTCTTTTATAAGCCTCCCCTTTAGTTTGCACAATACTCTTTTATTGCATAGCATCCCACTAGATTGCTACACGTCGGGTACCCTGCTCCCATTCTACATTCCTTCTGGTTATATCTATATATTTTCTTTTGTTTTCTTCGACTATTCCAGCTAAGTTACTAAATTTATCACAAGTATACCAATTCATTCCCATTTTAGTCAATTAACCCTTTGTGCTCCTTGCCACTAAAGAAATGTTCCATTTGTGTTGTCTTCAATCTACTTATTGTGAAGCCATTCCTCTCTAAGACTTAGTTGATAATTTCAATCTCTCATCCTATTGGTTTCTTGTTTGATGCATGAATACTCTTATCATTTGCAAATATGATACACCATGGCACTTCATCCCGAATGTTTGATATTAAATAGTCTATTATTAGTGCAAATAAGTGTGGGCTCAAAGTTGATCCTTGGTGAATATCCAATTGTTACTAAGAACTTCTCTATCACTCCACACGATGTCCTCACATTACTCATTGTCAATCGTACATATCTTGTATAGCCTTTACATACTCATCAGGAATAAATTTCTTTCCAATGTTTGCTAGTTAATTACCTTAGCATCCTATCATAAGCCTTTTGTAATAAATGAATAAAAGCCATATATAAATTTGTCCTTTTCTTCATGAACTTCTCTATTTCAAAAGGCTTAAGCAAAGAATTGGGTATTGATTGTTTTGTATTAGGCTTTGATACGGTATATGAAATTGATTATAGGAATGCTAATTAGATAGTAGGAGTGTTTTTGCTTCGCAAATAACTCACGATTTAAGGCAGAATTGTGTTTATTCAGCTCCTAAATTGCAACTTTTCTATCTCTATCAATTTGTCTAAAAAAGAGGCAGTTTGGAAATGAAATACGTAGAATGTTTTGATGATATTTTGTTAAATGCTAGTTATTGGGTTACCAGATATATCCGTAGTCATTTCATGGAAAGGCTAATAACATGTCATTTGTGAGTTGTCATGTTATTTTACAGAATAGGTCAATTCAAGATGGATAAATGCTATCATCTTCTTTTTCCCTTTTTTCTTTCTTGAACTTAAATGTTAAGATATGGATGCTTTGCATCACCTAAGAAGAAAGGCATGGATGCTTTGTATGTTTTAAGATCTTTGCAGATTGTGTTTCACAACATAATTATTATTGTAGAACTAGAGTGTTTCAAGGTGGAAAATATGCCCCTCATATTGGTATGTGCAAATTTGTGGATTGATGGAGATTCATACATTGAGATGGATATGTGGAGTAGCATTACAAGATAAAATTAGAAATTATTGCACCAGAGAGACCTAAAAGGTAGCCTTAGTGGATGAGAAGATGAGAGATGTTGCTTAAGATGGTTTGGGTATGTATTTAGAAGAATGGGAACAAACCTAATATGAAGAATTGAAGGTTAGAAGTAGAAGGTGCAAGGAGAAGAGGAAGGCCGTTACAAACTTGATTGAAGGGATAGAGAAAAACATGATAGATTTTGGTGTAGCAAAGGGTGTGGTTTTTTAAAAGGTGGAGTGAAAAGTTAGAAATAGAAAAGTCGATTGCGGACAAATGGATGTGGTGGTGGTGGTGATGATGGTGAATTTGCAAATCATTAGTCGAATCATCTTCTCCTACATTGCCCTTTCTCTTCTGAAGTGTGGTATTTTGTGTTAGATAAGTTTGGGGTGGCTTGGGTTATGCCATCATCGCGTGCTGCGTTGTCCTTTGCTTGGGACATTTCTTCTGTCTCGCATAAATGCTCTTCATTGTAGCAGTTATCTTTCTTTGCCACTCTTTTGAGCCTTTGGTGGGAACGAAATAATAGGTTGTTTAGAGATAAGAGTGAATCTAGTGCCTCGGTGGGAAGACGTGTTCTTGATAAGAGTGCTTCTTGGGCCGTTTCGCTACAAGAATTCCGGAATATTTCGATGACTGACATTTTGCGTGCCTAGAAAGATTGTGTCGACCTCGCTTGAGGCTTTTTGTTTAGTTGCTCTTCCAGTTTTTAGTCTTTCCTAGTTGTTCTTTAAGTATCCTTATATGTATTTGCACCTCTGGTGCCTCTTTTATATTAATATATGAACCATTTCTAAAAATATATCAACACTTTAGAGCAAGTTGACAAATTAGTTGTGGATAGCCAAGATGATTTTTTTTTTTATATTGTTTGTAGATGATGTTCTCTAATTAGTCAAACAATAAATTATTAAATGATTAGTTGGTCGGTTGGTCCTTTGTAGAAAGGCTTTGAGTCAAATGGTTTGGAAATAAGCACAACAAAGACATAGCATGTGGGTTACAAATTTGGGTGAGCTAAGAGTATGGAGAAGGATCTAGCCAAAATTGTTAATCACTTAGTTTGACAATCTATGATTCATAGCCACAAATATGGGTATGGACACTAATACAAGAACAAAGATATGACACTCCATTTTTCCAAAACCCAGGATATAGATACGGATACAAGTACAGGTGTCCTCTTCAAAATATTTTGTTACATGAGTGTCTATTTTTTTGAAATGGTTACTATATTAAAAGAAGAAGAAGCACCAAAGGTGCAAATACAATAAATCACAAGCAAAGCAATAAAAATAAAAACAGCTCTGCACCCCAATACACCTTCAAAGAGAAACCAAAAACAGGGAGAAAACAACACTAATACAGAGACTTATGCAAGCTCAATAGTGCCTATTTTGTGAATATTTTACAATAAGATCTTTCTTCGCTTTTATTTTGTATGTTGAAGCAGATATTTTGAAGTATCCTACAAGTAGCAAGGTATCCAACACGGGAATAAGTATCTAATATGATATGATCTTATACAAGAGTTTGAGCATCTTGCCTTGCAATAGACAGGTTTCCATAAATGGGAGCAATTATAGAACAAAGTAGTGGTATTGACGAGGAAACAGCATATAGGGTTAGTGCAGGATAGGCATAGGAGGACTAGCTAATCGAGGCGCTATGTGATCTTTAAGTGTCACTTCAATTCAAGAGGCTACTTGTTTGGAGCTAAACATTGGGTAATGAAGAAATGAAAAGGAGACAAAACTAATGTATGTGGTTGGGATGCATGTATTGGAATGGCATTTTAGTAAATCAGGAAAATCTAAAAGTGGATCTGATAGATATGTGGAGATTATCGTTACCTCTAAAAAAAAAAGATATGTGGAGATTATACTAGATACTACCAAAGGACAACATGTCTAAGAGCAGTATGTAGAAAGATGGAATTCCCAGCAGGAGCTAGACTTCATGAAGCATGTATTTTAAGCCCATACTTATTTTCTAGTTTTGGACAATTTGACATTTGAAATCTAGAATGAGTTTCCATAGTGTCTTTTGTTTACAGATGATAATATTAACTAGTGAAACATGAAATTACTTAAAAACAAATTGCTATTGTGGAGGAAAGCTTTAGAGATGAGTAGTTTGAAGGTTGGTAGAGCAAAGAAAGAATAAAAGTACAATTTTAGAAGGTTTGACAGTGGGGAGGATGCCTTGGTTAAAATTGATAACTTGGTATAACATTGTGATAAATTTAGCTACTTGGGTGCGATCATAGAACCAAACAAAATTTAATTTGAATATAGCAAATAGGGTGGGTGTAGGATGGGCTAAATGTAGGCAAGTTAGTAGAGTTCTATATCATAGTACGATGCCATGTCCATTGAAGGGGCAAATTTACAAGTCAACAATAAGATTGAAAATGTTTTGTGGAGTTGAGTTGATTTAAAAAAGGAAATGAAAAAGTAAATAAAGTAATTGTAACATAGATGTGTATTCTAAGATGGAGAACCGAGTGGAAGGCACTAGGAGAAGGCACTAGGAGAAGGTCACGACAGACCATGGAGTGAATGGTGTGTATCTTTATGTAATTGGTGGGGAAATGATTCTTTATAGAGTTGAATGGAAAGGTGGAACTCAACAACCTCACCCAAGTAGAGAGGAAAATGACTAGGATGATCATCATCCTTTGGAAAAGAAAAAGTTCTCTAGTTGAGATGATTTGCGCTGTGCACAATAAAGTAGAGATAAGACTTTATACAAAGAAAAGGCAAAGGGCAACAAAGGTTTGGAATTAAGCTATTTAGATGTGTGATGTTAGACAATGTGGAGTCTCCTAGAACATAGCCCTATGGTTTCAGTGTCATAAAACTCACAAATCGACCTTTAATAGATGGGGGTAGGATACCATGATGATTCTCAATTCAGCAAGTAGAAACTAAATGTTTCAAAGCATTCTTGGGCTTAATTTAACTTGTGAAAGCTTCTTTTTGGAGATATGGATGGAGAGAATTGAATAGAGGCTTTTTGAGTATTTAAGGCTACAATTCTCTCTCTAAATGGTAACATGTGCAGTGAGCATTTGCCAGTACATTTCTATAACATACGACTTAAAGGTTTTCAAGAACTCCAATGGTAGTTAAAACAACCCCCTCCCCTTCTCTCTCTCTCTCTCTCTCTCTCTCTCCCTCCCTTTCGGATGTAGGGGGCTTAGGGGTTATAAGTTTGGGATGGGATGGACCATAAGATGATTAGAGAAATAAATAAGGGTTTTACTGTAGCTTCTGTTAAAATACATAGATTAATAAAACGTTAGTATAGATAACCAGCCCAAGTTGGTTTTAGGCTTAAGCCCTCCTAGCTAGGCACCCTATGAAACATGTGCAGTGAGCATTTGCCAGTACATTTCTATAACATACAACTTAAAGGTTTTCAAGAACTCCAATGGTAGTTAAAACAACCCCCTCCCCTTCTCTCTCTCTCTCTCTCTCTGTCTCCCTCCCTCCCTCCCTTTCGGATGTAGGGGGCTTAGGGGTTATAAGTTTGGGATGGGATGGACCATAAGATGATTAGAGAAATAAACAAGGGTTTTACTGTAGCTTCTGTTAAAATACATAGATTAAAGTAAAACGTTAGTATAGATAACCAGCCCAAGTTGGTTTTAGGCTTAAGCCCTCCTAGCTAGGCACCCTATGAAATGTGACCCTTGCAGTTGGCTGCGTTCAGAATGTTGCTGGATGAATAGCTGAAGTTAGGGTTTGTGCAGCCATCTATATCCCTCCATGGAAAGCTTGTTGTCTTTTAGATAAAAAAGGGATACATCTTTGTAGGTGTGGATTACAAATCCCTTGACAAGATAACAATGGCAATTAAATACCTGGTGCTAAAAGTGGAACATCTGTCCTTACATGATCTATGGTATGAGTATGGCTACTATCATGTGCATATTTGCCATGCATAATGAGTCAAATAATTTGGTGTGGCCAAGTAATCCAGTATGGTTATCATGTCATGCCATTGTGGCTCAATAAATGACTCAACTATATTTTGTAATACAATGAGCAATGTGTTCGGCTTGTTATATCAGTTACTTCATTCTGGGGTAGTATTTAGATGACTTGTACTTCTCAGATGAGCATTTAGAAAATCTAAAGAATATGCTAGAAAAGTTTAAATAATCAATACCTTGAGCCTGAATGGTGTGATTTCAATACAAGTAAATCATATCAAAAGGAACTTGTTCTGGTGAAGTGAATGCCATTGTAGATTGGCCCGCACCGTTGAAGTCTTGCAGCTATTGGTTGATTTTGGGACTTGTTAACTAATACCTGGGGTTTAATGAGGGGATATTCACTGAGAATGATTGTAAGGATGGATCATATGTGGAAAGATAAACCATGGCCTGGGTCTTCCAAATGCTAATTGTGCTTTGCCAGGTTATAGGAAGTAACAACTTCTAAATTTTACAGAGAGAGTCCAAGTCGAATTACCATTTGAAGCCAGATAATGCTTCAGGTTGAGTGATCAGAGGTGTTTTGATACAAGATGGTTATCTGGCAGCTTGTGACGGCCGGAAGCTCAGTAGACAGAAGAAAGATATTTTGTCCATGTCATGGAGATGACAGTAGGTACTGCCTGAAGCATGGTGGTATTTTCTTTTGGGAACAAAGTTTTGTCTAGATTGTTAACTTGGTGGCAAACTACTTTGCAACAAAAGAAGCCCATGCTTAAGCAAGCGTGTTACAAATGCTATTTGTTAAGTTTGACATGGTTATGGTAGGGAAAATGAGGTACCCAATGTTGTGGTAGGTGCCCCACTCTTGAAGGTAAATTCTAGGTTTGAAGTTGATGTCTCTTGTTTGTGTGGAGGAGATTCATAAGGAAGATAATGTTACTTTGTTTGAAAGATGCATCACCCTTATCATCGAAAGATATGTGGGTGCCAGATAGTTTGAAAAGGATGTGACTGGCAATGGATTTCCAATGTGATTTGTCAACAAGAGAAAATGGAAAGGTGAAATGAAGCTGGTGGTCTATTGGAGCCTCTTAAACCATCTTGGAGCATCCGTGGTTAAGTTTCATTTTGGGTTATTGTTGGGTCACCCAAGACATAGTAGTACTACTTGATAATGTTGATTGTTGAATGGTTTTTTAGGCATACAACATTTAGCTAGTGCTGTTTGTAAAACAAAGTAGTTTATTATCATCATCATTGAAGCCACTAATCCTATCTATTTGGGTCGGCTTTTTGAGTTCTTTTCCATTTTATCTATCAAGTACTGTACCCTTGTTATCTTACAATCCAGTATATTCTTCCTTATCCATCTGATCCATGTTTTTAATGGTTTTCCTCTCCTTGTTCCTTCAACTTTAATCTTTTCAATTTTTTGCCTCTCTCTCTCTCTTTAAGTTGAAATGGTAACATTTTTTTTTTTAAATGATAAAACAGTGACTATTTCAATATTCTATTTATTCAAAGAAGGGAAAAAACAGAAGGGCAGATAAAAGAGAATTTACCCACCTGAAATCCATATTTCAATTTTCTGTGTTATTTGAGTATTAGGACTTGCTTTCTATAGATGGTGGATGGGATAAATACCCATTGAAGTCATACCAATTATGATTCAAATGATCAAAGCAGTCAGCTGATAAGATTAGCTGGTTTAGATATTGCAGCCTTGATGTAAATTAGTAAATGTAGGACCAACTTTCAGAGCTCAATGTACACCTGACGGGGGTTATTCCAAAATAGGTCTCCAGTGTTTGGGCATGCACGAAGGCACTAGATGAAACACTGCTCTCTTTCCCCTCCCTCCTCTTCCAACTGCTTTTCTCTGTAATGTAATTGATGCAAAATTAACAGGCAATTTGAATTAGTGGATTACTTTTTCTTTTTGAGATGGAGACTAGAAAAATAGTAGTTTACTTAATAACAATTATCTTCTGTTTAGGTCGATTAGAAAACTTCTATTATCAGCTATGACCTTTAACTTGAATGGTTTTTTTTTTTTTTTGAGAAAGCATAAATGCCATTGATGCTGATTCTGATGTGTATTTGATGGGTTTGGCTTCTTCAGTTTGGGCTGATGCAGATACATGGTTTGAACGGCAACAACAAGAGGAGGAAATGCAGCGTTTACAGGCAGAGAACCAGGCTGCTATGCAAGCTGCCGAGGAATTACACAGGAAGAAGTTGGCTCAAGAGCGAGAAGGGGAGATGGAAGAAGACACTGAGACAAAGGATGATCCCATGTCTTTGGCTGAAGCAGAGGTTTTGAAACAGAGTAACTAATTCTTAGGAGATGATTGAAACTGTCTTGGACCAATGCTTAGAAATGACCTATAATACATTAATACGAACACATCTTTGTATCTGTTTTGTGGTTTTTTTTTTCTCTACTATCATATTAACATTCTTGTCTAAGATGACAAAATATTACTAAATCTGACTAAAACAGTAGTTGTTTATTACTTTATTTTTTTAAGTAAAATTTGTAAATGATCTTTTTGGGTGTTATAATTTACATGCTATTTCATTTTAGAGTATGTATTTATTTAAATTTAATAAAATGTGTTGAATCCAAGCAGTCGATGTTTCAGATTTGCCAAATTGGTGGTTAAAGTATCATGTTGCTTATCGGCCCATACATGTCAATTTTAAGTATGTCTATACATATCGATCGATATATAGCATATTGTCAGCCTACTAAAACTCTATCCCTAAGGCACAATAAGATTAGGTCATGGGGGATCGAATCCGTAACATCTCTCTTTCTGAGACTGGAGGCAACCAGTTGAGCTTCACCTATGTGGGTTATTTGTATGATTTTGAGGTTTAATTGCAAGTTCTCAAGTGGTAAAGGAATTTGTCAGTTCCAAATCTTTTTCCTTCAAAATTTGACCATTTTGAGTTTTTTTTTTTTTTTTTATTTTCTCTAAAATAATCTCGATTTTGGGAATTTTTGTAAAAATAAAGCAATGAAATAATATTGAGTGTTTATGGAAATAAATTGAGATCCTCTTAATGTGTTTGATATAATTTGTTGGGTGCTTGTGTGACTTTTCAAGTTTTTTTGGAATATTCATAAAATTTAGGTTTTCTAAGATAATTTTTATTTTGGAGTTTCTCGTGAAAAAAATTAATGAATGTTTATGAAACTAAATGAAGATCATTTAATGTAATTGATATAATTTTTAGGGTGTTCTCATTTTTCTAAATTATAATAGAAGATACATGTCAGTACTAGAGAACATTAATTATGTATTAGGTGTTCTCTTGTAATAGTCTCCTATTTTCTATAAAATTTAAACATTCTTCAAATTTTAAAGACATTTTTAATATTTTAAGTATATACTTTATTCATATTGAATATTCGACTATTGAGAGTCAAATATTTCATAAAAATGATCATTTTGTTTAAAAAAAATATATTCACACTAGTTTTCATTTTTTTTTCTTATTTTTTTCATATTTTTAGAAAAATAAGAGAGTAAATGCATGACGATGCTATAATGGCACAACGAAGTGATATATATCGTCCACCATTTTTTGATTGAATTAGCATTGCTTTGAGAATCGAGATGACACTTGAGAGCCAAACTCATTGAGTCATTAAGGCATACACTTCCCAGCCATTGCACCATCCACCATTTAAGCCTAATTTTATGTAAATAGAATCGTCATTTAATGTTAAATGATAGGTTAAATGATAAGGTGCAATTTTTCATTTTTACGCCCGGATTTACTAAATTAGCATCTAATACCAAATTAACACAAAAAAGAGAAGAGTTATCCAGTATGTGTATAATAGACATCCATATGTCCTGAAGATTAGTAGATATTTTAAGAGGCCTAGACATTTTGATCATTAAAGAAAAAGATCTTATTTTGAGATATTCTGCTATCAAATTTTACATTATTATTATCATCGTCATTTTAGTTTTTTTTTTTCCATTTATTTAAACTAAATTTTGATTTTTCGCTCAAATCACGTACAATGGTTTTGTTTTCTTCTACCTTTACATGGCTGGACCATTCCCTTGTTATTAATCATGATTATCTTGGTAATTCCATTAAGCAGAGATTAGATGCATAAATTGTGTTTATCACACCATGTGACCGTTGGGCTGTTGGCTTCAAACAACTGAACATTTCCCGCATTTTATGCTTCTTTCCTCCCACGGCCACCACATTGCTTGAAATCAGGAGAATTAAGACACATTTCCCGCATTTTATGCTTCTTTCCTCCCACGGCCACCACATTGCTTGAAATCAGGAGAATTAAGACGGAGGAAAAAGACTGAGAAAGCCAGGATTAAAGTAGGAAATGAAGAACCAACAACCAGCAGTTGAAACATCACTTGACTCTTGTCTTTTCAATTCTTCCTCTTCATTTCCTTGAAAAAACATAAACCTTCTCATCCAAACAGAGCTTCAACCAAGAAAGAAGAAATTCAGATGGAAGAATTCCAGGCAAGGAATGGATGCAGTGATGGATTTCAAGACCCAACCCAAATGGTGAGTGAACTCAATGAATCCACAGAAATTCATTGTCGTCTGCCGGTGGCAAATTAGCCATTCATTTTGCAGAGGTAACACCCACCTACTTGCTGGTGTTCTTTGTTCGTATGTCCTTCAAATGCATCAAAATTCACAAAAATGAATATTCATTTATGTTCATGATTTGATTCTCAGGTTATTTATTTATTTATTTTTCATTTCTCCTGTAAATCTCTGTTCCATTTATTTTGTTCCATTGTTGCGAATTTTCTTAACTTCACCCTAAGTCTGGTGTTACTGTTGAGTGGATTACATATTCACCTGTTGCATTTTGTCAGGTTTTATCATTTTATTAATTTGTTTTTAGTTTTTTTCTTTTATAATTAAGGTATCTAAGTCTCTTAGAGCGATCAATTAATTCTCAAGGCATGTGTAAGCCTCCCTACCCACATATACCGGGTAAATCTAAAGGACACTCTTTAGTGTGGAGTGGAAATCGAATACAAAACTCTTGTTTCCTAAGACGATTCCATTTTTTTTTTCAAGTTCATGGCCTCCATACCCCACTTTAAGGAAGCTTAGCTTAAACAAAGTGTTTTATCATTCAACTAAAAATCGGATAACCCAGAATACCTCATCAAAAAATGGTAACAGTGTAACACCAAACCAAAACAATTTAGTGTGAAAATGATAGATACCAACCAATATTGTATCAGTGGCAATGGTGCAATCCCCTTTAAAAATAAAAATTAGAATGAAGTTTTCCACCATTCGGAATAAGGTATTAGTTTTTTTTTAAAATATAATAGGACTCTGCAATTAAGAGAGAGATTATCTTAAAACTCGCAAAAATATAGAACTCTTTTCATAGGGGGATGAAGTGTGATGGGGGAGAGAGAAATTGGAAAGTGCCATCAAATTCATAAATGGTCTTTGTAGGGAAAAATAGCAAACACTTTGTAGAAAATTGATGGTTATATGGTATTCAACTTAAAACTTTTTTTTTTTTTTTTTATGATTAAGTGTTTAAACCTTTTAGAGTATTATACTAATTTTTAGTGTATGTGCAAGTCTTTCTATCCACACGTCAGATAATTCTATTGGAAGTGATCCTTTTCAAGTAAAATAAAAATCAAACTGACTTCCGTTTCGTGAGACGGGCTCCTAACCATTACTTTAACCTCTTTTAAGTTAAACTTAAAAGTTGAGTGCACGCAAAATTTGGTCAGTTGGATTATCAAAAATCAGTGCTACATAGGCCTTTAGTTTGATTGTCTCAAGAATTATGTTGTTTCCATGTTTTCTGATACGAGATTCATTTGTGTTTGAAGTGAATTGGAATGTCATCCAACTGTTATAGTGGAAGAGCCAAGACAGGCATCATAGTAAGCTCTCTACTCAATCCATATCTAAGTTTTTTTTTTTTAAACAATGCAATGAATTATGCTGATATGGCCAATACCCATTGTTCGACTTCATGATACCATGAAATCATAAACATCAATATTTTATTAAATATGCTTGTTTGAACATCATTTGCTTAAAAACATAAAGGCCGTATTATTTTTTTATTTAGAAAGATGGCCATTGTTATTGAATCAATATGCCAATTTGGATCAATAAGCTCAGTCACATCTTAAGTTATCTTATTAACCTATGAATTTCCATCATGGATAAACTTTCCACGCCATTCACCTTCTAATATTCAATTGTTTCTTTTTCCAATTTTTTTTTTTGTGCATGTGAGAGAGAAAATTCGTGTAAAATTCTAATTGCTTGGATTTAGATTTTGCTAAAAGGGTCAATTATGTGAATTTCAAGCATTCAACTCATATGACATCGTTTAAAAAAAAAAACATATGACATCAACTTGGGCTGATTTTAGATCAATTTTAGTGGCTTTTCATGTTAGGAATGCGGGCCCTTGACACTAATATTTTTCTAATTGAGCAATTTCATAACTAGTCTCATCTTGGTGTCTTGACTATGTCTACTTTCAATATTCTTTTGTTTTTTTTTTAAGACCATCCAAGTCTCTTAGAGAACATAATTAATCTTTGGAGCTTGTGTAAACCTCTCTATCCACACACGAGGTAAGATTATAGAGAGTGACCTTTTTGTGTTGAGAAGGACTTGCCCCGACTTAAACTCAAGACCTACATCAGAGTGGATTCTTGACCACCATACCAATCCTCACGAATTTCTTTTAATTCTTCCTTGATCAAAGATCTGAGAAAAGAAGTCTTCATTTTCAATCTTCACCTTTCTTTGATTACTCTCGTTGAGCTTGTGATGCCCTCGTGGATCTTCTTCTTCTTTCTATCTGGAAAGAATGGTGCAAGTAATGGCGGTGACCCGATTAGAGGTGGTTAGAAACGGAGACAATGGTGGGAATCAAAACCGGCTCTGATTTACAAGGAACCCGAATAAGAGTAAAACGAAAAGTAAAAGAAAATGGGTAAATTGAGAAAATGGGGATGGAATTTCGCTTCGAGCAAAAATAAACCTCTTTGATTTCAATTTGAAGAGAAGTTGCAGTGCTGTATGTGAAGAACGTGCAAGTTGTTTTGAGTTCCAACTTAATAAAAATAATAATATTTAAAAATATAATTAATAGAATAAATACTTAAAATATCAAATGCTTATGTCTAAAAGTAAAAGGAAATATGGCTTTATTAGTTAGAAGAAAGAAATGAAATAAAATAATGCTATTTGTTGAATACAAATTAAAAAACCTTACCACTTTCAATCTCATATACAAGAGATCTCCCAAATATATAAAAAGAACTCTCACAAAATCACTTTAAAATATTCCCAAAGGAGATTCAAAGGAAGATCCCAAAAGATTTCTGAATGGAGAGCCTCTTTGATCCTTATGTAGAGTTAGGACTTTCGAGACATTGAGAGAAAAATTTAAGCAAATCAAATAAACTTTCTGTTCTAATTTAATTGTCTCATATGTATTTTGAGACTGTCTCAAAATAATTGTCTCATATGTATTTTGAAAGAGTTATAAGATGTTGGAGAGTCCATAAGTCTTTAGAGAGTCATTTCTTAAAAAATTCAAAATTTTAAAATAGGACAGATGAAGTATTATTTTAGTTTATAAGAAAAGTGTGAGAAAAATCTTCAGCGAAAGAGAAATTTCATATCTAATGCCTTTTCTAAACATTAACTAAATATAAGTAATTCATGAACTTGCAAAAAGAATTGACTTTGTCAGCATTATCTAAAATATTGTTTTCGATATAGATTTTCCTAAAAGAGATGACACCTTCAAAAATTATTTCTCAAGTCTAATAATGTGGCATATCAACATGTTTGGTTCTCACCTAAGGTTGAAATATCGGCCGATACATATCGTATCGGCCGATATGTATCGGTATTTTAATACCGAACGATATCGGCCGATATGGCCGATATTCGGTCCGAAATATCAGTCACACTATCGGCCGATATTCATAAATATCGGTATTTAAATTTTTATTTTTTTATTTTTTTTTAAAAAACACCGATATGATTTTTGACGGTTTTTACACGGTTTTCCACTATTTTTTGCGGTTTTTAACGGTTTTTCGCAGTTCTTCACGGTTTTTAACGGTTCAGGGTTTACGGCTTTCACGGGTTCTCACATTTTTTGCAGTTTTTCACGGTTTTTTGCTGTTTTTCACGGTTCCGATATCGAAGGAGAGAGAAATGCCGATATCGGCCGAAAGAGAAAATTATCGGCCGATATATCGGTGGAGGCATTTTTTAAACCCCTGGTTCTCATAATATCAATATGTTTAAACACTACAATAGTATACAACAGGGGTCCGACTATCGGCCGATACAATTTGTATCGGCCGATATGATTCGTATCGGTCGATATCTATCATTTTTGTAAAAAAAAAATTAAAGAAAAAAATATCAGTCGATACCATTTTTTCAACCCCTGTTATACAACTATACATCATACCATCAACTCTAATATGAAATCCTTGTGTATACTTTATTTGATCATCCATACTTGATGATTATATTGTAGATAACTTGAAAAGGACACTTAATAGACTATTCATCCACCTATAATTCTCATCATCAACAAAAAGTATTAGAACTTTTTGATTTTTCATTAATAGTTAAAATGAAATATTATAAGAACAAATTATATAAAAAATTTAAATAAATTATGGTGCGTTAATACTGATATTATCAAAAGCTAAAAATTTAAAAATCTATTTTCTGATTAAAAAAGACTTTCAGACATTTTAGTTTATCAGAGAACTCTATTTGTCTTTCCGACACGTGCAAAGCTCTTTGATACACAATGAATAAAACTACCGAACAATGGTCGAATGTGACCTTCAACCAAATGTATCTTCAGTGTTTCCTGACATTCCAATCTGAACCATCGATTTGATGTTCCAACTGTGGTGGACGAAAGATGTCCACCCGATTAAAATATTCCAACTGAAAAATAGTAACAATAATTAATTACAGAAAAGAAAAGGTATAATGGTCTACAAAATTGAGCAATTAAGAAAAAAATAATAATAACAAATTACAGAAAAGAAAAGGTAAAATGGTCCATAAAAATTGAAGTATTAAGATTAAAAAGAAAAAGTTAAGAAATTTCCTTTGAGAAGACTTTTGGCACATGGACGCTGTCATGGTCGGGCAGATCAGATCTGTAGTCATAGAAAAATAAATAAATAAGGCAGTGGATGGTTGGCAACCACAGCTGAGGAGCAGAATATTCTGTCATTGGATATTTGGATGTATACATCCCTCCTACTCTCACAAGTCACCAACAACCCATGCCTTGCCTTTATATATTAATTTTAAATTTCAAAATATTGATGATATTCAATATTTTGAATTTATAATGATTTGAAAATCTTCAATCAATATTTTAATCTGTTTTAGATTTTCTTTTTAAATTTTTAAAAATTACTTTTAGTCCAATTCAAAATATCGTTATTTCTAACATTTGCTTATAAATCTCAAAATATCTCATAAATAGAAATAAGATCTTGTGTTTGATTCACGCTCAACTCCAATGGATCACTTTCTGTAGTTGTTTATCTAAATTGTATGAGATTGGAATTTGAGATGCTCTAAGAACTAATCAGATTAAAATTGTCTCGCTCTTTAATTATTTTTTTTTCATGATGAAGAAACTTAAAATCCCCACATCTTCTAAGTATGAAGACGTGCTGCCCTCTATAAAGTAATATTCCCAAGCTAAACCTAAAAGATCTACCAATTGAAACTAATATTTCCTTAAAGGATTAGAAATAATAAGCAACATTTTGGTTTCTCATGAAAAGGGAAAATGGATCAAGATTTTGAGACGAGATATGGATCTAATTTTCATGTTCTGTTTTCTAAAGCCAAATATGAAGCTTATTTTAGACCTTTTAAATATTGCAGTAGACAAACTGTGCTTGCCATTTTAAACTTCTTAAAATTTTAAATGCTCTAATATAATTTTTGAGATTAGAATTTATTGTAGTTAAATTGACTTTACTCCTTGAGTCACCAAATTGACTCTACTCCGACGCCTTCCAAATCAAGCCTTGAGTTGGCAAGCATTGATCGCAACTAGGTAAAACATCAAAACTCCGTTTGTGGAAAAAACTTTGAGAAAATACCACAAGATTCAAAGCCTTTGAGAAAATACCACTTTGAGGGTCACTCCTCATAGTTGCTTATTGGGTGTGTATGGAATTGAGAGACTTATACATGCCCCAAAGACTAGTCGAGTTAAAATGTTCTTTGTCCAAATATAGGTGAGACTCCTGGACACCTTGGTCATAAAAAAAAAAAAAAAATCTACTACAGATTGATGAAATAAATGACTAGATAATGATGATGATCCAAACCTATTCAAATAATTAATTTGTAAACATCCCTCTCTCTTTCTCACGCACAAATACACATTAAACCTCAAGGAATCATATTTATTAAATATCAAAGAACATATCATGTGTTTCTCTACAACAAAGATGAATATATAAATAACAATGCACTTACACATTTTAAGCTAGATTGTACACATTGATTGCAGTATCTAAAATGGTAGTAAATTCAACCTGCGAATACATAACATAACAAATGAGAAACAAGTTCACGTAGAAATGGGTACAAAAACCTGAACTCACTTTCATTGACGGAGTCCATTTTGATCCATAAGTTAGCTTGAGCATAACAAAACCCACTTTGGGAAGCATCTGATGATCTTGGAACCCAGAATAGCCAAAATTTCCAGACAGGCCTTGATATCCTCTATTAGAGGTAGGACAATAAGAATGCCAGAGATACCACAAACGCTATGACTGGAAGGATTAATGTAACAGTGAGTTGAGGACTGGCATTTGGTAACCATGGGTAAGCATCTGGAGGTGGCATGACGCAGTTGTCACCGTTAAAATAGATGCGTCGAGGGAAAGCCCATCCTTTGTCAAAAGTGAAGGTCGCTTGGTCTTTTCTAAAGAGAAGCTCGGACTGTACGTTTCCAAGAGGACCAGCTTCCATGAGCAGATCATTGTAGAATTTAACTCCCCACAGCATGGCTGTATCATCTGCAAAACCAATTTTTAATTTCTTTATGTTACTCCTTGCTTTCCAAAGAAGTAAAAAATTCGGGCGATGAGGTGAAGGAGGGAGAGATTGTCCACATCATCAGATAATATTAAGATAATGAATTGTGGCAATATGTAAATTTTTTAATTCTAATATACTGTTTGGTTAATCGTCAACACGGGAATGGGCCAAAATTTGGCATCCAAAAGCACCAATGTGAATCAAAACACAAGTTTTGATCCCCTATAATGTGTAACGCATATGCTTGCTGAGAACAATTAAGGCCCAAATGTTGCTACAAACAAGGGATCCACTCATTACATGTGCCGCACATATTGAATAATGTGGGTTCTAAGAGTTCCTTTCACCAGCAATGGATGAATCACCCAATCAATAGATGACCAGAAAACTTAGCCAAAGAAATGAAAATGGAGCCACTAGGTGGGTAGCATGAATACCATGCTGGCATGTCGCACGCATGGTCACATGAAGATTCTTTGTATCAGCACACAGAAGCTTAGCAAACACAGCAAAATATTTAAATGCAGATATCTCCAGTAAAAAAGTTATCTGTAACTTGTGAAAGAATGGCAGGCACTAGAGACCACCATCACTTGACCTATTCAAACTTCTTCCAGGTTAGAAGGGAGTACTGGATCTTAAAGAAGCTTTTGGTCCCATTCCAATTGTTCAAAACAAAATAAAAAAATGGTACTGAAAAACCAATCAAAACCAAGAAAAGCAAAGATGGGTGGCTTGGTCAACATACTTATAGCTTGATATGGCGTTAATGACTTGTAATTGAAGCTAAATATCTGTGTGAGGTTGTCAAAATTGGGATGCTGGACAACCATATTCCACTGTGTGTAGTTCATCCTGTAATTGAAGTTTGTGATTGTAACCTTCACCCTCCAGTATTCTTTGTAATTGAGCTTCACATGCCAATGCACCCGAATAGGACACATATGGCTAGTACACTGGACCAAAGGTGCATAGTTATTTTTGCCGCCACTTGAAATAGCTGAAGCTAAATATGGTGAGTCCCCCCTGCAAAACAGTCAATGGACCAAAATTTCATGACCAAATCTAAATAAAACCAGAATAGTAGGATCATTGCAGGTGCAACGAATCACAGGCAGGGTAATAGAAACATACTCTACACATGTTCCTGGTTGAGTTATATTGTTTTGACAGCCACAGGTACATGTTGGGCAGGGTACAATTGTGTCATTATAGAAGGATGAAAGGGAAACACAGCAGGTGGGAGTCTTCTGGGACAGAAACTGCGAATACGTACAGGTAACATTCCATGTCACTGCAATAAAATGAGACATGTAAGGCAAAATCCTGTTAAGAAAAATCACACCCTGCTCTCTCTCTTTCTCTCTCTTAGCTGGAAGTAATAACCCAATCCAATGATATTAAATGGGAAGAACTGGAAAAAAGAAAAAGAATTCAAAGAATTTGGAAATCAAGACCAATAACTAAAATATAGAACCAATGATGTAACTAGACAAGATTTCATCAGTTCTAATCCTATTTTCTTTTCTTTCTTTCTTTTTTAATCGTTCCAACTTCTTAAGTTTCATGTGCAAGAAAATTATTTTTTCACAAGAATAAGGAGAGAGAACAAGGGATAAAGGGCTTTCCAAACAACACCTGCTTACAATTTTTTTTTGGATAACATTGGTATCCCCACCTCATAGTGGAGTGAAGACTAATCCCAAGGATATAGAAAACCACCTACAAGCCTTTTAAGGCTTCAAAAAACTTAGTATTAGAATTCAATATGCAGATGCATAACATCTGCATAGTATCATGACCATTTGCAATAGCATAGCTATGAATACGTACATTATAAAAATATTAGAATTAAGCTCCTTTTGATAGGTGATGATTAACGTTAGAGAACTTACAATCATCATCACAATGACAACACAAACTACAAATACTTTTACAATATTACTTGAATAAAACAACCAGCACGCAATTATATTTGGTACTCTGAGATTTGTTGTCAAGTGAGGATACCTAGATGATTCAAAAACATGCCTGAGTAACTCAAGGGCAGACAAATCGATCAATATATTACCATCAAATCCATTAATTGTCAACATGAAACACAAATATGAGATAATCTACTTCTTTATAAAAATATTAGGGATCAAGAACCTTCAGGGTGAACTTACTCAAAGCTTGAGTCACTCTCCTTCCATCAGCTGATAAAAACCGACTTGATTTTACAGTCTTTGCAGGTCCACATGTATACCCAGGTCCCGGTGCTTTAAGTGTGAAGTTCCTTGGTACTTTGACAGTTTTGTTGCTTGTCCCTGCAGCACCAACACTGACCTGGAATGAACTCACTGAGTTCGCCGCGTCCTGACCCCATGAATTGATTACACCACCTTTACAGCAGTTTGCAATTTGCATGTTATAAGGAGTTCCTGGAAGTAGATCCACAACCGTGGGGTCTTTTTTACAGCAATGTGGAATGTTCCCTTTGTATCTTGAACAATCACCCTGCTCTGTAGTTTGAGCTCCAACCATGGACCAGATCACCTCTTTCTTTGCCCATGTCCACCCAAGTGTCCATCCAGGTGCTTGAATATGGCGATACTGCTGGAAATTGTACATTGTAACAACTGCCTGCCGCATTCAATTGTTTAAACAGAAATTAACTATTGATTTAAATAAAAAAATGGAGAGGTGGCAAATGACCTTAGTAGTTAGTACTGATTGCAAAAAAAAAGTATACGTTGGTTTTATGAAGGGTGGAAAACTAAACTATACCACGGTCAACTTGAAGAACTTTTTATTGAAATAAACTGTTTACAACATGTTTCATAAATGGGCAATTAAAAACTCTGTAATAGAACTAAATTGGCCCCAAAAGTCATAAATTTCTAGTCTCATGAATTACTTCAAGCAGGATGAGAGATAACCCACTTATTTTAATATCAAAGAGGCAACCAGTGCATTTCCCCTTTTTGTTTACAAAAATGATTAGTTGAATGAAGCAAAAACTTGTTAGAAGCCACCAAGCATGATACAGTGATAAAGTTCAAATTTTCTTTTTCCTTAGCTATATTATGATAACCAGATAGAATAACAGAAGCAAAAACAGCACGAAAGTCAGTACGATAATGTATGCTCCAAAGCACTGATAAATGGATGATCCCAAAAGCATTACACAAACCATTTCCTTGCATTTTAACATTGGTAAATGCATTGCTAATAACATTTCTAAAGAAAAAATAACATGAATTACAGAATCCCACACCACTGTTTCCATTCAAAACAACCACAACCACCATCATAAAAGACTTTGTCCAATCAATTTGTGGTTGCTTTCCGACTTCGATTTTTCAACTGTCTGATTGCATGTCAATATCTGTTCAATCTAGTTCTACACCTTAAGATCACTGAAACCACTAGCCAGCAGTTCATAATAATACTCATAGAAGTTTGATTTCCCAGAATTAGGAAGATGAGAAAATCCATTGTCAGTCATGCTGTGATATACTTACAACATAGCCATCTGGAGTCCACTGAATGACATCCCATTTGATTGTAATGTTTCCATTTGGATCAAGTGCATCATACGCTTCTGCAATGGGAAAAATGTAACAAGGCAAGATTAACAAGATAAAAAAAAAAAAAAACTGTAATCTGTTTCAAATGCATTCAAACTCGAGTGATATAATGCCAGAATATCATAACCCCCTCTCTGAGTATTTAACCTAAATGACATCACGACATAAAATGAAAGTTCCACTCTTCAAACGATAAAAGGATTACAGAATTTTCAAAGATCGAAATCACAATCAGATTGAATATTTTTGGCAGAGCCAATGGTTATCAGGTCCATGATGCTCTCGAGCACAAAAAAGAAAAAAGAAGAAAAAATCAAGTGTAGTAGTGGTCATAATATTTCTATGAAATTGATCATCGTCAAAGCCATTTATTGCATGTACCTACCACTGGTTACACTATCAAATTTGCTCCATCTACCATGCAGAGTATGAGAGAGAGATCTGAAACTATTGCTCTGTATGGATGTCCGTATTAGAAAATCAACTAAATTTTGTAAAAATGGCTAGTTTTGGTGAAATAGAAATATTTTACATTTTAGGAAATCAGTTTCCTTTCCATGCATCCAAATCGTGTGTATGCCTAGAAAACAAAGTCTAAAAACAGATTAGCATAAAGAAGAAAAGACAACTCATTCTTTTAATTATGAAAAGTCAAATTGCAAATCCCATAAGTAGAATGTCTGAAATCATCATTGTACTGAATCTATCAAATCTTCAAATACTAAATCCATGAAAAGGAGTTAAATTTCTAAACCCAAAACCCACTACATAAGCATGCGAAACCAGCAAAAGAACAAATAAAAGAGAAAAAGAAGAGATCTTTCTTTGTTTCAACAATATCTAAAAACTGCTAAACGCCTTACGAAGATAGTTCCATCATTTTTTTTTATCTCGATCACTCAAATCCTGTAGTTAGAAATTCATAAAATGGAGTTTGAAGAAAATGCAAACAACAACTTTCCATTTCTTAAAGTAAATCTAATTTTTATAAATTTACTTGAGAATTCCTTCTCTCTTTCTCAGTATACGAGTCCTGAAATGCTAAATCTATGAAAACGAGATATATGTTTGAAATTCAGCCAAAACCCATTGACAATAACAAGAAAGCTGACAAAAAAAATGTATACTTTATATGAAATGGAAGGGAAAAATAGAGAAGAAAATTAAATCATGGGCATTCCACCTGTTGAAGAGAAATTGCAGCAGAAGAGGAAGAAGACAAGCAAAATGGTAAAGCTGGTGTGCTTCGAAATGGATCTGATAATGGAGATGAAATCAAGACCCATTTGGAGCTGTAGATTTCTCCTTCCTTCTTCCTTCTTAAGAAAGCTCAAGATCTGGAGATCAAAGAGAAAGCTGTGCACTTTTTCACGTGAGAGAGACAAAGTGGGAATGTTGAGGGCAAAGACTGTATATTTTTATTTAGTCCAGTGAATGAACTGGGAAATCACTTCAAACTCGAATTACCATTTTACCCTTGTTTACGAAGGATCAAGATACTTTTGTTTGCTTTCGTTTGCACAGTGTCATTTATTTACACAGATTTCTTAAGAATGTAGCCATGTAGGGCTTGAGTGCCAATTATTTTAGAAAAATAGTGCAAACTTTTTCCATCATGACTAATAAAAATATTTTTTAAAAAATTATAAAATAAATCTTTTGTAATTTGACCAAATAAGTCTTAACACTTTGTCTTATGTACTCTTCCATGACTATTTTTTAACGGATTGAAGAGGCCCAACTAAATTTAAAATCCAAAAAAATCCATATTTAAATTAATTTGAATTTGGATCGTGCTCTTTTTTTACCTAAAATGTTAGGCGTAGAACCTACTATATGAAAGTCCAAATTTGATCCAAAACTCCAAATTTAAGTAATGATTTATAAAATCAAAATTTATTTAATTAAATAATTTATATTTTAATAGAATAGTATAAAGTATTTCCATTTTAGGCCCAAATAAGCTCAAGTCTAGACAAGGTCTTGCATTCATTTTAAAATTGAAATTAGGCTTGAGTCCTACGAATAAAATTAGGCCTTTGGCTCGAATTTGATTAATTTGACCCCGAGCCTAGGCTCAAACTTTTTAATTACAATGCAAACTTGAGCTCAAGCAAACCCAAAATGCGACCCGCCTTGCTCGAGTTGCGGGCATATAGTTTAAAACTCAAAAAAAAAAAAACTCAACCGAGTCCATTCTAGCCGACTTAATAGAATTTTGAGTCAAGTGACTCAATGAATTCTATTGTCCTCTTTTTAGTCGAGTTAAAACTCGCAAAGTTACTCGCCTCCATAAAAATTCGAGTTGAGTCCAAATTTTGAGTTTTTGAGCTATGTGTTGTAGCCAAAGTAGACCCATCTATGCAAATTTTCCTAACGTAGGTTTGTGAAAAACAAACATAAAAAAAAAAAATTAGATGAGAAAGAAAATTCTTACCAAGCCACTTTTTAAAGAATTTTTTTTTCCATTTGAATCTATTTTCCCATTGAAATTCAAAGAAAAGCAACACTTTACATGGTAATTTCCAAAGATTTAAATGAATGAGAAGGAGAAGGTCTAGCACATGGTGGACGGACGAAGATCTAAAATAAGATTTGTTGATATATCTTAGTGTTTGATTTTTAATTTTAAAAATAAAATTATAAAGTAAATATTTTTATCTACTATATCAATTCAATATGTGATGCATAGACTAAAACTACTTAGACTTAAATTTAAAAGAGAAAATAACAATTTTAGCATTTAAATTTATATTACGAAGTAAACACTACATGACCCAAGCAGATAAACGACCCTACATCTTCATGATCTCTCCCACATTTAAAAATATTTATATAAATATTTTACATTAAAAATTGAAATTTATGAAGATTAATAGTGAAATGAATTTCCACTCTTGCCTCACAACCTCATGCCCATCTGTCAAGTTAGAATAATAAAGAGACATGAAGGAAGCTTTTCCAACTTGAAGGAATCCTTCAGTAGTCAATCACTATTTGTATAAATTGTCCCATTTTTAATGTTCCTAACATGTGATAATGACGGCCAACAATTCATTTGCACCGACAATAAAGTTTTTCCTAATTATATAATTAATTCCATGGACTTGTAGTGCTAATTATGGATTGATTGACTCCCAATTCCTGTCTAGACTCTAGATTAGTGCCCTTGCATATGAAATTGGGAGCAAGTCTGAATAAAAAAAATTTAGACAATTTTTTTTTTTCACAAAAAGCATATTATTTGTAAGCAGATTCAATTTAATAATAAATCCAAACTATTTTATATCTTTATATATCTTTTAAAAACTCAAGTCTTAAAAACTTTTATTACTATCTATTTGAATTATTTCAAATATTTTTTTAAAATAATTAAAGATAATGTATAATAATAATAATAAAGTGACACCAAAAGTGCACACTAAAAAATAGGAAGAGAAAAATAAAGAAATAAGTCCAAACACCGAAGTTCAATACACTAGAAAGATAAACAAAAATTTGAAAAAAAGATATTAAACTAAATTGCGAGGAACTCACCTCAAGAAGCGGAAATCCGAATTCAATCCCACTCCGCTGCAAAGGACAACTCTCTGTAGAGTTACCTACTGTTTGTGTGCAAGAGTAGAAATTCAGCCGAAATCATAATATTGGCCGATATCATGATCTCGGTCGATATATCGGTGATATCACTCTCTCTCCTTTTTTTTAAAAAAATATCGGAGGAAAATTTTGATTTATTTGTTTATAAAGAAAAAAGAAAATAAAAACCAAAAAAAGAGGCCCATTTTTTTTTAAAAAAAATCTGAAAATATAATATCGGTCAATATCTCTCTGATTAGGTGAAATATCCCCGATATGTTGGTGGGCCCTATTTTCAATATTCTATTTTATTTAAAAAAAAATCTTGAGCGATATTTATAATATCGGTGATATTATAGTTGATATATCGGCCAATATTGTCAATATTATAAATGTATAGGTGATACATATCGACACTCAATATTAATACCTATTTGTACCTGTCAATAGAGAAGTTTGCACATATCATTAAAGAGAACGTTTTACTAGGCCTAAATATCTCAGTCATAAAAAAAAATATTAAACTAAATCAAAATATAAAATTCACTTTTTCACATAATCTGCCAAAAATTCCAAACTTTTAATCTTTAGGAAATAAGCTGTCCATACGTTGGGAACAGCTGTGGAATGCAAAAGTCACATAAGATTAATTGACACGTTTCCCTGAGATGTGAACAAGTCATCTGATGTTGATTTAATTATTTGATTTATTTACCCCACCATGTTTTTAAAACAATTCCAATCAAGTTGTAGTCCAATAAATTTGTAATCTAAGGCTCTCCTATTCCTATGACAGTGAAGTTTTGTCTCTTGTACATGTATTTTAGGTAAAATTAATAGTTAATATATTTTTAACTTTAAATAAATGATTATAAAAATTTGAATTATACAAGTATAATTTGAATGATCGAGCTGAGTTATTAATTTATTGTAGTTGTTTATTTCAAAAGTTTCTCATAGCCGTTATGATAGTCAAATGAGGATTACTTTAACAACACGTTGTACAGAAGGAAAGGGGAAAAATTCAATTTACCTAATCATCCTATATAGACTAGAAATGATCCCTAATTCTTTACATGATAAGATGAATCAGTATTTTAATAGAATTTAATTGGACTTATCATTTCTTTAAACGTGTCTTTAAATGGCCAATCTTCCCATAAATTAAGAAGAAATATATAATACAAGGTTTCTTTAATTTCTTTTTAAGTTATGAAAGTTTGTCATTATATATATTTTAATGTATATTTTCAATTTATATTGGACTTGAGACTAATCCCATAGATACAAAGAACCACTTGCAAACCCTGTATGTTAGACAAGTCTAAAAAAATTAAAATATAAAATACAAGGTTTTTTTAATTTCTTCTTTTTAAGTCATGAAAATTTATCATTATATTTTTGTATGAAGGCAACCTTTTGACTTGTGAAAATTGAAATTAGTAGTGATAAAAATGTCTCAAATCTAATAAGATTTTTTTTTCTATTTTACCCTAGATCATTTTCATTCTACCCTTCAGTTTTCCTTCACCATTGCCATTGCCAAGTCGAACCCAACCCTCTTCGCTCTTTCATTCTTGTTCTGGTTCCATGCTATTTGAGGGAGACAGCCAGCCCAATCATACAAAATTGATGAATTGGAGAAGATTGGGTTAATTAAGGTTCTAACTAGGTCAAATTGGTCAACATGTGGCATCAACATGATGTCCTAAATAATATTGATTAATTAATTAATCAATTAATTGATAATAAATAAATTAAAAGTATAAGAATATGTAAATAATTATGAAATGTAAAATGTTAGATATGGAACACATAAAATACGTCTTGTCCATACTAATTACAATAATAAGTAACAAAATAATCCAACAATTTAACATAATAAGTTCCAAATTTTTTGGGACAACTCTTTCGAACCACGGGTCACTAGAATTTTGTAGGGTTTGAACTTTAAAAAGCTTTTAAAAATAATTGAACTGCATTCATAAAAATCAAATGCAAACCAACTTCAATTGCTGGGAAGGTGATGTTTTAAAATACTAGTTTTGTCTAGGCTTTCTTTTTCCAAGCTCGAGTTATTTATATTACCAAAGGCCACGGCCACCCATATCAGATTGGGATTTTTATGAGGCCCAACCCACTTACTAAAGTCTATTTTTATGAAAAATTTAGATGCTTACAATCTTAAGCCCACTTTATGGACAGATTTCAAGTTTCAAATTGTTACTTGCCATTGTTTCATGAATAAAACCACTAATAGAATACAATAACACCATTCTTATGCCAAAGTAACTTAATGGATCAAGATTTGTGAAGGAGGTAGGGAAGTGAAGGATCCTATATAATGGGCTAAATGATCCAATGGACTTTATAGGCTTTTATCCTAAAGCCTGAACTCATTCCATACGTAAAAAGTGCATGGTCAAGTTTGTTCAGCTACGCCGGCTTCACACTGGGTTCAGGCCAGGTTTAAGCCCATAAGCAACCTTAATCACATCAATCTTATATGGGAGGGGCGGAGGGCCATTAAATTCAAATAATTGAATCTGCTAATAGAAAACTGAAAATGGGTTTTTCTATTTCCATCAAGTATAAACCTAGCGTTGTTTATGCAATTAGTAATAGGGCTCTAAACTCTAATTGTTCACCATTCAAGAATTCTTGTTTAGGCACGTCATGCAATGCATAGTTAATGTTTTGATATAAGATTTCAATTTTTCATATTTCAGCACTAGCATATAGTTTGATCAAACTAAAGTCTTAAATATAGAATAAACAAGTGTTTCCACGACTCTACTACCGAGTCAATTCTATTTCGCTCCGTTGCTCTTTACTTTCATTACATTTCTTAGGAATAGAATATATTTCGCCACTTCCATGAATCAAATGTTTCATTTTGTTTAGAAATGCCCTCTTTCTCAAAATGCCTGTGCTATTTGATCCAATAGCATTCCATTTGATGGGAACAAATTTGAGATTGGTTAAGCAGCTATGTGCAATTCAAGAAATTCATGGATAATCCACTGAAGGATGAAAGAGTGAATGCAACAAACTTCTAGGAATTTTGGCAATTTTCAATTAACTTAATATGAGCCACAAATTTGGTGGACCACCAAGAAGTTTTTTGGGAAAGAATTTACTCTATCATTGTACAATTGACACATGTACATTCTTCTCCATCACTTTGTTCTTCACTTAATTTATCATAATTTCATCAATTAGAGAGCCATTCACTACTGCTCTGTAAAAGCTAATTTCCAAGCACAAAATTCCCTCATCTCGAATGAAAGCTTTCTTTACTGGTAACACCCGCAAGGCTGAAACTACTTTTAAGACCTGCAATGAAATGTCAATTAGCAGTACAACAGAAGCGTTTCAAAAACCATTGTTCCAGTTAGATATGTACCTGCATTATCAATCGGCAAGGTCGTATCAATCAGCATGGTCACGGAAACGGATGATTTTGTTGATGAAAGGTTTTTCATGGTGGTATCTGTTAAAAATAAATAAATTGGTTGAGAAGACAATTACAGGCCTCATAATGCAAATAGTAAGATCCCTCTTGGCAAAAGGAGAACATTTTAATTCTGAAAAACCCCTTGGTTTTTATAAAGAGATGAACTGATATGGAGTTTGAAAGTTTTATCTAAAGGAATCTTTGAAAGACAGCTGCAAGAGGAAACCTACAACTTGTTTTCTCAAGTTTTAATCCCCATGGCCACCAAGATGAGCCTTTTAACGGTTGGTAAGTGCTCATTCTTGCAACCACAAGATTACAAGACCTACGAGTGTAGGCAGTTGGACCATAGAAAAAAAAAATTATGAGCACCAACCCAGATAGCTGAGCAAAATGGCTCTGATGGTAAGATTATGATAACCTCTATGGCCACCAATCGTTACTGTCGGGGTATTCCATGAATGCAACTGCCAGTCTAAACCCTAGGTAAAGGAGCAGAGTGGAGCCACTGACACAGCTATAGAAACATGCCAATCTATTATGTGTCTTATTTTGACTAGGCCCAAGTAGTTAGTATGTAGAAATTAGTTATAAGTAAGTGGGTTTGTCAATATGCTAATGTTTAGGAAGTGGGTGGTTTCTTTAGGAAGTGGGTAGTTCAGATTGTGTTTTCATTTTGAGTCTTTTATGTAACCAGTGTTGCTGAATGGAATGGACATGAAAAATATATCATTTGTTTAGAGTTAGCTTGTCTAACTTGGAGGTCATCGGTTTCCCTTGAAGCAAACCAAACTCTTTCTTCTTCTCTCTAAAACTTGTTCTTTGAATTTTCGCCCAACATAGGTGGACGTAAGAAGAAATTTGCTTCTAACCACTGTCAATTGCTTGCTAATAGACCTGAAACACGATCAGTTACGTCCGCACGTAACAAATTGGTATCCAGAGCCAGCATGGAGGAGCAGCGATTGGGACGATTAGAAAAGGAGGTTTGTTCTTTAACGGAAGGGCAGCAAAAAATCTTCAAAGAGATGCAGAGATGTTCGCAGCAATGAATGCGAAACTCGACCATATCACAACCAATCAAAATCGTGAAGCTGGGGAGAGCTCTCATAGCCACATTCAAAATATTGGGAGCCAAAACTCTGGAAATGGGGGAAGCAACCGCGAAGGCTCCAACACACCATACTTGCCTAAGCTAGTGAAGCATGATTTCCCATGCTTCAATGGGTTGGAGGACCCTAAGAGTTTGGTTTGTCGGGCCGACCAATTTTTTGAGTTCTACCAAACGTCTTAAGAGGAGAAGGTGCCGCTAGCTTCCTTCAATCTTTAAGGTGATGCCCAGCTGTGGTACCAACTGTTGAAAGAGGAGTCTCCAGTCATCACTTGGGAAGACTCCAAACAAGGTCTCCACAGTAGGTATGGACCAATTCGATATCAAGACTTCTTTGGTGATCTAACAAAGTTGCAACAAACTGGTTCGGTTAGAGATTACCAAACCCAATTCGAGAAGTTGTTGATAAGAGCAGGGAGGTTGACACCAGCACACCAAGTGGGTTGCTTTATAAGCGGGTTAAAGGAAAATATCAGGGCAGATGTACAAGCTTGCACACCCGCTACACTATCAGCTGCCATTGGGTTAACAAAGTTATATGAGGCTCGTAACAACTCCATTCAACATGCCACTCAACCAGAAGTGGGCAAGCCGATTCCCAATCTTCCTTTAGAACCTAACCCAAGTCCCATGCCCATCAAAAGGCTAAGTCCATCTAAACTCAAAGATAGGAGAGACAAAGGGTTGTGTTTCAACTGCAATGAAAATTTTGGCCCAGGAGATCGATGTAAAAAATTATTTCTTATTGAAGGAAGATGGTCTAATGAAGAAGATGAGGGTGGAGGGATGAAGGTGGCAGAAGTTGCAGCTATGGAAGGATCACATGAAGCACCAGAAATATCCATTCACGCTCCTTTTGGCACGTGAGCTCCGGTTACGATTTCTTGGAGCTACCCTTGAGGACAAGGGTGTTCTCTAGGGGGAAGAACTGTTATGTGTCTTATTTTGACTAGGTCCAAGTAATTAGTATGTTGAAATTAGTTATAAGTAAGTGGGTTTGTCAATATGCTAATGTTTAGGAACTGGGTGGTTTCTTTAGGAAGTGGGCAGTTCAGATCGTGTTTTCATTTTGAGTCTTTTATGTAACCACTGTTGCTGTATGGAATGGACATGAAAAATATATCCTTTGTTTAGTGTTAGCTTGTCTAACTTGGAGGTCATCAGTTTCCCTCGAAGCAAACCAAACTCCTCCTTCTCTCTAAAACTTGTTCTTTGAATTTTAGCCCAACAAAGGTGGACATAAGAAGAAATCTGCTTCTAACCACTGTCAATTGCTCGCTAATAGACCTAAAACACGATCAGTTACGTCCGCACGTAACACAATCTTAATGACTTCTACCTCTAAAGTGGGTTTTATCCCCAAAGCCAGAGGTTTTCAGGAATAAGAAAGTTTTGTTCCCATTTTGCTAAACAAAGCCATTTATTATGGAAATTAATTACTAGTACAAATTTACAGCACAGAAATATTCATTAATAAAAGAGGAAAATGAGATTAATTACTACTTCACAGCTTGTATTCACAACTTATGATGTGGTCTCAATGTTAACTCTATTAGGCCATGTGTTTAAGCCAAGGTATGGAACCAGGTCAAACAACGACAAATACATGAAAGGTTTTTTATTTTTAAGTGATAAACACATAGGAGAAATAAAGCCAACACAACAACAGTTACAATAATGGGCCTTCATGGTAAAGTACCAGGAAGTGGCATGGGACACAAGGACCTCAATAACTAAATTGGTAAAAAAGAATCCAATGGTTCCTAAAATGAGGTTACAGGAAATAAAGCTTCTACTGAAAGATACATGGGTTTTCATAGCCTAGGCAGTGTCACTTGTCTACAAATGAGTCCACAACAAGAGGTCAATTAGGCTTCCAAAAGAACATAATTACAGGAATCCTCTCAAACTTTCCGTTATTGAATCTAAAAAATGCTTAGTGGTAAACATCACTGGTAAACAAATATAAAGCTAAGCCACACAACCACTAGATTAGTTAATGGTTCAGAATAAAAGGCAAAGCATGAAAACTGTACCTGCATGAAGATGGTTATTTCATAGGGTTGTAAATGGGTTAGGTTGGAACCTACCAAAGAAATGCTTAGTCTGGGTCATGTGTTGGGTCCGGGTCCACAGCCCAAGACTTATAGAACCCAAACACTGAATGATAAAAGCAACAATGGCATTTTTTCTTTTAATGATTACAACAACAATAAAAATAACACAATTATATTGTGACAATAAACTTGGTGTTATATAAGCATGTGACCCATGCTATTTTCTCTCTCCCCATACCCCTTCCCCTCCCCTCCCCTTCAAAAAATAAAATAATAATAATAATAAGGAAAACAGGAAAAAGGAAAGACACTTTTTCTAAAGATAGCTTCATTACTACAAAAAGGAGATTACAACACAAAGGCAGGCAAAACAAACAGGTAAAGAAGCCTGAAAGACTTTTTTTTCTAAAGATAGCTTCATTACTAAAAAAGGAGATTACAACACTAAGGCAGGCAAAACAAACAGGCAAAGAAGCCTGAAAGACATTGATATCTTTCAAAATAAATAAACAAGTAAATAAATGATGGAGATCTCAGAGAAAATTTCGGTAGAGAATTGTCTGTCAGTAGGGAAGTCCCAAACTTTTTGTGGAGCCTACCCAAGCAAACCTTACACATGTGAAATTTCTTTTTGTCCCAAATCCATTATAAGGTTTTCCATCTAATGATCTAGAAGCCTCAAACTTAGGAACCAAATCTAAACCCATGACGATTCATCACTGTTGGCCTAAAAGTTAAACCTGCCTCCCCTGAGAGAAACTGAGTTGTCAATTCCATAATTGTGTCCGACTGAGTCCTGAGTTATCAATTTTTTTGATTGAGTCGTGACCGTGTCCATGTGTCCAAGACCGCACCTCTGGAAGACATGCATAGTCAAATAAAGCTTGAAGCTCCAAAACATGCGAAGATTGAAAGGCAGCGCACTGAAATCAGAAGATCCTCATGATTGCCAACCATCACAGGTATCTGGACCAT
This sequence comes from Chimonanthus salicifolius, assembly GCA_013350335.1. Taxonomy (NCBI): domain Eukaryota; kingdom Viridiplantae; phylum Streptophyta; class Magnoliopsida; order Laurales; family Calycanthaceae; genus Chimonanthus; species Chimonanthus salicifolius. The sequence continues at coordinate 12,821,618 of CM023538.1, read as the reverse complement.
AGGACTGACCTAGAAGCCTTAGAAGCCTTTTGGTTAAAAATGGAATAATACAAACTGGGTTTCTAGGTCCATTCCCTGCCTTGTGGAGAGCTCTTGCTATCTACCAAATATCTCCGTATTTTCATGTGTCTTTGCAATCTAACAATTAGAACACACATGAGCTCTCTATCATGTCCATGTTTTAACAAAATCTCAAGTTTCTAACACTTCATGAAAAATGGATTTTCTGGGCAGCTCGGAAGTTCCGAGAAGAAGGTCTCGGAACGTCTGAGAATATTCCCTCGGATGATCCGTGATGAGACCTTCGGACGTTCTGAGGACCGACACTTCACTTGTTCTGAACCCTTGCATCCCAGGGTTCCTCAGATGTTCCGAGGATCACCCTTCGAACGTTCCGAAGACTGTCCCAAACAGTCAAATATATCCGTTGCAAGGTCAAACTAGCCGTTGTAAATGCGACCGCTGCAACCTCGGAAGGTCCGAAATTAGATCTGTTGGGACTTTTCTAGCCTATAAATGCAAGGTTTTTTGGAGAGGAAATGATTGATGACATTAGCCAAATTTTTCCATACTGTCCTAAGCTTCCCAACAACTTCCAAAGCTTCCTTACTCCATAGTTAAACACTCTAAGCTTTAAATCTTAATCTCATACACATTCAAAGCTCTCATAGGCATATATTGAGCATCCTATGCTCTAAGTTGAATGTGTAAAGTGGAGATAATCTTCTAGGGTCTTAATCCTCATAGGAAAACCATTATCTATCCTAGACCTCCTTGCTACTATCTTGGTTGGACTTCATTGGAGCATCTACATCAAGCCAAGAAGATTTCAGGGACATTCAAGAACAATCCAAAGCTACTTCAAGTAACTCAAGGCTAGTGTTCTTGGTAATATTCAAATTAATTATTTCTGTCATTGAGTTAATTGTAAAAGGTCGGTGTAACCCTAGTGAAATCCAAGAAAGGTGTTTTCTTGGTGTTTGTAAGTCTTTGGTTCATCTCTACTCTTGAAAGAGATTAAAGTTGTAATAGGTTTCTTCTCCAAAAATACTTGAGTCACAATTCTCCATCTCTTCTCATCTCCTTCACCTCATTTAGTGCTCTTGCTTTATCTCATATCATATTGCACTTATTATTTGGGTGGAATTAATCTTGCATGCAAATCAAATTTGAGAGATTAATTGAACAAATTTGTAGAAACCTTTCTTTGAAGTGCCCAGTATTTAAAGAACTTTAAAATTCCCTTGCAATCCTACTCACCACCCCCCCCCCCCCCCCCCCCCCCCCCCCCGCCCCCCCCCCCCCTCTAGGACTATACTTGACATTATGCTAGCTTGACTAACAATCACTTTTCTAATTCTTGCTCATACCCACCTACCCATCCCCCAACAAACCCAAGTTGATTGGTGTGAAACCACAAGGGTCCTACAGTGAGGGAACCTACTTTGCCGTATAGAGCCTTAGTTTTGTCCTAATAATGCATCTGCATCAGGGTTTTAATATTGCACTCATCTCTAACTCAGAAGAGACCAAGTCCAAGTTGTATCAGCCGAGTTCAATGGAAAATGACTGAAAATCAACGAAAAAACAGTGAAAACAGCCGAGTCCTAATCGATACTGCTGATATTGAATGATAGCGCTGTGTTGGCATACACCAAGTTCATGTCACTCATCCAATTTTAAAATCCTGGTATATATCCTATGGGATTTTAGGAACGAATCCCACTTGGACATAGACATGGAGCTGTATCCTTTTAAATATGGTAGGGAACAATGACCCAACTCAAACTTGAACCTTTATAATCCCTTCTGGAGATTGTTTATGCACAAGGGAAGTACTAATAAGTTGGGCCATATATAAACCCAATGGGGTTGGAGTGGTGGCCAAGAACCACCTTTTCAAGTGGGAGGTTTTGAGTTCAATTTCCACTCCCCCAAAGGGCCACTCTCCACAGTTTTACCCGGTGTGTGTGTGGATAAGGAGGTTTGCACATGCCCCAAGGACTAGTCAGGTGCTCTAAGAGGCCTGGACACCTTGGTCTTCAAAAAAAAAAAGTTGGGCCATATGTATATAACAAATTTGAACCATCGGTTATTTATCTACTTTCTAATATAGTCCAATTGGTCTCACATGTACAGCCCCAATTGACAGGTGAGGCACAATAGTCTATATCGTTTGAAGTTAAGTAGATCCACCATGAAGGCCCTCTTCATTTGTCTTTGCAAAATATCTTTTCCAGTTCTTTGTAAGACAGCCATTTCTTGAAAGATATTCATAAGACAATGTTCAACAACTCACGGATTAACTCAATTAACCTGATTCAGTTTGATTGAGCTCTGAAACCCTAGTCTGGAACCTAATTTTTGATAATTCAACAATGTCATTTGTCACATCTGATCAAACTGATAATGGTTCTACTGATTTCTGAGTCCACTATGAGTTTCACTAAGAGTTTCTGAACATTGCCACAAGGGATCCAGCAGAAATAAATGAAGGAGCAGTAAGTTGATACATCACAAGGGAGGAGATGCAGAAGCACGTCAGGCCAATGGAAAAATGAATGAAAATGGTCAGCCAGAAGTTCTCTGGATCCAGAAACAGTCTCTCAGAAATAAGTGTAACCGCAGCAGAAAGAAGCAGAATTCTCCAGCCTGAATGCAAATAATTATAGAAAGAAAAGGAAGTAGAATTGTGCAGAAGTCAATACATCACAAGGGAGGAGACGCAGAAGCACGTCAGGCCAATGGCAAAGTGAATGAAAATGGTCAGCCAGAAGTTCTCTCGATCCAGAAACAGTCTCTCAGATATACGTGTTACAGCACCAGAAAGAAGCAGAGTTCCCCAGCCCATAGGCAAACAATTATAGAAAGAAAAGGAGGTAGAGTTCTGCAAAGAAACAAAATGTACAAATATAATGTCAATTTCAAAAGATCAAGTGTTACAAATTCAAATTTAGAAAAACAAGCATGCAAAGGACCCATATATAAATCAATAGAAAACTATTTTGTGCTTGGAATGCTTAGATACCTGAAAATAATGCTTGATGAATATTGCTGAGTAAATAATCCTGAGGATCATATCTTCAAAATAATTCAGGAAACACAGAAGTACTCTCATTACTACCTGAAATATCTTATTCATGCTAATTGTTAGTATTCAGAACATATCAGTCGATCGGCGAATGGTGTTGTGGACTTCTTTGCTAAAAATGGAGTTGAAGGGTCGATTTTGAGTGTATTTCATTTACCGAGAAGATAATTGTTTTGTAGTGGAATTGTTCTCTTCTTGTTGCTTTGTTCTTTTTCTTGGGCCTAACCCTCTTAGGCCTTTTGTGTTTTATCTTTTGCTTACACACAAATCATACAACAATGGTAACATGAAATCATAGCCTTGAAGGTTGCATGGCAAGCACTTACCAATTTTAGCTACAAGATCCAATTTGCACAAACATCAAATCAAAACCAAAACAATCTTAAGTAGAGCTCTAGAATACATAATTTTCTTCTATTGTAAAAATGCTTTTATGTGATTGTCCTCCATCTTGTGTTGCTCTCATGCACACATCAGGTGGAGAGTTGGCATCAGATAGGTTATTGAACATACAATCTTGCAAAAACATTACAGCATCTTTTATTTCATGGAAAGGGCTAGACCAATGAAGGACTTGGAATACTATATTTTAACAATTTTCACACGCAAACTAGTTTGCATCAAGTTTGGTACAAACTTTGGATTGTGGGGCCCATAGAGGATTCAATGGATTCATTCATATATAACAAGGATCTCCTAAAAGCAGTTCTCATGATAACTTTGGTTTGTGGGGCCCACAGTAGACCTAATGGATCCAATTCCCTCATCACACCCATCTAATATAATGAATTGCTCCAATATCCAATTTGATACCAATTTGACTTTTAAAGCCCATTGGTCCAACCCGATGAATTTTCACCAGTTTATATATATCAAAGATCAGCTCAGTTGGTCTAAGCTTCTAGGATTAGACTAGAGGTCTTACGTTCAACTCCTCCTGAGCTTACTTGATACACGAAGCTTGCGGGTGGTTTCGTGTATCCATGGGATTAGTCTCACCTCCGATGTGGGGTGGGGATACCCATGTTATCCAAAAAAAAAAAAAGATCCCCTAAGAACAATTCTCGTGGGACTTTAGTGAGAACCGCCAACATGCACCACTTGGGTCTATATAGATGGATGTTTTTTAAAGGCCTTGGCTTGTATATGGTGCCCATAAAATTTCATTTTGATTGGATAAGAAAAGCCATGTTTTTGAAGGCCTTCAAAATTTCACATTTATCTAACAACGAAAATTCATTGAGTTAGATCAATGCGTTTTAAAAGTCAAATTAGTGTCAAATTGAGTATGGGTGCAATTTAGGGGGGTAGGTGGGTGTGAGGGAGGAATTGGATCCATTAGCTCTATTGGGCTCTATAAACCAACGTTCTCATGTAAATCTCATGCTAAATGTTCTTAGGGGATCATTGTTATATATATGAGTTAAGTTCACCTTCGCACCAAAGTGCAAGTGGGTATTTGTACTCCATATTTTGTTGCCACCCGATCCTATCCAACATTGTAGAGAAAATCCACAGTTACTGTAGCAAAACTGATGGAACTTAAGGCAGTATAGGTTAATTATGAAAAAACGGAGAAGACCCTCTTACTCGTTCCTCTTTTCTTCTCTATCCAGACAACATTGATTCAGGTTCAAAACCATGTCTCTCTCTCTCTCTCTCCCTCACACTTTTTTCCATTGATGCAAGTCAAGATTACCTCTCTCTCTCTCTCTCTCTCTCTCTCTCTCTCTCTCTCACCTCTCTAATGTTTTTTGCTCAAATAACCTCCATCGCCTTTGCCTCCACGGGTTTCTCACTCACATGCGATCTCATTTCTCCATGTTGTGCTCCAACTAGAGTTGTATTCAAGTGCCAAATGGTTTTAATTTCTCATAATATTGCAATAAGTGCTGGCCACAATGGGGCCAATCCAATGAAGATAGAATGGCCTACAACATGGATTCAAGTGTACCCGTTCAAAAAAACATGGATTCAAGTGATTCCTAGAATTTTGGAGATTTCAGTTTCCATGAAGATGGAATTGATCTAAGATAAAAATGAAAAAAAAAAAAAAAACCGAACTATGCGAGAGAGATAATGGGGAAGGAATTGGGTTTCCTTCTCCGAACGAAATTGGAAATTCTTCAGTTTTTCTTGAAAAAAAAAAAAGAATCTAATGGTTTCATCTTCCATAAGCAGTTTAGCACAACCCGATCAGTAAACAGTGTTGCAGATTTCTTGGCAAAAATTAGTCTTCATAAGCAAAGACCAACTCTGGAAATCTTTTTATCTCGCCAACCTTGGGAGTAAGGGGAGCCGGGGTCCTCTTAAGAGAGGAGGATTATTTTGTTGTATTTTTTCATTCTATTCATGTTTTTTCTTCTCTCTCTTGTTCCCTTTCCTCCTTCGTCTTGGTCTGGGTATATCTCTCCTATACCTAGATCCTTTTCTTGTACTCTCTTCTCATTTTAATGGAATCTAGTCGTTAATGTTTCAAAAAAAAAAAAAACCACATTTTAGTTCCGACATTGGATAAGAACCAATGACTGCTAATTGATTAGCACAAATGGATACCTTCGCTTTCGTGTGCAAGTGATCCTAGTCCAAGGATCACATGGAAATGACTTTGCACGAAGTTTGATGCAAACTTTAGTTTGTAGGCCCAAAGTGGACCCAATAGATCCATTTTCTTTTCCCCTCCCCCCTCCCTCTCTCCAACCCCAATCCCATCCACCTACCCATTATGAATTGCACCTATACCCAATTTAATACTAATATGATTTTTAAAACCCATTAGTCTAACTAGTTGAATTTACACTGTCAGATAAAGTTTCGAAACTTGAGGGCCTCAAAAAACATGGCTTAGCTTATCCAATGAAGATTAAAGGTTGCAGGTGTCATATACAAGATAGTCTTTCAAACCCACCCCCAACTTGGGCCATCATACCGAACTTTGCAGCAAACTCGTTTTGCGGGTGATCCTTGTTATATATAACAATTCTCCTCTAAAACAGTTCTTATGAGACTTTCATGCAAGCTTTGGTTTGTGCAGCTAACAGTGGACCTAATGGATTCAATTTCCCTCTCACACCCATGTACCTCGGTGAATTGCAATCTTACACACTTTGACACCAATCCGACTTTCAAAGTCCATAGATCAAACCTGAGGAATTTCCACCAACAGATAAACTTAACATTTTGGAGGCATTAAAAAAACAAGGCTACACTGATCCAATCAGGATGAAATTTTACAGACACCATATACAAGCCAAGGCCCTTCAGACCCACCCATCCATGTGGTCCCAGGTGGCTACTATTGGCTATTTGCACCAAGTTTGGTGCAAACTTGTTTGTAGGGGAGAGCTTCTATATAAAGTGTTCAACCACACACTCTCTCTAAAGTGCTCACAATGAGAACTTCATGTGGAGCCACCACCCTATGATCATGGGGTTGGGTGGATAGCAACTTTCAGCTACACACACCCCACAAGTGCTCTCACAATGAAAGCTTTATGAGGACCCCATCTATAATCATGGGATAGGGTGGGTTTGAAAGATCTATGTGTGTGTATGATGCTCATAAAAAGTTGCCTAATTGAATAATTCTAGCAATAGCTTTGAAGGACACTAAAGTCAATAATAGATAGAGGTGCAATTTTATCAAGTTCAATTCCACGGCTACAGTCATTCAATCAAGTTGATTTTCATAAGAATTAGATATACATATAGATCATTCCAACCCACCCAATCTCATGATCATAGATGGGCTCTACATGGAGTTCTCACCACACGAGCACTTTATGGGGAGTGTTGCTAATCATAGGTCCTCAAGTTTAACTTAGGCCAAGATCTAACTTCGGCTTTCAGTCAGGTTGAGTCCTTAGAATGCAAGGCCTAGAGCCAGCTCAAATTTAAATTGGGCACTGTTTGATGAGCACAAAAATTGGAAGGAGACCCATGCTGATAAAGGCCTAGCTGCAAAAAATTTAGGTCGGCACGCGTTGGACTCAACCCAAGTTGCACCACTAGAACAACTCACAAGATCATAAAGTAACAAGAAAATGGGGAAAGGAATCCCAAGGCTAAGAAACATGAATAAACTGCAGCACCACGAACTAGAAAGAAATGGCTACAGCTATTTCACACAGAGAAAGAGCAAGGAAGTGGGAAACACCCAAAGTAACAAAGGAAAATGAAAGAAAATAACCCCTAGCTCCCATTCTACATCAGACAGGTATAGAGGGCGTACTTAGAGATCATATAGGTCAGACATCGGTGGTTTTAATGAAGCAGAACTCTTCAGTATCAGGAGAGTTTTGTCCATTTGGGTAGGTCTAGGTGGTGGGAAGTTAGTTATAGAGGAAGATTCGACAAATGCCATTAAATGAGCCAAAGGTTTGAAGCGATCCCCTTGGAGATTGATTACTACCTATGAAGTACGGATACTTCGAAACCCTTTGAGTATCAGTGTCGGGTGCGTATCCGATACGGATACGGCCGGATATGGCTCGGATACGTGTCGGATACGCATCCAATTAATTAAATATTTTTTCAAATATGGATACGCTACCGATTCGCCTTGATATGTCACTGATACGCGTAGGTGTGTGACGATACGGCACGCGACACGTGAAGGAAAAGAGAGGAAAACGATGGAAAAAGAAGGAAAAAGAGGGAAAATGGAAGAAAGGAAGGAAAATCCGATAAAAGGGGAAAAGGAAAAAATGAGGGAAAAAGGGAAGAAGAATCATCAGAGAATAAGAGAAGAGGAAGGGTACGTGGATTCGACTGAAATAGGGGTTTGAGGGTGGCTGGTTGCAATCCGAGCGACAAGGGAGGTGAACCCAATCCGGAGAGAAGGAGATGACAGGTGAGGGAGGTCGACAACAGTAACATGGGTGAGTGGGAGGGAAGAGAAATGGAGGACAAGAAAGAGAGATGAGAGGAGCGGCGGCGGCAACTGAACTGGAGAAGGAAGAGGACGGCTGGAAGAAGAGGAAAAGGGAAGAAAGAGATAAGAGGAGAGAAAAGGGGGGATCAAGAGAGATAGAGAAGAAACAAAGGAGAGAGCGGCACATTGTAGCCGCTGCTACTGGAGTGAGTCGCAAGGGAGCTGGGGGGTTTTGGGGTGGGGGTTGGGGGTTGTGTTTAATTGGGGTTAGGGCTTTTGAGGGAAAATGGGAATTTTTTTTAATTATTATTATATTTTTTTAATAACATCTACCAAATAATTTTTTAAAATAGATACAAAATATTAAAAATAAAAAAATAAAAAAGATGTTTTAAAAAATAAAAACAATAATAAAAAAGTTAATAATATAAAATATGTTTTAAAACATAAAAATGATGAAAAAAATTAAATTTAAAATATAAAATAGTCTTTGAATATAAAAAGAGTATGAGAGTCCACGTGCAAAGACTCTCATACTTGAAACTAAAGTTTTCGTGCGGGGACTTAAACTATTAAAACTTCGCACGATTAATATTGATATATATATAAATAATTTTTTTAATTCGGCGTATCTTGCCGCACCAGTATCATAGTTTTTCAAAATTTGTCGTATTCCCGTATTGGATACACGTCGAATCCGATACGCGCACCCATATCGGTGCTTCTTAGATTACTACAGTTAGGGAAATCATGGCACTAGTTAGGGGCCTTGAGGTTTCCTTTGTTCACATCAGACGCACAACAAATGGGGTAGCGGGCTACTTTGCCAAAACTGGTGTAGAGGGATTTATTCAAGGCGTTTTCTACATTTGAAGAGAAGGGTTCATATGATTGTATTTGGAGATGTATTGTACTGTATTTGTTCTCTTGGAGTGATCTTTATTTTTGTTTTTCTTATTTGTCGCTTTTTCTCTTTGGTCTATACCTTTTAGACCTCCTTTTTGTACTATATGTTTTTATTTATTAATATTTCTTCTTTGTTACTGCTCAAAAAAAAAACCTACCATTCTACATCTCTATTTTCAATTCTTGTGCCTAATCTAAAGCTACTGGTATCAAAGAAAACATTGCTACCAAACATTTTGTTGGGAAATTATTTTACCTTCTAGTCAAAGCGCTACATCTACTACTATAGGCAGGTAATATCACCAATAGATCCAAGTAGTTTGCAGGGCAGCTTTTTAAATACACTTGCTGGGCCAGTTCTGTTTTGTTCAGTCAATGAAGCTGAGCTGCATGCTTTGTGGAAAGGGGCACGAGAATTGGAGAGGTTAAATCCTCAAGAAGGCATTCTGGAGGGGGACTCTAGGGTAGTTACGGGATGGGCCAATAGTAGCCAATGTTCATGGTGGTATTTAGATAAATTTCAGCTAATCAGAAGATCAATTAGAGCTTCTAATCTCTCAGTGGTTCAGGTGCCCATATCAGCTAATCTTCTGCCAGATGAAAAAGCAGAGGAGGGTTCCATTCTTCTTCTTTTTTCCGGGTTGGCAGGCATCTGGCCTGGCTTTCTGGTTGTTCTGGGTTGAATAAAGTGATCAATTCTGAAAAAATAGCTTGCAATATGACAAGTTACAATTTGAATAATCAGATTAATAAATAATTTGAATGTAACAAGTTACAAAGCTATGCAACAAGGGCTTAAAGAAAGTAAGAAACAGCCCACCATGATGAAATGGACACTTCATGAATTAGCAAATTTGTAATTTAGGTCTAATTTAAGTAGCCAGTATCAAAGAAAAGATTGTAACCCAAGATCTTGTCTGGAAAATATTTTACCTTCCAGTTACAGTACTAGACATACTAATGCACGCAGAAAACATCAGTAATCGAAGCTATGATATAACCTTCCATATTATAGAAGCTATCTAACCTTCTTGAAATATGATATTCAATTTGAATAGTCAAATTAATAAATAATTTTTTTTTGAAAGGTCAAATTAATAAATAAATTTAACATGCAAAAGTTACAAAGCTATGCACCATGGTCTATAGAAGCAGCTCACTATGGGTTAAAAGGATACTTAATGAATTAGCAGCAATCAGCCCAACTACTCCGGCAGATCTAATCAGTACAATGTTCAGTACAACATAAATCACAGAAAATATGGACAGGTAACCAGTTGACCACAAGATTTGGCTCTCCGTGGCAACTGCATGTAGAAATGCTTCAGATGTCCCTGAACCATTAGAAGGGTTTTCAGCTTCCTCCCATGATATTTCAAAAGCAATGGAAGAAACTATGCAAATTGTGAAAGATAATGATATCTGTAGCAAATATGCAAGCACGATACTACCAGCAGATTTACAAGATTCACAAATGAATTGCAAATAGAAATTTCAATAAAAGTAGTTTCAATATGTATAATTACAGAAAAACCATTAGGTGTAAACGGTATGGCAAAACTATTCTTGAGGGGAGCAGTACATCACTCTGGACTTTTTTTTCTAATCAGCCCTGATGAAGACCTAGGTCAATTTTTCAATCTTCTTAGATCTCTAACGAAAATAATACTGGAAAATTTCAGATTTGACTCAATTTAAATGAGGAACCCAAATTTGAAGATTTCTTAAATCTCCTGAAAAATGCTCAGATCTCCTTCAATTTCAACACTACTTGAAAATTCACCCGAAAATCAGAAAAACTGAACCTCAACTGAGAAATTCACCCAAACCCAAATTTCTCTCTAGAATAATGATTTAAGGATCAAAATCTCAAAGGAATCCCAACACCATGCAAAATTCACAATGAAATTCAAAAGCTATACAAATGAATTCTAATCTTAAATTTGCATAAACTAAAATTGAATTTCTATGCAAAAATTAAACTAGAAATCACAAGTATTTAAAAGTTACTTGCCTTAGGTGAAAATTTTCTTGATCTACAAGTGAATTGAAGTAATGTGTCCCTATGGTCGCCCATGCCTAGGTATATATAGAAACAAATAGGAAAAAAAAATGGTTTCCATCACTTAAATAGCGCCCAAGTGTCCTAGATCTAATCTTAGCCATTCAATAAATCCTCGAACACAACTACTACTAGAAATAGTGACGCAGGACAAGGGGATAGGGTAACCTTAAACGTCTAAGGTGGTTCTCTAAAAATTAAAAGGGGATGAAAGTAATGCGCTCCAAAGCTATAATGGGCTGAAATTAGACAATCAATTAATACTTACAATTAATTAATATAAATTTATCACAAATAAACATGCAAATACTAAGAACTAATGTGTGAATGGAAATAATTGAGTTCAAAATATAATATGTTAAAATGAATCAAATGGGCACATGGGTTAATACATTGAAAACTTAGGCACGTAAGAAACAAAAGGGATACGGAAAGAAACAAAATGGGGATATGGATGGAATAAAAAATAGGATATGAGTGGAATAAGAGGGATACGAATGGATGGAATGTTCAGTAGGACAGAAGATTGGATCTAGCGAAGGCATAGGGGTTACGGAAAGGCTGGCGATGGGGGCAAAGGGTATATGGCTGGCTGCAGAAAGGGGAAAAGGGTGTATAACTGGCTGCGGAAAGGGAAAAAAGGATTTGGGCAAGAGGCGACACCAATGGAGGGGTTTTGAAGGGCTGGCGACAACAGTGGTGGCTTGGAGAAGGGGAGGCGGAAACCAAGGGCCTAGGAAACAGGGCACGACAGCAGCAATGGCCTCTTTGGAGAGGGGGCAATGACTGTTTGGCTTAGGAAAAGGTCCAAGGGGGCTTGGGATTATGGGTGATGGCTGTGGGGTGGTTTCGGTTTGGATTCGGGTAATCAAAAAGGAAAAAAAAAAACGAGAAAGGGAAGAGAGAAGAGAAGAGATTAGAGATAGATAGATAAATACCTGGATTGGAAGAGGCTTTGCACCCATTCCAATGGCTTCTCGCCGTCCTCCGCTTCTCGCCGAGGTTTCGTGATTTCTCACCACCTATGAAGCACTGATACGTCAAAACCCTTCGAGTATCGGTTTCGGGTGCGTATCCGACACGGATACAGCTCAGATACATGTCGGATACACACCCAATTAATTAAATATTTTTTCAAATACGGATACGCCACCAATACACCACATATACGCCCCGATACGTCATCGATACGCCAATCACAACCGTTTGATCCAGAAAAAGGAAGGAAAAAAAAAGTGGGAAAGGAAAAAAAGAATCACCCCAAAGAGAAAGAGACAAAAGAAGAGAAAAAACATAAGAAGAAAATGCGTGAAAAAGAAGAAATAAATGAAGAAGGCGTACATTTTTTCTCCACAGTCCTTTTTTCGTGTTTCTCTTATTTTTCTTCGTCTTTCTCCTCTGTTGGTGCCACAATTGTGGGATGGTTTAGGGTTTCATCGCTGCAGCCGTGGGAGTTTATGGTTTCATCGCTTTAATGTTTTTGGAAGCTATTTCACATGTATTCTTTCATGAATTTATTTATTTATTTTCTTTTTATTTTATTTTTTGAGTGATGCTCCTCTATCTTTTTTTTATTTCTCATGTTAATTAAATATTTTTCTCTTGATTTTCATATGTTTATTTTTCTCTCAAAATAGCCCTTTATTTAATACACAATTATCAAATTATCAGTACTTAATAGTATAAATAATAATTTTAGTATATTTTTTAATAATAAAAATAATCTGTATAATTAATAGTTTTACAAAATATATTAAAATTTAATTTTTGTATAATATCCTATCACTACAACTGTGGCTATAAAAAGCAACGTATTTTAAATCTTAAAAGACATGTAGAAATTTCTTTTATAGCTCATATTATTATTATCTTAATGGGAATTTTATTCAATTGAAATAAAATTTTATAATTACATTTAACAAATAATTTTTCTAAATTATCTATCTAAAATACATACTATTCAATTATAGTATAAATAATTATATATTATAAGGAATTGAAGAATGCATCTTATTATTTTATGTCATTTTATATGTAATTAGAGTATAAATAATAATTATAGCAAAAAAATTAAAAAATGTTCTAACTCTTACGATTCTACGATTCACGAGTCACACCCCTAGACTGATTTACGATACGATTCGAGTTTGACAACATTGGTTTTCTTATCATGTACTTAGTATTTGTTGACTCATTTTATCTCATAGTAGAATATATATAATTTTTTTAATTCGGCGTATTCCGCCGCACCCGTATCCTATTGTTCAAAATTTGTCGTATCCCTGTATCGGATACGTGTCGTATCCGATACGCGCACCCGTATCGGTGCTTTTTAGCTCACCACAGTCTGCACATGGAGTCTTTTTTCCATAGCAAATTTCGCACCCGTATCGATGCTTCTTAGCTCACCACTGTCTGCACATGGAGTCTTTTTTCCATAGCAAAATTTCGATTCTTCTATTCATTGATCGTTAACTTCCTTTGGGCTAGGGATTGCATGGCTCTATAATAACTCAAAACAGGAAAAAACTAAAATACCCCTAATTACAAGAATGATTAAAAAATACCCTCAAAATATCCCAAAATTACACCAACAAAAGAACTAAAACAAATAAGAAAAATGAATAAAATAACTCCTCTGATAGTGCTCCGCATCAATCTCCCTGTCTGAGAAGAACTCGACCTCGAGTTCAGACAAACGAGAAGACAACAAACTTCTCACACACGTGTCTTCCCAGTGTGGGGTCTTCATAGTGCAATCACGCGCACGTGAGGTCTTCATATGTCAACCAAGCAGGGCATCAATCAAGGCACAAGGAGAATGCATGATCAGCTCTCCTCCGCCATCGATGGTATACTTTGAATCCAACTCTAACGTCAGGATCAACTCTGGCTCGTGGCAACAGCAAGATGTGTGTAGAATGCTCCTCCGATGAGACAAGACTGAATCTATCCAGTAAATCCAGAGCAAGTCAATGTAGCTCACACTCAGGCAACCAAGTGCTATCTGTCAGGGGCGAGCTTCCATGTCACAGGATATAGCTGATGTCCTCCTGCAGGTGTGGAAACAACTTCTTCGACCAGTATAAATTCTATCTTCTCTCTCTTGGGTGGCAAGGAAGGTGAGGGAGGTATAGGCAAAGTGGGTTGGACTTGTGCATAGCATGGGTCAAGTAGTGGATCAAGTATGCTAATAGGAGGCTCAAGGCGATGAAGTGAGGATGGGACCAATGGTGGTGTAGCTGCTGGTGGGTCTGGAAGACCAATAGGCTTGGTTAGGAAGGACAATATGTGGGACAGGACCATGCTGATGTGGGGTGGGGTTTAGAAGTGAAGGTATTGGACCTGGACAAGGTGTAAGGTCCTCCACATGATCATCCACACCAGATTCCTTGGATCCACAATAATTATCTGCAGCAAACTCAAATTCTTCATTGCTCATATTAATTTGATCGTTAATTTCAACATGCAAATCATGAATGTGCTGTGCAGATGCATGTATAGACTCAACAAGACTAGGCAACACTGACACTGGGATGGGATCTAGAGGTTTTCTATTTGACGCGACGGTTTTGGGTAACCTGTGGGATTGTATCACCTCTGATTCATTATTACTTTCACCATATGTGTCAAGTTCCTGAATAATAGGGTGATTAATGAGTCTGCGACGGTAGAAGGGAGGGACATATTTCTCAATTAATTATTTCTTCATTTCGTCCCATGTCAAATCTAAGGGGTCTTTTCTTAACCACCCATCTTTTTGTTCCACCATCGACCAAAAAGTCTGAGCTTGTCCAACCAATTTCCATTTTGCAAATCGGACCTGTCGACTTTCTGACATGTCATGCATGCAAAGTAGCATTCCATGTCTGATAGCCAACCGAGAAAAACTTTGGGATCTAGATGTCCGTTAAAATCCCGGGCCTTGACAAAAATGGTCTTCAAGATACGTTCATCATTATGAGGATAGAACTCACCACGACCATGTCGTTCAAGCCACTTCTTGTTGCTGGCGGTGAGATTATTGTTCATGGTCTTAAGTGTCCTTTGGATTTTAGTCACTTGGTTCTGGAATTAGGTAAGGAACTGAGTAGCCCAAGTTGGATGTTGTTCTCTTGACAATGCCATTTCTCTAGATGGGTTTTTCTATTTTTTTATACAACTAAAAAAGGGAAGCTTGCTGACTAGATCTTGTGTCCTAAACTCTATATGCAATGAATGACAAAAGTTTTATTTTTATTTTTTATCACTAAATGCAAATATGAGACCGTGGATGTTAAAGGAAACACCCTAACCTGTCTCTGATACCAATTTGACGCAGGACAAGGGGGTAGGGCAACCTTAAATGCCTAAGGTGGTTCCCTAAAAATTAAAAGGGGATGAAAGTAATGCACTTCAAAGCTAAAATGGGCTGAAATTAGACAATCAAGTAATACTTACAATTAATTAATATAAATTTACCACAAATAAACATGCAAATACTACGAACTAATATGTGAATGGAAATAATTGAGTTCAAAATATAATATGTTCAATGAATCAAATGGGCACATGGGTTAATACATTGAAAACTTAGGCACGTAAGAAACAAAAGGGATACGGAAAGAAACAAAATGGGGATATGGATGGAATAAAAAATAGGATATGAGTGGAATAAGAGGGATACGAATGGATGGAAGGTTCAGTAGGACAGAAGATTGGATCTAGCGAAGGCTTAGGGGTTACAAAAAGGCTGGTGATGGAGGCAGAGGGTATATGGCTGCCTGCGGAAAGGGGAAAAGGGTGTATAGCTGGCTGTGGAAAAGGAAAAAAGGATTTAGGCAAGAGGCAACACCAATGGAGGGGTTATGAAGGGCTGGCGACAACAATGATGGCTTGGAGAAGGGAGGCAAAAACCAAGGGGCTGGGAAACAGGGCACGGCAGCAGCAAAGGCTTCTTTGGAGAGAGGGCGATGACTGTTTGGGTTAGGAAAGGGTCCAAAGGGGCTTGGGATTATGGGTGATGGCCGTGGGGTGGTTTCGGTTTGGATTCGGGTAATCAAAAAGGGAAAAAAATGAGAAAGGGAAGAGAGAAGGAAAAAAAATTAGAGATAGATAAATACCTGGATTGGAAGAAGCTTCGCACTCGTTCCGATGGCTTCTCGCCGAGGTTCCGTGATTTCTCACCACCGTCTACGCATGGAGTCTTTTTTCCACAACAAAATTTCGATTCTTATATTCATTCATCATTAACTTCCTTTGGGCAAGGGATTACATGGCTTTATAATAACTCAAAACATGAAAAGACTAAAATACCCCTAATTACAAGAATGATTAAAAAATACCCTAAAAATATCCCAAAATTACACCAACAAAAGAACTAAAACAAATAAGAAAAATGAATAAAATAACTCCTCTGAGCTCCGCATCAAATAGGGTCGGTCAGCTCCTTGAATGTAGCTTGTTCACGTTGGAATCCTCCTCCCTCTCCTTGCTCACTTTGGACTCACCCACACAAAAGTCTTTGTAGTCGGCCAAAATTTTAGGTTTGATGCTTTCTCATCCAACTTCAATTCACAATTCCATTTTAACCCTAGGAAATTGGCATGCAAACAACTTATGTGGGGTCCTCTCTACTAAAAATAAGACCCATGGCCCATAGGTAGGGTCCATATGCATTTTCTGGCCCATTTCGCAGCCCAATTAGACGGTCATGGCCCCACTTTGCCATTGTAAAAAATCTTGTAGGATTGGACTGCAATTTTATCAAATTCTAATCTCCATTTCTTCAATGTTTTCTTCCATGTCCTCACTGATGGCCTCATCAAGTCCCATCACTACGAATAGTACCCATAATCTCCCTCACTAAATACCGAATGCATAGTGGGAAAATTAGGTTAACAATTTGAATCACGAAAACATGCACACCAATCAAATTTATGCTCGACAACCCTGTACATAACATTGCAAGAGATTCGGGTCGGTTCGGGTTGAGGATTTTACAAGTTTACCCGACTCAACCCGAACCAACCCAACCCGACCCGACCCGGCTAAAATGGGTTCAGAATGCGGGTCAGGTCAAATTTCGGGTTGCTTCGGGTTCAAATTCGGGTCGGGTCGGATCGGGTCGGGTTGTGAAGTTCGGGTTGAGAATTCGGGTCGGGTCGGGTCGAGTTCCATATATATCAACTCGGGTCGGGTTGGGTTTTAAGGAACCCAACCCGCCCAACCAGAGTTCCAACCCTAATGAAAATGCATCAAAAGTTATAGGGAGTAATGCATGAAACTGCATTACAAGACAACAACTTCCAATTGGCAACTGGTAAGTTTATAAAGTTTAAACCACATGACTACCACATATAAAATTGCATCTAATGGTTCCAAGAAAACAATTAAATAGCCTCAACAATTTATTTTCTAATTAGGGCCTAAAAGGATTCATAAAAGGGCATATACATTATATCTTCATGGGTTTCTCATTCAAATCAATTTATAACCCTGCAGGATTAAACCAATAAGCCATAAGAATTTAAAGAATCAATCCGAGGTGTAAATGACACGTGTGTAATGATTAACAAAACCATTACTGAAAAGGGAAAATCATCTAATATAATATGGCAGGTTATAACACCAAAAGTGCATATTTAAGTATTTAACAGCTTCAAGAATTCAGCACCATTCATCTATGAAATGAATGAAAATAAAAATAACCACTAACCATTCATAGCCAAAAGAATGACATAAAGACAATAGTAACCAAGTGCAAGAGGAGCTTCACCATCACTCCAATTCCTCCCATAAAGTATTCTAATGAGAGCATAGGAGTAGCTTGGGCCAAATGCTATGACGACAAGACCTACAAAACATGAATGTGAGTCAAACAATATATTCTGGATGATTTAACTGACTAGAAAAAAATTGATACAATGTATATTTTACATGTCTTTGTAGCTCTTTGTTATAACCCAATGTACCATACCTAACTAGCTAACTTTAACATCATCTGTGAGAATGGAAAGGACTGAAGAAACTAAAGAGTCAAAACTAGTTGGATCAAAATAGGAAACGTGTTCAAAAAAAGGTAACGTCCATGGAAACATATGTCTTACCAGGGACGGATCAAGACACACACTTTGTGGAATGGAGAGTATCCCAAAATATACATTTTACAGAACATTTGGAGATTTTATTGCCAAAAAACAGATGGACAAAGCAAACACATCCAAAGACATGTAAAGGAATAGCGGAAACATGTTTGCACATACACAATATCAATCGGAGATTTGTTATACAATATACGTGAGGGCATCCGATTAACTAGATAGCATGAAGTTAAAACAACTTTTGGCTAATATGACTTAGGTACATGCATAGTAAATAGCAAGGAATGGGCTACCTCAAGAAGGTGATGATTTTTCTTTTGACAACACCATTTTGTTGAGGTGTGTGAGGGCAAGAGGTTTGAGATTCAAGGTCATGAATGGATGTGAGAAATACTCCTTCCTTCAATTATCACTTCGTAAAATTTTGATATGGCAATCAAATTGAGTTTTGATCCATTGATAAAAAGTGCAGAAGTGATTAAAAACCTCAGATTTGTGCTTCATCATGTCAACCAAAAGTCATGCAAGAACAATCATCAACAAAAGTAACAAATAATGAAAATCAGTACAAGAAACATGAGGATGTTAGGACCGGAGACGAGATCACGCCCCCACACATGTGAAATTTTCTACTTTGCAAACACATGGCTCACGGCTTTAAAACGCATCACACTGTGTGAAGGAGGTGATCCCACTTATAAGCGCCCAAACCTTGTACTCAAACTAGCGATGTGGGACTTTTTCCCACTGACCCTCCCATGTGTTGTACAAGTTGGCCCCTATGTTAGGTTGTGGCAGTTAGTCCACTAGGACGGTTAGTCCCAACGCGCCTAAGGGGTAACACTAGCGGGCTCTCCCCCCAACCCACCCCACACACCAACGTTGGATTGTTAGCCCCATAACCTAACAGAGGAGGCATCCAAACATCAGAGTAAATAGGAGAACAAAAAATGGAAGTACTTTTATTAAGGGATAGTGGAAACGAAGGTCTATAATGTTTGCCATATTGGTAACTTTCACACTCATATTTATCAAATGACAAGAAAGGAACCAATTGCTTTAAAATTATATTAGATGGGTGCCCTAAATGGAAATGCCAAAGTAACACATCCTGGGAAAAAGAGGTAGAACAAGCTTCAGAGTGGGTGTTAGCTCGAGGGTCGAAGAAATATAAGTTGTTGGCTTCACAACCAGCATCAATCGTCTACTTCCAAATCCTAGAAGACACACTGTCTAGGATAAAAAGTTATTGAATAATTCAATTACTTAGTAAAGGCACTAACATATAAAAGATTGCGAGATAAATAAGGAACATGTAAGACAAATGATAAGTCAAAGATTAGAAGACACAGGGATGGTTCCTTTACTAGCAATATCAATGAAAGAACCATTGGCTAACTTAACATTGCCAAGAGAAATAGGTGAAAGCGTGGAAAAACGATGAGACATACCATCCATATGATCAGTAGCTCCATAATTAATGATCTAGGAACTATAGGGGAAGCATGGAAAGTAAATAGCACAATACCTG
Organism: Chimonanthus salicifolius; assembly: GCA_013350335.1. NCBI lineage: Eukaryota > Viridiplantae > Streptophyta > Magnoliopsida > Laurales > Calycanthaceae > Chimonanthus > Chimonanthus salicifolius. Next base: position 12,802,073 of record CM023538.1, on the reverse strand, counting down.
ACTAATCTCTAACAACATGGGAGACCTTAGAGGATTAAAGATTCGTCAGTTGTAGCTCATCTTGCTGTAAAGAAGTATACTCGTGTTTAGACACACAAATGATGTCATCATCAATAACAAAGGACGGGGTTTCGGTATGATGAGTCTACTTAGAGGAGGGCCGATCATGAAGCTTATAGTAGGAATCCACATAGTGATTGGTCATTTTGTAGTACATACAAAATTGGTTGCCTTTTTTCTTTGGTCCTTCGGTATCTTGTCAGGCATCAATCACCGGTTCTTTAACTTTGAGAAAAGAAGGTCCCTTAGAGACAAGAGCTGACCGATAGCCAGGCACAAATGCAGAGGACATGACCAGACGACACCTCTCATTACGAAGTAATGTAGACTACACCTCACTTAGGAGCAGAATAGGCCTCTTGCTCAAAATTTGAGTGCGAATAGGCTCAAAGCCAAGATTAAGACATGCCAATAAATCAAAGGTGCACCATTTTTCAACAAATGGCCTGTGCAATAAAAGTATCTGCACGATGCTCAAATTTAATAGTCTCTAGCTGATTAAGTTCCAACCAATAGCTCCATCTTTTTTAATAATATTGGATTAGGATAACTCCTGTCGAAGATGAGCAGCATCCTGATATAGTTCATAGATACGAGCAAAGTTATAAGCCACCATAGTCATCAAAAAGTGCAGTAGAGAATGTTCTAACTTCAGTATCAATGGCAGTATCATCTTAGATGGCGAGAGAGTGGAGAAAGAGAGCAAGAGCAGGGAGGTCACCTGGAAGATGGATTTCGGCGAGCATGGGGCGAGAATGGCCAGTCAAAGGCAATGGTGTGGCAAGATGTCATCAGCAAGCAACAAGGGCTCTTTCAGCATTCAACAACAATCACCATTTTCATCGAGAACCTCCTAGACTCTATTTCCAGAAATTGGTTGTTGGAATTCTTTAGGCAAATGGGGTCGTGTGGCAGATATCTACATCCCTGAGAAGCGTAATTTGAAGGGCCAGAAATTTGCTTTTGTGAGGATGATCGGAGATGAGGCAGCAAATATCTACAATATACAACACTATCTTTTAACATTCCACTCGTCCATAAAAATCAAATTAATTACAAGCAAGGAATTTCCCATTTGTTTCCCTTTTTCCTTGAATCCCTTGATTTCTTACCAATCAAAGTGAACTACTGATTTCTTTTTCAAGGGTTTTTTTATATGTTCCACTTTCAAGAGAGGTGTGGTTTCATGGAAACAAACCTAGGTGAGTTCTCTAAGTGGTGTCTGGTAGGTGCCTTATGTTAAGCTTGAAAGGCAAGAGAAAAGTTGGGATAGGAGCCCTCTCAAAGGGAGTGATACCAATGTGATCAATTTGGAAAGAGCTGAAGAAGAAAAAGAAAGTTCATTGAACGATGTATTCATGAAGGCTAGGTTGAGGTTAACATCCAAGTGCAAGGAAGAAAAGAGTTTAGGGGCATCACACAAAATGATCTAGAGAATGGTTGGAGCTTTTGTTTGAAAGACGCAACGACATCAAGGAAAAACAAAATGACTAGAAGTAGGCCTTCTAAAATTCACTATCAATGGGCCATAAATGGAAACCTAGGGCTAATTATGGTAAAAAGGGAAGGTAAATGTTCTTTTTTGGAAATGCTAATGGAAAGAAAGAAACCAATGAGGTGTAGTTATTTGAAACAAAGGAAGCATTGAGGACTTACACAAATTTGCAAAGATAATAAATTTTTCGAATTTGATATGGTCCACAAATTGATGTATATTGAACTTGAACATGAAAACTGGGTACAATGGTTCTAAGCATTAATTCAACAGCTCCTCACTCAGGAGACCAGCCTAGCACTCTTTCACAAGTCAAACTTTGAGCACAAATTACAATTACATGAATTGAACTTTTGAAGTAAATAAACTTACAAATCTAGTACCTTCACGTTCATGATGGCAACCTTAGCATGTCCATATCTTTGAGCAGGGTCTATAGACTTGTTTCATCTCATAGATATTTCACTTCTATTTGGTTGACTCCTCCGATGGAGTCCAATGACTTAGTCCACTTGTTGGAGGCTTGTAGATGTTCTTTAATTTACAAATTTGAATAAATCATCCTGTGGGTCCACATAGACATGGTCCAAATGTTCATGGAGTTTAGATCTCCAAATTACACTTGTTATGTTCAAAGCTAAACCACACTTGGTTTGATGTATTAAATGTTCATGGACGAGGTCCAAGTCACATTTGTGCATGTTAATATAAGCGCCATTAGGATGTAAGTCACACTTAAATTAGTGGATTAAATGTTCATAGATGAGATCCAAATCACTCTAATATGGATAAATTGTGTTCATGGTGTTGTAGAAAATCTCCAAAGCACACTTGAAAATATGCTAAGTGCCCATGGGTTAAGTGTCCAAGGAGATAACTCCAAGCCACACTTGAAAATGGGTGAAGTGTCTATGGAGATGAACTCCAAACCACACTTGAAAATGTGTCAAGTGTCTCCAAATCACACCTGAAGATGGGTAAAGTGTCCTAGGAGATAAACCCCAAACCACACTTGAAGATGGGTTAAGTGTCCATGGAGATGAACTCCAAACCACACTTGAAAATGGGTCAAGTGTCCATGGAGAATGAACTGCAATCAATACTGTAAAGTTTGAGCTTGAAGAAGCTATTGATCTTGGACTCTTGAGGAAGAAATAATCTCCTCTTTGCACCTTCAGGAAATGGGGTTCCCCACCTCCATATTTCTTTCTTGTCTTTTGTCTTTTTGTGAAACAATAAAGTAAAGGGTGCAATGCAATGTCCTTGTCCTCTATACAAACCAACTGCTTTTCAGCATCACCAACCAGCTACAAATCAGGTTCTAGGTGTTGAGTGTTGTCCCATCTCCAAGCTTCATACGGCCATTCCTTTCTCCCCTCTATTTATTATTATTTTTTAATACACTACTTGATTGTTCCTCACATTTTGTCATCATTTCTATTTGAACTTCAAATGAGGTGCAATTCCTCATACTAATGTGTCATCTTAATGTTCTACATGATGAGATCAATCTTGAGATCTTTTGAGATTCAGAAGTGGGCCCCATCTGTTATGAAATTAATAATGTGAAATCAAACGGTCAACAACATTTCGCATATATGTCTCCATTGATCTTAGATTTAAAAACTGTAACTTCCACTGGGAAGCTAGCTAAAGTATCTTTAACATAAATCACTATCATTTGGTCATTTTAAAAGGCCCACACTACTTTGAACGATACGTATGCAGCATTGAGCCTCATTTCTCTGTATCTCTTGATCTACATATCAAATTGATGATTAAGAAGCTCCTTTCAAAAGCTAGCAGAAGGATCTTTGAGAGATGGTATATGGGTTATGTCCATCTAATCATCATAGGCGGACCCCATATTAGATCTTTTGATCCGTCCATTCGATCAATGATTCGTAAACTGCGATGGAGATCTAAGACATGGATCTTCAAAATGGACTTGAGCTTATGATCATTGGGCCATCATGAGTGGCCACAACTTGTATCTTTCAAAGCACCCATTTTATCGCCGATCCGTAAGTTGAGATGGAGATCTAACACATGGATCTTCAAAAGAACTTATGATCATCGGGCCATCAATAGTAGAATGATTCCTATATTTTTTTTAAAGGTAACTTTATAAAATATTAAATACTTTCATAGATACAAAAGACTGGCTATATTTTTCAACCATACATTTGATCGTCAACCTGTGAATTCTAATAGAGATGTAACACATGGATCTTCATAATGGACTTGAACTTATGATCATCGGCCGTCGAAAATGGACCAAATCCTATATCTTTCAATCCATATGTTCGATTGTCGAACTGTAAGTTGTGATGGAGATCCAACACCGAATCTTGGCAATGGACTTGATCTTTTACCGTCAAGCTATCATGAGTAGTCCATAGCTCATATCTTTCAGTCTACCATTTGATCATCAATATGTTAGGTGCAACGGAGATCTAACACATAGATCTTTGAAATGAGTTTGTACTTGTGATCATTGGGCCATCACGAGTGGGCCACATATTATACTTTTCAATCAAGTCATTTGATTTCTGTAAGTTGCGATGGAGATCTAAATCATGGATCTTCCAAATGGGCTTAAACTAATGATCAATGGGCCATTCAAATTTGATAGAATCTTACATCATTCAATCCATGCGTTCGACTGTTGATCCATAAGTTGTGATGGAGATCTAAGGCATGGATCTTACAAATAGACCTGAACTTGTGATCATTGAGCAGTTGTAAATGGTCCACAACTACTATCTATCCATCCACGTGTTTGATCACTGATCCCTAAGTTATGTTGGAGATCTAACACATGGATCTTCAAAATGGACTTAAATTCATGATCATCGAATTATCATAGGTGGACCACATATGACATATTTTGCTTCATGGATTCGATTGAAGATCAGTGAGTTGTAAAGAAATCATTAGACTAAGATATGCCATCAATCAAATCTCAACACTATCTTTGATCCACCACTGACCCACTTTCGATCATTCAAACTGTAGAAGGTCTACATCGACCAAATCTTTCATGAATTTCACTCTCTCACTAGATTTTGATGTCTTGTTTGTTCAACACATTAAGGCCCAAGCACGTGATTGGAGACAATTTTGCAAAAGCTTTTAGTGTCAACAAGGCCCTTTAAGGAGTATTTCCAAGGAAAATTGATCATAGAACATGGTCTGTCTAGGATAAAGGAAAACATCGCGTAAAACGAAGATGGTAGCAAGGACGATAAAATATTTAATAAAGTGAGGTGGATATCTCTGTACTACATGTCAGGAAGTTGGTAAATAGTGGCATACTTCTTAGCAAAATTTGAATTGAAAAGGATAGGTTGCTTATTGAATTTTCAATGGCTTGAAATTACTTTTAGTTAGTTCTTCTTGGATGAAATTAGTTCGTAAATTGTGTATAGGGATAAGCTCTAGCTTCAGATGTTGTACCACCCTCATGTTTGTTTTTTAAAAAACTTCTTAATGAAATCTCTTGGTTATCTTTTTTAGGTGGAAACACCATTCAAGTTCGATCTACTCTTCTTTTCACCTCTGGACAACATCAATTAAACCAACTAAATGCAACATGCAGTTCCATAGCTGAATTTTTGTAATATTCAATTCTGTTTCTCAAATCTTCTATCAATCTTTGACTAAATAAATGGATATTTTGATTCACTCGCATAAATGGACACAACCATACTTCCAGCAGAGCTCAATAAGTGTGAAGTTCAAGATTTTAACACTAGAACAAATACTATGGAAATATCGAGAAGATTTAAAAAGGAAAAAAATCTTGAGTTTGATATTAAGGTTGTCAAAACTATGCGCTTTAACCTCGAGAGGAATTATAATTACAAAGAGAAAAGGAAATGATATAGGCTAGATAACAGTACGAGAAAATCCAATATCATTAAAAGGGTAAATTAAAGGAAAAACATACCAATCAATAGAACAAGTTTCAGGGCATCTATCAGCGAACTTCCCAACCTTGAGATCCCTTCAGGAGATTGAACTACCACAGAAAAGATCAAATATCAACTTCCTCAAAACAGATGCGGTATATCTCTAGAAAGATGTTTATCAAAATGACTACTCATGAGTAATTATTTTCAAAAAAAAAAAATAGTTAACACAACCAATTAATATTACAATCATTAAGATTTCAAATCACAATTCTATAGAACACTAATCATCTTCATATCTGTTGCTTGGTGCTCTTTTCTGCTAAGAACCATATTTATGCTTTGTTAACAATGAAAAAGTTTTAACTTCCCAGCCAGTGTGAGTGATTAAGCAAGTTAAATTATGTGATAGCTGGATGAGCAGTCCCAACTTTAAGATACATGACAATGGTTCTTCAGGTGAACAAGTATCAATATCAATTGGTATTTGTTATTACCTAAATTGCATTTGAGCCAAAAAACAAAAACCACCCAAATCTGCATTCAATAGCACCTTAGAGCATCGATTCATCATCCAATTACTCTTATGTAGCAAAGCTGGAAGATGTTGCAACCACAAAGGTTGTGGGTTCAGGTGACATTACCATAAAAAGAAAAAAATGCTACCCTACAAGATATTCATCATCCTTAGATCTGTGTTCTCCACAAATTTAATCAACCAAAACTGGAAGATACTGGAAACTAACCTGTTGCAAACTTGGCAAATGTAGAATATGAAGTTTCTTCAAAAGGAAGGAACACCAATCTCACAACTAAACTGCCTGAAAATGACGTTGGAAGATCAAAAATTGAAATAATCATAACTAGATATACCAACAAATGAATCCTTGGTTAAGCAAACAATGAATGGAAAATGACCTAGGAAGACCTAGAAGGCCTGAACTTACCCCTAGGATTAAACCTTAGAATCCATAGTTTAAAATTGGTATCAGGCGGGTCTGAGGTTCGAGAACCCAGCGTGGTTGCTGAGGGGGGATTTGTTGGTTATGGGTCAGCAATCCAGCACTGGCTGGGGGGACCCCACCAGTGTTACCCTTAGGCCCATAGGAACTAACCACCACAACCTTACAAAAAGGGTCACTTGTGCCGTAATAGGGGGTGGGTGAAAATGTCCCACATTGCTTAGGAGGAGCAAGACTTGGGTGCTTATATGAAGGGTCGCCTCCCTCACCTAGTGTGATGCGTTTTGAAAATCGTGAGCCCAGACTGCGGTGTTCCCAAAAGACCTTGCCGGGGTGAGGGGACTTGGATTGGTATCACACATGTGGGGGCATGAGGGAGGGGAAGGGGGGGGGTGGGGGGTTTGGGTTGCGGCTCAAGGGCACGATCCTAACAGTTACATCCATGACATTATCATTTCTGAGCCAAGAAGTGAGCATTAATAACTAGATCCACAGAACATAACTAAAAGAGGATTACAGCTTACCTAATTTGTCTACAAGGCCATATACACCTTGGTTAGAGAGTGTAACAAACCAAACAAGAACAAATTTTTCTCCTTCTTGAAGGACCAATTTTACAAATGATTGGATAGTGAACGAAATGCACGTCTGTAAAAGTTGCTTATCATAATCAAACATATTCCTTACCCTGCATTCAATCTAAATAGTTGGTTAGTTAAAATGGCACATCTTTAGGAGTAGCGACTAAGCTTAAAAATAGGAAGTTAGAGGGTGTATCTGCCAGCCCCAAAAAATAAAATAAAACAAATACACCTTAATCACATATACTATGTATCAACGGAATCAGGCAAGATAAGAAAATGGAATACCAGTTTTAAGGCAAAAAAAAAGTCCAAAACATAAAAAAAAAAAAAATTATTACAGTAAAATTTTAAGGTTTTTTTTTTTCTTTTGCATTCTAGATAATCTTTAAACATTTTTTTTTAAAGGTAACTTTATTAAATAGTAAAATTTTCAAAGAATACAAAGAATGGCTAGAAATAGCCCACGAAACACAGGAAACTAAAACTTGCCCAGGAACCTAAAATTTGTTTACAATTTCCATTGATAACCTTAGCCCCTGACGGGCCTTCTTTTGGCAGTTGAGTTAGCTGATCTACGAGTCCAAGCAATTTTGAAATCAAAGACAGAAATTATATGCCTAATTTTCTCAATTTTGTCGAGGAAAATGTAATACCCCGCCCCAAAAAGTCTCACATTGCTAGTTGCATTGAAAAGTCCCTGGTATATAAGTGGTACCCTTCCTCCTTCTAGCACAAGGCCTCCTAGGCGAGAATGGGCGTGTATGGGCCATGTGAGAGGAACAAAACCTTGAGGGTTGCCGGGTATAGAGCAAGTCTCTACCCGAGGGCCCAAAGAGGACAATATTGTGCCGCTGTGTACTCTGATACCCAGACAAGGCCTTTTGGGAGCAACAGTGGGTTGGCTAGCCAAAGCAAAGCAGTGCGGGTCTGTGTGTAGGCCCAAAGCGGACAATATTGTGCTAGCGGGACAGTCGTTATAGAAAATCCACGAGCACTGAGATCCCAATACCCACCGACAAGTTAGAATCACCTTCAACAATACTCCCACATACTCCTAGCTCCTCCACCTCAGTAATGTCTCTCCATAAAGCAAACAATTCTGCCTCGTTCACTAAACCATTAGGGATTGAACCAACAAATGAAAGAACTGTGGACCCAACATCATTACAAATAACACCTCCATATCCGGCCATACCAATCTCGCGCATACAATTGCCGTCAGAATTTAGTTTAAGAAGTCCAGTAGCCAAAGGAGTCCAAGGCACTTGACGATGCTGAATGAAATCCACTAATGCCCAATCCCTACACAAATCCGATATCGATATCCCCTGGAACTTCCCCAACCCAACCATCCACCATGCGGTCCGAAATTTTTTAACATCCAAAATATGCAGGACTGAGCATTTTTGTCCTTGAGAAATCCTTTATTTCGTTCCAAACAAAGAGACCAAATAATGCTCAGAATTGTCGTTGACCATAGTCGTCGACGAAATGAACTGCATGAGACCACCATCTCTTCATTAAACAAATGACACCACGCTCGAGGAAGACAATAAGCAATGCCCAATAATTGAAAAAAGTGTATCTGGTATGAGAACTGACAATGAAGTAAAAGATGATCCACCGATTCAGCATCTGTTAGACATAAAGGGCACGCATTCACAATAAGCATTTTTTTGCAAATGCAAATTATCAATTGTCAATATCTTATTTAGTCAAGCAACCCAACTAAAAACCTTCACTTTTAATGGAGCCACACCTACCCAAACTTTTGGATGAATGGAAGACACCTCACCCGTCATCAAAAGTTGCTGACAAAAAGATTTCACTGAAAAAATACCATGAGGATCAGCCTCCTAGAGTCTTCGGTCCTTACTGTTTCCCACCACAAATACCTTCTCCAAGACACATTAAAGACATCCATCCATCCACCATCCAATCCTCCAACTCTCTCCTAAATTTAGGACCCCAAACTACCTTATTTTGGACTAGATCGTAACAGTCACTTATCAAAGCATGTTTATTAACTGCTAGGGTAAAAAGTGCCGGATAAAATTGTGCTAACGGAGCATCACCCAGCCATTTATCCAGCCAAAATAGTATTTCATCACCAGAATACGCTCTGTATCGAATGTGGCATCCAAAATTTGAAACCACAAAACAAACACTGAGCCAAAATCCATATACTCATCTATTAGAACGTCCAAGCCTCCACCCGTTCCCTTGCAATCTATATTTCCTACAGATTAAGTCCTTCCATAAACCTTTAGAAGAGTCCCCAATCGCCATAATCACTTCTCCAACAAAGCAGTATTAAAATGACTGCGGGACCTAATCCCAAGTCCAGCTTCCGCCATAGGCTTACAAACCTAAGTCCACCTAACCAAATGAAATTTTTTTTTTGTCTCTATCATAAGAACTTCCATTGAATCTTTTCTAACTTCACAACCACCGATGTTGGGCATTTAAACATACTTAAAAAGTAAACAGAAAGGCTCGATAAAACAGCCTTAATCAAAACTATCCTTCTGCCAAGGGACAAATATCTGCCCTTCCAAGAGGTGAGCCGTTGCTCTATTTCATCAATAACCCTATCCCAACATCCCTTTCTAGGTTTACCTTTACATAGAGGAAGACCAAGATACAAAGAAGGGAATGATGCAACCTTACAACCAATATTGATGCCAACTCCATACAATGCCTATACTCCACATTCACCCCCAACAGTTTGCTTTTTTCAAAATTTATCTTAAGACATGAACATATCTGAAACCAGTGAAGGACCGCCCAGACTGTTGTCATTACCTCCTTATCTGCCTGGCAAAAAAGAACAATACAATCTGCATATTGCAAATGGGAGATCTCAATATGTGAAGGGGCTATCCGAAAACCATGAACCCAACCCTGAGAGAAAACCACCTGAAACATTTAATGTAGAGCCTCAACAACTATGAGATAAAGATAATGGGATAAAGGATCTCCCTGTCGAACTCCTTTAGCCATTCTGAATAACCCTTTCGGACTTCCATTTACCAAAACTGACATATGAGCTGAGGAAAGACAAGCAGACATCCACCTCCTCCAAACGTTGCCAAATCCCACTCGACCCAAAACATAATCCAAGAAGGACCAATCCACATTGTCATAAGCCTTTTGAAAATCCAACTTACAAACCACACGTACCTCCCCTGAACAAATTTAGAATCAACACATTTGTGTGCCACAACCACCGAATCCACTATTTTTAAACATTTGTATCATAAAATTCATGAATGTGTAGTCATGTCTCTAAATCGGCTATTATTGACCAACACAGGCAGTTTCTAGAGACAACTGATACACATTTTTTGTAGCATTTTGCCCCAGCTGATAACATGAATTGCTGTATACACCAAAATTTTCAAATATACTTATTGATAATAGCTCTACGCATAACAGATTCTGAGTAGGTGATAAAAGATGCATTCACTCCAGGACTCATACATTTCTGACCAACCCCTGGTGGATTCTTTCCCACTCATGTTTTGCACTCTGGAAATCAGAATGTTATTGTTTGTGATTACTAGTATCTGTATTTGGAATCTATACCCTGGGCTCCTTTCAGAGGCAATCTCAACAACTGCGAAGTGAATGACTCTTTGGCACTTTGTGGCCTTCTCCAGAACTGCTACATAGGTCTACGTAGGTCAGACAGAAGTGAATGCTAAAATTATGCTCTTTAACTATTTTGGCCCTTCTGAGAGATTTTTCGTGCAGCCTGTTTCTGTTTTCAGGCTGTTTTGCTCTACCTTACAGCTTTTAACAATAATCATCATTATTCAAAGAAAAAAAAAAGCTCTATCCACATATCTATACTGATATGAAAGGACATGGTAGTAAACATAGAGAATAGTAATGGTCATAGACATACCAATTTGCATAAAAAATCAACTTATATTAAGTACAGGAATGGAATTACAGAAAACTAAAGCCATAATAATAAAATATACTAAAGGTAAGACACGTACCTGAACGGGAAAAAATTGGAATAATTAACAAAATGAAAGAGAATGAAATAACCCCAGTAGCCTAAGAAAAAACAAGCACCATATGCAATTTGTGACAACGCAAATACAATCTCATTTTTCTGCATATAATGAATAGAGTTGATCAGCAATTAACCTAATGTGAGCGAGTTTTTAGATATCCTGAAAATGTAACCAGTGTATAAATTAGGAGACAACATACAACAAAGTAAAGAAAGTATAAAAATTTAATCAGTCAAAAGAAAGTATACAAAATCGGTAAAGAGTTTCATGACTCTGAGAGTAGAATTAATTACACTAACAAACAAATAAAATAAAATAAAATAAGAGATTTAATTGATTCAACTAAAGCAGACAATGCAATGGTTCCAAGACACACCCAACTTCAAATTGGACAGAACATTCATGGCACTCACATTCTCAGTGTATTGTATTGAATATATTTTACATTGAATGGTTACATGTATATATAGATTACATTAGAGACAACCTTATTAATGAGGTTGGTGTTAGGTGCTAGGTAATAGTTGACATTTACAATATATTAATGGCGTTTGTGAGGGTTGGTGGTTGGACAATTATGTCTATCATCAATACTCTAATAATGGACATGTGGGTCCCACAATAATGTGGGTCCCACAACACTCCCCTTCAAGTTGGTTCGAAGATAGCGAGTAAACCCAACTTGCTAGCAACTGAATCAAGCTGCGTTCGGGGAACTATCTTTGTGAAAATGTCACCCAATTGATCTTTAGACTTCAATGAGGAGTAAAAAGTCACCCTTCAAAAATATGTTTATGAAAGAAGTGGCAATCAACTTCAATGTGTTTTGTCTGCTCACAAAAGACTGAATTTGAAACAATGTTGATGGCCGCCTGATTGACACATAACATGACGAGTGGATCAACAGGAGCAAAGCCTAATTCAATAAGGAATTGTCAAAACCACAGCAATTCAGAAGCAATATTAGTCATGGCACAATATTTGGCCTCAACATTGGAACGAGCAACAACTGACTACTTCTTGCTCCGCCAGACAACTAAATGGGAGTCCAAGAATACGAAATAGTTAGAAGTAGAGGGGCGATCATCCGAAATGTTGTTGGTGTGCATAGAACAAGCCGCGACCAGTATACGAAACATAGCATGAAGGTGAGTGTCCCGTAATTTAAGCATGAACTGGCTAACGACACTAACAACATAAGAGTTTATATCACTTAATATCTAAGTCATTATCAAACGTGCGAAGCACATTTTTCAACTAGCATCTATCAAATCAAATAATAGAGGCTTCTCCTCGTCTAGAGCCCTATGCCCATCCTTACTCCAAACCTTCTATGTTGCTTTTAATAATTGCTTTCTTTAGAACATTACCCGCCCAACAATGAATTTGGAAATTGCTCCACCATTCCTTCGCCATATCTACAAAACCCAGCACTTCTAACAAACCATTATTAAATCTACATGGCTTGGAGCCCCAGTCAATAACAACAGTATTGAGAAGGATAAGAAAGTTCTCTAACAATTCTTTCAGCAACAAACCTGCTCAAAACCTTAAAGATGTTTGTCAACTGATATGAATAAATAAATCTATAATTCTTCGAGTCCATTTGACTCAGTCAAGTTGACCAAGTGAAAAACGAGTTTCCATACCATGGTTACAACAAAGAACCCTGTTATATACACCTCAATACTATATAAAAGTATATTCTTACAATTAAAATTTTCCATAAGCTCACCCAAAAAGGTAGTCCCAACTAGTTAAGTATCATGTTTTCATACTAATGAGATATGAATCCATGTCAGGGTCACATAATAAAGACGAAACATTTGAGTGTACCATATTAGTTTGTGTGACAAAGAGAATGTAGGTTGTCAAGCACCGTGAAAACGTTGCAAATGTTTCAACCCCCAGACGCAACTTAAGAAGAAGCAAGTTCTGAGAGAGAATATATAATGGTTCTGCCAACAGCTCCAACAAACAAGCCAATCCTGCCACAAGACAAAAGTAAATTGATCTCAGTGGCCAGCACCATAGGGCACCCACAGAAATGGATATGACAAATGTTGGAGAAGAAATGCATATCTACAAGTATGTAGAGGTCATACAGAATATGTATAGAGCGACTAGTGTAAGAACCATGCTTAAAACAGTGGAATTCCTGGTAGGAGTGACATTCAAATGAATTATGAATTGTTGGTGACTTTTCACCCCTTGCCAATCACCCTGGGGGTATGATAGGGACAATGAAAAAATTCAGCTGTAATACAAATTATCAGCAGCTAAAATGGAGAAATGATCCATTAAGATCCTTAAGATGACATCTTGTTGAGCATTTTTGTCGGGTTCACTTAGGAACAATAGAGACGGGTTGCCAAAGGTCGACACTTGGATAGAGAGCCTACAGAATCAACTTGCAGATTGCTCCAATTATGGTTTTAGGCCAGAAAGACTTAAAACCACAAGATTTAACCGTTCGCATAACTTGGGCTACACTCAACGGTGAGTGATAAGACAGAATGGGATCAAATCAGGCAGGACTCAATTAATGGGCATGAATGGGAGAGGGGTGTAACCCGGAAAAAAAAAAATGGTGCTAACATGAGTCTCAGTGTAAGAGATCTCAATGGATAATTTTCCACTGAAATGGAGGGCCTCGGGTTATCAAATAGGGGCTAAAATTCCCCCACCATCCATGAGGTCCACCACACCCCATGAACTGGGTAACCTGGGAGGGCAACCAAATTTAGGTTTTTCATCAAACTTCCATGCAAGCATGGGAGTACAACACCACAACTGCAAGCCATATTGAATAATCCTTCAGAATAAATGGGAAGGAAACATGGTTTACACTATTGCAAAATCAAAAAATAATATCAACTCAAAAACATTGGATTTATGAGTTCCTAAGCAACACAACCAGAGTAGACCATAAAGTTCCTGATTTTTTTTTACACAAATGACAAATTTACCATGGATCAATATAGCTTGTGCATAGGGATTAGAAAATGTGAGGGCCATCCACCAAAAGACAAAGATGCATGCTCCGAATGTAAGCAGTATGCCAATTGGAAAAGTCAACCAAGCTATTAGCAATAGCTTGGCAGCATTTCCTTCCATTTGCGCACCATTGCTGGAAGGGAAAAAAACACCAAAAGCGTTAGTATATGAATTACAGCAATACATAAATAGAAAATAACCATTTGATATCCAGGATCAAGTATTCTTTTTTTCCTTTCCTCTTTTCTTTGTACTTTCTTCTTCTTCTTTTTGAAGATGAGGTCCAAGCATTCATAACCAACATGATCTTACAATTCAAGTGCCAAATGGAAACTTCACATAAGGAATGCAACATGCATATTGCAAATAAACATAAAAAATGTTCGAAATATCTATTCATAGTTACTTAAGAAATTGGAAACAGTATTAGTAATTTTACAAACCACCCCCTATGCTGCTCTTTTCTTTTTTTTCTTTTTTTTGAGTCGGGACAAACCACCTCATACATTCTTTTGAAAAAAAAAAAAAATGCAGCTTGCATTTACAGATAAATTGCTGCAAATGTGGTTCAAAAAGGCTACTAACAATAGGACACACATCAAACATATCAGATGTATACTTTGAGACAAATCACTATCTATTGTGACCATGTGACATTTCCATGTTTTAGTTGTATTGCTTTCCTTCTTCAAAGTGCTTTGCTCTATTTGTTCAAATTCAATATTTAAGTGTGCATCTATTCAAATAAATTTAGCACACAATAAGAACAATTGATACATTTAGATCTAAAAGCTTTTTTTAAATAACCAAATTTTCATTAATTAGAAGGAATTGCAATATAAAATCTCAAGAATCACAACAAGGCCCAACTATACAAACTCAAAACCCCTCCAAAAATCTCCCTCCATTATAAAAAACATTATAATCACCCCTCTTACATCATCATCGTCATCATCATTAAAGCCTCTTCTCCCATTATTTGGGGCAGCTTTCTATGTTCTTATCTTCCATTCTAGACTATAAAAAATATACCCTCCATTACCTTGTAATATCCCTGTGTTGTGGCCGTTGGTGGGGCTTTCCTTGTCCCACATCACCTATAAGGAGAGAGTTGTTGTAGTATATTTGAGGATGCCTCACTCCTTCTAACACAAGGCCTTTTGGGAGAAACCTTGGGGTTGGCTCGCCAATGCAAAACCGTGCAGGCCCGTGTGAGCCCAAATTGGACAATATTGTGCTGGCGAGACGGGGTGATACAAATGGTATTAGAGAACGGTTCAACTCTCTAACCTATGCTAGAGTCGAGGGGCTCTAGCTTTAAGGAGGTGGATTGTAATACCCCTGTGTTGTGGTTGTTGGTGGGGCGTTCTTTGTCCCACATCGCCTATGAGGAGAGAGTTGTAATGGTATATTTGAGGATACCTCCTTCCTTCTAGCACAAGGCCTTTTCGAAGCAACCTTAGGATTGGTTTGCCAATGCAAAGCCGTGTGAGCCTGTGTAGGTCCAAAGCGGACAATATTGTGCTAGTGGGATGAGACGTTACATACCCACAATCTATCATATCTTTTCTTTACCCCTTCATACCAAGTTTTGAAAGGTATTCCTCGTACCCCTTACAAAGACCCAAAAAAGAGAAAAAAACACCTTGTGACAGTTGTTGTAGGATATGCTGTATATGGTGTATCTCATTTTACACATGTGGGTTGACTTTTAGATATTGTTAGATACCGTTGATTGTAAATGATCTTACTTTTCTTTTTTCTTCGCCTTGATTGGCTCCCTATATTCTTTATATACATATATCCCCTTTTGTTAGAAATACAACATATACAATACATAAGAGAATTATATCTCTCAATCTTTTTTCTTCCTTCATTACTTCTTCTCTTTTCTCCTTATTTTCATTTTAACATGGTATCGACCAAGTTCAATTTTTGAATTTTTCGCCTTCTTCTGTTGTCGTCTACATTTCCTGTATCCTCTAGTGTGCCTCTTTCCCCTACAGTGGTCTCCCTTCAAGATTGAATCGTCTCCTCAATGGATCCACGGTTTTTTTCAAACTGCAGTAAGCTCAGGGTGACGGGTCTAGAAACAATTTACTGTTACGACCTGACCCTATCCCATCACAATATTGTCCGCTTTGGGTCCCACGGGCCCTCACGACTTTGCATTGGGCCCTGGCCCAAAAGGCTTTGTGATGGAGAGGGGCTTCCCCCCTCATATAAAGCCCCCACCACCCAAGTCCACAACCGAGGTGGGACTTTTGGGTGGGGTATTACACCTTCAATCCATACGATACTATTTATCGGCCTTCGAAACCACCACCACCCTAATCATTTTTGGGCTCTCCTTCCATCCATCAGGTCGGCCCTATGGTTTGGTGCCTTGTGACGCCCTTTATGTCCATTCTCGCTTTGCATCAGGAATGCCTAGGAATACTTATTTTTGGCTTTTGATTTTCGAATTTGCTGTAAAGGCTCTTCTGTGCCCTTGAAACCAGCATTGTTGGAGTCGCTCAGGGCCCTAGTTTTCATCTCCTCTGCTTCTTCTTCCTTCCGTCAGTGGGGCCCACTATCGCTGCAATTTTGTCGTTGCTACTATACATCTTGGATCTGGATTTTTTCCAGATTTTGTCTAGATTTGGAGTCTTAGGGCTGGATTACCAATTAATCCACTCCTACCTAGTTGCTCTTGGCTTTTTTTCTTTTTTCATCCTATTGATTGGTGCCATTGATTTTATTACAGTGGGGCCCACTTTCTGTTGTCTTTTGTGAACAGTAGTACTGTACCAGAAACAATATTGTCAAACTTGAATTGTATCGTGAATCAGTCTATGCGTGTAAACCGTGAATCGGAAAAATAGAAAATCGGAAATCGTAAAATTCATAATATTTTTTATATTATAATTATATATAATATGACATAGAATAATAAGATGTTTTTTCAATTCTTCATCACATAAAAAAATTTATTATCCAAATTCTAGAATCCCAAAAAAGTTCTAATAAAAAAGAAATATAATAATATGAAATATGTAAATATTAAGTAATGATAAATTAAAAAAAAAAACAAATAAATCAAAAGTATTTAAATAAATTTTATTAGCACGCATCAAAAAGTTTTTTTTTTAATTAGAGCTTTTTAATTTTTAAAATAGATATAAAAGATTGAAAATAAAAATAAAAGAAATATTTTTAATTAGAACATAAAAATAATGATAAAAAAATAAATTTTAAAAAATAAAAATAGTGTCCAGACATAAAAAAAAAAAGTCTAAAAGTCCTCATGTGAAAACTCTAAAACTCAAAAAAAAGCTCTCGTGCGAGAGACTCTTAGTCTTGACTATTAATGAAAATAGCAAGGTTGTCAAAATCGAATCGTATCGTTAATTGGTCAAGGGGGGTGAACCGTGAATCGTGAATCGTAAATCGTAGAATCGTAAGATTCATAAAGTTTTGTTCAATTCTTCATAATATATAAGAATATATGCAAACACATAAATATATGACAAAATATACACATGTAAAATTAAATCAGAATGCATTAGAACTCAAGCTTTTACATTCCAAAATCTAGATCATCATAATTCATAAAATTCTATTATCCAAAATTACAAAACATCTAAGATTCTAAAGAATGTCATTGTCATCATCAACCTCCGACCATTTTCACAATCTTTAGAAATTTCTAAACCCACATCCATAAATTTGACATTTATAATCCATCAGAAATAATCACTCAAAGAAAGACATAAAAATATATTAATATGAGATTTAAACATAAATATTAAGTAATAATAATTTCAAGACATCAATAATTAAATGAATGTCATTTAAATAAACTTCAAACATAAGTATACTATGGCCGAAACTGTATCTGTATACATAGTACAGTTAGAATACTGTTTAGTTAATAAAATAGTAACTGTGAAGTTATTATGATAAAAAAGTACCAGTTAATAAAATAGTATTTGTGAAATTATGATAAAAAAAATACCAACAAAAATAATAAGTTAGAAACAGATCACTAAAAACGAAAACAGTAAAAAAAATTGCAAAGAAAATAAGTAATTTATTAGTTATTTCATGACTTATTTTATTAGAATATGGTTGCGAAAAAAAAAGGGGGCGAATGAAATAAAGATAAGTTACGAATGAAATAAATGGAAAAAAAGGGCAAGTTGCGAATGAAATTGATGGACAAGGGGGGCGGAAAAGAAGGAGCAGAAAAAGAAGAAGAGGCGGAAACACAGGAGAAGAAAAAAAAGAAGAGAAAAAAGGGGCAGAATCAAAGAAGAAGAACGGAAACGCAGAAGAAGATAAGAAGAAGAGATGGAAATGAAGAAGAAGAAAAAGAAGAGGAGACGGAAGCAAAGAAGAAGAAGAAGAGACGGAAAAGAAGAATGGAAAAACGTAAAGTTTTTAACAGGACTTGCAGAAGGCTCGAATGAAGACTTGTAGAAGCAGAAGGCTCGAAGGAAGGCCAAGAGAAATTTAACAGGTTTTTTCGATTTTTTTTTTTTTTTAAAACGTAAAGTTTTCCTCTTCCTCTCCTTCGCCAATGTGTCGCATGATTTGACGATTCGCACGATTCGAATCGTGCAATTTGCGAGTTAAGCAAAAAACTCGCGTTTTTAACCCTTTTCGATAATTTATGCGATTCGTGTTGCATGACCGTGCGATTCGTATCGTAAATCGCACAATTTCGACAACCTTGGAAAATAGACTTGCCTATTAACGAAAATAAAGATAAAGTAAAGTCCAGTGGAAAAGGACTATTAAGTATTAACGATGGAAAAGGAAACCCTAAACGAAACAAAGAGGCGGAAATACAGGAGAAAAAGAAACAACAGAGAAGAAGGAAAAAGAGGCGGAAAAGGCTCTTTGGTATGTTTTTCTTTGTTTTTTTCTCCCCTTTCTCTCTCTTTTCTTCTTCCTTTTCTCTTCTTCCTGGTCTTTCTTTCCTTTCTTCTTGGAATCGCACAAGCTTACGATTCTCTGAGTTGACTCACATGATTTGTGAGCCAACCCACAAATTGGACGATTTTGGGCATAACACGATTCTTCCTGCGATTTGACTCGTTGCACCTTCCGAGTCGATTCGTTTGAACCGTGAATCGTGTGCTTTAACACTGAGTAGAAATGTTTTGTTATGCATATCATATTTAATGGCATCTTCTGATATTTCAATTATGCTTGGGAACATATCTTCTAGTTCTACATATACAGGGAAGATCACCATTGCTCTTCTAAATGAGACCAATTACTTTCACTGGTCTCATTCGGCCAAAATGTTCCTTGATGCTAAGCAAAAGTCCGAGTATATTAATGGTACTGCAACAAAACCTACGAAAGATGATCCATAATACAAGGACTGGAAAGCTAATAACTCCTTGGTTCAAACCTGGCTCTAATATCTATCGAGGAGCATGTAGAGGATTGGTGTATACACTACTTACTGCGAAGGACATGTGGGATACAATACAGTCCGTATATTTGGATGATGATAATTCTACTCACGTATGAGTCTTCGACAGGAGGAGTAATCTCTAATTCAATATTACTAAAAAATGAAGAGTTATTGGTTGGAACCTGATCATCTTGAGAATCTTCAATTTGAGAAACATACAGATACTTTGCTCCATAGGAAATATATTGAAAAAACACACACCTTTGACTTACTAGCTGGCCTTAATCCTGACTTTGTGCCCATTCGCGCCCAAATTCTAAGCAAATGACCTCTTCCACCTCTAAATGAAATCCATTATACGTTGCTTCATGATGAAAGGCGTCACCTATTTATGTCCTCTGCCTTTGTGCCTAATGATAGATAGGTTCTTTTCTCTAAGGGAACCTCCTCTTTCAAAGGCAAGGACACAATGAATGATGATCGGAAGAATAGTAAGAGGACAAAGAAGAAAGGTACTCGTACTACAAGATTACCAATCACTATGTTGATTCTTGTTATAAGCTTCACAGTCGCCTCCCCTCTAAGCAGGCCCATCACGCTAAAAGCCCTTCCTCTGCTACTGAAGATGACATCGTTCACGTGTCTAAACATGAATATGCCTCCCTACAACAAGACGGGTTAGTTCTTGGATTATCGATTCCAGAGCTACTGTCATAGCGTTGGTATGTCCCATTTTCTTCCATGCATTCTCCTCCTTCTCTTGGTAAAATGAAATTATCCAATGGCTCTTTCACTGATATTGCAGGTAAAGGGACCATCCCCTTCTTATAGGCTTGATTTATCATCTGTCTTATATGTTCTTCATTTATCTAAAAATCTCCTCTCTGTTAGTGCACTTACTGAATCATTGAATTGCTCAGTAACCTTTTATCCTACTCACTATGGCTTCTAGGACTTGCCCACAAAGCAGACGATTGGTGGTGGTCATGAAGCCAACTACTTACACTTCTTAGATCCTCAAGCTTACAACCACATTGAAGCTTGCTCTACCTCGTCTTATCAAGATGTGTGGCTTTGGCACTGCCGTTTAGGGCACCCATCAAATAAAGTCTTGAAGTAATTGGTTTCTTTCTTGTCTTTTGATACATTTGAATGTGAAAGTTACCCATATGGCAAACATCATAGACCTTCTTTTCCACTATCACTTAATAAAAGTGCTTTACATTTTGTTCCCTTATTTACTCTAATGTTTGGATGTCTCCTCTTATTTCACATACTAGTTTTTGTTATTTTGTTACTTCCATTGATGATTACTCTCCCATGACTTGGTATACATGATGAAAGAAAAGTCTAAGATTATTGATCACTTTCGCATGTTTTATATGTGGGTAAAACCCAAATTGATTGCCATATCAAAATTTTGTGAAGTGATAATGGGGGGAGTATATGTCAAATTCATTCTTACAATTTTTGCAGGACCATGGCATTGAATTTCAAAACTCTTTCCTTCACACACCTCAACAAAAAGGTGTTGCCAAAAGAAAAAATCGCACCTTCTTTAGGTAGCCCGTTCCCTACTATTTACTATGCACGTACCTAAGTCGTATTGGCCAAAAGTTGTTTTAACTTCATGTTATCATATAAATAGTATGCCCTCACATGTGTTACATAACAAAGCTCCAATTGATATTGTCTCCATGCATAAACATGTTTCCACCATTCCTTTACATGTCTTTGGATGTGTTTGCTTTGTCCATTTGTTTTCTAATGATAAACTCTCCAAGTCTTCTATCAAATCTTTATTTTTATTTTATTTTTTGAAGGCCCAGGTGTCCAGGTGATGCGGAGCACCACACGAGTTTCCATATTTAGCAAGTTTCTATATTTAGATTTAGGATTTCCAGCTATTCATAATTGTATTTTTTCTTTCATTTATTTGTTTACTCCAATAGTTGGCTCTGTTTGGGGAAATTTAGTGAGTTTACATGTAATTAGGGATTTCTAATCATTAGGGATAGTTTGGTATTTGTTTATTTGAGGGTATTTTGGTTTTTTTCATGTTTTTAAGTCATTATATATATGATGTAAACCCTCCATACGGGATTGACACTTAATCAATGAAAAGAACAACTTTTGCTTTGTGCAAACTTACCTTCATCACAGTAATCATGGTGAGAAGCCAAGGAACCCTCGTGAGAAACTAGGGAAGGCGAGAAGCCATGGGAAAAGGTGAGAATCATCTTCCAAGATCCAAGTTTTTATCTATCTTTCTTCTCTCTCTCTTTTTCCCTTTCTTCTCTCTTTGTTGCCCTCTCAAACCCAGCCGAACTGCTGTCCCAGAATCATCCTATTGCTGTCCCAAATCTGTCCCAGAACCGTCCTATTGCTGTCCCAGATCTGTCCGAGAAAAATCCTTATTTACTGTCCCAACCTGTCCCAGATCCCATCCAAACTCGTCCCGAGCTGTCCCAGATCCCATCCAGACTAATCCCAAGGCCTTCCTAAGTCCCTTACGGCCCTCTTACTGCCGCCACAAGTCGTCTTGGACCCTTCCTTAGCCCCATACAGCCATCTCTACCTGTCCTAAACTACCATACAGCCATTATCTATCCTCTTTTATCATTAAATCCCTTTTTTCCATCCCTGATACTCCCATACCCTGCTGCCTCCACTTTGTTTTTGACATCACCTTGATTCTAAACAGACCGAATTAGTTTCTTTTGGTGATTGATCTACTTATTTATGGATTTAATTAAACCCCTTTTTTTTTAAGGCCTTCTATTTTGAGTTGTGACTTGGTTTGGAATGTTATATAATTGTTCACATTAAATTGAATATTGGCGACAAATTTATATTGTTTATTGCAATTATTAATTTTGAGTTTTAATTTCAGCTTCATAAATTTGATTCATATTGATTTTGATGTAGAACAAGGAAGATCAGAGCACACAAATTGGCCTTCTATTTATTTCTTAATTAGTACGTAGGATTTGTTATTCTCGTTTGGGATCTTAGTAGTCCAACTTTAGTTAGTTTCCTATTTGATTTAGGAGTCCTAATTTAACAAGGAAGCCAGGTCGATGGCTTTCCTAGTTGAGTCCTTTCCTATTTTCGTTTGGATTGTTTTATTATAAATACATGTACCCATATGGGGGAAAAACACACAATGAATATTCAATAAAATTACTCAAAGGCATAGCCTTTTTCTTATTTTCTTTGTTTCTTCTTATCCCTGCCTACTTGCAGGCTGTGCTACATTAATTGGTTCAGAGCCAACGGCTCTTTGTATCTCTGTTATACAGAGGCGTTCCTAATCGGAGGCAGGTTCCTGCATTATCAAGGACGATCGTGGTCTCGATCCCCACGCATTCGCCAAATCTGGACATTATCCCAGGTAAGATCTACCATCTCAATCCCCATCCTCCCCTTTTCCCACAAAAAGAAAAAACTACCAATAAAAGACCAAACAAAAAATTACCAAACCAAACACATACCTGTTTGCTGCTGCCTTCTTCCCTTGCCCCAGGTACAGTTTTCGCAACCTCTCGCCTCTCTCCCACCTTCCTGCTTCCGCTGCAACCCCTTTTTGTTGTTTCTTTTTTTCGCCGCCATGGCAAAGCTTTTCCACTATTCCTTCGCTGCCTGATCATCGCCGCAATACCCTTTGTTTTCGCCTGCCTTCACCTTCGCTCTCGTTGCTGCTCGACATCCACACACCAAGTACTTGTCGTCTTCTTCCTCTTGTCCTCCTCTTCCCATCTTCCATCTCTTCTTGCTGCGCGACCCTCTCCTCCATTCCTTTACTTCTGCCGCCCCCTCTGTTCCTTTCCCCTCCATCGTTTCCCCTTTTCTTTCTTTCCATTCGTATTTTCCCTAAGTGTCGCCCTAATTCCTTTTATCCCACGTGTCACACACAACCCTTTAAGTTACGTCTCACACATGTGAAGCCCTCTCTTCCTTCTGTGCCCTATTTCACTCGAACCCAGGCAACCCTTTCCCTGTTTTTGACCTTTCGTTTCTTATCCCTACTCCTTCCTTACACGTCACCCCAACATACAGCCACGTGTTCCCACGTGTTTCACTTATCCCACTTGCATACTCACGTCATTACATGTCCACCTAACTCATGAGACACCTCCAATTCCTTATACATTCAGCCTCACTAAACCATGTCTACCCGTGGACCCCACCTTTTTGTCCTTGACCACTTTGACCGCACCTCTCCATGTCTTACCATTGGATCCCACCTCACCCATCCATTACACTTTTCCCCCACTCCAACCGTCATGTCTTGGACTCTATGGCACTCCGACCTGCTTCCCCGCATCAAGTTGACCTGATAGCATCCAACTATGGTGTTCGTTTTCTCCGCCAATCTGAATTCAATGACTTTAAATCCGAGTTTATCTCTGAATTGCGATATGAATTTCACGAATTTTTCCAAGAATTCAGAGAACTATTGCTCAACAGAAAATATAGCGCTTCGGTGAAGGTGAACAAAATCTCAACATACGTGTCTACTTCCTCAAGATGCGTACCGCCTCCTCCAAAGTTATCATCGGAGTTACTGTCTACTCCTCCAGAAGTTGTAACCCCACAACCATTTCCCATGTTGGAAACCGCGCCAGTTGTGTTGCCGGCACCACATTCGATGCAACCGATGAGTGTCGATCCACCACCACCACTACCTACACCTCCACCACCGCAACTTACCCAACCAACTCCATTACCCAAACCTAGTCCCATTACGGATACCAAGAACTTATCTCTGGTTATTCGTACACTATCATCATCTCCTATCCTCTCATTGGAGGCTTGTCTGACAAACACTCAGGACCGTGTAATCACTCCAGTGCCTTATGGAGACCCCTTCGCCATCAGCTTGATTCGTCCATGCTTGAGCCCTTTTGTGGTCCTTGGCTTCGTCGTCTCACCGCAAGAATATTCTCATAGCACGTGCATTGAAGATTGTGCAGTTCCACACTTCGTGATTCGCATCTTCGGACTTGGTCTTCATCTCTGTTTGGTGTCGTGTGCTTTTGCTAATTTACACTCGAGTACGAGTTCTTTTCAAGACCGGGGACTGATGTAGGACAAGGAAGATCAGAGCACACAGATTCCGCTTTTATTTATTTTTATTTATTTATTTCTTAATTAGCACGTAGGATTTGTTATTTTCGTTTGGGATCTTAGTAGTCCAACTTTAGTTAGTTTTCTCTTTGATTTAGGAGTCCTAGTTTAACAAGAGAGCCAGGTCGGTGGCTTTCCTAGTTGAGTCCTTTCCTATTTTCGTTTGGATTTTTTTATTATAAATACATATACCCATATGGGAGAAAAACACACAATGAATATTCAATAAAATTACTCAAAGGCATAGCCTTTTTCTTATCTTCTTTGTTTCTTCTCATCTCTGCCTAGTTGCTGCTGTGCTACATTAGATTTCTTCCTACATTATAATTGCATTTAGGCATTTAGGGTTACCCTATCCCTTGCCCTGCATCACCAGGCCTCTTAGAGCATCTGACCAATTCTTGAGGCATGTACAAACCTCTCTATCTACACACACCGAGTAACACTATGGGGAGTGGCCCTTTTGTGTTGAGAGTGACTTGAACCCAAGACCTCCCGCATCTCAGGCGGGTTCTTGATCGCCAAGCCAACCCTCAAGGGTTGTCTTATCAAATCTATGTTTTTGGGATACTCTTCATTCCATAAAGGGAATAAGTGTCTTGATCCTATCACTGATAAGACGTATGTCTCCATACACGTCACATTTTTTGAACGTATTCTCTACTTTAATCAAACTAGCTCTAACTCTTCATTTCCTTCAGTTCTTCCTATTCTCACAAATGATATTGCTACTCCTGACAAATCCAAGCCCATTCTTGTGTATCAAAGAAGAAAGCATAAGCCCACAACTCAACATGACGTTGCTCACCAATCTCCTAGTGGCTCAAACCCTTGTCCTATAACCTGAACTTCATTTTTATTTTTGAAGACCAAGATGTCCAGGTCTCTTAGAGCACTTGACTAATCCTTGGGGTATGTGCAAATCTCGCTATCTACGGGAAGTGGCCCTTTGGAGGGAGTGGGAATTGAACTGAAGAGATCTCACTTGAAGAGATGGGATCTTCGCCATCACACGAACCCCATTGGGTTAGAACCTAAACTTCATATTGCCCTCCAGAAAGGTAAGCATGCATGTACTAACCATCCGATTGATGGATTTGTGTCATATCATTATGCCTCTCCATCTTATCACAACTTCTTGACTGCTCTTGACAACACATATTCCTAAGAGAATTGATATGGCTTTTCAGAATCCCTCCTGAAAGGCAACAATGGAAGAAGAATTGACAGCACAAGAAAAAAATCACACATAGGAGATGGTTTCTCCTCCAAGGAAAACTCATGTTAGTTGAAAATGGGTTTTCACACTAAAATATAATCCTGACGGTTCAATTGCTACATATAAAGCTAGATTGATAGTCAAAGGCATTACATAAAACATATGGGATTGCTTATCAAGAGACTCTCTTGTGGCCAAAATCATTTCTGTTTGGATCTTGACATCCATTACTACCATGCATCAGTGGCCTCTTCATCCGCTAGTTATCAAGAATGCCTTTCTTCATAGTGACCTAAAAGAAGAAGTCTACATGCTTCCTCCTCTCTGGTTAGTGAAACAAGGGGAGCAAGGGTTGGCCTGCGAACTTAAACAAGGCTATCTATGCTCTCAAGCAGTCTCCATGAGCATGGTTCGATAAATTCAACAATGCCTTGTTGTAGTATGGTTTCTCTCGCCGTCAGACAGATCACTCTATCTTTGTCTATCGTGTCGACTCCATTGGGATGCTTCTAGTTATTTACGTTGATGACATTGTGCTTACTAGGAATAATGCTCCATCTATTATACATTGAAAGACTATTTATGACACTTCTTTTGATATCAAAGATTTGGGGCCACTCTGTATTTTCTAGGGATTGAAGTTGTTCATTCTTTTAAGGGGTTTTTTCTTTCTCAGAAGAAATATGTTTTAGACCTGTTACAAGATGCAGGATATTCTAGCTGCAAGCTAGCAAATACTCCTCTTGAAGACAACAATAAGTTTTCTGCTTCAGATGGATCCCCCTAGATTTTTTCTTTTTTTTTGAGCGGTAACAAGAAGAAAATATATTAATGATGAAAGAAATTACAAAGGATGTCAATCAAGGGTCTAAGAGACATAAACCCCAAGATAGCCAAAAAGAAGAAAACAAAATACAAAGAGTAGAGTACAAAAGTACAAGTAATGCCCTCCAACATAATCAAAAGCCCAATCTCCCCAAGAAGTCTCAAAGATAAAACACGCCCATGGTGTTAGAATCCACCCTGTTTTTGGCGAAAAAGTCAGCAACACCATTAGCATATCTCCTGACTGCCCCGAAAGTGATCTCCTTTCCTGAGCATAAAGCTCTAATTTCTCTTCCTATTGTGATCAATTTCCATGGAGGTCTTTTTAACCCTACTACCCACTTTATTGCATTTGTGGAGTCCCCTTCAATGATCAATTTACCCCTTCCTATTGAGGACCAAATGGTCAATGCCTTCCTAATACTAAGAAGTTCTGCCTCGTTAGAATCGCGTTATCCTGTGGATTCAGAAAAAAACCACCGACGTCCTCCCATTCCAATCACGCAACACACCTCTAATACTGGCCGGGCCAGGTTTTCCTCTGGCAACCCCATCGACATTGAATTTAAAGGTACCTGCTTGAGAGGGTTGCCAAGGAGTTTTGACTCTGTGTTTCTTTACCCCCTGTTGAGGCAGCCGTCCCAAGAAGAGAGGAAGTCAACTGCTCTGAACCCTTTGAATTCTGCTCCCGACAGTAGCCATGTGTAAAGCCTCCATTTAGCCTTTTGAATAAGATCATTCTGCTCTGTCTCCTTCAGTTCGAATATCCTAGTGTTCATTTCCTTCCACACCGTCCAAAGCACAACTGATTGAATAGTATTCCAAACCGCCTTTATCTTGGGATTAGAGTGCCGAACCAACTGATGGATCCCCCCTAGATGATCCTACATTTTATCAGAAACTAATGGGTAAACTAATTTATCTCACCAATACTCAACCAAATTTATCCTATGTTGTTGGTTTAATCAGACAATTTATGCATGCCCCAGGGGATGCCCATCTTCTGATTATTGTTTCGAATCCTTCGCTATCTTAAGGCTCATCCTAGACGAAGTTTATTCTATTAACATTAGCCTCAACTGGTCAATCGAGTTTACTCAAATGCTGATTGGGTTGGTTCTCCTGACGACGTCACTCGACTACAGGATATATTGCATTTTTTAAGGGTCTCATTCGGTCTCTTGGCGTAGCAAGAAACAAACTATTGTTGTCCATTCCAGTGCAGAAGCTGAATATCGCGATGGCTAATATTGCATGTGAATTACTATGGTTAAAACAATTTCTAGCTAAGTTGGGTTTTACCTCCTCTAGACCATTATTTATATTCTGCGATAATAAAGCCGCAATCAACATTGCATCCAATCCTATGTTCCATAAACGCATAAAGCACATTAAAGTTAATTCTCACTTTCTTTGCCATCACATTACTATTGGTCATATTCTCCCTCTTTATATGCAATTCAAGGATCAACTTGCTCATATGCACACCAAAGGTCATTTCTCGATCACAACTTGATGACATTTAAGCAAGTTGGGTTTACTCGATGTCTTTGCACTAGCCTGATGGGGAGTGGTGTAGGATATGGTGTATCACATTTACACATGTGGGTTGACTTTTGGATCTAATTAGATATCGTTGATTGTAAATGATTGTAATTGATCTTTCTCTCCTTTTTTTCTCGCCTTGATTTGCTCCTTGTATACATGTATCCTCTTTTGTTAGAAATACGACAATGAATACAATACAAAAGAGAATTCTCTCTCTCAATCTTTCTTCTTCCTTCATTACTTTCTTTTCTTTGTTCCTTATTTTCATTTTAACAATAGTCTAACCCCAACTTGAGCTACGAAATCTTCCACTATATTAGTCGATCTTTTCACATGCCTTAAGGATATATTCTAAGTCCTACACAATTGGGTAATATCTCTAACAACTCAAATGATCCTCTTCTTACCCAAAGCCCAAGCAATGGCATTGAATGAATCTCAAGACTAAGCTCCCCCTTCCTCCTCCTCCCAAAATTAATCTCCAACATGATTATGAAGCACCCCCAACCCCAAAAAAGATAATAATAAAAAAAAAAGGAAAAAAAAAAAAGTCCATACTTCTCTCAAGCTATACCTAGTAGGCCCATCTATGTTAAATTTAACGACTTCCTGAAGCAAGAACCAATTAAAATGGGTTTCCTATTTCCTTTGTTGCCTTTCAAGCACTTTGACCAAGCCCTAACAATGACAGCTATGTCTAACCCACAAACTCCTTGCAACTCAAAATCCAAAAGGTCAAGAGAAGTCTTACCCCCTCAAAAATCTCCTAAATTGGCCCTACTTTAGACTTAAAGATTCTATTGTTCCTCTCCTTCCAAATACCCAAAAAACTTAACCATGCCAACTTTGCTTTTCCTTTGAAACTACCCCCCACCCAACTCCCAACTACCTCCAAAATAATCCTTTCCGTCACCCAATAAAAACCCATTAAGTCTAAGAAACTATCCCAAATGATTTTAGTTTTTTACAAAGGAACAAGAACAGTAAAGATGATTTGCATCCTTCATCGCTCCCTCATACATAACACGAAACATATATGCATTCTTAAAGGAGCCCTCTCCTCTGTAAATTAAATTTCGTAGACTTTCCTTTTGACCACACACCAACAAAAAGACTAAACCTTATGTCGGGGCTTACTCTTCCAAATTAAAGCCATTTGGGGAGGAGTAATCGAATCCCTATGCGGCTATGCAAGTCTTTCAAGCTCCTTTGACTATGAATTCACTACATGTGTCACCAAACCATATTGTAAATTCCCTCTCTTCAATATCCAAAACTTATTCATTTAACGCTTCCAAAAGTTGGATATAATTCTTAGATTCTTGATTCCTTAATGCTCTTTTATACTTAATTGACAAACTATTGTGCCACCATGTATCTGGAAGTTCTACTTCACATTAGTATTCTTATTCAAAGCTAATCTATACAACTTTTGAAAATTTTGTTTCAACATTTAGTCCCCCACCATATGCCACTCCAGAATGACAACCTATTACCTTTACCCCCAGAATTTTAATCCTCTCACAAGAACTTCCTCTTCCTGACCCTAACCTACCCTCAATCTATATAATGCCTTCACCATTATGGATGCCCTTTTTCCCTACATTTTCCCCTAAATTCCATCCCCATGCCCGACCCCTCTACACCATAGGGATTGTGATTCCTTCCCCTACCTCCATGGCCACTTACAGAGCAATATGTCATTTGTCAATTGTAACCTTACAAGGCTCAAACCACTTTTTTCCATGGATTTCGCAACCTCTTCCCATTTGTCCAAATGTAATCTCTTCCTATCCCAAATACCATCCCCTAAAAATCCCTTTCAATTTTCTCAGGTTTATTTGCTTACTCCAACAGGCAGCCTAAATAGGGACAAATGATAAATCAACTACTTGGATAAAAATCTAAGAGAGATTTTTCAGAAACAATTGATGCATCTAAATTTATAAGATGCTTTGATGTAACCTCTAGCGCAAAATTTTAGCATTGTCATAAAATGAGTCCTTTTCAAAAGTTTATTGAGCCCATGTAAGTGTTATTAGTTTTAGGTAGGAGAGATGATTAGAGTCTAGAATTTAAGACTCCTCTTTTTAAGAGTGAGTCAGCTGAGTATGTCAATCTTTAGCACAGCCACAAGATCTTCGAAGAATGAGAATCTTTTTTTTTTTTTTTTTTTAGCGGTAATGAAGAGAATAAAGAGAATATATATTAGTATAAAGGGTATAGGTCATAAAAAAGTAGCAATGGGTCTAAAAGGCTTAAACCCAAAGACTTCCGGAAAAGTACATCCATCCAGATATCAAAACACTATATAATGTGACAGTCATTTCTCCTCACGCCTAAAGGAGCTCAAAGGTAGAAAATGCCGGTAGTCATGGAATCCACCCCGTTCTTTGCAAGGAAGTCAATAACTCTATCTGTTGATCTCCTGACTAATGCAAAAGAGATCTCGCGACCCAAGCACAGCACCCTAATCTATCTTACAATTGTGGTCATTTTCCAAGGAGGCCGTTTTAACCCCTTTCCCACACAAGTCCTCTCTAATACCCATGATAATCACATCAAGTTTGCAAACTTATCCACAATTTTCTAGTCATTGGGCATTCTACAAACAAGTGATCCATGTCCTCCTCCGTGTGACCACACAGTATGCAATATAAATTGTCATATGAACTGAGGAGTCCTCTTCTATTGAATACCCTTCTGGACAGCACCTTCCCTTTCAGAGCACACCACATGAAAGTCTATACCCTTGTAGGGGCAAGACCCCTCCAAGCTAGGCACGATATTGGATCCTCCTCATTATGCTGATTAAGAGCCAAATCAATCATTGACTTGATTGAAAAGGCTTCCAATAAGTCCCATGGCTCACTATTTTTGAGTTGGCAAAGATGCGGTACTTAGTTGGGTTTTAGAGTAGAAAGGAGTTCATTGGCACCTCTCGTGCAAATGTTGATTGCAATGGGGAGGCAATTTTGGGGGATATCAGACAAAAGGTTGTTGACAGATGGAAAAATCCTAGTAGTAATGAATTTAATGTGTACGGTGCGACAAGAAGCAAGTCAAGGTCCAACTGTGGTGGTGGCATTCTTCATGATTCAAAAGGATAGGTCCTTGCC
Organism: Chimonanthus salicifolius; assembly: GCA_013350335.1. NCBI lineage: Eukaryota > Viridiplantae > Streptophyta > Magnoliopsida > Laurales > Calycanthaceae > Chimonanthus > Chimonanthus salicifolius. Next base: position 12,770,782 of record CM023538.1, on the reverse strand, counting down.
TTCTTTTCTAGTCCAATAGGAAGGACTCCAATGAAGTAGAATTTCTTACCATCAAAAAACTAGTAGAGCTGACACGTATAAATAAGAAAAAGAGAGCCAATGACGGTGGCTTAAAACGAAAAGAATAAAGGAATGATTATGTACAAAAAATCATACAACTAATCAGTTGACTTTCCAAAATAGGATGATTCTGGTCAACACTTGTGAGGAGGTGGGCCCCGCATGGTCAATTGTCATGTATTGGGTCCCACAACAGTATGTCCCATCTTTATCAATGAATCTACCTATTATCTTTTCATAGAGAGAGAGAGAGAGCAAGAAGAAGATAAAAAAAGGTAAATTAAAATCCATGTACAAACTGACAAAAGCATAAATCAACCAAATGATTAACATTAGTTAGAACAAGACAACTGGAATAGTGATCAGAAATAAACAGAGAAACATTATTATGGATAAGAATTCAACATCACCATTGAATGTTTGCTCTCAAGCAAGCACGACGAAAGCCCTCTCGACTAAGGAAAAGGATACAAGTGATAAAAAGATGAAATTGCACTGCATAAAGCTGCATTTTAGAAGGTAGTGCAATATTAGAATCCACAAGATTTTCAAATTATAGCCTAAAAGAATGACAAAAACAGAACTTAGGGAATAAGATACAAAACAATGAGTTGATTAATGCCATAGAATCAATTGGGAGAAAAAGAAGAAGAAAAAGAATGGCACAATAATCAACCAGCAAACATGTCCTCGACTTTTTTGAAATGCAAACCACAAAATCAGGGACTATTCAAGGACAATATCAAACCCTACAACCAATAATAAAATGTACTTAGAGAACGTGCAGAGTATATAGACCTCTTCCTTTTATGAATGGAAAAAGAATTCATGTTTATACAAAAAGCACAAACAAGGAGCAAAAATGGAAGCTACAAGAATAGGGAAAAGCGACCACCAAGTAGCAAGAAAGTTACCCTCTTGTCAAATAATATTTTATGCAGTATTTAGCCAATAAATAAAAAATGTTGTCCTATCCACAATAATTTTGTTATCGTAATTAGCTAGAACCAATGGTGCTGAACTGTTAGAGATTAGACAAAGGCATAGAGGTGGAAACCTAATTGCTGAAGAGCACATCAACTTTTGCTCTCTGGAGGTTGGTTCAAATTTGTTAGTGACATCAGGATGGCTTGCAGGGATAGAGGTACATTCCAGACATGTGAGATGATCAGCTAATAGTGTTGTGGAATTTCTAGCCAAAGTTGGTGTCGAGGTAATTGGGTGTATGGGATTGGGGTGTTTTTCACATTTTCATCTTGACATGTCTTTTTTTTACTTGCATTTTTTTATTTACTTATGCTCCAGTTACCTCCTTTATACCGAGCTTCTAGACAATGTATTTTTTGTACTCTTTTTCATTAAATATATTTTTATTGTCTGTTTCAAAAAACAATAATAATTAGCTAGAACCAATATTCACATTGAGATCTCCATGGAGCAAAAGAAATGAAATCATATTGGTAATCATTCAATCAATGTTTGAGTATTTATTTGGGCATAAAAGAAAAAATTCCAAGTGCCAAAAAGGAATAAAAGTTAAAGACACGCCTAGGTGCAATCCCATTCGTCAAGACCACTCATCCTTTGCCTAGCCTAAAGGTGAGCAGACCTTGAAAGTATTGACTGCAATCAAACACCTAGGAACCAAGGCCCCCTTTAGGTAACCATGATCAAAGGGGCAGTCAACTGTTTCACTAAATTGATCTTTCAAACGGAAAAAAAAAAAATATTGTTCCACTAAATTGATTCCACTTCGCCGCAACCAAAAGAACCGGTAAACTTCAAATTAGAAATGCTATTAACTAATAGTAAACCATATCGAATGATATCACAAGCAAGTGAGTTCAATGAATTTTGAAAAACTTATGAAGTAAAAGTAAAAACAAAAATAAAAGGTCTTGAATATGTCAGCATGACTAAGTTGTTATCATGAAAATAGGGAGAAAATAAAGAAAGAGATGGAGGAAAAGGGAAGAAGAGAGAGAGAGAGAGAGAGAGAGAGAGAGAGAGAGAGAGAGAGAATTCTCTTTATATTATATTGCTTGCTTTTGTAACAAAGGAAGATACATGTATATAAAGAGTACAAGAAGCCAATCAAGGTGAGGAAAAAGGAAAGAAAAATCAGTTACAAACATTTACAATCAATTATATCTAACAATATCTAAAAGTCAACCCACGTGTAAAATGTGATAAATCATATCCTACCTACAACATAAGTCAACACCCAGCTCTAAGCTAAAAGAATCAAAATCAGTCTCTGCCACTAATGGTCTAAGGTCTTCATAGATGGATCCAGTATAAATTGACATCAACCAAGTCACATGTGACTCAGCCACTCAAGATGCATGGAAGGTGTGTGGCCACTAACTAAAGATGCAACTTATCCATGACTCCTGCAATATCATACAAAAACCTAATAAAAAAATATTTATACTAACTTTCACGAACAATTTGATTTATGTTTGTAGTGTACATCAAGAGCAATATAACTTTTTTTTGAGCGGTAACAAAAGGAAATATATTAAAATGAGAAAACGATTACCTCAACTGAAAATGGTCTAGGAGAACTAGACCGAAGAAGCAAAAACAAAAACTACAAAAAACAAATCTGAATACATGAAAAGAGAATTACAATCAAATATATTTGTACTACACCCTATTTACTTAGAAAGAACACTCCTAAAGCTGAATTGTTGACTCCGTTTTTGGCAAAGAAATCAGCCACGCCATTTGTTGTGTGACCGACGTGTGCAAAGGAAACATCAAGCCCCGAAGAAGAACCCTAATCTCTACTACTGTCGTAATCAGTCTCCAGGAAAGTCGCTTTAGCCCCTTAGCCCATTTAATTGCATTTTTCGAGTTCCCCCTCAATCACTAGTGACCCATGCCCATAGACTGACCATAAAGTCAAAGCTTTCCTAATGCTGAAAGTTCCACCTCATTTAAATCCCTAATCTCAACCGACTCTGTGAAAAACAGAGTCGTAACCCCAATATGAGTCCTAAGGACACCGCTTATCCCTGTCGGACCTGGTTTTCCCCTAGCAGCTCCATCTACATTAAATTCATGACACCCAATTAGGGAGGACCCAACGGAACGAAGGTCTCGCTATCCTAGCAACGTCATTCATACAACCTTCCCACGACATAAAAAAATTGATGGGTTTTAGCCCCTTTTTTAACGACTTAATACCATTAAAATAAGAAGGAAGTACAAGAGAAGGGATCCGAGTATAGGAGATATATACTCAGAACCAATGTTGTCAAACTCGAATCGTATCGTAAATCGATCTACGGGTGTGACTCGTTAATCGTAAATTGTAGAATTGTAAGAATTATAACATTTTTTATTTTCTTTGCTATAATTATTATTTATACTACAATTAGAAATAAAATGACATAGAATAATACGATGTTTTGTTCAATTCCTCATAATATATAATTATTTATACTATAATTGAATAGTATGTATTTTAGATAGATAATTTAGAAAAATTATTTGTTAAATGTAATTATAAAATTTAATTTAAATTGAATAAAAATTGCATTAAAATGATAATAATATGAGCTATAAAAGAAACTTTTACATATCTTTTAAGATTTATAATATTAAAGTATATACTATATATAATGTATATCAAAGTTGTCAAACTTGAAAATAGTTAGTGTACTATTTTAAATAAAAACTGTTTAATTGAGATGAGTACTATTTTAATAATAATTATGTTAAAATAATTAATGTACTATTTTAAATAATAACTATTTAATTGAGATGTATACTATTTTAAATAATAATTATGTTAAAATAGTTAGTGTACTATTTTAAATAATAACTATTTAATTGAGATGTGTATTATTTTAAATAATAATTATGTTAAAATAGTTAGTTTAATATTTTAAATAATAACTGCTTAATTGACACAAATCAATAGCATTTAAAATTTTAAATAATCTTTAATAACATCTATCAAATAATTTATTAAAATAGATACAAAATATTAAAAATAAAAAATAAAAAAGGTGTTTTAAAACATAAAAATGATAATAAAAAAGTTAAAAATATAAAAGATGTTTTACTGTTTCTTCGCAACAATGTTGCAACCGGGTATTATTGCGAACATAACTTAGGCTAAAGGCCTACAACTTATCCACGTAACTTAGGGTAAAGCCTTACGGTGAAACTTAGGGTAAAGGTGGGTGTTACGAATGAAAAAAGAAGAGACAGAGAAACCCAACTGCGGCGGAAGAGAAGGGAATGAGTAAAAGAAAAAAAACCAAAAATCAAGTACAGAACGACGGCGAAACATGTCCTTCTCTTTGCAGGTACCTCTTCTTCCATTCTTATTTCTTTCTTTCATTCCGCATTTCCTTTCTTCCATTCGAATTAAAAGTCTTCCCTCTTTTACTCTTTTTCTCACTTTTTTTTTTTCTTTCTTCTTCTAAATCGCACGATGTAACGATTGACGATCTTTGAATCGTACAATCTGCAATTTTCCTAAAAATCGCATGATTAATAGCATTTCCTGATTTAACATTCAAGTTAACTCGCTGAATCATCCGAGTCGAGTCAACTTGTACGAGTTGACTTGCAACTCGGACGATTTTAACACCACCACTCAGAACCAAGGATAAGAAAAAGAAACAGAAAAAACAAGGAAAAACATGAAATAAAAGAAAAATACTGTAACGACCCATCCCGCTAGCATGATATTGTCTGCTCTGGGCCTCACACACGGTCCGCACGGCTTTCAATTGGCGAGCCAACCCATTGTTGCTCCAAAAGGCCTCATGCTAGATATGCTAGATAGAGGAAGGCTACCACCTAAATACTAGGGAATTTCCAATGCAACTAGCAATGTGGGACTTTTTGAGGTGGGGTATTACAATCTACCCCCCTTAAAGCTAGAGCCGTCCTCGGCTCTACACACACAACAACTAAGCTCACACCCTCAGGCAGAGAGTAGAATCATTCTCTAATACCATTTATAACGACTTGTCCCGCTAGTATGATATTGTCTGCTCTGTGTCTCACACACGGCCCGCAAGGCTTTCAGTTGGCGAGCCAACCCACTGTTGCTCCCAAAAGGCTTCATGCTAGAAGAAGGAAGGCTACCACCTAAATATCAGGGAATTTCCAATGCAACTAGCAATGTGGGACTTTTTGAGGTAGGGTATTACAGATACATCAAATAATCCACTCAACACAGGATCCAAATGGAGCCCCCAATTCCCTTACTTTCAAGGCTAGTGAGATGAAAAAATTCGAAAGATGGTCTTTGTAAATAAACACTAGCTTTCGCCAAGAAGTCTGCAACACAGTTTGTTAATCGAGGTGTATGAGTGAAAGAGATGACACCTAGCCTACACAACCTCCAAATGTCCCAAGCAATACCAAACAACCTCCACGGGGGGAATTTTCTATCACTAGCCCTGGAGATGGCATTAGTTGAGTTGCCTTGGATAATGAGGTTACCACTCCTAAACCTACACCAAACCTGAAGTGCTCTCCTAATTGCCCTCAGTTCAGCTTCATTTAACCCTACCGGTTTTAGCCCCTTGAATTCCTTTCCTGACCGAAGCCACATACACGGTCTCCATTTTGCCCTTTGGAAGAGTTTCTTGACCTCGATTAATTTTCCTTCAAAGATCCTAAAATTTCTTTCTTTTCAAATGTCCAAAGTACCACAAAAGGAACCGTGCTCCATGTTGCTTTCACTCTAGGTCCAAGTCTTGTTAGAGACCACGAACGCAAAATTCCAACACAAGTTTTATCTAATACCCAAGGAATATCAAAGAGGTTCGCAAAGGAGAGCCACAAATTTCAAGCAACAGAGCAATTCATAAAATGATGGCCAACATCTTCCTCCAAATACCCACAAAGAAACCAGTTAAAATTCTCTCCCGATTTCAATAACCCTCTCCTCCTAAGATCCATTCTGGTGAGAATTTTCCCTGTGAGAGCGCACCACGCAAAAGTCTGAACTCTAGATGGAGCTAGCCCTTTCCAGACGAAGCTCACAGTAAAGTCCAAATTAAGTTGGCGATGGAGGAAGAGTTCTACCAGTGACTTAACCGAGTATATACCAGATGAATCATCCGTCCAGATCAATTCATCCTCATCTCCTAAGGACAGGGGAAAGCCCTCTAGTTGAGCTAAAAGATCGGCTCTGCTCCCACCCTCAAAAGAACTCAACTCTCGCCAAAAGTCGAAGTACAAGGTGATCTATTGTCCCTCAACCGTGTAACAATCCTGTAATAGGGCACACATGTTCCTAGAAATTTTGAAAAGCCTTGGGAACAACTCCTTTAAAGGTCTACCACCCAACCAAAGATCCTTCCAAAAGAAGGTCCTATCGTCTCTACCAACCAATAAGCAAGTATTACCTTTGTACAAACTCCCCACTGCAGATCTGCCTAAATTTAACTGCCACCAAGCCCTAACCATCGGAGAACTGAAGTTCTCAACATTTTCGCGTAAAGCCCAGCCATTACTGTCATCCAATCCATATCTCGCAGTCAACACCCTTGCCCACGATGAATCCCTTTCCTTTCCAAAACACCAGCACCAATTGCAAAGAAGATCTTGATTCCTAAACAGAAGTGGTACTAATCCTAGCCCTCCCTATGATTTAGGCTTAATTACGTCTTCCCAAGCTACAAGATGAACCTTCCTTTTCTCCTCCTTATCGCCCCATAAAAATCTTTTGAAGATTTGTTCAACTTTTTTCACTACTCCTTTTAGCATTTCGAAAAGAGATAGGTAGTAGATAGGGAGATTAGTTACGACAAATTTGATTAGGGTTAGGTGACCCCCAATGGAGAGGTAACGCCTTCCCCATCCAGCCATTCTCTTTTCTATTTTTTCCACCAAAGCTACCAAAAATCCTTTAAGTCTAGGATTCCCGCCCACACGCACTCCTACATATATGAATGGTAGCCTCCCCGTACTACACCCAATGGCCTCTGCCAACTCCTTAAGATCAAGAGCAATATAACTTGACAGTTAATCTTAGTTTTTGACCTTTCTCAATGGGTTGTTCGAGGTGCTATTGATGTCAGAATTGGTGCCAACCTTTCTTCATAAGCTGCCAATTAAAACAAGGTGTGTTGATGACAAAGTTGTCCAAGATGTTACCACTTTCTTTTTCTTTTTTTTGGAATAGAGTCAAAGCTGTTAACATTGTTGACACACTTTTCTTATTAAAAAAATTAAAAAAAAAAAAAAAAAGTTGTTCAGGTTTCATCATGCAAATCTATTTATTACAATGAAACATTCCAAGAGGCTAATGAATTCTTGATTGTTTCTCTCTTTTCTTCATCAGTTTGTGTATATTTGTTCAATTCTCTCTCACTTAAGCATATTTCTGGCTTCAAAATTCAGACAGTCAAGATTCATCATCACACGTACTATCGAAAGTAGAAAAAGGAATAAGGAAAATACCGCATAGTCCTCTTCAGTAAGGTGCCTTACAATCCATGAGTTGAAGACAAATGGAATTCCCCTTGATAGGAGCTGCGTAGCTGTTTCCACCCCCAAATAAATTAAAAAAAAAAAAAAACAAAAGAAAGGAAAGAAAGAAAGATAGTAGAAGTTGGGAGGTTTTAAAAGAAAATGAATACCATAATGTCGGAGGAATACTAACCCATGAGATACTTAAAAGTGCGCGCAGAATTGTATTGGTTCCTTTGATCCCCATCCATTTGAGATTGAGTACTTCCACTCAACACCTTAGAGATTTTAAGAGACTCCATTCTTTCTCACCTATTATATAAACAAATAAATACAAAGACATAAGCAAAGAAATTTTGCAAGATTATCATGTCCAGAACCTAGACCAGACATACCAACAATTAAAGAAGAAACAGATTTGAAAATGCACCTAAACTAACTGAAGGGGCAAAGATCTCAACAAGAAACACAGAACTATAGAAGGAAGCCAGACCTACAGAAGAGCCATGGTCCACAAGCATTAAGCAGAGTGGAAAAATTAGTCACTTCCTTTTCCAATATCCAAGTTCGCAGTTATGGCATGCACCAATAAAGTTATGGATGGAGAACCAAAAAAATACATTTTCCAAGACAGTTGAATAATGCATCATACTCTTTAGCATCCCACAATAATACATATCCCTCCATCCTTCAGCCATTTACAAGTCCAGAATCATGATGTCATTAACCAAAATGATTATCCAATGATAGGATTTTCATGCCTACGAATGTATGTACATAGCTTCTTTTTTTTGAAAATTGTGTCATGCACATCAGGAATTGTCAAACACCTCCTAATTTTGATTTAAGCTCAATTCATGGTTAACCAAATAAATGAAATATCCACATTTGTAATGTCCACTCTGAGATATCCAAAATATCACAAAGAAAGTCAAAAATGGAAAAGCAACTAATCAAAATTTGTAAAAGAGAGAAAAAAAGCAAGTTTAACATTTAATTGAATCTCAAATTTAAGTCACCCATTAAAAATTTTGATAAAACAAATAATTAAGTTAGCCTGATTGTTTTTAGAAAATAGCTTTCTTAAAAAGTAACCAAATTTTTCATTAGTTACAAAGCAAAAACACATCGAGAATCAACACAAAGCACAATTATAAAAACCCAACAAAACCATCATTACTATCCACCCAACCTTAGCTAGAAAATTTGTTATTACATTAGTTGACCACCTCACATGCCTGAATGAAATATCCATGCCCCTACACAAACAATGATACCTCTAGCAACGTGAAAAAGGAACCTCCATGGGGCCCTCTTCTTACTAGGTGCCCCACAATGGCTTTGGCAAAATCCCCTTCCATAATGAGCCCCCCTTCCATAATTTCTCTCCAAATGTCCATGAGTCTTGCCTCATTGGAGTCCCTAAGCCCTAATGGTTTTGAAAAGAACATCAACGCATCGCCATAATGATTAGGCAACCCCCTGCAGCCCCACCCCCAATTCCAATTGATCATGATTTTCCTTTAGTTGCACCATCAGCATCAAATATGAAATGACCTTTCAGAGGTTGGGTCCACTGCTAAGTATGTTTACTTTTTGCATTTCCAACTTTTAAGCATTCCACTCAAGCCATAAGGAAATCATCAAAAGCAAATCGTCAAATTCCTCACAACTCAATAGCAAAGATAAGAAGAGTCCTAGCTTCCTAAAAAGTCCCCCAAACTGACTTTCCCTCAGATTAAAAACTTCATGAATTTCTTCCAACCAGGCCAACTACACAACCCCTCTAACACTAATCTTTTCATCACACAAAAATGATGATCCACTTCCTCCTCCTTTCTACACAACACACAAGATATATCACATTTTCCAAAATCACCTTTCTCCTCAAAAAATTACATCTTGTCATTACTATCCCTTTTATCAAACACCAACAAAATGATTGAAACCTACATGGGGATTTACCATTCCATATGAATGACTCCCCTATGCAAGTCTCTCATGGCTGCTTTGTTAGATGAGTCACCTGTCCTAATTCTTATGTCCTCCTCCTTGCTTTTTTTTTAGCAATATCCTCCTCCTTGTTATTGATAATCAATTCATACAATGTATCGAGAAACTGACTATAGTTCTAAACTTCATGATCCCTTAATGCCTTTCTAAACCTTACCCACTATAAAATGATCCCCCCTAGGAACTCATAGCTTTGATCTACTTTAAAGTTCTTTCCTAGTGCTAATCTAAAAAATCCTAGAAACCTATCCTTCAACATAGTTCCCCCCAAACACAAATCTTTCAAGTACCCTATTCCCTTTACCAATTACCACCACAAACCTAAGACCTCTCACAAGAATGTCCCCCATCCAACCATGCCACTCCCTCACCTACATAAGGCCCAAAGCATTGCAAACCCATTGACCCATTTTACCCTACTCCACCACCCCTGCACCATCTTGAAAATCCATCTCCTCTGCAAGCAGCCTCTAGGAGCCTACGCCACAATGAATTGGTCTCATCCCATACCTCCAAAACCATTAACAAAGCAATGCTTCATTTCTAAGTCGCAGTTTAAAAAGGCACAAATCTCCTTCTTTAGATTTCACCACTCTTCTCATTTGACCAAGTGGATTCTTCTATTCTCCCAAAACCATCCATAAAAGTATCTCGTGACATATAATAGATCAACAAGTTAGACATGGTTTTAACCAACATAATACTATCACCCAAAAATAAATAGCTTGTCCTCCAACTTGTCAATCTCTTTCCAAAAGTGCTCCACCTTCAGGCCCTACACTTAATTTGATCTAGGGTTAGGACATACAAGTAAGCAAAGGTAAGTCATTCGCATTTTACTACTTTACAATCTAGCCCTCTAGCCAGGTCCTCCACTACAACATCCTCCAAATCTAAACCTAACAACTCCAAGAAGACATCTACCCACATTGATTTTTAGTCTTGATACCATCTCAAAACATCTTAAAATTGCTTGATCCCTTAACATCTCCTGCTAGCAACGCAAAAGAAGGTGGCATCTACAAACCAAAGATGAAATATTGTCAACCCCCTTCCTCCAAACTCAAAACCTTTATTGCACCAACCTCACTAACTCTAAACATCAACCCACTCAATCCTTCTACAATGATGGTAAATAAAAGGGGACAAAGGGTCCTTCATCTAATCCCTCTAGAAACATCAATAAGAGTAGATGGGCCACTTACAAGCACTAAACATGAGGTCTCTAATATGCAATCTTTCATCCATTTTCTCCACTACACCCCAAAACCCATTCTCCCAAACAAATGATATGAAAGGCCCATTCCACATGGTCATATGCCTTCTCGATATCAGCTTTGAATAGTAATCCTTGATTTCTAGACTTCTTTCTAAGGTGAATTATCTCCTGCGCTATCAATAAACCATCAAAATTTTGTCTTTCCTCAACAAAAGTGTCACCTATAACAAATTTCAAAGCCTTCCTAAGCCTCCCACTAATATCTTTGCTAGTAACTTATAAAATACTCTACCAAGCTTAATGGTCTACAATGAGACAATTCAATCCAAAAGGCCTTCACTAGTAGTCAAAAAATCAGTAAACATGACCATGGATCCTCATCAATCGCTGACAGAGATGGAAATGAAGGGGGTTGGGAACAATGGGGTAGACCATGGTAAAATTGCATATTCATGTTATTTTATTTAAGTAAAATATAAAATTTCTCTAACCCGACATGTAGGTCACACCGTGTTCAACTTTGATGAAAGATCAAAACATTAAAAATCAAGATCAAAGCCGCTACTGGTCCGCATCTAAGGGTTTAACATTAGTGGTCAACAATCGCAGTCAGATTTATTTTGGAACCAAAGAACAACAAGGACTAAATTTGGGAAAATATAAGAGAAAATCGCGTTCCTTCTAGAGCATAAATATGAAGGGCCCACAATGGATTAGGGGTTATCCAATTGTGGGCGGCTGGATGGAGCATCTATTGCGAAATTTGTTGTTTTCTTGTCTTTTTTTTTTTGTTGGAAGGAAAAGGGAGAAACCAAATGTCCATAGATTTCCTTCAATCCAAACCGAGATTACGCATCTCCAACATGGTTGTATTGATGGGTTCATCAGTCATCTAATATCTCAGAGGGAGAAAATAGAAAGAAGAAATCTGCACCTGTGAAGATGGTGGAACCGCCGGGCATTGGAGATCATGGAGGTTTCTACCGTGTGCCAGTCGGATTCATGGCAAGAGGAGTTCCGCCGTCGCCGATCGAGACCCAATAGAGACGAGACGGAAAGGCACTGGAGGCAGACGAATTTGGACTCCGAGTAGTACTGGGAGTGTTTTCTCGGTGCTAGCACGACGATGAGGCGGGGGACGTTTACGCTGCGTTCTAGATTAATAAAATCTAAAATAAAAAATTTGAATTTTTTTTAGAGAATTCAAATATTATTTAAATGGTTTAAATGGTAAAGAGGGAAAAAATTATTTTTATTAAATAAAGAAATTTATCACTTATAAGATAAAGTAGAATTTTTTTAATTAAGTAATTGATGACATACTCGAGTAATTGAAAAATACATAGTATGATCTATATAAGCAAGAATTCAATTAAATGAGTAAAAAAAGAGAAGAGATATTATATATTTTTTAATTCATCAAAATTTAACACTTATCAATAAAATATAAATCGTAAACTTATATCAAATCTTTATTCACTCATAAATATATTTAAAATATAATTCTATTGTGTAACTAAAATTAATTAATAAATAAAAGATAGCTTAATTGAATAATTATAAATATTTAATTAAGTAATTATATAAGTGGACTTGGTTTAGTAAATTTAATTATAAAAATAATTGTGCATTTATTTAATCAGTGATCTAGAGTTAAAAAATATGGTTGGCCATTTAATCACCGCTCTTTCCTGTAAGAAGACACTATTTTTTTTTAAATGGTGTAAAATTACCATTTTACTCTTCCATTTTAGATCGTCCGTTTTTCATTCGTTCGGATGTTCTTCTTTTTCTATAGGTTGTGGAGAGGGATTTTCAAACAAAATTGTTTCTCGACCATTCCTACAAATAAGATGTCAAAATTTATATATTCTGAATTTTATGAACTCTGGTACTGATTTTAAATGAAAAGGGTGCCTAAATGGCAAGCCAAAAATATTCATTTAATAAATTATAGTTCATGAATGAAGTGGGGATTTAGAGGGTGAGGAAAGTTTGATTTCCTTACCACTTAGATAGAGAATTAAGGTAAGTTAACTTCCTTACCCCTTACTTGCCCTACAACCTGTGATATGAGTCCAACCCAACCAACAGTAAGCCCCAGCAATACACAGCAAAAATGAGAGAATTGACTACAACTAGAAATTTTGATTAGTGACATCTAAGATTCTAAGATGAGTGAAAATTTAAAAGAAATAAAAAATACTCTGATCCAATTGACTTTATAACAAAGTGAATTTAAAAAAAAAAAAAAAACTGAGTCGGATAGTATACCCAACTCAATCGCTTGAGTAGAAACGGGTTGTGTAGAGTTAAGAACCTATACGGATTTAACGCAACCCACGAACTTAAATAGTAAAATCCAACTCAAATAAACCTTAGATTAATTGAATCAAATGACAGTGAACTTTCAAAATAAACCTCAAAAATTCTAACAAAATCTTTTATACATCTCAAGTTGATAAAAAATCTATCTAAAATCCACTAATCAACTTCAAATAAACCTTGGATCTAAAATCTATCTATCAAAAAATCATAAAAATCCAAAAAAAAAAATTCATCAATAATGAAGCAATTGAAAATGTTTAGGTTAAAGAAATGCCTTATTTGAGTTAATTTAAGTAATTTAGTTAAAAAATTATTTATTGCTTTAATTAAAGTATAAAAGTAGTATGAATTAATAATTATTAAAATATTTATTTAATAAGTTATAGCTCATGAATGAAGTGGGGATTTAGAAGGTGAGGGGAGTTTGATTTCCCTACCACTTGTTAGGATTGGCTCGAACATTATAGATTCTCTCCACTGTAATTCTAGGAAAGACTTGGCTAAATCTTCTCTAAATCTGAATGTATTTAGAAAGAGAATGGGAATACGACAAGGCTTGACAAAGTGGTACACGGCAGTTTATTGTGGAAAGAGATAGGCACGGCAATTGCTATCCAGCAAAGTGGTGAAAGTCTCTCTCCTATCAACAGACGTTGTAATGCAAGGGTACACGGTATCTCGAGAGAAAAGGTAGGGATCTACAGGGTAATATGAAGACGGAAATCGCATGTATACATATGTGCCATCGTGGGTGTCGCTAGGGGTGTGTATGTGGGATCACACCAATTACGGCAAGATGTAGGCGAGAGCTTGAGGCACGGTGAAGGTCCTTCTAGCCACCTCTTGGCCATATGCGTAGAAAGGTTCCAGAAGGAAGTACCTGGGTTGATTGCTGCAACCCATCAGAGATGCAATCCTGCGTTCGTGAAGCACGTCGGAGTGTGCTCGTAGAACGTAGAAAGCGTAGAGGGAGCAACACAGAAGTTGGGTTCACTATTTTGGGTATGAGAGAGATTCACATTAACAGAAAGGTGACGTCGGTGTGTTGTATACATGTGTGTACAAGAGGCTTGGGACTTCGGGTTTGGATTCTAGGCTCAAGGGAGTCATTATGTACATGTATCTTTCTCTTTCATATAGTGAATATTCTATCGCTCAGTAGACATAGGTCAGGTGGGCCGAACTACATAAATTTGCTTGTGTTGGATTATACTTAATTTTTCCATTTAATTTTTTCTTGTTTTTGCTGACAACGCTAACACCACTTGAATGCAGAGTTAACTTGGTTCAGTGTGAGCTGTTAAAGTGTAGTCAATTTTTATCTTTCAAAAAAGAAGTGTAATCAATTTTTTAAAGGTAAGGTAACTTCCTTACCCCTAACTTGCCCTGATCCAAATACAACCTATGATATTGAGTCCAACCCTCTAAAACTTAAAAATACAGCCAAATGAGAGATTTAACTAAAAATAGAAAATTTGATTAGTGACATTTAAGATTCTAAGAGGAATTTAATATATATATATATATATATATAGACCGAGTTGACTCTATAACAAAGTGAATTTAAAAAAGATGACATAACTCATTTAAAAAAGAGTGTCAACCCCCGACCCGAAGGGTTGGCCCGGAACGCGACTGATTTTTTTTTTTAAAATAAGTAAACTAAACCACAAGCATTCTTACTGGGCCGGATCAACAGTTAGGCCAAGCGGTTACACATTAGCCCATCATGTGGACTCAAACATGTACCATATGCCTGCCCCATAAACATAGACATACCAACATCAACACATAACATGCTCAATTTAAAACCAACATTGATTAATCATTCAAAGTCACAACAAAAGAGACTACAACGACGTCGTAGTCTCGATACAATAATGATTTTAAAGAGCTAAGTACACAACCGGTACTTTACAACAAAACAAGGTTCCAAGAACCAGAAAGCACAAATAAGGGTATCTCCCCTTCAGGGGAATCCCAAACCACCATCGCAGCTTAACCATCTTAAGCCTGAAAAAGACGGTCCTCCTCCTCGGGTTCATCGCTTGAAAGGTGAGTGGTGTGAGCTAACTAACCCAGTGAAGGAAATATAACAATGCACATTAAGTAGACATAAAATAGGTTAGCAACAGTTCAATATCACATGCTTGATAACAATAAGCATAATCTCAAATAATATGTCAACATCATTAAACCACTGCCATTATCCACCGTAACGCCTGCAGACTACGCTGAGACCAGTATTAAGTCCCGACACGGTCAAAATACATCATTGCAAGTACATCTCCGGCTCTAACTTAGCCGATACTGACACCCTCAAGTCAGCAACTGACGACAGCATGGTCCGCCCATGGTCCAGTAGACATAAACCATCTCTCATATGGCCGATATTGATTCAATAGCTTAGGTACGTGGAAGCAGTCTTACATACACATACGATCAACATCGTAATATCACAATCAACATCAGCACTCTTACCATAGTGCATCATGTATAGGCACATGGGTGGGTTCATCAAAACTGAAACCACTCATTGCTCAATATTTATCTCATCATAAAACCTGTTTACAAAATCTGCAGAGTTAAGTTCCCTCACCGTTCTGTGTGGTTTACGCGGTCTCTGTCCAAACAACACACAAGTGCACAATCAATATACATAGCAAATACGTACATATACGTAGTGTTTGGAAATCATACATTTTCCCACAAAATATCCAAGGTTCATGGAAATGAGTCTCCTACTTGGTTTCTATCCTTTTTAAAATCATCCACAAGATAATAATATAATAAAAAAGGGTCAGTCCAAACTCATATTGTCTTCTGGGCATTGACCAAATTGACTTATTGAGTTAGGTCTAATTCCTCGGGTCACTTCTTGATTGTCTTCTGGATAGGACCAGATCTGACATTTTGAGTAGGCCTCGAGGTCACTCAGTGCCAGACTATAGTGCCGGCTTGAAAGTGAATCACTCAGTTCACGACCAATAGGATCGGCCTGAAAGCGTATACAATAGTATTTACATTATAAATAATAAGAGAAAAGGGTTAGTACATTTTTAATTAACAAGGGGGGTATAAATCGTCACAAATAATCAACCACATTAAATGATAATCACGTTTAAACAACAACACTAATCGAACAATATTTTATTATTTAAAAACGGGTCCCTCGGAACCGGGTACAGTGGCTTCGGATAATCCGAACCACACTAGACTAAGTCACTGGCCTCGGAACTTGGGGCCTGACTTCAGATCGTCCGAAGACTGGGTCTCGGACCTTACGAAGTCCATCCGAACCGAAAAAAACAGAAAACAGTAAGTCTCGGTGGGTCTGCAAGCTCGGAACGTCCGAGGTCTGGGCTCGGAACGTCCGAGAGGGTTCGGTCCTTCCGAAGGGGTCAGGCTCGCCTCGGGCGTAACTAAGCTTCGGGTGAAGCTCGGAACGTCCGAGGGTCATGGCTCGGACCGTCCGAAGATCGGCTCTCAGACCTTCCGAGAGTCGTCTTCCCCAACTGTCTGCACCAGCAGACAGTCACGACGATTCAACAGTGAAATGCGATTCCAGAAAGGGAGGGCTTCCCGGATTAGGTTTTCACACCCGTCTGGTCTGATGGACTCCTCTGGGAGTCCTCTTTCCATAGGGAAAGGTTTGGAGCTCAGAAGCTCACTGGGCCATCTGATCTTAAAGGTAAACCCTCACGGCTACATGAAACCCATAGTTTTCCTTAGATTTTAAAACTGGTTTTTCTCTATCAAAACAAGGTCAAATTTGGTTTTGTTTGATTCTAAACCGGTTAAAATTTAAAAAGGAATGCAATGGATACCTTCACTTTGGTTCCTGGGTTGAAATTCGGATTTTTGAAAATCTCCCTAAGCTTATGGTGACTGATAAACAGACAGAGGCTAAGGGTCCGTCGGCTGGGTTTTACAGAGAACAGAGGCACAGAGAGAGAGGAGAAAAGAAATGCAAAGGATTGCTGGGAGTTCAAACGATTCAATGAGGCCTGAATTTATAGGCTTTCGGTTGAGGAGAGACGCCGAAAATCAGCTGCGCATGCAGCGACGATGGGACGGGACAACGACATCATCATTCGCCGGAAAGAGAGGCCGAAAACTTGCTGCTCGATGGGACGGGACGACGGGAGCTCATGATGGCCGGAAACCCTGCCGAACAGCCAGTGCACGCCTGCATGGCGTGTGCAGGAAATTTTCTGCTGTTGCAGATCAGCCCTCCATCAAAATCTAATTTGCAGATAAGCCCCAGTTTTATAAAAAATTGATTTTTAAAACTAAAAGCAATAATTTAAAAACTCAAAAACTTGATCCAACCTTACAGATGGGTTGGGTTTTGAAAACCTTGCTCACCATAAAAATTTCAGAATTTATCGCTTACTAAAAACCCTTGATTTAAATAAAAATCATATTTTACCCATAATTACTTAATTAAACAAATGTAAAAATAACCAATTTGTAAATCTTATTTTGAAGTGAGATGAAATAACTAGACCATTCTTAAAATGGTCTAACATCAAATACCATTTTCAAAATTTATCTCCTTTCCGAAATTATTTAAAATAATTAAAACTCCCTTTCGGGGTTTCGACGGGTGATATTTAAAATATCATTTTCTGAAAATAATTTCGTTCTAAAATCAGATATGCAGATCCTTTATTAAGGAGAATATTATCCACCAATAATATACACATATCAATATAATTTATAAAAACATAGCTAAAAGCGGTAAATTACCAAACTACCCCTCCATCTTGACAAGCTGGATCTCTGAGCTCACGAGCTCGGATCGGGCCAAACTTGGGCTTTCCTCAAAGCCCTGACCGAAATCTCCAAGATTAACCTGTTAAACAGGAAATATTAAGCTAAGCCACGCCTAATCTGGCGCAGGGTATTACAAAGAGAAATAGGCCAGGTAGCACCAACATGCTAATGTCCCATTTTAGAATTTTTTATTTCTTAAACCTGAGCAAAAATGCTATTAATAGATTCTCTGAGTCAATACAAACTTGATGGAAAAAAAATGAGATTTGAGCGGTGTCTCGTTGTATAGATACTGCCGATCAAGTTCATCCAGAAAAACTTAATAATGTGTTCCTAACTATGTAGCATTGCATAATTGAGATAATGAAAGTCGGAGGTGAATAATTACAAAATGCCCTGCATTCGGACAAGTCAAAACTTATAAAAGAAGGTTGTCTTCAAATCATGTTATAATGCAATTTTTGCAGCTCATTGAGAATGTTAAAGCTTTGATTTAATGTGAAAATAAATGAATAGGACAAGTAATTTGGGACAATTTCAAAATGTATATAGAACAAGTATTTTGAGATTGTAAACACCTCCTCTTAATATATTAAATGTCCAAAATACATTTTATTAATTAAAAAATTGTAATAATAAAATATTCTTAGTGATAAATACTTTTTGAACACTTTACTAAAACTAAAGACTTACATGGTTTGATATAATATGTGAAAAACCACATGGATAAGTACTTGGTAATGTTTCACATGCCGCCTATCATGCTAACCATGTAAGTTTGGTTGTTGAAAGATTTACTTTGAGAACACATGTATTTTTTGTGAACCATCTTATGTAGATAGAATAACTCGACAAGAGTAAATTTTACCCATTACCATCCATTTTTTTACGTGGGTTTGTGTACTTTCTACAAGTTATCACAGTAGATTTCATTGCTACAAATGTTTTATTTTTATAGGTCTTTTAATATTGAAGGGCATTTTTGTGCATTATAAGAGTAGTTTTGCAATTGAGGTAAAAAGATAAAGAGATCTCAACAATTTACCCTTGGATGGAGAGTCATCAATCAAATAGATTATAGAACCCTTTACCGTGAAATATGGTATAAGAAGTCAAATAATTAAATTTTAGTTTCAATTTTTTCTTATAAGATAAGACACAAATTTGACTTAAATAAAATGGGACCCCATGGCAGATAAAAATCTCATAAGCTAAGAAAGAGTAGAATACCTTATAAAAAGTACATATAAAAAAATGTAACTGAAGAGGTAGGAAGAAAATCTATATGGTAAAAAAATGTCTACTCTTCACAGGTTAAAGAGAATGGTATAATTGTAATTAACGGCAACCATTTTGTCCTTTTTGGTAAATATACAAATCAACCAAAAATCTCACAATTCAATGAATTAGAACGAGGGAGACCGAAACATGTATTTTTTTTTTTTACGTTTTCACTTCACCAAGACTCGAGCCTGGTCCAACCTGATGAAACCATCAATCATGACCACACGGACAACGAGTGTCGGTAAGACCGAAACATGTTTATGTCACAGTTCCAAGAGAAGGTCCACAGCCTCTTCGAAATAGAAGGTGACCTTCCCAATCTGAACAGACCCTTAATTTTGCCAATCAATTGCAGAGTAGCAGCCACTCAGGCTAATAATGGGCAGTATGTCATTTGCAAAGCACCCAATGCAGATGGTATCACCACCACATGCATTGGTCAGATTATTGAAAAATATCATTCAACTATGTTTACCAATAATTCTTTCTTCTCAAATGGTAATTCAAACTCCACTTCAGCTGGTCAGATTATTGAAAATATCATTAAACTATGTTTACCAATAATTGTTTCTTCTCAAATGGTAATTCAAACTTCCACTTCAGCCAAAGCTGGTGATATTTGCAAAAGCAGCAGAGTATCAGAATCCTGCCATTTTCAGCTACAATACCAACAACTGAAAGCAACAAAAATGATTATCGTATAGAAACTAAATGCAGTTAGCTTCTATATTCCATTCAACAAAAACTTCGACTGCAAGTTTCCACAACTAAAAGGAGGAAATAAATCAACCATTTATTTGTCTCATTTTGCCTGAGGGTGCGAAGCAATGAAGTCAACAGCAACGTTTATGGAGTTGATCTTGTCTGCCTCATTATCAGGAATCTCAAACCCAAACTCTTCTTCAAGAGCCATGACTATCTCTACAGAATCCAAACTGTCAAGTCCAAGGTCATTCTGGAAATGAGCATTGGGAGTGACCTGCACAGGCACAACAAAATTAATTACCATGTAATTAGTGTTGCGATAATATATCAGATATGCTCTTTTTTTTTTAGCGGTAAAAATGATTTTATTAAATAAGAAAACTAAGAACAAAGAAGAGCAATACATCATATCTACAAGAGGTCTAAGAGACTTAGACCAACCCCAAAGGATTACAATATCAGATATGCTCCTTCACTTCTTACTCTAAACAACTACACTCTTTGCACATACACCCATTATTAACTTGAAGCATTGATCCAGAATATCATCCCCACAATTTCCAAGCGTTAGATGTTTGTGATTTGCTTCACCGTCAAGCCATTTACCGCTTGACAAGTTGCCTACTCTAAGGAATGTTTTTCTTCCCATCAAATCCAACTAGTACTAAAAGGCAACAATCGAACTTTAATTCTTCCTTCTTATTGAGGTAACAAGAACAAGCTTTCTTTCATACCTATTTTTCTTGAGAGAGAATTTTTTTTTAAAAAAGGGGAAATACAGGGCAAATCACTCCATGAGAGTATAGACAAAAGAAAAACCATAGTATACAATGTAAGAGAACAAGAGTCATGGAAAAACACAGCTAATGAATGTCAAAGAATATAAGGCCCTGGAGTAGTTCAAAATGCAATGGGGTTCCATTCGTTCTACAAAGTGTGTTGCATTTAACCTATCATCTCATCAGAACCTAGATTCCACTGGATTAAAAAGGAAATAACATCCACGATTAAGGACTGAGAAAAATGCTTCTTTTCAACCTAATAGCTTTTAACATCAGACAGTTGTTTTTACTTAAAACGTTAGGTTCAAATGATCCTGCTACACATGTGATCAAGTTACTTCCAGTGGACACCTTGAACCCTATTTACTTATTTCTTCCTGCTGCCTAGACATGGACATCTAATCATCTATTTACCTTCGCTAAAATAAAATAAAAATAAATAAACACTTGGGACACTGGATAGATACCTTCCACTGCAGGCAAAGCTACAAAAAAGAGTTTACTTGAGTAAAAAAAATATCAGAAGGTGAAAAGAGGTCGCCATAGAGAATGTAATGATATTTTTTTTGAAAGATGAGCATGTAATGACTGTTAACGGATATGAATACACAAACAGTCATAGAAAGATTAAAAAAAAAATATCAGAAGGTGAAATGGCATGCTGCATAACCATTTAGATCTATGACTAACAGAAACCTCAGTCATACATACAAAGACCCGAGCACAACAGAACATTTTAACACCATCCGGAGATGATATAATTGAAACTTCATAAGAAACTTATGCTCATCACCACATACAAATTGTGGCAAGTCCCATTAGAAGATCATCCAGGAAATCAACTTGATTTCCAAGCCTGGCTCGTGGGACCTCTAAGCCTACAATGCCCAGAAGTCAAAACTCAACAAAATGAGATTGATGAGCAATAAAAGCTTTGCAAGTCTAGAATCAACTGTGGATGCATGATCATCTTCACTTACCAACTGTGCTATGACTCGTCAGGAAATTTTAAAATTGCTATAAGTTTTGAACCAAAATACCAATGTTACCGAAGAAGGGACAACATGCATCAGGTAAGTTTTGACCAGACATGCTATAGGCAGCTTCACTTGAGAACAAACAGGTTAAATCTTTCAGTTTTTAATAATTACTGAGTTTATTTAATAAAAAATACACCCAAAGAAAACAGCCAAGCAAAATCAAACAAGCCATAACAAAACTAAACAAATGTTACAAGAACTTCTGAAAGATACTCCGTCAGCAATATCTTTTTTGATGACCAAGTTGTTCAGGCCTCTTAGAGCACCCGACTAATCCTTAGGACATGTGCAAGCCTCCCTACCTACACACACCGGAAAAATCTACAAGGAGCGGCCCTTTGGGTGGAGTGGGATCGAACTCAGGATTCCCACTTCTTGAGGCTGGTTCCTGGCCATCACTCCAACCCATTGGGTTTGGTCGGCCATATCATCTGCCAACCACAGACCAGCACCAACATAAAACCTCTGTCCTTCACCATGGATCTCCTTACCCCAGCCAGATCCAAGAATTGTCACCGGTAAGACACCCCTTTGATCCATAGGATCACTGGGAGAATGTCTCCTTACACTATTCTCAATGTCAACAACTTAACTAACTCCTCCCGCATCCTGAAACACCTGCAGCTTGGCCTGATATGCATAACTGTTGGGAAAGGCCTGTCTGAAAACGCACCTTTCAACTGTCAAAATGTCTTAAGAGTCCAATCACACCACCAAACCTCCTTTTTCCCTATAGACCATCCACTAACAAGTTTTTTTAGTCTTCCATGAAATGTCATACAAACATTTATGATCAAAGTTCATACAAAATTTATAAACAAACAAAGCGTGCATCACTTGTACCCTGCAACTCAACCCCCATAACCATCTGTCAGACAGTCACTATCTCTACCCATAGAAGAGGTAATGCAGGACAAGGGATATGGTAACCCTAAATGCCTAAATGTGGTTCCCTAAAATGAAAAGGGATGAGAATAATGCACCCTAACGCTAAAATGGCTGAAATTAAATATCAATTAATATATGCAATTAATTAATATAAAATTACCACACATAATCATGCAAATACCAAGAATCTAATCATGTGAATGAAATGATAGGGTTCAAAATATAATGTATTAAGTGAATCAAATGTGCACATGAGTTAATAATTCGGAAACTTAGGCCCTTGCGATAGTAACTAATTAGAAACAAAGGGGATACAAATGGAAATACGGGAATGCTAATGGAGCGGAAGAGGTAAAAGAAGGAAATAAGGTTACGGCATGGCTGATGGGGTATGTATGGGTTGGCGGAAGTAAGAAGGGTTTGTGGGGGCCACGGAAGCTAGGAGGGAAGAATATTTGGGGGTGGCAACAAGGTGAGAAGGATCTGGGAAGGGAGGCGATGGACTGATAGGGTGCTAGAGGGTGGCAAAACAAAGCAAGGGTCACAAAGGTGGGGGCGATGGCAAGGAGATGGATTTAGGGGCTCAAGGTGAATGTCATGGAGGGAATACAGGGAAGGGCGAAAGGGGTATGGTGGGAACGAAGACAGTAGGAGAGGATTTGAGGGCCAGCGAAACAGGGGTGCTGTTTGAGGAGGAACGAAGGCACAGGAAGGGGATTTTGGAGAAGAGCGAAACTTGTTTGGGGTAGGGCAAAGCCTAGGAAAGGCAGGAGGGGCTGGCGAAAGTCAGAGAAGGGATTCCTGGGTTGCAGTTGCAGTACGGTACAGGAGAAAAACGAAAATAGAGAAGCAAAGGAGGAAGAGAAGAGAGAAAGAAGAAGAAGTACCAAAAGAAGATGGAAGAATGGCCTCACGCCATGCTTTACGCCAAAAGGGCCTCACGCCAAAGGAATTGCTCCCAAATATTTTCGTCGCACAAGCAACGGAAAAAAATTTCAATTTCATTTATCAATTGATTGCCCTAATGAGGTTTACAATATATTTACAATAAACACACCAACAAATGACGAAAACACCCATGCGTAAAAGAAAACAAAACACCTCATATAGAAAAAATAGAAAACTACATCAAAAGACAACTAAATAAAATAAAATCCAAATAAATCAATGTCGATCCAATGCTCCGCATCAGAAGGTTATCAACTTTAGCCCAAACCAACCTGCAGAACACACTATTCTGGACTAGGAGCAACTCCGGTCCATCACTCCAAAATCCAAACTCGGCCATAGCCGGAAACCCAGCAACCACTACCCCACTATCCATAAACATCAACACAATTCAATGCCTAATATCACCCACACTTAGAATCTCTACAGTCTAATCACACCACCAAAAGATCCTCTCTCCTATCAAGACCGTCATTTAGAACAGTTCCACTCACTACTCATTCTTCTCCTTTGACAATTGTGGCCAACCATGATGATATATTAATACACATATGTTCATTGCATATTTGCATTCAAATCCTCCAATTTTGAATTATTCTTACTTTCTTACAAAGTAAATTGAGAATTACTTCCTTACAAAGGAAATTCAATACTAACAGGTTTAATTAGTGTTCCATGAAATGTCATACAAACATTCAAGATCAAATTTGTACAAAGTTAATAAAAGAAACAAAGGATACATCACTTGTGGTCTACAACTCAACCCCCATAACCATAGTAGTCAAATCCGTTCTAAAACCCATTCTAGTTTTGCCTCCATAATGGGATGTTTCAGCATTTCGGAAAAGATGGCATAAAAAAAATTAATAAAGTAAAATATATATACATAAAATGAAGACAGTAGTACAAACTTAGAAATATATTTAAATTAATTATTTTCATAATTTTCAAAACATAAATTATCATCAAATAACTACTTATGTTTGTAATTTCAATTCATAATAGTGTAATAATCAAATACTAATTCAAGAATATTTGAATTAAGCCCAATTAAGAATCAACTACAAATTGAATTAGACAAAAAAATCTAAAAAATACCCAAGAAATAAACTTGAGTTCTCATTTTATTTTAAATAAAAGGTCAAAACTTAAAACACAGGCACACCAGATCCATTTCATTTTTTCCTTAAAATTTCGTTATATAAATTAAAAATAAGCCATATGAATTGAAAACATTCATGAACTACAATTGGAATACATTTCATTCCAAAATTCAATTTCTAGCCACTTGATATTAGTGGTCAACCTCACCACAGGCGTACAATTGTCACTATGTGGAGCCTATGGGTCAGGACTTCTATGGTGGCTGACTTATTTTATGCTTGTTCCAGTCTCCCCGAAATGCCTCTCATTGTGGCGCTTGGATTTCTTCGCCACTATGTGGAGCCTATGGTGGGAATGCAACAATAGAATCTTTAAGGATCACACCAAATCGTCTAAAGCAGTTTCTACAAGAATCTTTGCCAAGTGGCATCATGGGCCTCTACTCTTGTGGAATTCAGGAATATCTCTATCAATGATATCTTGCGTGCCATGAAAGAATGTGCTGACACAGCTTAGATCTTTTAAGAGTTGCTTCCAGGTTTTGTGTTTCTTCGAGGGAGTATTGGTGTTGGGGGCAGTTAGTGTGTCTTTGTTTTTACATATTTTGTTTTTTGTACTTGCACCTCTGGTACCTCCTTTTATTTTAATATATTAACCATTCAAAAAGAAAAAAAGAAAACTTGGATCGATCGCCATTGGAGAGGAAAGTCTCCTCCTCTCCTACCTCGCAATGGTAAGGGACTTGGAATCCACTCCACCAAAATCTAGAAAGAAAGCTAGGACCTCTAGAGAATTAACCCGCCTTAGCTCTTCCATCAATTATTCCATAAAATCAACCCAAAAACCAAGATTAGAGAGATCTACATTGCCCACTTGGATAAAAGTCAGACTCACAGAATTACCAACAAGAGGATCTCATAGGATGGTTTTGGTGCCTATTACTAGTTCTTCCTCCCGAGTTGAGACCAATCATTTAGATAGACGGGGATAAACTAATGATGTATCAAAAAGGAATCTATAGGAAAAATACTCTTCCTGATCCATTAAGAACAAGTAGATCTACGCCGGGGGAAGCAGTAATGTGCCAAGAGAAATTGGTACAAAAAGCGTGGATACACCTCTTGATAATGGGGTCCTTAGACAGGGACAATCATAATAAAGTTTACAAGTCCTTTTCAAATGTAATTGAAGGCAAAAACAGAAGATTTCATGAAATTCTACTTGGTAAACAGGTCGATTACTCGGTGTCCCATCATTGTCGTAGAGCATAGTTTTCTATAGAAGATTGCTTAAAAAAAGACTACAGGCCCTAGAGATCTTCTATGTTTGTAGCCTATATCTATTTCAAAAGAAAAAAAGGTAGAGAACTGCATCTATAGCATGTCTCATGTCTTCAGGTTCAATGGTGGAAACTGCTTGCAATGGAAAGTTTATGTAAAAAAAATCGCCCTCAAGGTGTGTTTGGTTTTAGGGCATTGCAATGCAATGGCACCTTTTTTGTCCACATTTTCACTGATTAAGAATCCCAAGAAAAACTTCTGCACAGAATTCAATGCCACATTTTCAAACAAGCAGTTAGGAGATGTGAGAAGCAAAATGGGTGATCCCTTAGTAGATGAAAAAGTGAGACACATCATTTTTCTCTTTATGCAACTTTGAAATTCCCTGAAGAGAAGTGGGGGTGGTGAGGAGGAGGTGAATTCACTGTGTGATTTTGGATGATCCAGATAAAATAGATAAGTTATTGCAGATATCGGTTTATAGAAAAAAATCTAAACCCAGAAGAGAAACTCCACAGATGCAGAAAAATTGCTGTATACTTTGGTTGATAGACAAAAATTTCATAGAATCCAGAAGAGAAAATTCCAAAATACAGAGAATCTGAAGCAGATTTTGGTTGATAGAGAAAATAAGTAAAAACTGGAAGAGAAACTCGACAAAAATGGAGCAACAGCTGCAGCGAAAACCATAATTAAAGAAAATCTGTAACAGGTTCAGGTCAATGGAAGAAAAATAAACAAAACCTAAAAGACAAAATCCCTGATATCACAGAAGATGCCGCAGATTTCCATCAATATAGGAACAATATGCCCAACGCACAACAGAAAACGGATAAATACTGAGGACTGCTGTAGATGATGGTTGATAGAGGAATTATATGTAAAACCCAGAAGAGAATCCATAAATACGAGGAAAGTGCCTCAGATTTTGGTATACAGGAATACTATGTAAATCCCAGATAAGGAAATCTATAGATAGGGACAAAATGCTGGATATTCTGGTCCATAGAGAACTAATTTGCCTCTGGATTCAAGGAAAGAGAAATAATGTGTTCAAGAAACAACCCTTTTATCTTTTTCTTTTCTTTTTGAAAGGTAACTTCTTTTCTTTTGGGTGGATAAAATGGCTAACCCATTTGCAATTTTAGTTAAATTATGGTCATTTTCCAAGAAAGTACTACCCTTTCCATGCAAGTCCAAACAGAGCCAAGTAAATCCCAGAAGAAAAAAGAAATCCAAAAATATGAATTTTGTGGAAAGACAAACAGGGAAGGAAAATGCAGACGGACCTTGGAAGGGTCAACTTTCTGAAAATTCTTGACAACGGTGATAACGCGATCTGTGACTTCAGATTTGTCGAGGAAGGAACCTCTCACCTCTTCTCCAGAGGAGGAGAAGCAGCGACGGAGAAGAACATTCAAAGACACAGGGGCAGGATTTGAAGAAGGAAGGGCCGCAACTCTGACTCTGAGATGCTTGAGGAGGGCGTTCCTAGCAGCTGCCGCCATTCCAATTCCACAGCTGTTCTGCCTTCTCCACACTCTCCTATTTTGTTAAAAAATGGAGAGTTTGGAGGAACAAACCTCTTTTATCATGCTCACTCATCCACCGTACACGTGGCAGCTCTTTATCAATCCACTTCCCAAATATTGGGCCTACATATGTTGGGACATGGTCGAACACTTGTCTTTTGAGTTTTGAAAAGCTGATTGAACTTTTTTTTTAAAATGTTATGACACTAATGTTATGATATATGAAACTATCCACTGATTTCATGTATCAAATAATTTCAGATAAAATTAAATTTAAGACGTTTAATCAATTTTTAAAAGTTCAAATCAATTAAAGTACATCAGTATAAATCAAAATTTGATTAAATTTCACTTAATTATGTTGTATAATAGGTGAAAAGGGTTCTATAAAAGATAATAAATTTATTGTTTATGAAAATTCTGAATAGTATTTTGTTTTCACGTAAATAGATATTTGAATTTATATTTAAATTCATGTGGTAGTAAATATAATAAAAGAATAAATAAACAAAAATTCAAATTAAACCTCACTTTGTTCAAGTTTGTTTAGAGTGAGCTCAATTCATAGAAATCTCTTTAAAATTGAGCATAGTTCACTTGGTGTGCAATTATGCACAATAACATTTGCATGTATTCATATAATAAAATTACTTAAGCTTTAATTCCTACGCAAAAATGAATATATTATGACCCTAATGATAGTTTTTCTTTCTCATACATATGTCATAAATTAAATTTTCATCCAATTTGATTAATGCAAGTTAAGAAGTCCATTAATTTAACTATATAAATGTCTATAATTAGAAAAGAAAAATTAAATCTTAAAGAATGAAAAAATGAATTTAATTATCTGATTAAGATAATTTTTATAAGTGCATTATTTAAGTATAGACATTTACAAGTAACTCATCAACATAGATACTAATGAACTAATTTAAGAGGGGGTTGGCCTGATGGTCAAAAAGCTCCTCTCAGGAAAAGATCTTTTGAGTTCGATTCATGCTGAACACCTTTTTGAATCACTCCCCATAGTTGCTCATCCGGTATATGTGGGATTGAGAGACTTATACATGTCTCAAAGGCTAGTCGGGTTAAGTCCCCTCTCCAAATACACATGAGACCACTGCACACCTTGGTCATAAAAAAAAATATGTACAAATTATTATTTGAACAACAGGGCATAGTAGATCACACTAATTTGTATTATATAGTCAATCTTGTACATATATTATGTATTGCCTTTTAAGCTTAAGCCATTTTGTTTGACTAGATTATTAAGCAAAATTGGGATAAAATTCTTGTGTTTATAAAAAGACATACATACGGGTCAGAAGCTACCTTATACTAAGGGAAGAGAGTGCCTCTACTCTCCCCACTTTTCATGTTATTTCTATATTATTGAGTGATTTATTAAATGACAAAAGACACCCTTCTCCTAAAATACATACCTCAGCTAAAAAGGACTTAATATGTTTAAAGTAATCTCCTCTTAAATTATCAATAACAAAAATTAGGGGTAAAACTTGCACTGGATTTTAATTTTATCCCACCCAACCTAAAAAATCAGTAGGTTGGATTATATATTTGTAAATTTAAGACCCAGTCAAGTCAAGTCAAGTCGGAAAAAAAAAACTCGCATGAAATTTAAATTGAGTTGGAATTAGAAATTTAAAATCAATCATATCCAACTTGAATTGACCCGACCCAACCGAGTTTTAGAAAATATGAAAAATCTACTATGATTTTCTTTACTCAAGCCAACTTGAGTTAAATTGAATTGAGCAATTTGGGCTAACAACTCGAGTTGAATCAGTCAGACTCAATAATTTTTTATATAAATTGAATTGAATTTATTAAAACTCAGTTGAACCTACATGAGTTTCAGCCCTAACAATTATGTAGGTGACACGTGGCATGTAGTAAGTCATAGATCTCATGATATGGACAGCAAAATAGTGCAGTTCATCATGATAAAAAATTGAGACTAAAACTATAGGGTACAAAAGAAGGAAGAAAATTTTAAGCTGAAAAAGGTCCGAGGGACAATGGCGAGAGTACGAGTATGATGATGGTTTGTTAATCTAGGCTTATGGCATTGTGAAAATGATAAATACCTTTAATCATTGTAAAGCCAACACCATCAAACAACAACTCAGAACAAGAAGAGAAGGAGACCACTTTGAAGTGTGTAATGCCTTTAGGCAACAAGTGATGCAAATGAAGTATGAGAACAAGGCAAACAAGTAACATGTTGAGGGGATGACTGATTTCCAGAGCATGTGCAAGCTTCTCTATCCACACACACACAACACAGTAACTCTTCGAAGAGTAGTTCTTTAGGGTAGAGTGGGAAAGACTCCTGCTTCCTGAGGCGAGTTACTGACCATCACTCCAAATCCCTTTGGGTTGTGTTTACGAGGACAATGATATAAGCTATATCTATGTGCAAGTAAATTGTAATCACACTCTCCTAACCAAGCCTAATCCCCCTGTGGTCACACTGAAGACATTTGCGAGCCATCGTAATGATCTTGTTTTGCAGAAATGGTAATTTTCTATGAGAAGTTAGCTCATTGGCAAGATTGAGAAACATTACTGAACTTATCTACAGAAGGACATGGCTTCCAATGCCAGAAAATAATCTCTCTCTAATAGAGAGTGGGATTCCTTGTATCATTTTTGGGGTATGCTGCAAGTGTTGAATCAGAATGTGGCCAAGATAAGATGAGCGAGGAAGAGTGGAGAAACAACCTTAATGTATTGGTGGAAGACACAGTAATAGACTAAGGATGCTGGTAATTCCCTTCAGTGATACTAGTTGCCTCACTTTATTATACTTTTCAACTTCTCAGTAGTCGATGTATTATCATTATTGGTGGGTGTTTTCATTATTTTTAAAACTTGATTATGACGAATGTATCATCTCATGGGATCCAGATATCTAAATAATTATATGCATCCTTCACTAACTCAAGCTCACCATCAAATCATCAACTTAGGATGCTAAAGAGTGCTCACTTAAGAATGCCTCACAGATGTTTGTTACTAATCTATATCCATGGATCCCTCATATGATGCACTTAGAGTCAAGAGAAATATAAGATTTTGTACAAATGCACGTGCCCAAAGTTTAAGAGTTGTTTGCGACATAACTAGTTTAGCTCATAGTTATCAATTCAGTATATGCTGGAACTACAGAATATAAATTGTTCATGTACAATTTGTTTTTCCTTGAAAAATATAATTAAAGTTTTGGAAACAAAAAGCAGATGTCAAAAAGTCATAGATAAGTATGTATGAGTATGATGCATCCTATTTGAAAGATTTATGTAAACTTAGCAGATTGATGTGCTTTCTTGTATTTTGTAAAATATTTTAAATTGAACAAAGATAGAAGAAAACAACTATTAAAATCTTATTTTGAAATAAAATTTTATTTAAGTGAAGCACCAAGTGGATATAACTACTTGTTTCTTTTTTAAGAAGAAAGAAACTTTCTCTATGGACTTCAGCATTGATCATCCATGTTTTAGGAAATGCAAAGAGAAGAATGTTTATTAAAAATTGCCGAAATCCCTTGTATGAGAAATTGTCGTTTGTCAAAATGTCCTTTTTCTAAGAAACGCATATCAAAGTTCAATGGACTGATGCGATCGTGAAACTGAGGATCATACAAGATTCATGCTCCTATCTACACAAAATAAATAAATCATCATAAAGTAACAAAACAGATCACCAGGGAAACAACTAGGATGTACAAAGCACTAACCATATCACAAAGCATTTGTGTACCTTCTATTCTTCTACCATTCATATGTATTTATACTGACAACATGAAGGAAGCTTATACTATTGCTCTCCACAACTCGTCTGGATTGCAATTCCATGTAACAAAAGTTAGCCACAAAACAATGAAAGTAATAAAACATTTGTATTTTGTACCCTCTTGCCACGTATCTTGTAAGCAAAGACAAGATTGTTGTACTTCCTGCAACTACTCTACAATTTTATATCACTGCATGGAAAAAAGAGGAAACAAATGAACAAATGAAGATGCATCGTGCACATATTTACAAAGAAAATTATAAAATAGATAACATTTCAATCTAAGGGCCATTATTGATCAATTGCATATGAAATTGGACCATATGATGTTTCATGAAAGAATCGTAAGAATTCAAGGGATGGTTGATAAGATGGATTAGGTGTCCCCCACTTGGGCTTAATGAATATTTCTCTATTACTTATTCTTACATTATCATTAATCAAAATGAGAGGTGGAGAATGGAGGTGTACTTTAATGAATTTTCACTGGGTATATAAAATGAAGAAGATGACTACTGAACTAGTTGAAACCTGTAAGTGGCATTTTTTGCCCCCCTTGAAGTTAAAAGTGTCGAGAACACATTGGGCTTGCAGTATTATACCATAAATTCTGAGGTTCTGAGCATGAGGCTTTGGCTGCAGATGCTGTGGACATGCTGCTCACTGATCCATTCTCCAGAGGTGGAGGCATACCCCATTTTCCTTCTGACTCCAGCGGCTCCAATACATGGATTGCACCATCTGTCATCCCTAGAGCAAACTGATTTGGTTCTGATGGATGTGCAGCAATCACAACTGGACTCACAGTTGAACTGGAGGACAAAACGAGAGCAGTTGGGCCAAGTTAATTACAATTTAACGCAACCTTGTAGATAGACTTTGTTCTAAGCAAAATCAAAGAACAGTGGAAGTAACAAGTACATGCTCAAATAAGCATATTTATGAATACCTCAGTGTTGATGTCGTTGATTTTTCTTTATTTTTCTCAGAGGTGGTTGTGTTGATGTTAAATGTGAAATAATTATTATAAAGCTTGACTTTTATTAAGAATCTAATCTATATACATATACATTGTTAACTAGATAACTACAGACTTAACCAAACTTGTCTCTAAGAATCTACAGATTAAAATAATCCTAAGCTACGTAATCCTAACATATCCTAACACCCATTTTAACAGAATCTAATGGCTAAAGACGATCTTTATCGTTTGAAGGCCTTTCATCCTTTGACAAGAAAAGAACCAATCTCATTAAGATGAAGCTAGTGTAGTCAGTGGCAGTGACAAGTGATAGGCAGGAAAGAGAGAAGCAGCAAAAACATAGTAGTGATGAAGATGAGAGCATCACAATGCTTGAACAGTGAAGGTCAACCAGCAACAGTATCACAGAGAGAGTAGAAAAGACGTCAGCTACCAGAGAAAATTAGCAGCACCCAATAACTTATTAGAGCAGCAGCAAGCGAGTACCAATGTATATCTCCTATACTCATTCCTGCTTATGTAACTATACTCATTCCTGCTTATGTAACTCCTCCTTTTTAATGAAATTTCATCGTTGATGCTTCAAAAAAAAGTGAATCTGAGAGCAAAGAGCAGCAACAGGCGGAACTGGGATGAAGAGATATAGAAAGTGCAAGTTTGGCACATAGAAAAGCAAATGAGAAAATAATGAAAAAGAATTGCAGAGAAAATTAGAGAGAGCAGATATGGATAGCAGAAAAGGAGCTGACAGAAGGATGCAGAGTGATGAGAGACAGAGAGTAAAGATATCACATAATGGAAGAAATCAGAACTAAGCAAAGAATGGAGAGAACCGAAAACAAAGATAGGAAAGGTTCAGGAGGTGAGAATTGGAAACGGAAAGTGATGGTGTGAAGCAAATAAGAGAGAAACGAGATAGATCAGTATGGTGGAAGTTGAGAATACGAAGCATCAGGAACCAACATCAAGAAATCGGTAAGAATGCAGCAGCAGTAGCATGAAAGAAATGGCAGCAGGTAATGGTAGAGAGATCAGAGACTGCAGAGACAGAAGAGAGGGAGCAACAGTGGTTGTGGTGGTGGTTCTTCACATAAGAGACAACAGAAACAGCTTAGATTGGTTTGCTGGTGGAGCGGCTGATTTCGGATGCATCATACTTACAGTAGAAACTAGATCAGAATAGAAAAGCAAGGGTGGATGTGGGTAGGCTGGGCTAATGACAGATCAAGTAGAAAGAGGCTGATGGTGGCAGCAGAAAGTGGTGGCAGATGTGGTTAATGGCTGGGCTGATGGTGGTGGCTGGGTTGTGGACTGACAGAAAGGCAAGGAGAAGACACACTGAGAATAAAGTAAGGAGATAGAACAGTTGGTGGTGTTTGCTGAAAACAGAAACAAGGTTTTCTGGGTATGCTGAAGACTGATGGGCTGAGGACAACAAAGATGGGCAGCTATGGTGTGGCTGATGCAGATGCAAACAAGCAGATCAAGTTGAAAATACAGATGCTATCTCTGCCATTGATCAAACAAATTCAGCAAATGAAACCATGTTAAATGTGAAATAATTATCATAAAGCTTGACTTTCATTAAGAATCTAATCATATACATGTACGTTGTGAACAAGAAAACTACATACTTAACCAAAGTTATCTCTAAGAATCAAGAGATTAACATAATCCTAAACAACCTAATTCTAACACATCCAAACAGTTGACACAATTATTATTATTTTAAAAATCAGGTAGACAAAGAAGAAAAAGGTAGTATGAAGCAATTGCATGTGATGATAATGATTGGTGCAAGAGAAGTGACCATACTAAGGTCAAGCCTTGCATCTCCATCATATATTGGTGAAATTTCACACTTTAAATATAGAAGTTTTTCACATAAATGGTGGAGGACCTGACTCACAACCAACCCTCCGAGTGGGATATTGTAATACCCTGCCCCAAAAAGTCCCACATTGCTAGTGGCATTGGAAATTCCCTGGTATATAAGTAGTAGCCTTCCTCCTTCTAGCACAAGGCCTTTTGGAAGCAACAGTGGGTTGACTCGCCAAAGCAAAGCCGTGCAGGTCCATGTGTAGGTTCAAAACAGACAAAATTGTGCTACCGGAACGGGCTATTACAAATGGTATCAGAGCATGGTTCAACTCTCTGCCTGAGGGTGTTGGCCTGGTTGTTGTGTGTGCAGAGCCGGAGATGACTCTGGCTTTAAGGGGGATAGATTGTAATGCCCTGTCCCAAAAAGTCCCACATTGCTAATGGCATTGGAAATTCCCTGGTATATAAGTAGTAGCCTTCCTCTTTCTAGCACAAGGTCTTTTGGGAGCAACAGTGGGTTGGCTCGCCAAAGCAAAGCCATGCGGGTCTGTGTGTAGGCCTAAAGCGGACAATATTGTGCTAGCGGGATGGGTCGTTACAGATATCACTGCAAACAAGACGAAATTTGGATCCATGACAACTCAATGGAGGAGATTTCTTGGTTGGGATCCACCATGGGCAAAAAACCAACAAAAAGACCACACATGCAGTTGGTTCTGAATGTATCATTTTCCATAAATTTCAAGATTGGTTTTCCGTTTATAGGCTAGTATATAAGAAATTTGGGACAAAAGAGGAACGATCTTTATGGTCTATGGATCATGAAAGCTGCAAGCTAGACTTCCAAAACAAATATGATTGTGTAACATTTTGGATATTGACACGTCAGTGGGGTACAAAACTCTTACCTGTGGCAAGTTTTAGCTAACTGAATGAGAAACAACTGTCTTAAAAAACCTGAACTAGAAACAACTGGCTACCAACATAGTTTAGTCAGGCCAAGCCAGGATATATGATTATTGTAATTCCTATTAGAGCAAATTAGCATACCTAATGTCAGCTGGAAGATAAGCTGCTGGATTAATCCGACACTGCAGCCTAAGGTTTGCTGCATTAAATATAAACACAGTTGCATCCAGAAAGCTAGCATAAACGAACTGGCTGTTACATGAGAATGTAGCATGGGAGATTGGTGCAGATGATTCACATGGAACCCACTATAGAGACAGCAACAAGATGGTCAAGTGGCTGAAAATACTGTGGAATACATACTACAAAACCAACTGTTAATAAAACAAGAATACCTGCTTCACACACTCAAGTTTAGTTGTTTCATATATACAAATCTGAGTCTCATGGACTGCCAGGAAATGTATCTGATCTTGGTGAAACTGCACATGTGTTTCTGAAAGTGCCTTTGGTGTCCTACCACCTGGAATCTGCAATGTTCTGCTCCTCTGCTTCTCCCATCCATTGGTCCCCCACACACAAAGCTGAAAGAAGAGAACTTATTGATCATTATGGGAAATTTTTAGAAGAGCCAAAAACTTTATATGAATCTCGGAATAGGAAGCATCTGAAACAACAACAGTGTTGTAAGAAATAAAAGCCAGTCAAGGAACATGTCATAAAGAGACTAAATACTAACCTGGGCATCAGCACCAGATGACACCAGAACATCCAATACGTGTGAAAAGGAAAGACCAGTGATTCTTTTTGAGTGGCCTTTAAGACGGCCTCTAACCTGCATGAAGATGAAGAAATAGCCTTTACTTGCTGCATCTTGTCACCAATGTAGAATATAATTTCTCATTAATTGTAATACCTCATCGACGCGGACATTATATATATGGATTGTAGAGTCATCTAATCCTATAGCAATTATGTTGTTGTCCTTAGGGTCGAATGCTAGAAAAGTTGCCGCGGGTGGTACATGCATGAATCTTGTCATCCTCTGAAGTTTGTTATCAAATTAAAATCATCACTGGTCAAAATTAGGAATAAATGGTAACATTATAATGCCTTCAATAGGGGAACGATAATATCATTTTCATTCTTCCATTATTTAAAACAAGATTTTACTTGTCCAAGTCACTCAATGATTCTTACTGATATCTGTGAATCCAAATGCACATTGTGATGTGGCATGTGCCAAGAGGGCCACATTGAAAAAATGAACATGGATATTATTGTTTCCCAAGCATTGCAAGCTTAGCAGTCAAGCTATTGCTCTTTATGTATCACCTTAAATGTAATCATGTTGAAGAGGGATACTTTTCCTCCAGATGCAGACATGAGATACGAATCATTCCTAGACAAAGCCAAACAGGACAGACCTTCCTCAGGGTTTGCGTCAGTTATGTCATTGGTCATCAATATACCACTTGGTGGCTGCCAAAAGATAGGAGCAATGCTGGAAGTTGCCTACAAAATGACGCATCTAATAAACATGTTTCCAAGAAATTAAATAAATTGAAAAAGAAGCAGCAACAATTCAGGAAGTTAATGGAGCACTCGTTGCTTTTACCTTTCCATTAGTATTGCGGTCATTTTTCTGCCACTTCCAGAGCAGATGAGTAGCATTGGATGTTAATGCCAAAATGGCAACGCCTGAGTTGGTATAAATCAACCTTGATATCTGCAACAATCAAATAAGAAGATAATAAGAGCTTGTAGCGTGGTTGGAAAGTCCTCTTTGTAACTATGGAGAGAGAGAGAGATCACCACTTTGGAATTGCAAGTTAGGACTTGAAAACCTCATGGTGGGGACGAGCCCAATCCCATTATATATGGCAGTCAAATCTCATCCCAAACTAATAATTCAAAGAACCAAATATTTAAAATAAATATGACCTAATTTCAATTACAGTAGATAAGACATAGGATACTAATAAACATACTGTTGAATTGTACCCTTATTAGTACTGGTGATGTGAGTACTTCCTTGATTGGGTATTTTTTTTAGCTCTTTTAAGGCCAACCAATTGTGGCTTGCCACATTCTTCTAAGTATCAAAAGGGTTCGATTCATGTAGATCTAGCATCTCACCAAGATATGTAGAAGTAAAATAAGAATAGATGCTAGTGCCAAAAAGTGCAGGCTGGACTTTTGTCATGCAAAGTATTCAACTCCAGGAAAATCATGCTCATTAACTATTGTATGAATCATCTATGAACTACATTTTTTTTTCATTGCTTTCCTTTTCTACTTGCGGAAGGTAGTTTCCTTTTTGAGATGGGCATGCACCATTCCTTAAAACCTTGGAGGTGAAGTCGTATTAATGTACACCAACCATGAAGGCATTGAGGAATGATGCTCCTTGGGGAAGGAAGGGTCAATGGTTAAGGAACTAACCTTTTTGGTTGATAAAAAATCAACATTAGAAGGCATTGAAGCCTTTACCCAATACCAAAGTTTGAATTTAGGGGTTCAAAAATAAATAGGTATGACTTTTCCCCTCTTTTTCTTTTAATTTCTTTGTTTCTGCAGCGTAGAGGCATGAATTTGACCTCATATCTATGGATCTACCAATTACTTGGATTTTGACAGTAAGTTCTGATATAATCTAATTGCTCCTAGGTGTTAACATAATATACATAAAGATTTATGTCCTTAATTTAAACTCATAAATACTTTCCATTTTTACTTTTGCACATTTTCAGTTTTTTGCCTTTTAAGTGGAGGTTTTCGAGAGACTTGGCTGAGATGGATTATAGTAAGTCAGAAGACAAGTTGATTCAATATCATCCCCAGGTGAGTCTAAGCTCGATTTGATTTCTTCAAAAACCTTGCTTCAATTACTACTTTTGGATTTCCTCTAGCTGCATGCTCTACATTAAACTTCCATGATTCCAGTTGCAAAGGACTCCTATTTATCTTCTCCTTCTACAGTCTCCGAACAATGTGCACTCTAAGTGGTGAAGATGTCTGATGCTTTGATCCAATCTAACTCCTCCCTAGTTCCCAACCAAAGCTGCTTTGACCAATTTGAGTGCCTCCTCTACTTCTTGTTTCTAAGTACTCTCATTTCTTCTTTTCCATAATGCCCATAAAGTATGTCATACATGACCTGCAAGTTGCCATAGAAGTTTGTGACTGCATGGGTTTCGATACAGATGATACAAGAGATCACAAATGTGGGGCCTATGACCACATGTGAAACTCTAATTTTTATTACACTCACATTTTTCAACCATGGTCATATTTCATGTCATATAATGTCCAAATTGCATGAAATCTGATCCATCTGAGAGGTTATCTAGTTATCTTTTCAACCAGTCCAAATTTGTCCAATTGGTCTCTTCTCTCACTATATGGAGTTTCCATTTTTTTTGTGCAATTACCATTCTATCAACATTTTTTATGGTTGGTTTTATGTTACATTTGTCTTGATTTCTTCTAGTTTACGTTGTGGTGTATTTTGTGGATTTTGAGCATAGATCTTTGGGCAAGGGGCCCTAGATCTACTCTTTGTTGC
Source organism: Chimonanthus salicifolius (assembly GCA_013350335.1). Taxonomy (NCBI): domain Eukaryota; kingdom Viridiplantae; phylum Streptophyta; class Magnoliopsida; order Laurales; family Calycanthaceae; genus Chimonanthus; species Chimonanthus salicifolius. The sequence continues at coordinate 12,732,266 of CM023538.1, read as the reverse complement.
TATCAGTTACCTGCGTTCACTTGGGCCAGGTTAGGCCCCAGATTCATCCACTCTATATCAAGTTGGTACTCTTTTGGGGTTGTGCATTGGGGGTACAATATTTCTTATGGCAGTTATTTTTACACATCATATTTCATAATAAGCATGTTTAATTTTATCCAAATACTATGCCAAATCCATGACTAAATATACTTTAGGATTGGTATGTGATGAAACTTAGGGTGCATGAAAATTATAACTTCACTCATTTACATAGACAAGATAAACAACGTAGCAGTTACGCTTAATAATGACAAAAAAAATCTCACCCAAGGAATAGGAGCTTCATGCATTAAAGTCCTCTCAACTATGGAACCCTAGAAACCATCATCATCAAAGCATTTGTCTTATCTATCTGGAGTTATCTTTCTGAGCTTTATAGGACCATATAAAAAATGTGCATAAAAGTAAGAAAAAACTAATGGCCAGGGACTTTTCCATGTTCAATAGAACAAATCCAATAAAACCCACCAAGTTCAAACAGCTCTGAAAATGGAAATATGCCCAAGGAGAAATATAGAAAATGATCTTTTGAAGTTGCACATATTTAGCAATTAGGAATACCACTAGTATATTTTCCATGTAAATGGCACATCAAATTGCAAGAGCAAGTCTTTGTGTAGAAACTCTTACCTTACTGGTTCTAATTTCGCCATGAAGTCGCAGTGACCGACATTGTACTGGTACATTTATTTCTGTGAGTTTCCAAGTCTTTAATATTTCAAAGGGCTCATCTGTTAATCTAGGTTTCACATCCACCAATTTTCTGGTTTCACCATTCTAGCAAAATTGTTGCAGAAGTGAGAACAAAGCTTCATGTATAAGTGCAGACAGAACTATCGCAAAGGTCATTGTAGTTCAGTAATTGATAATGGCAATAACAGTAGTTGATTAAAATGTCCATGGTGGCAATTAATGATTTAACCATGAGAAGTGAAGTGCTCAACCAATTCCCTTTTTTTCACAGAAGTACATAACTTATGATAGAAGCTAAGCATTATTATAGAATTATGATGAAAAAAATCTCTAACAAACCATTCCAGCCAAATCCACTGCAGAGGCAATTCTAACTGTATGAACAGAACTAGTTGCAGCAGGGTCAGCAGCTACTGGGTTCACATGGGGCTGCAGCATAACCAATTCGTTAGCAAGAAACGATACTTCAACATATGGCACAGTAGATCAGAGGCATTTGTATCCTAGATGCATACCTTAGTCACAGATAAAGAGAAAAAACAGCTTTCAGAAGTGCGCAAAAATTTAAGTCCATCTAAATTTGCCAAGATTTTTATCCCATGATCATTTGTAGAAACAGCCAACAATGTCCCTTCCTTGTTGAATCGGATACATGGGCATGCCTAGAAAAAGGAGAATGTAAAGCGGAGCAACCTAGATCATAGTTCTCCATTTTGAGAATACTTGTATCACAATCCAACAAGTTAAAACTTACTGGTAGGTTTCCATCAGCATCAATAGTAGTCAAAAGGTTAACATTATCCATATTCCAGAATTTCACTGAGAAATCATGCCCAGCAGCCAAAAGCCTGTTTCTAGTAGTGTCAAACTGCAAAACACCAGAACAGCGTTTGTGAAAGCCTTGATAGGTCCTTTTTATGGTCCCTTCACTTTCGCTCCATTCAACAAGAAAAGATTCTCCACTTTTACTGGTCCCACCTGAAAAAAGTCTGCAAAGATTTTAAGGAAGCATGGGATATTTCACTGAAAAAATAAAATATGGAGAGATCAATTTGCAAGAGGAAATCAACCTTGAACCATCAGCACAATAGGCCATTTTAGCATGCCAGTATCCTGGAGCATCATAATCAACTACAGCTCCTTGTTTGTCATACAACCACGCCTTGATCTTTTCATCTAATGAAGTAGAAAAGATGAACTAGCAATAAAAAAAGAGAGTAAGAATTAGAGGTAGTTTTAGCCTGTAATTCTCTTAACAGTATAGGATGGTTTTAGAAATGTGACTTCAGTCAACATTTAACGAATAATCAAAGTGAACAATAAAAGATTTAAAATTATAACCATTACCTGAACAGTTCCCTTGGAATGGGGGTAAACAGAATAAACAGGAGCCTCATGACCTTCTAAAGTATGAAGTTTGGCACCAGTTGCTGCATCCCAAACCTGAAAGTACTAAAACATTTTAGTCTTAGGGCATTCAAGTTAAATAATTACTAACCATTACCCAGGTCCTAGCTGCAATGAATGGCAATCTAACCTTAATGGTCTTGTCATCTCCGCAGGTTATGACACAAAGTTTCATTCCAGGGTGTGAAAAAGAAAGATCATTGACACCACCAATATGAGCCTCCAACTGGAAATGCAAGGGAAGAAAGAGTTGAAAATGAAAGGCAGAAACAAGATAAAGGGAGGAAAAATCAAAACACGAATAATATTTTTAACCTCCAAGTGCTGTTGTATGTCATCAACACCACGATAAGAATATATTTGCACAATGTGCCTTGAATATGCAACTCCTAGGTAGTCAATGAAGGTACAGTTTAGCAATGGATCGGCTTCTTTTCAAAACATTTACCATAAAAGAAAGGACTTCATAGTTAAAAGCATCCCAATATTTACAATCTTACCGAATAAAGTGCCATCAGGACTCCACATGACACGGTTAATGGATACAACAGGATTTTTAACTAAAGCTTCCTGACACAATTAGAATCAGTTCAAATTTTAAATAATTCAGTTCCACACGCATTTACAACAGAAGAGAATGATAAAATGTTATTTGCTTCATGAAGTGGAAAGGTGATATTGGTGGATACCTGTAGTGCCAATGAGCATGCACCAAGATCCCAAACCTTGAAATTTTTCTGAAACCACCTCTGCTCTGACTCTACTTCCCATAGTCCAATATCTCCAATATTTGTACCAACTGAAGCATCACAACATCCAAAACAAAAACAAACTTATAGTACCAATCCAAACAAGCATGTACTGATAAAAGAGCAACATCAAACAATCTGACCTAGAAGAATAGTCTGCTGAACAGGGTGAAAATCCATGCTTTTTGGAGGTAATCCCTGATTCAGTGTACGAACAACAGTCTTGGGCAGGTCATTTGGCAAGCATAAACCCTGACTTCGATTCTGGTCAGGGCATTTTACTGGTAACATGCCGAGAGGGTGTGTTACCTACAAGAAGTTTATAAACATTGTTGTTTATAAATAACAGAGGACTAACATTTGAAAAACTTAAGCCTCTTGCCTAATGCTGTTTACCTTATCAGAAATCCCAATGGGACCTGTTCTTTTAGAAACTTGATCAGAAGATGGCAATGGGTTATCCAAAACAGGTTTGTTAGTTGGAGTCTTAGGCAGCTGGAACACTGCAGCTAAAGTAAGGCATTTGAAATAAGTCGGGGCTAGTGATAAAATGATGATCTATATAATTTTTTATGGATGTCCATCTGTATCTTTGATGTTTAGAATTCCAATTTCCATTAAAAAATCACAACTGGAGAGTTCTGACAACCTGAATTTGTGGAAGGAATGAGTCTATTAGCTCCTTCCAAAACTGCAGGATGTTTTTCTGTAGAAGAATTAGACATCCAACCTGCAAGGGGAGCTGGAACTGGTGTTGCTGTAGGTCGGAAAAGCTGAAAATAGCAAACCATTGAATTCAAAAATATTCCAGGATAGTTGGGGAAAGATATTAAAACAATGAAAGACTATATAATGAACCAAGTTTGTTTGCTTACCCTATTTACCACCAGTGGAGAAAGACCTCCAGATGTCAGCATGCGTCCACTGCTTGTAGGTGATGGGGCCCGTGTACCATTTGGTTGATCACAAGAATGATCAAAGAAAAGAGTTCTCATATCTGGATACGGTACTGATTTTTCACAAAAGTAATGCTGCCAACTGATGCTGTCACCCAGAGTATGCAACAATGAAGTTTCTATGAACATACATGCTATGTAAAATTTTGACAGTGCCCTCTCCCCTTTCAAAAAAAAGGGATGGTTTAAAATCAACAAATCATAAAATCAAGGCAGCAGAAGTTACTATAGCACTAGTAAGGGGTCTTGAGGTTTCCTTTGTTCACATCAGGTGCAGCAAATGGGGTAGCAGACTGCTTCACTAAAAATGGTGTAGAAGGATCTCTTCAAGGCGTTTTCTACATCTGAAAAGAAGGGTTCATGCAATTGTATTTGGAGATGTTTTGTATTGTATTTGATCTCTAGGAGTGTTTTTGTATTTGTTTTTTCCTTTTTGCTTTTTCTTCGGTCTATATCTCTTAGACCTCCTTCTTGTACCTTTTGTTCTCTATAATAAAATTTCTTCTTCATTACCGCTCAAAAAAAAAAAGTTACTATAGCATAATGTCTGAAACTAGAGTGCAAAATAGTCAAAATCAACTTGTCGCATGACTTCTGTTGCATGAAAATACTGACAAGAAAAGATGCAGTCCACTTTAAGCAGCAACAAATTGATGCATGAACAGGACAGAGTAGCATCAATGACACTAACTTGGATCAACACATTATCTTCAGTTACCTCTGATTAAGGAGAATGCGTAATCTTGAGTTCTTAATATCAGGAAAATTCAGTTTGTCACGGAAAAGAGGATTCAGTTCAATCAGCTTCTTCAGCTCAGCTACCAGTATTGTTCTCGCAGATTTTGTGTCCCCATAATTTGAAAGCTGTTCATTATCCCTAAAGCATGTATATATGTTATTTGAAATAGGATAATAAAAAAAAGCCAAGCAATTTTGAACATCAATAAAATATTGAGTAATACAATAAATCCGCACCGGAAATTCTCTTGTGTCAACAGCTGTGTAAACTCCTTGAATATTTCTTCATTGAATGGCACAAAGACTTTCAAATCCTTCACGAGAATCTCAACAGCCTTTGCATAGTCATGCCTAGACATATCCAATCCAAACCAAAATTCATAACTGAAACAATAAAAAGAAATTCCTAAAGCTATGCAACCATGGCTTTAAATCTTGGCTGGAACTGATTTACTATATCGCTAAATTTGTATGCATTCAAACCATGACCAATACTAGTTTTTAAATCGTTTTGGCTCAAAACATAAAATGTTTTAGAACTCTATCGTTTGAACCTTTATCATCTTTGCATAGTCATGCCTAGACATATCCAATCCAAACTCATAACTGAAACAATAAAAAGAAATTCTTAAAGGTAAGCAACCATGGCTTTAAATCTTGGCTGGAACTGATTTACTATATCGCTAAATTTGTATGCATGACCAATACTAATTTTTAAATCGTTTTGCTCAAAACATAAAATGTTTTAGAACTCTATCGCATGAACCTTTATCATCTAAATACTTTTTATTGTTAGAAAACCATGACATGATAACATTCTTGAGGTAAAACTTACTCTCAAAAGCTAACCGTTGAGAGAAGGGTGCCTCAAGTGTTATACAGAATCATTGGCTTCTCGAATTAACGGATGTGGGACTTTTGTCACTTCACACCCGCCCTCACATGCAACCCCATGGAAACTTCAGACCCGTCCTTACGTGAACTGGGCACGTGGAACTTACTCTAATAATATGTTAGAAAATCATGACATGATCACATTCTTGACGTAGAACTCACTCTCAAAAGCTAACCGTTGAGAGAAGGGTGCCTTAAGTGTTATACGGAGTCATTAGTTTCTCAAATTAACCGATCTGGGACTTGTCACTTCACATTTACCATTCAAGACATTAATAGGATGAATATTTTTAAACTTCCATTCTTCTATAACAAGATAAAAATCTTTTTAGAAACTTCTTTTAGCACAAAATGGCAGAGAATATATGTAGTATCAATCGGTTCAAGACTGATATATCTGCTGAAACCAAAAGAAATTGGGTCGTAAACTCTTACTTATCCAATGCCTCAAGGTATTTATGCTTCCGGATTTCAAAGAAGAGCTTTGTTGAATAGCGATTGTCACCAAATTTGGTAAAACCAGAAAGATAGTGCTCAACTTCATCCCATTTCCCATTCTGCACTTCCTCCTCAAAGTATTTCATATTGAAGAAAACCCCTGATTCCTGCTCAAGCCTGAAAGAACCAAACCCAAATCAATAGAACGCAATCGAATATTGATACCAGCATCAAAACATCAAGAGGATAAATCAAGGAAATGTACTTGTGGACGGCATCTTTGTACTTCTCCTCATCTAGGAACTGCAAGATCAAGAAAACAAGCTCTCTTTCAAGAGAGGAAAGCGCTGCCATTGCCTCCTTGCGTTAAAGATGACTAAAATCTTTGTCTGGAAATGGAAAAGGATCACTTAATCATCTTCTCATGGAATGAAAAAATAGCCTAAAGACGACTGAGACATGCACAAAAGATTCTGAAGAATCGGACGAAGAAGAAAGAGGGCAGAAACAAAAGAATAGAAGAGGCAGAAAAGGACACACAGAATTGTCTCGTTAATGTCCAGGCTACGAACAGTTCCAAAATCCACAGAAATATGCAAAATTCCAATTTCATCAAGAAATTCTTTGACAAACAGTTATATAAGCCCATGGACAAAGTTAAGGTAAAGAGGCAAGCGACAACCCAAGAGGGGGTTGGTACGATGGTCAAGAAGCTCCTCTCATGAAAAGAAGAGGTCTTGAGTTCGATTTACCTCAACACCCCTATGGGCCACTCTCCGTAGTTGCTTAGTGTGTGGGATTGGAGGTTTGCACATGCTCCAAAGACTAGTCGGGTTAAAACGTCCCCTGTCCAAATACAGGAGACCCCTGGATACCTTGGTTATTAAAAAAAAATAAAGAGGCAACGAGTATTTCAGAGAGAGAGAGAGAGGCGACATACCAAACGATCAAATTTCAATTTTCCTTCCGGGATAATAGACAAACATATAGTAGATAGATAGAGATGGAGAAAGACTTGGAGAGAGATTAGCTCAGTAAGCAGAGAAAGAAAAAGTAATAGAAAGCGAAAGGTATCTTACCTGAAATAGCAGAGAGAAAAATTCGAAAAAGTTGAAAGCTATCTCCTGATACAAACAAGAGAAGGAAAGCGCTAACAAAGAGAAAGAGAACTTTTTCTTTGAAGAAACAACGGATGGAAAGACCAATCAAAATAGAAGAATTAAGCTGGCAGGGGAATCTTACCTGAAATACAGAGAAAGAAGAAGAAGAAGAGGAAGAAGGAGAGAGAGAGCGCGTTGGGAGAAGCAGAGAGGCGGCTATATAGGCAGGGGATTAGACAGAAAAGAGAAGATGATAAGCCTTCGTACGTATCACAATGAATAGAACATGGACTTATCAGATCAGGCCATAACGTACTTATTATAAAAAGAAGCGTCAACTATTTTTAGGGAAAAATGAGTAGTGGAAATGACTGTAATGGAGACCACCTGTGGCGCCACATTTTCCATGTTTCCACAACAACTGTCCGTCGACCTCTAATTTAGTTAAGGTTTTTTTTTTTTTTTATCTTTTTTATTTTATTTTAATATTTAAAGTTTAAAATTTAAATTAATTTATTATGAAATTAAATATTTCAAATAAATCTTAAATTTTATTCAAAACTTATCAAATTAAATCAATTTAAATTTAATTATACAATATACAATTAGTAAAATTATCAGAACAATCCAAAGATATTAATTAATATACATTATTATAAAAAAAAATTATATTGTTTGATTCGAAAAGTGGAATGTCGCTGCATTCAAAGCAAATATTAGAAAATGTTTAGATACTTAGATAAAAAATCAACTGAAATTCATTCTTAATTTTCTGATTTAACATATTAAAATCTTATATTTTTAAAAACTTTTTTATATTTTCGAAAGTCTAGGGTCTTTGATTATCATGAAAATAATTAAAATATTCTATATGGAAATCATTATGTTGTTGTAATTTCTAATTTTAAAATAAAATCATTAAAGAGCTATTTTTATTCATGATATTTTTAATTATTCAAATGCATAGATTGACACTATACAAAATTAAAACTAAATTTACAAGAGAAATTATTAATTTAAACAAATTTAAGTTTTTCAATAAGAGAGTGCTCAAATAGACTTCAGACTCCTAATATATTTAAAACTCTAAGTGTAAATTATATATATTTTTACCTAATAAACTCTCTCTTTTTCTCCCTTATTTTTTTTCATTTACCCTAAAGGAGGAATGTCAACTCTTAGCACTGATGTTTGTATTTGCCAAATACGGCATAACAAAGTTGAAGATGAGTAGTAATCCTCTTCCTTCTAATCCCCTATAAGGATAACAATAAATTCCCTCAATTTCCAAAAATCAAGTTAAGATTTTTCGCGTAAATCTTTATCTTCTAAGTTTGTCTGGTGGGTGTATCTATATTTTAATAATAATAATAATAATAGGTTAATGAGGTCGTGGCAGAGGTGAATGACTCGTACTATGAATGACAGCGAGATGTTTATCCGATTGTCCAAATGTGGGCCTTGCGATGTATTTGGACAGAGCTTTGCAAAGGAAATGACGTCAGCCACTCCATATTTGGTAAAAAACATTTAAAATCTAATCCTTGGCATGCAAGTTACAAACTCATCCTGACGACTGCTTTATTTACCAAAAGCTAATCTTATAGAAGTTGCATGGGACACTGATTATTGGAGGGTTTGATTTGGGCACTGGTATTTTTCGGAAAGTAGTTTTAAGAATTTTTGTTTTATTTTAATTTATCAAAAATAAATAAATATAATTATAAAAATTTATAAAATTACATTATTCAGTATCTATTTAAACGAAAGTACAAGTGTACAAACTAGGGGTGAAACTTGGGCTTGGTTTTAATCTGACCCACATGATCCGACTTGAGAAATCAGTGGGTTGAATTATGTACATGTAAATCTAGGGTCAGGTTGGGTTAGAAAAAAATCTGCATAGGATTTGAGTTGAGTTAGAGTTAGAAATTTAAAATAAAATCGAGCTGACCCAAATTGACTTCACTCAATCAAATTTTATACAGGATGAATAACACTACAACTAGTGATGAATGTAAATATACAAGATTGTTCTCAGTTGTATTGCTGATATTCTATTTTCTTTAAATTAATTGTTGGATTTAAAGATGATGTTATTTTATATGATTCATTGTAGAGTCGAAAGCACTTTTTATAGGTTGAATAAAGCTACAAAATGTAGATATAGAAGTTAAATTATTGCCAATTTTCCTCTAAATTTAGGCTAAAATTGGTCGGATTGCAGGTCTAAACCAGTTCAGATCAGACTAACAACTTGAGTTGGACTAGGTCTACAACTTGGGTTAGGTTGAGTTGAGCAATCTGAGCCAACAACTAGGGACAGATCAGGTCTAAATCAATAATTTTTTATCTAAGTTAGGTTAAATTTATTAAAACTCAATCCAACCCGCCCAAATTTCAGTCGTAGTGCAAACCATTTCCTCTCATGTGAATATCTATATATTTGACAATAGGAGCTGAAAATAAAATTTATATGAAATGACATTTTTGCATTCGGTGGAAATATGGAATCACTATCAAAAAGCTGACTTCTTGAGAAAAGGAGCTCTACTATGACATAACTTGGTAATAATATTCTCGTTGATTTAATTTTAATAATATTAATTTATTAGAGAAAGTATTTATCAAAATAAATTAGAGCTTGTCATATTATAATTATAAAAATGAACTTATTTAAATTTTTTATATATTTAATTTAAACAAGAAAGTTGACAATAGATGCAAAGCTCTATTTCAATTATTTATTTTATTTAGTTTAAATTTCATGGTTATCTATATTTAACAAGATTAATTTCTTTTAAATTCTCACATCAACTGGCAACAGTTATTTCTTCAATGTTATAGTTGCCTAATTTATTTTTCTGACAACCAAGGGGAGCCATGAGGCAAGACCTCCACCTAAACCCTTCAGGAGAGCGCCCTACACCCACACAGGACACTCTCAGTTTACGCCGTTAAGAATCAAACTAGTGATCTCTCACTTTTTAAGGTGAAAAGTATCTAGTTGAGCTACCCAATAGTGGATAGAATTTAAATTGAATCTCAAATCTTATTAACTCAATTATGTAACATAGATTACCTCTCTTTCAAGAGTGTACTTAAAAGCTTGTGTCCCAAGCAAACATGTCAGCAAAAGATGGTGAAACTGAACTAATGTACTTAATCTTTAAGTGATCCGCAGTTTCTCATACTTAAATTCAAAATATATATATATATATATATATATATAAAAGTTTAAAAACATTTAATAAAATTTAAATTAGTTAAAATTTTCATTTAAAATATTGATTGAAAAATTAAACAAGCACGGTTAGTGATTGTTCATTTTTGCAACTTCAATATTATAAGCTTAAGTCTTATAGACATTAAATAGATAGTTGGCTTGAAGAAAAATGATGTTAAATTCAAATATAAATGCCAACTCTAGATTAATAAAACAATTCATTTCATTGATAAAAGTATAAAAATCAAATAAATGAATTTTATTAAAATTGTAATTTTATTATAATTGACTAAAATATTGGTTGAGTCAATGATGTTTCACTTCAATATTGGCTCATAAGTTTTTTTTCCTTTTTTTAAGAAATTTAGTTTAATTTAGAGGGGCAAATCAAACTTAGTAATTCAACTTACAATACAAGTATTGAATGACAATAGGTCATGTATAGTTCAATTTTTTTTGAAAAATATAATTAAAAATTAAAATAACGTATATATCAAAAAGTATACGAGTATAATATATCCTTCTTAATTCAAAGGTCAAAAACTTCCTTTACTTCAATTTATCTATAACCTTGATTTATTACTCCCAAGTCAATGACCAATATTAATTATTACATATATTCAAATAAATTTTAAGTCATTTAAACTTAACAGTGGATTTTGAAAGGGTATTTGATTAGATTATACATATACAGAGATTATTAATTTGATAAATTATATATTTTTGGATTTAATTAATTAGTATATAATTAGACTTGTAAATAAATATATTTTATTGATTTTTTTAATTATAAATATGATACTCTAAATATTTCATTTCTCAATAATTTTTTCAAAAAATCAATCTCTAAATATTTCATTTCTCAATAATTTTTTTCAAAAAATCAATCATTGATGTTAAAAAGTTAACTCCTACATTCATGTTTATTTTTATTTTAAAGCCTATTATGATCAATACTGTCTTCCAAGTCACCCTTTTCATTGTCACATGCTTTAATTGAACACCTATTTAATATCCGCTAGTGAGTTAATACGTGAAAATTTATCTCAAAATATTTGATAATCAATATTAGTTGTTAACTCAAGGGGCCAATAAACAAATTAAAGATAAAAGAGAGATTGATGCCGAATTACTCACGGTAAAGCAATCCAGTCAAAATCGGAGATCTCAAGTCTTCATCGAGATTGGAGAAAGAACAAGCCTGCAGGTTCGGCAAGAAGAAGGATGAGAAAAAAAAAGAGAGAAAAAATCGATTATATTCACATGAGTTGTATCTCACAATTACATAGGGACAATATATATAAAAAACAGGGAACTAATTAAGAACAAAAAATCCTAATTGCATTAGGAAAGTTAATGAAATGAGAAACTAACTAAGGGAGGAATCCTAATTTAATAAGAAAATGAATCCCAATGACAATAGGAAACAAAATTAAATTTAGAAATTAAATAATTTTACTAACAAGTAAAAATATTAATTATTAAAGTTCACTCGGACCCGCTCGATCCATGTCCTACATCGGAGATTGTATTAGGATGAGTCTTAACGGTATGGATAAAGATCAAATTATGATGTTTGGCTCTTTGAATTGAAGTAACATTAAAAAAAAAAAAAAAGAATTTTTTTTATTTATTATTGGAGCACAATATCATTGAATCATCAATATTTTATTAAATAAATAAATATTTTTAATAAAAAATGTTTTGAACTGTCAGAGTTCAATATCTTAATTCATTATTTATGTAGTTTTTTTCATATTGGCACTGATTTACATCTCTAATATGTTCCAATCATCATCCTATAACTTTTTAAAATTGTTTTTTTATTAATATCATCTGGACAGTTTCTGTGGTGTTGACAACTGATGTACATATTTTTTTCTAAAAGAAATTCAGTTGTCTCCGAATGAGGCCCCAAAGTTTTAATAATCCTAATATAAAAAAAAAAAATGTAAAAGAAAGACAAACTTATCGTGACTCCCAAAGAAGAAAGTCCCCTTCATACCATTAATGATGGGGAATCATACGTTGATTATAACTAAGAAATGCACGGATTGTTTTATACATTATATTTTTGGATTAATGTGTAGAAAATTGAGACACAGTCTTACTAAAATCTCTATGGATGAGTTTATTATCTTTAAAGCACGCTAAGATTAGGCCATAGAAGATCGAACCCGTAAACTTCCACTTTCTGAGGTGGAAGGCAACCAATTGAGCTACACCTATGACTTAAGGTGTTCTGACTAATTACTGAGAGTATGTGAAACCTCCCAATTCAGAATGGGAAATGACTCGTTTATACTTTATATGTAATTCACATGTTTTGCATTCAAATTTTATATTTATATAGTCTAATTGAAAAGGAGTATCATGTGAAATGAGTTTTAAAGTATTGTCATATAATTGTTATCAAGTTCCAAATTATCTTAGATTGTCACCTTTTAGTATTTGATAGTTTTTAAATTCAAACTCTATGTAAATCTCTCTCTTTATTCACACTAGTGTTGAGATGCCTAATATTTCAGAGGGTGGGCCTCACCTTACGAAAAAAGATATATGATTATTATGAAGATTATTTAACTTTTAGAATTGGACACATCAATTTAATTATGAAGACACATCAATTGAATATTAGAAAAGTTCAGATCTAAGTCAAAAAGAGAAAAAATTAATTTCAACGGATTAAATTCACCATAAATTGGGCTCAACATAAGGGCATTTTTGTAGTTTTCCCATATTTATATATTTATATATTCTATAATGCAGGTCCCTTATCATGAAATTTTGTGCACATGACTTGGTGGTCCCCACATGGGCGTACACAAATGGATGGGTTTGCTTGGTCTTGGTTTGTATGTAGTGCCTGTAAAATTTTATTTTGACCAAGTGAATTTATGTTTTTTAAAGCTCTCAATATTGGAAGCTTATCAATTTAAATAAATGGACTTTAAAAGTTGAATTAGTGTTAAACGGGTATCAGAGAAATTTACATGGAATAGATGGATGATGCGAAGGGAGAATGGGTCCATTAGGTTCACTATGGGCCCATAACCGAAGTTTGTATGAGGATTTCATGAGAGCTGGATAAAGTGTATATCAAGCTTACTAGAACAGGTAGGATATTAGATGCTAGATGGCTCATTGAGCCCAACCACATTTTATCAATGTTTTGTGACTAGGCTTCATATAATCCACCAAATCGAAGGAGCATAGATTAGATGAAATAAAAAAAAGAGTTGCAAAACAATAAAAAAAGCAAAGGGGGCTACGTATGCATGGATGTATTGAGCTACCTAGTAAGGTGCGTCTCTTTTCTTTGAACTAACAAGTATGCTTGTTTTGGTAGAAACATATGGATGCTAGTGCTGGGTTATTTGTGCTCAATCTCAACCATGGATTGGATCTAGTACACTTGAAGGGTCAGATGTAAGCCATTACGGCAAAGGCTGGTGTCATGTGTCATTGGATGCAAGATGTCGTGAGACCAAGTCACTAACCATTGATGAGAACAAAAAAGGATTCAACACTCAAATGATAAGTGCGGTCCCAATCTGCACATATTGCCCTAAGAATAGTCAGGTGAGATGCGTAGATATCTTAATTTTAAAATAAAGTGTGGAGACAACTATGTTTGAATGGGCGTGGATGGATAGAATGAGTTCATCTAGAAGTGGTGAATATGGCTAAGATAGGTTATCTAAGGGTAAATCTAGGCCCTTCAGAGTGGATTTTCGCGCTAGGGGCTGGATCAGATGGCTTGGGTTGAATTTGAGCTTACTTCATGTTTTATTGGGTTTCTAGGGTTGAAGAGGCTTTGATTTGTAAGGTTTGATCCATGGGACCAAACTATGAAAGTATGAGTTTAGCTTAGGTTGAGCTCTGGACCATTCAGGTCTGGTGATTGGCAATTGAGTTTGATAACAAAGTGCTTGGGATATCTATAATTGAGTTCATTGCTGTCTAAGCCCATCTAGAAAGGTTCTTCAGGGTATGGGTCAAATTGAGATGATCTAATAGAACCCACTTTCGGCACGGCACTTGAAGTGGAGCCCTCTTTCCCTCCATCAGTCCGATCAGGTCTCGATCCAATAGTGTCTCGATCAGGTCATTGTTGGATTTGTTGGATCCGATGCCCGCATTAAAGCATTTGTTCATATGCAACAATGGAAAAAAGTTTCAAACTGTTTTGTCAAAATTTAGCTTCGAGAACAAATTTCTAGAAATATTTGTAGAAATAAACGAGAATTCTCAATTTTAAAGAAAAATTGAGACTTTGTGCAAACAAATGTGCTCTTACAGAAAGATGGTGATTTCTCCAACCATTTGTAAGAGAACACTGAAATGGTGAAATCTTGTCTAGATGTCACCTTTTTTCCACCAAAATAAGTTGCCGAACAATTTAGATAACAATTCCAAACTATATTATCCAAACTAGATTACAAGTGAATCTCAATCTAGATTATCCAAACTATAACCTTCCATAACAATTTATCTTATAATATAGTTTCAACCATTTTTATCAAATATAGGAATAGTTGGCAAATTGAAATCTGATCAAAATGCACCCAAGCTTTAAATAAATTGCTGCCCACTTGATTACATATGCCATCTTTGCTTTCTGAAACGTCCAAGGGGGAAGTGTTATCATTGAAAGAAAAGGGGACGTGTTAATATAACAATGTTCTTACTTATCTGTTTCTCAATCATGCAAGATAGGAGCTTTCGCAACACCCATGAATTAACAGACCTTTGACCAGGATGAAAATTACTGACAGAACGTAAAGAAACATGAAAGATTTTGTCTACCCTACCATATGTCCATATCGGTATCGTTACCTACAAAAAGTATCTTAAACCTCTACAATTAATCTTCACTGGAAATATATGTTCAAAAGCGCCAACTGCAAGGACAATGAAAGAATGAAATGAATGGAGGATCAAAAGGAACAAAAAGTTGAAAATTGTTAGTCATGAAACATACCAGAATTCTTCTGTTAAAAGTTACAGAGGGCTAAAGCTGAAAACGTGGTTCAAGGACTAATTCTTGCAGATTTTCTATCACCTTTAAGGTTGATCTGAACATGAGGCTCCTGCAGCAGGTGCTGTAGACATGCTGCTAGCAGACCCATTCTCAGCAGGTGGGTGCACACCCCATTTTCCTTCCGACTCCAGTGGCTCGAAAACATGGACTCCACCATCAGTCAGCCCCATGGCAAACTGATTTGGCTCTGTAGGATGGGCAGCAATCACAAGAGGGTACACTGTTGAGCTGCAGAATAAAGGACAACAATCAGCTCAAGTGAATTTAGAAAACTTCAGCTTGTAGATTTAGTCTTTCTTAGTTATGATTGCTTTGTTCTTAACACACAAGGATCAAAGCATTTGTAAATAATAAAAATGCAGTATTAATAAATGGTTATCTGAGAAGAGGCATAGACTAATGAGTTCGACTCAAAGTTACTTGAAACATGCTAAGAAACCATCAGAGTTTCGCCTTCCATCCTCTAGGGCAATGAGAAATACCTTATGTTAGCTGGAAGATAAGCAGCTGGATTAATCCGACATCGTAACCTAAGGTTTGTAGCATTAAATACGCAAACAGTTGCATCCAGAAAGCCAGCATACACTAGCTGGCTGTCGCATGAGAATGTAGCATGGGATATCGGGGCTGAAGATTCACGTGGGACCCACTACACATTGACAAATTTTTTTCAGAATTTAAAGAACTATAGTTCTTTACATGGCTATACGAAGTGCATCTGATTCTGATAAGGTAATACCTGCTTCACACACTCGAGTTTGGTTGTTTCATATAATGCAAGCTGAGTCTCATGAACAACAAGGAAGTGTATCTGATCCTGGTGAAACTGTACACGTGTCTCTGAAGGAACTGTTAGTGTCCGCCCAGCTGGAACCTGCAAAATTGTGTTCTTCTGCTTCTCCCATCCATCAGAGCCCCACACACAAAGCTGCAGCAAGAGACATGACCAATTACAATGAGAATCTTCTAGCAGAGACAAGGGCATAAGGAAATCAGAAGATGCAGCAATAGATGAGAGAAGAAAATTGGAGCCCCAAAATAATGGACTAAATACGAACCTGAGCATCAGCTCCTGATGATACCAGGACATTTAATGCTTGTGAAAATGCAAGGCCAGTAATTCTTTTTGAGTGACCTTTAAGCTTGCATTTAACCTGCACAAAGAGATTAACAATAACCTACCTCTTGCTGCTGCATCTTACTCATCAAGTTATGTGGTTCATCAATTTTACCATACCTCATCTACACGGACATTGTATATCTGTATGGTGGAGTCATCCATCCCTATAGCAATAACGTTATTGTCTTGAGGATGAAAAGCAAGAAATGTTGCTGCAGGTGGTGGAGGCATGAACGTCGTCATTGTCTGCCCTTGTCAAATATGAACCACACAGTCAACATTCAGTTTAAATGGTAAACCATAATACTTTGTTCAGCTTGGGAAACTGAAAATATCCAGGAAAAAACCCCCCCTCTTCCCCAGGAAAAAAAATCCATTTTTAATACAACATATATTACCTTAAATGTCATCATATTGAAGAGAGAGATCTTTCCTCCTGATGCAGACATAACATAGGAATCATTCTTGGACAAAGCAAAGCAGGGTACAGCTTCCTCAGGGTTTGTGTTGCTTATGTCATTGGTCATCAATATGCCACTTGGTGGTTGCCATAATTGAGGGGCAACACTGGCAGTCGCCTACAATATGAGGTATCTTGTAAATGAGTAATGCATATTCCAACTAAATAAGAACTCGGCTGAGGGAAGAAATATAAGATGCATTTACTGTTTTACCTTTCCGGTTGGATTGTGCTCATTTCGCTGCCATTTCCAAAGAAAATGAATTGCATTGGATGCTAAAGCCAAAATGGCAACACCTGAGTTCGTATACATCAACCTTGATATCTGCAATATTTTTCTTTTCATGAGAGATAATAATAAATATTATAAATAGTGAAAAGGAAGGTCAAAACTGAGAACAAGCCCAATGAGGTTTTGCATAAAATTCAAATCACTAGTACATAAACAAGCACAAGCAAATTACAGAGAATAAACATCAACCAAATATCAAGAGAAATCAAGAGATTCTTCCCCAATAATCCCTAAAGTAAAACACCAAGAATCCCACAAAATTTCTCTCTGATGCCAATGGACGATGCTGGATTTCACTCTCTCCAAAATAAATACCCCTAGAAACAGCCTTGTCTTACCAAAAAAAAAGTCTGTCACGGTCATTCCACACAGTCCATGCAATGGCCAAGGGTACACATTTCCAAGAGACTTGGAACGTTTAGGGAAAAGCCCTGACCCCCATCCATCCAAGAGAGCACAGAAGAGGCTAGGAGAATCAGAAAGTAGGAAAAGAAATTAAAGAAAACTGACAATGGGAACAACAAAAGGGTAATGGAAGAATAAATGATCAACTAATTCTTCAGGATTCCAGCAAAAGACACAAGCACTAGGCAAAGCAAAAATTCTCAGCGTCAGATTATCAAGGATAAGAATTTTATCATGATGGGAAATCCAATAAAAACTTTTCAATTTAGAAGGAATAATGGATTTCCAAATAGCTTTGAAAGGGTACAACAAGAAAGTAGATAGTCTTACTCAAAAAGAACCCAGAAGGTTCCTTACACCAAATCCTTCTATCACCCTCCTCCATTTTGGGGGTAAGATCAGCAATCAAACTCAAAAGTTCCTTGAACTCCAAAACCTCATCGTCCATCAAATTCCTTTCAAAAGTTAAGGACCAAACTACTAGCCAAAACTTCCACGCAATCCTTGATGGACCTTTTGTTTTGGTTCGAGAAGGAATATAACCCATCAAAAATGATATATTCAACAAGTGCTCTCCTCCCCATACATTTTCCAGAAAATATATACTTGTTTGATGCCCATAATCTATTTCCATTTTTCCTTGATTTGTCCCGCACTATGTTCCCCTGTGATCCAATTCCCCCCCTGCATCCCAACTTATTTAGGAGCCCAACTCCCCTCAGCTTCTCCATATTTTAGTTTATAACCTCTCTCCATAAAGCCTCTCTTTTTTCTCCGAAGCACCTCCAAATCTTGACCAAGAAGGACCAATTGCTCTCCATAAAAGTTTCCAATCCCCAAACCTCCATTTTCCATGGGAGGTATAATGTGTTCCAATTCACCATATGCATTTTCCTTTCCCCCTATCCCCTTGCCACAAGAATTCCCCTTGGATCTTTTCGAGTAAAGCGAAAGCTAATAACCAACAATTTTCCTTAAATACTGCCAAAATGGACTTTCGAAAATCTAAAATTAGGAATTGATTCAATCACATTACACCAGGTGTTCATATGACCCCAAGTTAATAAGTAGGTGGAAGATATTTTTTGAAGGGAATCAGCATGTGATTTCAGATAACACAAGCAAAAACAGAAGATTAGTAACACTAAAAATAGTTGGAAGATATGGTATCCTAAAAACAATTCAACTCTATAAAAACCTATGGATTCAACCATTCTACAAACATATGCTCTAGATTTTATTATTTTCATCATCATAATCATGATCATCCATTAACCAATCTATTGGGGATTGGTTCATCGACCTCTATGCTTCCACTATACCCTATCAAAGGTTCTGTTAAATTGCCTGAACTCTTTCCTGTTTCACATTCCTTCAATTTCTCATACTACATTACAGTTTATTGTTTAAGGTATAATCGAAACTAGATAAAGCCCATATTGATCATGCCTACGAGATCACAAATAAATTACTTCAGAAACAGAGAAGTAGATGAGAGGAAGAAATAGTAAAACTAGCTTTAGAGCAAAGGTAAAATAGAGAGGAAAAAACAATTACATTTGGCAATTAATTGATACCACACTGTGATAAACTTGGATACTCAGTTGTAATTGTCTAACTAAACAATCAATAAGAATTGAATTGGGCTATGAAAAAACAAGTAGACATAGTAAGAAAGATTTGTACGTGAAATTTGATGAGTGAAATAGATTAAAAGTTAGAATTGCAAATGTGTCATTTGAGAGACCTTGAAAGTAGCCTCAATAGATGAGAAAATAATGGAAAGTCACTTAAGATGGTTTTCTCATGCATAGAAGACCAGAAATAGCCCTTATCTTGGAAGATTTTTAGGTTACCAGTGAAAGGACCAAGGAGCAGAGAGAAGCCATATAAACCTAGACCGAAAGACTAAAGAAGGATATGATATATGAAAAATGATCACCTAAACATGGGCCTACCATGTAAACTCCCTGAGGATCTCTAAGTGGGGCCCACTTTGGAAAAAAGCTATCCTTGAATATGTGGGCTATGAAAAGTTATTTTGATTGGATCTATGAAGCCATGTTCTTTACCTCCTTAAATTTTTACCACTTGAAATTACTATTTTAATGCCCAAACATTTTGTCTTCAAAAACATGGCTTCAATTAATCCAACTAAGGTGATTCTAGTGAATCTCATATTCAAGCATCAACCTTTCCGACATGCCCATCACCATGGATAGAAGTGGGCTCCACATGGTGGTGCATAGGATAATAAGATATGCCCATGTGTAGGAGAACATAATGACATAGTGATATATTGTTGGTGACAGAGGATATGGATTTCAATAAGGTAGAATGGAAGAATATATATCTCAAAAAGCCAGCCCCACTAACTAGTTTTCACCGAAGGCCCAATGGTAGCACTGGGGTTCATATGGATGGTTGGGTTTGAAAAGCCTTGGCTTGTATATGATGCCTATAATATTTCGTCTTAAGTAGATAAAAGAAGCCATGTTTCATAAGGCTCTCAAAATTTCACATTTATCCAATGGTGGAAATTCATGGAATTAGATCAACGGCCTTTAAAAGTCAAATTGGTGTCAAATTCAGTCGGTGGGTGAAAGAGGGGGATAGATCCACTGGGTCCACACTATGGGTCCCACAAACCAAAGTTTGCACCAAACTTGATATAAACTAGTTTGCAGGTGAACTATATATATATATACCCCATGAAAAATCTTCTTGGTATGAAAATTACAAAAATTGGGTTTTTTGGTATGAAAGTCTTTTTCCCTTTTTGAAAATTCCATTCGTATACCTGTCTCTTCCTAAACAAGAGTGTTGGATTTTAGGTTAACACTTTTTCTTCTTCCTTTGCCTTCTTCCTTCCTCTCCCTTCTTTCACAATCTTTAGAGGCAAGTGCACAATCCCATCTCTATATGGCATTCATGTCAACATCTCTGTGCAATGATGGATAATCTTCTCCACCTTACTAGCACCCATCTCTATCCAATGGTGGTTGATCTCTAACCTTTGACATCTTCATTGAAATCAGAAAAACCCAAACCATCCCCTCTATCTCTAATCAATGATGAAAAAAAATCTAATGTTTTTGCTAGGATGAATTTCAGATCCGGGATTTTAGGCCAAATCAAATATTTCAATGACAGAAACCCTAAGAAAACCAACTCTTAATCCTCTCGATCACTCTCAAAAAAAAAAAGATGACACTAATTTTAACAAGATAATTTTGATCAAAAATCAAAATTCACCGAAGAAGTTAGGTGTTCAATCGGAAGCAAAACAAACGTGGAATTGAATTCCTTATACAATGATTTACGCAATTAATTAAAATCCACTATTAAATGCAATTTAATTAATGATATGCATGCATGGAACTTAAATTCGAGATTGATTCGATTCGACAATCACAATCATTGAACCTTCTGAGAACCAATTTGGTTGCGGAATTGTAATTTAATTAAGAATGAGAACCCAAATACTTAAATTAATTTCAATTCTAAAACACAAACCCAAATTAAATTCAAAAAACCAAAATAGGACTCACCTCATTGGGGAGACTCAAACAAAGCCCAAAACTTCAAATAACTAACCTCAATTGGACTGCCTAAAATGCTTAGCCTCTGTCTGAATGCTTAGCCTCTGTCTGAATGTATAGGCTTTAATTTATAAAAATAAAATAAAATTAAAATAAAAAAATCCCAAACTTGGATTACCAAGTCAGAGTCTGACTCACACGGGACAACTCCATCTCCTCTCTTTTGGTCTATGTTTTTCCTTTCTAGTCTTTGTTTTTTTTTTCCCTTTTTCGAGTGCTCTCTGCACTTTCTTCCTTCTTTTCTTCTCTTTTCTTTCTCTTTTTGTTTTCTTCCCTCTTTCTTCTCCTTCTCTCTCCTCTTTCCTTATTTTTCCTCATTCAACCATTCTTCTTGTCTCTCCCAACGTGGCTTTGGTAAACAAGATCTGGACTCGTTTCTGTCTATGAGCTTTCTTTCCCTTCGTCCAAACACGTCCCCGAAACTGAAAAATTGGATTGACACTGAATCTACAGTCGTTTGTCCCTTCTCAATTCTCGCTTGGTCTTTGCTCTCGCTGGCAGCATTGATTCTTTGGCTTTCTTGTTGTTTTTTCTTTTCGATAATCCTGGATTTTAAGAACCAACTGCCGTTTGAAACCGGTTTCCAAAACTCGACAACACTATTTGGGCTTGTTTCCAAACTCAGCATCACGTCCCAACTCAATTGCCAAATTGGCCCTTTCTATTGTTGTTTCTCACACAACTTCAGGTCCGTCTGAGTTGACTGGATCTCGTGGTATATTGGCACTCCAAATGGGACCCACATGGGACTAATGTGGATGTTGACATGGCACTGAAGGTGGGGCCCTCTCTTCCCTCCATCGATCTGTGCGTAACTTCAGAGAGCCAATTCATCAATCCAGTCTAATTGGGTCCGCTCGTCTTCAATCGGGTCAGTGTCGAGTTTGTCGGGTTCGATGCCTGTATCAATCATCCACCCATCTAAGGCAGAGACAAGATCCATTCTCAAAATCCCAATCTTAAACTCTGTTTAGATATGCCTTTTCTCCACGTATACCCAAATTCAAAGCCCCAAAGATCTTTCCATTATTGCACTACCATAGCTATTAATTGGAATGGTGAAACTCATCTAGAAAACTACATGTCTAGTTTCAATTTCCTTTTCATCTTCATGCTTCATTCCAAGTCCCTACTTACTTTGTTGTGAAGATTTTGTAGAAGAAAGAGGTGGATTTAAATAAGGAGATGAAATGTTTAAAAAATAGAAACAAAATTTCAAGAAATTGTAGGATGCTAGGAAAAGGGATTCTGGCCTTTCACAAGTATTCTACATGATTTTGCTTTACAATATAAATCTGAATTGAGTAAAGATCGGGTGTAAAAAGGTATTGAATTGCATGTACAAGTTGGGGATGATGTTTTAATTTTGGAGGAGAAGGGTTTTCATCATTGGAATATGGTGAGGTGTTGTACAGAAGAAAGAAACAAAGAAGAAGAAAATGGAGAACGAGAAAAAAGAATGCCACGAAGAAGAAAAAATAGAGGACGAGAAAAAAAAATGCCCATGAGGAATCCCAATTTTCTTTCTTTTTGTAGATAGCCAATTTTCATGGGGCATAAAATCCATATATATATGCATCAAAGATCAAAGTCATATATAACTATTTCATTGGAGTTCTTTTAAAAATACCAAGATGAATAATTAATTAATATAAAAAAATATTACAAATACAAAAGGGTCTAAGAGGCTTAAACCCAATAGAGAACATAAAAATACAATCATGTACTCATGAAATCCACAACAAGGTACAATCAAATCTAAACCCTCCCCTGAAGATTACAACTAGAAAATGCCCCCAAGCATCGAGTCCATCCCCATCTTTTTGAAGAAGTCTACAACCCCATTGGTTGATCGTCTAATCTGCGTGAAGGAGACCTCATAGCCCAAATATAACTCCTTAATCTTCCTGACTATTGTGATTAGTTTACAAGGAGGTTTTTTCTTCGCCTTCACCCATTTGAACGCATTTGTTGAATCCCCTTCTATGATTAATTTGCCCTACCCACTGGAGGTCCATAGGGTCAAACCTCTCTTAATAACTAAAAGTTCGGCCTTATAGAATCTCTCACACCCATCAATTCTGAGAAGGTTAGGGATGAAGTTCCGTACAAGTTACGTAAAACCCCTCCGATCTCAGCCGGCCCTGATTTTCCTTTTGCTACCCCATCTACTTGAATTTAGAGGTACCAAGAAAGGGTGGGGGTCCAAATCTCACAAGTTTGGACTTTTCTAGGCTTGCACCTCCTGCAAACCTCCCATGAAGTAAAACAGTCCAACATTTTGTATCCCTTAACATCCTCACAAGCCAAAAACCAAGCACACAATCTCTGTTTTGCCTCCGGTAAAATCTCACTTTCCTACGAGGCTTTATTTTCAAAACCTAGATTTTCTCTCCTTCTACATAGACCAAAGAATTCCCCGTGGAATAGTGTTCCAAGCTTTCCTCGTTTTCGATCCTAGACCTGATGCCACCCAGCTTCCCACTATTCCTCCGCATGATTTATCTAGTACCCATGATACCCCTATCATATCCGCAAAACTATTCCATAGACTCCTCCTAGTCTCTGCACAACACACTGAAGTTCGTCTCCTGAATTCAAAACACCCCTTCTAAGTAGCTCCATCTTGGATAGGATTTTCCTTTTAGGGAACACTAGAAGGGGTGGGGGTGGTGGTGGGGTGGCAAACCTGCTCAAGTGGAGAAAGAGAGGTCACGCTCAGTATTAGGGTCAAATAGGACTAAAATAACCACTACCTTCACTAAGAACTCCCCTGATGGAACTCCATTCCAAATTCTCTCGTCTTCCTCCTCTATAGAGATAGGAAACTTCCCTAACATCGTTATAACTCCTCAAGACCTCCTTGCTCCCAAACTCTTAGGAGCCTTCTGAATTGGGCATTCCAAATAGTGGTACCCCTATCTATACCATAATAATCCTGCGCCTTTGCTTGTCTATTGTGGCAATCCTAAAATGTCTAGGGTACACATCCTTTAGAGGTCTCTCCCTTATCCAAAGGTCCGTTCAGCACAGTGTAGTATCCCCTCCTCCCACTAATATCCTAAGTTTCTCCCTAAAGATGCTCCCTACTTTACATTTTTCCCCAGCCAATTCTCCACCAAGCCTTTATCACAAGGGATCCATATTTTTCAACATTTTCCCCCAGATCCCAACCACTTGAATCCTCTATCTCATGCCTTGCTATTAAAATTCTACGCTACAATGCTTCATCTTCTGTACCAAATCTCCCAACTCCATTTACATAATAGAGCTTGGTTCCTAGCCTCAAGGGGAACTACTCCTAATCCACCATGGGATTTAGGTTTGGTCACTTCTGACCAAGCAACTAGGTGAACTTTCTTCATGTTGTCCTTGTGCCCCCAAAGAAAGTTTCTGAGAAGTTGTTCCACCTTTCTGATATCTCCTTTTGACATCTAAAAAATGGGCATGTAATAGATGGGAAGGTCCCCTAAGACAGACTTAATGAGAGTCACCCTACTACCCCACCCCACTAGGCTTCTCTCCACCTTCTCCACTACCGAGGCCCAAAATCTCTTGGACCTTAGGTTTCCCCCTATTGGTAACCCTAAGTTGTGAACGGTAGTTTACTTGTGTTGCACCCCATCTCATCTGCTAGGCTCTTAACTGAGGAATCCTCCATGTCGATTCCAATTAGGGTACTCTTACCTAAATTTATCCTGAGTCCAGAAACAAGTTCAAAGCACCATAAGACCACCTTATAACCCATGACCTCTTCCCTATTTGGTTCACAAAAGAACAAAGTGTCATCCGCGAATTGTTGGTTGGTGACCACAGGTCTAGTCTCTCCTACTGAGAAACCCCTGACTATGCCCAAGAACCTAGCCTTCCCCACAAGTTTGTTCAAGTCCTCACCTACTAATGTGAGGACGAATAGGGAAAGAGGGTCCCCTTACCTAAGACTTCTTTGGGCTTCGATAGGTTGCATGGGAGAGTCGTAACCAATACATAGTAAGAAGATCACTCTACGGAGGCTCTCATCTACTTCCTCCACCTAGGGCCAAAACCCATTCTGCCAAACAGTATCTAACGAAGTTCTAGTCCACATAATTGTATGCCTTCTCCATATCGACGTTAAAAAAGTATTATACATATTACTCCAACCAAATCTCAAATCTCATTGGAGTTCAAATCTCAAAGTTCCAACTACCAAAAGTACTATATAATATATGTGTGTGTGTGTGTGTGTGTGTGTGTGTGTGTACTCCAACCAATGTTGTAAAAGGCCAATAATAAAATAAGAAGTACCCTAAAAATAGAAAGGTCATAGGCTCCCAACAATTAAAGCTACAAAAAGGGAAGTGGTCCGTGCACCATCACTTATACACTAGGTGCACCAAAATTAAGTGGAATACCCAATTTGCCCAAACTTTCTTCAATCCCGCCTTTTCTTTTGTTTCGGTAAAATGGGTATTCCACTTAATTTTGGTCCACCTAAGGTAAACCGATGGTGCACACATCACTTCCCCACAAAAACTATCAAAACCAAAAGTTCCACACTTCAAATTGTGAAGTTTAAAAAGAGAAACAACAAAAGTTGTATATAGTCCATTAAATGAGAACTGTACATATAAGGCACACAGTAATATATCTTGAACAACTCCACCCCCAACCCCCAGGGTCCACAACTTTAGTTTGAATCTATTAAACAAGATGATGATCAAATGACATCATCTTGTGTAGTGAAAGTAGATCAACAATGAGAGTAAAACAAAGTGGACAATAGGACCAATGTGCCACAGTTGATTCATCTGTGAAGATGTAAAAGGGGGCTGAAAATGGCATTCTAGCACAAAAGATCGATAGATATGAATGATCTCCACAGATAGAACCATGGTTGAAGCAAAGACAGAGATTCGAGGCAGAAATCCAAGTGAAGCAGACAGATTTGGGGCAAAAATTTAGATGAAGTATACTGATGTAGACAGATTTAAACAAAAGAGATGATCTTGTAACCTAAGGGCAAAGCTTTTGACAATATATATGAACTATTGCCACAAC
The DNA here is from genome assembly GCA_013350335.1 of Chimonanthus salicifolius. Taxonomy (NCBI): domain Eukaryota; kingdom Viridiplantae; phylum Streptophyta; class Magnoliopsida; order Laurales; family Calycanthaceae; genus Chimonanthus; species Chimonanthus salicifolius. The sequence goes on along the minus strand of CM023538.1, from coordinate 12,706,060 downwards.
AATCATATACAAAACAAACAGACGGCAGAAAATGATCCATGAATAGACAAATGGGGGGACAATAATCCAGATAAAATAGAAGTCACCCAACAGCACTAGTGGTGACATATAATAGCACTGATGATAGGTTTCAACAGTGAAGGGTAAAGATTTAGATGGTTGAATCATACCATAGATGGGGCCAAACATACAGACCTATGCTAACCATTATTTTCATTTTTATTATAGCAAAGAAGCACACAGATAGTGGGCTAGTTGGGCAAAAGAGAGTTCAAGTATGTTATGTGGTAGGACTTAGCGAACAATGGCTAGGAAGAAAGGTAGGGGACAATATAGAAAGGGTAGGAGAGTAAGTAAAAATTGCTGCAAAATCTAGGTGGTGTGGATTGGCTTTTCTAGGATGTTTCATGTAGGTTGATATGAGAATGGATGGATGAGGACTGTTAGATTGAGAATTGGAAATGTGAGAAGTGGTGTTGGAGAAGAACACTGGAGCCAATGTGCAGCAACAAACAGAGGTGGGGTTGGTGACAAATGGAAAGCTAAACAAACAGATTAAGCTGGGTTGATGGCAGAACCAAGTTGAGGAATGTCAGGAGGATTGAAGGCAGAAATACTAGTGAAATTATTCTTCTCCTATTCTCCTTATTACTTTCAACATGGTACAGAGCCTAACCTAGATCCTGCGTTCGATTTCGTATACGAGAGAGAAACCCACCTTCGAGATTTTTTTCTCCTTCTGCTGGTGACACCGCCACCACCAGAAGGAGGACCACTTGCTTCTCCCTTCTTCTCTTTCAGTTTTGAAGGCTTTCTAGCAGTTTTCACGACTCTCCTATTACTTGCACTGTTGTTGCCCAGTTTCTGCTACAGACACTCGTCGGTCGTTGTTTCTTCTCGGGCATGGCTTTCGCCGGAGGGAACCCTACTTCTCCCTGCCGTTTTTGGCAGGACAACCCATATATAGTCTTTGATCTGCAAGTAGAAACACATGGCCTGCGTTTCTGAGCCTCCTTCACACCAGCGGCAGTTGTGTTCCAAAACCCATTTTTTGGGTTCTGGTGCTTAAATCCACTGGTTCCTGCACACCAGCGACAGTTAGGAGTTTTCGGGAGCATTGTAGAAGGTGATTCTCAGGTAGTTGTCGGGTGGGCTTTGGGTTCTCAATGTCCGTGGATTTTATTGGACAAAATTGAAAAGATCCGGCACATTATCGCTTCCTTTCAGTTCAAGGTTGTTTGGGTTCCTCAATTGGCTAATTCTGCAGTAGACGAAATGGCTCGTCAGAGGGTTGTCTCTAGTTACAGAAGTTGTTAATAAATTCTTGTAATTTTGGGGGGTTTGTATTTTTGTTTTGGTAGGCTTCTTTTAGCCTAAGTTTTGATTCTTCATGTATTGTCCTTTTTCTTTTAATGAAGTTATCTTTCAAAAAAAAGAGTTCTGCCAACAGTAAAGAGAAATCTAGATGCCAGAGCAATTATGAAACTCATAATGTGCTCAAAAGATAATAGAAATGAATACCAACACAAGAGTATCTTTTCCATGCAAATGCTACACCAAATTGCAATAAAACATATTTGCATTACCTTACTGGTTCTCATGTTATCAGGGAGCCTCAAAGATCGACAGAGTGCTGGTTCATTCATTTCTGTGAGCTTCCAAATCTTTGATTTGTCAACAGCTTCATCTGTTAATCTAGGTTTCACATCCACCAAATTCCTGGTCTCACCATTCTAGAAAATTAATTGCAGAAGTTAGCATATGACCAGAGATTTTTCTAAAAAAAAATGTAGTAGTATTGTTGATGTGGTAAAAATTATACAAGTGATCTAGACATAAGGCAGGCATGATTAGATAGAAGTACAACTTAAAATAGGACATATCACAAACCATTCCAGCCATAGCCATCACAGAGGGAACTCTATCTGTAAGTCCAGCACTAGTTGCAGAAGCTACAGCCGCCATCGTGCTTACTAGTAGCTGAAAGATATGGTAGCACATTAGGAGAAGTCACGGGTGATCCATGATTGAAGGCACTCACCCTCTTAAAGGCCTACCTTAGAAGCAGGCTCAGATACAAAAGAACGATTTTCAAACGTTCGCAGCAAACGAAGCCCATCTGCATTTGCCAAGATTTTAATCCCATTATCATTTGCAGAAATAGCTAACAGCGTCCCCTCCTTGTTGAATCGGATGCGTGGGCTGGCCTAGAAATAGGGGTGAAGATGAGTAATTTGAACCACAACTTCCCTTTTCTACATATTCACAATTTAAATGGAATGATAGATTAAGAACCTACTGGCAGGCCACCATCAGCATCAATGGTTCTCAAAAGGTTAACATTATCCATATCCCAAAATTTTATCGAAAAATCATCGCCGGCAGCCAAAAACCGGTTCTTAGTGGTATCAAATTGCACAACACTTGAAGAGCGCTTTCGGAATCCTTGATAGGTTCTCTTCACAGCACCTTCACTTTCATTCCATTCAACAATGTAAGACTCTCCATCTTTACTGGTTCCACATGAAAATAGCCTGCAAGGGTACCAGGTGAGCATGAGACATTTCATTGAATATTGTAACTTAAGTGATCAAGTTTGATCCTAACAGAGAGTTTGCTGGGGAAATCAACCTTGACCCATCAGCACTGTAAGCCATTGTAGTGCACCAGTGGCCTGGGGCATCGTAATCAACTCTAGATCCCATATTGTCATACAACCATGCCTTTATCTTCCCATCAATTGCCGTTGAAAAGATAAACTTAAAAACAGATGGAAACACTAAGTGAACATTAGAAGCAAGAACAGTCTATCATTATCTACAAGTGACATACTAACATCATCTAAACTAAGTACAATAAAGAGACAGTTTAAGAGAGCCTAAGTTTTTGCATTTTAATTGGAGTTCTTTGTAATTCTAATAATGAGTTTTGGTAATTTAGTGCCCTCCAATAGTGTGTGATCCAATTAACAACAAACAATCAAACACAATCCATTAGAAACATGGCTTGCCTGGAGCTTACATGACAATTTATGGAGGTTACATGACCTATATACATGGAATCTAAAGGATTCCCTAACATCACACGTGATTGAATTGGTTATATACTGTAGGGACCATTGCTGACTGTTGATGGCTCACACCCTGTTTCATGTGACAAATATTGCACGACATTCGGCATGCATGGAGTTATGATAAATAAATGGCTTGTTTAGAACTATATGATGATTGTCTGAAGGGCACACGACGGACACAAGTGGAGACAAAAGGATTTCTTGGCATTGTAACATGAGTTGCATGGACACAAAAATGGGGGTTTTGTAGGGCCTACATGATTATAGAGTGATACACATGGAATTTACATGGTGAATCCAATGTGTTGCCTCATATTACACATGGATTAAATGACTTCCATGATAAATTTCATGTGAGCTGCATGTAGATAGATGTGGCTTGGGGCATACATGATACTGTGTGAATGTCATCGTGTAGTCCACATGAGCTGCATGGACACTGAGATGGGGTGAAGGGGTGGGGGTGGGGGCTACATGATGATTATAGAGGAGCCCATGGCCTGTACATGTTGGGTCCAAATAATTGTATGGCATTGCAAGGTGGATTGGATGGCTTACATGCACACCCGTGTGACTTGCAAGGACACAAAGGGACATAGAAGCTAGGCATGGTTATCAAATCTTCAGCATTTGTGTGCTCCCAAGAAAGCCGATCACAAAAAAAAAATTGGTAAATCCATGATTTAATCACCTGTAAAAGGTGGATCTTTGAGGATAAGGTGTCCGCTAGTGACACTGTGACAAAGAATCAAGCTAAATATTATCCCATGGCCTTTTATGGCAGACAATTTTGCAGGGTGATCGGAGAATCAGTTTCGTGCATGCTGGTCAAGGATTTCTCTAAGCTGCCTTTTGCTATTGTATTTATCCCTTCATTCTATATATAATTTTGGTGTGCTAAAAGTTCTGCCCATCCACTCTTTGCAGTTGCTTCGAAGCCACATGCATTCTTTCCACTTGTTTAATGAATCTATTGTTATCATTCGACCCCCAAAAAAATCCCAATCCAATGTCTGCATTGTAAGTTAATAGTTGAGCACGCTGGCTTCAATTTAAATTACGACCATCACAATAAGCAACAAAAGGCACTGGGTCAAATCATTACCTGACAGCTTTCAAAAAAAATATACCTGAATGTTTTCCTTATAATGAGGGCAGACAGAATAAACAGGAGCCTCATGGCCTTCAAAAGTATGCTGCTTAACACCGGTAGCTGCGTCCCACACCTAAATTTCTAAAATATTTTGGTCACTCTGAATTCTTAGTAGTACTTAATTAATCATAACAACAACAGCTGCTGCTGCTGATATTTTCTTGAAATGGATTAACAAAAACTACAAAATAAGTTCAAAGTGTCATACATGATACACTAACCTTGATGGTCTTGTCATCTCCGCAGGTTACAACACATAGTTGTTTATTGGGGTGTGAGAAAGCAAGATCATTTACCCCACCAACATGCGCATCAATCTGAAAATGCAAGAAAATTATCAGAAATAAGACAACAAGAGGGGGGAGGGAGGGAACAACAAGGTTCAGTAAGAACAGACACAGCATAACAAAAAAAATAATTAAAATGTGCAGACATGAGGAAACAGAGAAAAATCAAACACACAAATATGGAGTTTAGTAGGTAACAAATTGAAATGTATGAGAGAGAGAGTATCAAAACCCACAAGGTGCACAAAGAACACACAGCATAATAAAAAACAAATTAAAATGTGTACAGACAAGAAGCAACACAGAAAATTTAAATACACAAATACGAAGTGTAATAGGGAACAAACTGAAATAAATAACCAATACTTCCATACCTCTAAGTGCTGCCTTACATCATCTCCACCATGGTAAGAATATAGTTGCACAATGTGTCTTGAGTATGCAACTCCTAGAAAATAGAATATGCACCAGCTAGCCAATCAGTATATCACCAAACTATTTTCTTCGAATGGAATAACTGAATCCAAGTTGAAGCCTTTTAACAGTTAAAACATTACCAAATAAAGTGCCATCGGGACTCCACAAAATACGGTTAACCAATACAGTGGGATCTTTAACCAGAGCTCCCTGGTTTTCAACTGAATCAGTTTAAATTCATATTAAGCTGGAAAAAACACCTATAAGATCACATTATGAAATGAGATCCATTCCATTAAATTCAAAGGGAACCATGCCTACCTGGAGGGACATTGAGCATGCACTAAGATCCCAAACCTTAAAAATTTTCAGAACCAACCTCTCCCTAGAACCAACTTCCCACAATCCAATGTCTCCCACATTTGTACCAACTGGAGCATCACAGTAGAAGACAAGTTTATAAGTACTATGTAAAAAAGAACAGACAAAAACAAAAAGCAACAACATAGAACAAAGGACTAGAGAAACTTACTAAGAAGAATTGTTTGCTGAACAGGATGAAAATCCATGCTCATGGGGGATGAACCCTGATTCAGTGTGCGAACAACAGTCCTGGGCAGGTCATCTGGTGAGTACAAACCCTGATTGTGATTCTGGCCAGGGTATGTTACTGGCAATATATTAACAGGAAGGTTTACCTACAAGAACTTCATTATAAGCATCAATGAAGGCATAAGCAGGTAACAAAGAATTAACGTTAGAAAAACTTGTGGCCTCTGACCCAATGTACCTCATCGGAAGTCCCAATGGGCCTTGTCCTTTTAGAAACATGATCAGAATCAGCTGATGGGTAATCTAGGGCATGGTTATTTGTTGGTGGAGTCCTAGGGTGCTTCAGAAATGCAGCTACCACAAAGATTTGAAAAAAGGCTCATGTCAATGATAAAATGATCACTAATAAATCACATGGTTGTTCATCCTAGATGTCAACTAGAAGATTCACAATTTAAAATAGATATAACTGAAAATTTAGACCAACCTTGATTTGCAGGAGCATTGAGTGCAATAGCACCTCCAGAAGCTGCAGGATGGGTTACTGTAGATGTACTAGACATCCAACCAGCAAGAGGAATTTGAACTGGCACTGGTGTAGGTTGGAAAGGCTGAATGCAACAATTGATAATATTCAAGAATTACATAATATTTGGAGAAATTATGTGAAAACAATTCTGCAAATCAACCCATTAGCTTACTTACCCCGTGTGCACCCAATGGATGAAAGCTTCCAGGTTTGGGCATGGATCCAAGTAGTGGATTGGTCGCAGCTAATGGGGCATGTGCACCATTTGGTTGCCCACAACTATGATCAACAAAAAGGGTTTTAATATCTGGATTCGGCCTTGGGTTTTTACAAAGCTGATGCTGCCAATTCAAGCTGCCATCCAAAGTAGTATAACAACATTATGTCTACAAAATATCCTAGTGTCATTTCCAAAAACATCCTCAGATGTAAGATGATGATAGTAATTCAAAAACCCACATGTAACAATATCAAGATTTAAAAAAGTAGAAGCAATTTATTTTTAAATGGTAATAAAGTCGGAGCAATGCTGGCCCAACCTAGTTCATCTTGTTGCAGGCCCACTGCTATATGGAAAATGCTACAAAGAACAAAAATCCGGGTACTAGGTAACAATTTAGCAAGTAACATGATACTCCATAGCAGAACAAACTAACAAACTAACATCAGTAATAAAAGCTTGGAGCAACACATAATCTGCAATTACCTCTGATTAATGAGAGTGCGTAGTCTTGCATTCTTGAGATTAGGAAACTGCAGTTTGTCACGGAAAAGAGGATTTGCTTCAATTAACTTCTTTAGCTCAACCAGCATTATCGCTCTTGCAGATTTTGTATCGCCATACTTGGAAAGTTGCTCATTTTCCCTAAAGGATGCATATACATTTTTTACGAACAAGAAAAAAACAATTTTCACCTCAAATAAATAAAATGAAATATTAGGTAATACAATAAAAATCTTACCGGAAATTCTCTAAAGTCAACAGCTGTGTGATCTCCTTGAACAAATCTTCATTAAATGATGCAAAGACTTTCAAATCCTTTACAAGTATCTCCACAGCCTTTGCACGGTCATGCCTAGATATATCCAAATCACATAGAAATTCATAAATGGAACAATAGAAGGCCATTCCTAGAGACAGTTTATATATATATACTCCTTATGGATGCATGGAAGGTACTTTCTTCAAAAGAATTTTCAACTAAAAATAGATATTGATTTAATTTTTGGCTATTTTTTCCAGTTAAAGTACTTTCCTTCCATCGCAACCAAATGTCATGCTTATAAATATCCAATTCAAACCAAAATGCATAACTAAAATGATAAAGAACTATTCCTAGTAACAAGCCACAAAAAAAGAAGAAATTGAATCACAGTCATCATTCAGTTGGATGAAAGGAAAGCACTTTCCAGGAAAATAACTTTTTTACCAGAAATAACTGTTCTTTGACCACTTAAGTTAAAAAGTATAACTTTGGAAAATAACTTCCTTTACATGCACCCAAACTGAGCCATGCAAGCTCTTACTTATCCAATGCCTCAAGGTACTTCTGCTTCCGGATTTCAAAGAAGATCTTCATTGAATAACGATTGTCATCCACCTTGGTGAAACCCGATAGATACCGCTCGACTTCATCCCAATTTCCACTTTGTACTTCATCCTCGAAATACTTCATATTGAAGAAAAAACCCGACTCCTGCTCAAGCCTGCAAAAAATCAAAGACAAAATTATTAAAAAATCCACATCTTGTAAGTAAAATTCAACATTCATTCAAACAATTAAGGCTCCATTTGTATGCAAATGGAAAAAAATAAAAAACTATTCTGAAAATAACCATCGTCTAACCAGAAAAGTTTAACCAATTCCAAGTTATTATAGTTAAAAAAAAAAAAAACAATAAAGCACTTCCCTTTCAGTGCACTCACAAGAAGCTGGAAGATTAAAAACCCCATAAAATTACTTGTGAACAAACAAGTACCTTCTTCGTAATAACCACTATTCTAACAAAAATACACTAAACCAATTCCTAATTCTAGTTAAAAATGATTATTTTCTAAGAAAGAATTTTCCATTCCATGCATCCAAACAGAGCCAAAAGATAAAAATTCCAAAAAAAGATTAAGCAAGCACTTTTCTGGAAAACAACCATTTTCTAACAAACAAAATGGTTAACTTCAAAATTTTGCTAATTTCCAAAAAAAAAAGGTACTTTACTTGCCACGCTTCCAAATGGATTGAATGACCAAAAAACCAAAAAGCAAAACGTACTTGTGAACCGTCTCTTTGAACTTCTCCTCATCGAGGAACTGCAAGATTAAGAACACAAGCTCTCTACTGAGAGACGACATCGCTGCCTTCACCTCCCGCTGCCCGTTTTTTCCCGCTCCTAACGGAACAAACTCTGATCGAAATCAGAAGCACAGAGTCAAAATCAAACACATATACTAAATCGAGTCGCACACGCCCAACCACAGAGCAGAAAACTCAGATCTCCGATTGATTGGTGGAAATTATCCCAAAAAAAAACAGGGTCTTGGTTGAGAGAGAGAGAGAGATGATAGATGACAGAGGAAATAAGGGGTGAAAGTCAAAAGGGAGGGAGGGAGGGAGGGAGGAAGGAAGAGAGAGAGAGAGTTTTCCAAGGAAAGTAAGATTCGGAGGAAAGAGAAATACCTGGAAAAGAGATGGAGTGAAGAGAGGAAAGAGATCGCTTTCTCTCTCTCTCCCCTGTTCTTTTCCTTTCTTGGGAAAAGTATAAACAAATGCCGGGTAGAGTTGCAGGCTAAGGGCGAATTTATGGGAAGGTAGAAAAATAAAACTGATAAGTCCACGTGCTTATTGTCTTGATAGTGATCTGCTTATCACTTTTTATAAGACGGTGAGAGACAAGAACATTTGTAACTGAGTGTGGCGAGAGCGGGCAACTTTTGTCTACTTTTTATCCTTTTCGAGACAGGGTTCGGTCTCCTCTTGCCCCATGCGTGTAGTCACGCAATTTTTTTAAAAAAAATTAATACTTATTTTTTAATAAATTTTTAAACTATTACAAAAATAAATTATTATGTATGATCTTGAAATTTATGCCCAGATTCAACCATCAATTTTTGTTATTTTATATAAAAAATTAAAATAAAATTCTGATAACATATTTACATGATACGATTTATGAGACAACAGAACACGTGTCAACAAATATCTTAGCCACACCTAAGTGTATGTAGTGTAAGACAGAGATCATTCTCCCCCAAAAAAATAAAAATAGGTATATTTTCTCTTATTTTTATTAAATGCAGGTGAGAAATAAAATTTATCCGTTCAAAATATCTATAAATTTATGAAAAACTCTAAAAAACATTAATAAAAGAATATCGTGAAACACACTCCTATTTTTATAATAAACACACACCTATGTAAAAGTTATTTATAGTTAATTTCTATATTTTTAAAAGAAAAATGCCTTGATTTATTCGCTTGCTCATCGAGTGACTAATTTTTTTTTAATTTAAATGTGGAAAACCGCGCGTAAATCCCATGGATGAGTCCACTACCCCTAGGATACACCAAGGTTAAGCCATGGGGGTTCGAACCGTCTTCGAGGACGTCAGGGTTCAACCGGGTTCGATTTCGGTCAAAGTCGATCAAAGCTGGTCAAATATTAAAATAATATAAATATTATATATAATATTAAGTAAGACATATTTTACCAATAATATTAATATAAATATTAAAAATAACATTCAAACTCTAAGTAATATACCAAAACGGGGAAATATATGGATATAAATAATAATAAACTTTTATATTTCAAATATACACATTTTTAAAGGGAAAATTAAATAAAAAAATAAAAAAAATCAAATATATGAACCGCGGTTCACAGTTCATGGTTTTTGTGTCAAAACCGCATAAACCGCGGTTCTAACCGGTTTTATGCAGTTTTGACCCAGGGCCGGTTTTTACCTGGACCGAACCGCAGACCACGCGGTCACAGCTGAACAGGCGGTTCAGCTGCAGTTCGGTCCGGTTCTGATAACACTGATATATACACATGCTTTAAAAGATTAGACAAGTAATCTAAGAAACTTGAATATCTTAATTTTTAATCTTTTTTTTACAGCCCCATGAATGCAATTGGCTCATAGAGAAGAATTTGACATGACCAATGAGTCCCGAAATCACAAAATGTAGAACATGATGAAATTGGCAATTTTTTTTTTTTTTTTTGGTGATTTGATCGAAATTTTTATAAAATTTCACATTTAACCAGCATACGTTCTATTATAATATTTAAGGCTGCAAATCGGGTCGGGCAGGTCGGGTTTCTTAAAACCCAACCCGACCCGAGTTGATATATATAGAGCCCGACCCGAGCCTACCCGAACTCTAAAACCTTAGCCGACTCGAATTCTAACCCGAATCAACTCGAATTCTAACCCGACCCGCATTCTGAACTCATTTTAGTCTAATTTTAGCTGGGTCGGGTCGGGTCGGGTCGGGTTAAGTTGTAAAATCCTCAACTCAACCCTATCTAAATTTCATGCGAGTTTTTATCTTCTCAACCCGACCCGACCAGCATGATTTCTCTGGTCGGGTTGTTGCAGCCCTAATAATATTATTATTTTTATGATGAACTCTTAAGACCCACCTTTCTCCAAGTACCTATTAAAGTATTAATTAAATTTAACATGCGCAAGAATAGTTATAAGCAATATTTTTTAACTATTTGTTATATTGAATGCATGAAATGAATAATATTAATAACCTTTTTTAATCATTTCAATACATTAGGTTGACTGGCTAAAAGATAAGGCCAAGCGATTCTCCCACGGGCACTTTGTGTATACAGACACATTAGTTTTACCGTGATGCCCATTTTGCCCTTCACCTGCAGTACCGAAAATGTAAAACAATAGGAATGTCAGAAATCGGCTCACAAATCGGATCCCTTACTAGTTTTTGGCGAGCCAATTTACTGTTCATGAGTGATTCAAAGAGCCAATTTTACTGTTCACTGGTGATTCGAAAAGTCGATTTTATTGTTCATTTCGGAGAGCCAATTTTATTGATCACAGGTGATTCGGAGAGCCGATTTTACTGTTCACAGGTGATTCACAGAGTCGATTTTATTGTTCACGAATGATCCGGTGAGCCGATTTTACTCTTGGCGAGCCAATTTCTGATATTCCTATTGTTTTATATTTTCGGTAGTGCTGGTGAAGGACAAAATAAGGATCACGGTAAAACTCGTATCTGTATACATAAAGTACCTGTGGGAGGATCACTCACCAAAAAAAAATTACCATTACTGACTTAATCACTCCAACATTTTTGAGACACATACACTCAGGGCCGGCCATGGCTTAAGGTCAGATAGGCCGCCGCCTAAGTACCCCTCAATTTGATTAATGGCCTAGGGACCCTACCATGCACTTTCCCTATAACGTAAGGCCCCTACCAGTGTGCTGGGCCTAAGGCCCCTGAAATTTCAGAGCAAGTCCTGCACACAGTCAATTGTGCAGTTTGAAAAGTCCTTATATGACTTAAGTTTCTTTCATTGCATTCATACGTATTTGCAAGCTAAACCTTAGAATTTTGAAATTAACTTTTAATATAATATGATGAAAATTGTATTAAATTTACTAGCCACCCAATAAAAGGGGCATTTATGAATTAAGTCTAAAAGTAAATGTCAACGAAATGTCAATATTTATGATTCTAATACCTTTGACCATTAACATTGTGTTAGATGTATAAATGATTTTATGTGAATTTTGGTAGAATATATATAAGTTCACTTTCATTTAAAGGGTACGTACATGTACTTGCATGTTAATAACAAATTTTAATATAAAGTGTTAAATTTGTAAAATTTTAAATCAATTAGTGGAAATCATCTTAAGCTTATTTGATATTCTCACTCTGCCTCAAAGAATATTTTTTATAAAGTTATTCAGTGAATATGAATAGAGAGATTTGTACAAGTCTCGAAAATTTATTAGAAGTCATAAAATAATAATAATAGTAAAATAATAATAATAATAATAATAATAATAATGTACTCAGTACCCTGAGCACAATTGCTAAGTTTTGTTTAAGAAAAATAAAAACATGGTTAATTGATTCAATAAATATAATTTTGATAGCTTTAAAATTAAAGCATGGACCTTTCTACTATCCGAGATGCCTCAGCGAAGGTGTCAGGCTTGTGGGAGACCATTATAAAAAGGAGAAAATAAAAAATAAAAAATAAAAACATGGTTAAGTGATTTAATAAATATAATTTTGATAACTTTTAAAATCTCAATAACCAGAGGTCTTATTTTAGAATTTCGTACTTATTTTATGCTTGTGGCTTATGGGAGGCTGCATGAATACGGTGTTTTACCCAATACCCTTATAATCAAGGAGAAGTAGAAGTCGCCTTTCTTTGTTATTTAAAAAATAAAAGAGAATTTTTTAAAAATAATATTTTAAAATTACTTAACTATGTACTTAAAAATTTCTATCTTAAAATCACTTAACTACCTATTTAGCAAAATCACTTCACCTATAAAAATATACAAATGGCCGTTATGTAATTTTGCCCTAAAATCAATACAATAGCCAGAGTTTTTAAGTCAAATCGGTTGAACTACTACAATAGCATGCAAAAGATCAACTTAAGTCGACCATAAATATCTCGTGGAAGGCCTCCAAATTTTATATACTCATGTTTCTTAGTAATAATTTTCAAATTAAACTAAACTTATATAATTTATAATCAACGGTGTGCTTAACACACAATCTGATGGAGGCTTCAAGCTCGGGCGAAGACGACCCAACCCAATTGGACCGAGTTGATGAGATGGCCCTACAAATCTATTGCTGGATTAATGGAAGAAAGCGTGGGCCAAAGGCACAGTCCATTGAAGCCCACCCTTCCACAGTTTGGGCCTAATGCTGATTCACACTCACGCAGGCCCCACTCAATATGACATAGTGCCTGCAAAGTCACACACGTGTGGGACCCATGTAATACCATCTTGACCGGGCAAACACAAGAGGTAAAATTGGAAAGAAAGTCCACACAGTTGAAGCGAGTAAAGAAGGATAGATTTGGTCCTATCTTCCAGCAAAAAGAAATCCCACCATTTGTTACTAATACAAGTAAACCAAAGCATCGAAGAAAATATAGAAAAAGGGAAGTTGCTGCTTCCACCGTTGATGAATCGAAGAGAATAATAAAGAAATAAATGAAGATAAAACGAGATTAGGTGCCAGCGATGCTTCTCCCATGCCATCCACAAATGAAGAAAGAAGAATTTATCAAAAGTTGAGGCTTTCTCCGAGAATTGGTGAGTTTCATCCCGGTTGATTTTTAGTTTATTATTATGTTGCATTAAATTTCATATATAAGTAAATTCTTTGGAATGTTTGTCAAGTTAATTTTGAATTCGAGCCGGATTAGAGTTGTGGTTGTAATAATTGTGCCAACTTTCAATTCCTCATAAGGTGGGTTTCTTCATGGGAATTTTTTATTCGACCTAAAAACCCAAGTCTAAATTTCAAATGCAGCTTGGCCTTCATCACAATCTTTGCCCTTTTCCATCTTAAGATGGATGAAATTAATGATTGAGTTATTAAGGCAATTAGCATTTTCCAACTAATTATTTTTCTTGGAGTTTAGAATATTCACTAATATCTTATCTTAATAGTTTAAAATTTATCATCTCTATTAGATGCCACAAACTTTTCAAAAAAAAAATTATGCGGCAAAAGAGCGGGACTATAAATGATTATAATTTTTTACTAATCTAAATTTTACGAAGAATGACTTAATTACAACTGAAAGGGGTTGGAGTGATGGTCAAGAATCTATCTCTGGATTCTCACCTCACTCCACTCCAAAGGGTCACTCCTCATTATCCAATGTGTATGTAGGGATGTTTGCACATGTCTTGAAGATTAGTCGAGTGTTCTAAGAGGTCTATACACCTCGTCATTAAAAAAAAAAATGAAGAATGACTTAATCATACACAATTTAAAAATTCATTGTACTTGCTCTATCCATCTCAACTTAACTTTAATATATTTACAAAATAAATAATATTTTTAATAAAAATAAATAATATTTTTAATAAAAATAAAAGAAAGGGTGGATTTCCTTTCCACATGGAGTCATTAGGTTATTAAGAAATCCATGTTTAGGCTTGAGATGAAGTATACGAATTAGAACTATTAAACTAGTGTAGTGGGTTTTATTTTATTCAAAATACATCAAATTTAGATTAAAAACTCTTCAAATTGTCCTCATTGAAGTTTATTTTGAGTGACAATAGATTGAATTTAGATACTTTTAATCAAATCAAAATGAATTTAAAAATGAGAGATATTATACCTCTTAAAAAGGGGTGTAACTTGAGTTAAAGTCAACTTGAAAATTATTTTTATGAATATTCCTTTGTTTGAAACATACTAAAACAATGTATATAGATCTAACTTTCTACTTAATTAAAGAGATTGACCCTTAACCCAATTTAACACAAACGAAATTGGTTGGCCCAAATAAAAAAATAGGTTAGATTATGGGTAGATTGAAGGAAGCCAAAAAAAAAAACAATGATCTAAATTAAATATTGATAGACATAGATTTGACTCTTAGTGTGACTTATCCTCTCAAATACATCTCTACTTTTAAATATTAACAATGCATAAGGAGAGAGAGAAAAAAAGAGCACATTTTTTTTAATGCTTCATATGTTAAAAGAAAATGAGGCAGCAAATGTGCAAATACAAAAAGAGCACTCGAAAAAGACAAAAATATAAAAGCTAACACCAAAGCTGACTCCGAAAGAATAAAAAAAATGGAACAATCAAAAAAATAAATTTAAACAAGATCAACACATTCTTTTCCGACACGTAAAATATCAGTTATAAAAATATTTATAAAGAGCACGTTTCTAGAAGGGAGTTGATCTGGATACCGATATTTTTATTAAAATTGAGCTTATATTTATTTTCTCTCAATTTATCATAATGAATTGAAAAATAGTAAATAAAAAATATTATTAATTTATTTTAATGAAATAAGAGAAAGAACAAACCCATATTTACTTAATAAAAAATGAATGAAAAAAAAGAAAAAAAACAAATTGCAGCACACGACAAAGAGGCTTTTGCCAAATTGCCATCTCCTGTACATGATTGGTACAAGTGGCAGCTAAAGAGTAAGAAAAGAGGGTCACATCCATATGAAGAAGAGTTGTCATAGTATAATGTACTGACTACTGAGATGAGTGAGTACTGACTACTGAATACGGATAAGAAAGAGGAATTAGCGAATAAGAGAAGGCAAGTTTGAAAAGGTTGGCATTTTATTTCAATATCGAATCCATCCAAACTGACCTTTTCTCGTATGGAATGAATGAGACTGCTACGTTATACACTCCACGTACAAAATTCAAGATTTTTACTGCTAAAATTGATGGGACCAACCAATACCCTATCACTGGGCCCACCGGATGAGTTCAAATTAATTTTAAATAAAATTAAATATTTTAATACCTATTCGATACAAATTTATAAATAATATAAATTAAAAATTAATATCATTTCTAATTTAAATTCATTCAAGAGGATCGTCCTTAGTTTTGATTTAATTAAATTAAGTATACAGTCCTAAATAGGGGTGAAACTTGGGTTGGATTTTAATCTGACCCACATGACTTGACTTGAGAAATCAGTGGGTTTGAATTATATATTTGTATATTTTGAGTCAGTTCGGCTTGGAAAAATAAAACCAAAATGAAATTTAGGTCAGGTCAGGTCGGGTCACGTTGAAAATTTTAAAATCAACTCGACATGACTTGACTCAATTTAAGTGCATCAAGTTACAAAAAAAACATTTGAGTTGACTCTGGTCAGAAATTCGGATTAGCAATTTTGGTTGAGTCAAGTTAGATCCAATAGATTTTGAGATGAGATGGGTTAGATTGGATTTATTAAAATCTGACATGATTCGACTCGTGTTTCAACCCTAGTCCTAAATATAATTTATAATAGAAATAATTAACCTACCTCTCATATGCCATGTATTAATATATAATTTATAATAGAAATAATTAACCTACCTCTCATATGCCATGTATTAATAGATATATTTTATATTATGTTAATTAAATGGATAACATCTTCTTCATCATTAGCTATCTCCAATAAAAACTTATAATTTTGATATTTATAAAGAAAACAAAAATCAATGCCAATTTAGGGGCGATTGTTTAATCACGAGACTTTAATGTCCATCAAGTTTAAACTCATCTAATCATATCAAGCATTTTGATTATTAAATCATCCTTGCATTTTACACCTTGATCTTAAACATTTTTCCTCTTTTTAACTTATGGGACACCGCAAATCATGGACCCAACGTTGGAATATGGGCCATCAAAGGTAGTCAACCCAATAGTACACAAGGAATCCTTCTTAATAAAGTGAATAGTGGGACATCCCTTCTATTACAGAGGAATTTTTTTATTGAGATACCGATGTTTTGGTCGTTAATAAGATATTCAGTAAAAATAGATTTTTAGAGTCTATTTTCTTAGATCTGACGTAAAGAGGATCATATAAGTAGTTATTTTATGAAGTTTCACCTTCGTCTAATAATCTTATTCCTTGATCTTAAATTTTTAAAAATCAATGGTCTATACTCATCAAGATTCAAATGCCAAAATTATATGATTTAGATCATCAATTGATAATGAAACTTTATATACTTCGTATTTATATAATCACTTATCAAATAAATTTAAATTTATGTGACTTACTATTGATCTAATGACATGTCTCATTAGTATATTTTGCCAGTCGAACTCTTTATACACTCATAAACCTTTAGAAAAAAAGTAAACATGATTTTTTATTCAAAATTTGATGTCTAAATTAATTTGAACAAAAATTAGACCCATTGATTTGTAGGTGATCTTCCAGGTTCATCTCAAATTAAATAGAGCAATAGGGTTGGTTCATTAGTTCCACCTAATTAAATTTTAGATGGTTAAATATAAAAATAAAAATTTATTCGAAATTAATTTAAAAAATAGACATCAAACAAAATCACGTTTCATATTGCGAAAAGATACTTTAGTTTTAGTAACGTTGGGATTTTATATTTAACAGCTAAGACAACTCTTACTTAATTAACAAGGCAGGTGCCTTATCCATGCCACGTGTCCTGGTAATAGAAAAAGGTTGGACAAAGTCAATGGCCTGACCTTTTGTCATAAAAGTAATTATTTTATAATCATTTGGGAATTGATGGTTTGAAAACCCCAACACACTAATATTTTAATATTGGCCAACGTTACTTCCGTGTTGCTGATAAAAAAATTTAACAGTTTTACTTTTAAGATCCAAGGATTATATAAATTAAATATACCTTTTAGATTTATTTAAAAAATAGATAAGTTTGAAAGGCTTTATTTTAGTTTAAAAAATAAATTTTCTCTAATCATTTTTATAATTTTATATTGATGAATGGTATTTTTTTAATTTATTTAAATGGATCGAATGCAGGGCCGGCCCTAGTTATAGGCGAAGTAGGTTGTCGCCTACGACTCCAAATAAATAGGGCCCCCAAATCCATAAGCTGCTTTACTATAGTTTAAATAGTTAATAATGTATAATGAAAATACAAATTCATTTTTATCCAGTTGGTTAGAATTGTCCCTTTACAAATATGTGACCTAGGATCAAATTTGGGTTGTGTTAATAATAATAATTTTTTTATTTTTATTAAGTTATTTAATAATAATAATGAAAAATAACAATAATTTGAATTAATACTACTTGAAATCATTTGACTATTTTTAACTATTTCGAATTTAGAACACTCAAAATTAAAAATTTATATATTGATAATTTTTCTACTCAATTTAAAGCGTAGGTTTCTTAAAAAATTAAAATAATAATAGTAACAATCATAATAATTATTATTATAATCCTCATTTTATTGAGTTTAATAATAATAATAATAATATAATTTTAATTAATAAAAAATCTTTTAAAATATATCTATCTTCTAAATAAAGAGAAAGAGAAATCTATATTGAGTTGATAATTTTGAATTAAAAATAATTTAAAGCTTTTAAAATTTGAAGAGATGAAAAAATATAGATTTATTCATTTGATAAATGTAGATTTTATTAGAAGTAATATATAAGTATAAATCATTATAATTAAGAGAATTTTTAATTTTAATTTTTTAAAAAATACAGAAAAAATGAAAAATTAAAGTAATAATAATATCTTTTTTTTCAAATGAGAATTTGCATTAGTGTCACACTCGAATATGATAAAAAATGCAATACCAAAAGAATGAATTGCCAAATTATATAAAAAAGAATGAATTGTTGTTTTCCAAATGCATGAATTGCTTATAGAATAATGTTGATTATACCAGTTACATTTACATATGCAGAAATAAGTTTTTCAAAGTTAAAACTGATAAAATCTTATCTTCAGTCTACAATGTCACAAGAAAGATTAAATGGATTAGTTATCTTATCTATTGAAAAATAAATGTTAAAAAAACTTGAAATAGTAATTTAATTAGTAATTTTGCATCTCAAAATAAGAATAAGTTTTAAATAATACTTTGTTATAAATTTGATTATGATATTTTATTTAGTTTCACACATTGTAAAAAAAAATTGAATGATTTTATTATTTGTGAGTATATAAGGGGCCCATCTTAAAAACTCGCCTAGGCCCCCTAAAATCTCAAGGCCAGCCCTGATCCAATGATATAGTCAGTGGTTTTTTTTCTCTACTACTTAGAATACGCTCTCACACAACTATTAAGAGCAGAGGTGAAAATTCGTTAGGTGGAGATATCGACCGATATCCGATAAAGTTCTCTCTCATCTTCCGTATTTTTTTTAAATATCAATATTATTATTTTATTTTTTTTTGAATTAAAAAAATAATAAAAAATCCAAACGGAAGCTTTTTTTTTTAAAAAAAAAATTGAAAACGAAAATATCGGCCGATATTGGTCCGATATTGGCTGAGATATAACTTGGGTTCACCACCGTTTTGATTTTTTTTATTTTTAAAAAAGACTGATATTATGAATATCGCCGATATATTGACATTATCGGCTAAGAACTATTGTGTACGGCCAATATAATACGGCACTAGAAAACAGTATTATGTCGGCCGATAAGTTCCGTATCGGCCGATATCTTGACTCCTGATTAAGAGTGTCAAGTACCTTTAACATGGCAAAAATTTGTACGTGGATCCACACATTGTTCTTTCAAATCACGAGCCTCTTAATGATTGTCAAAATAAATTTAAATGGATGACAAATGATTTACTAACGACAAACAAATTCAAAGGAATAGAATTGATGGCTAGAAAACTGTCAAAAAGGGAAAGTTCTTATTTCGCCTCAAAGTGTCACTTCCTGTAGAGTTATCCGGTGTATATAGATATGGAGACTTCCACATGCTCCGAAGATTAGTTAAGTGCTCTAAGAGACTTAGACACGTTGATTATTTTAAGAAAAAAAATCCACAAACCCACCAAATTGATCATTGAATTTGTTGCTTAAATCCACATTGACCTAATCGGTTTTTCTGTCAACCCAAAATGGACCCACCAAAGCCCATTTAAATCATGATAGACCCACCAAATGTTGCAAAGAGATTAGGATTGATCCACTTAAACAAAAGGATCCCCAAAGAGGTCTGCATAAATCGAAATATTTGCCCCATGTGTTCATAGAAGCTCAAATGGATTACCAAATAGTTGACCCAAATAAATCAAATGGATTACCAAATAGTTGACCCAAATAAACCAATTAAATGGTGGGTGCAAATATTAATTAGTGGGTCGAATCAAATTCAAATGAACTCATTGAATGTTCAACTTAAATTCAAATAAACTAATTAAATGTCCATATCTTAGATAACTTTTTATATTATTTAGTAGCCTATTAAATAACCCAACCAAGTAGCCCAATGTCCAATTGTAATAAATTTATAGAGCTTCTTGGGTTCAAAACATGGGATCTCCAATGAAGGACCACTTTTCATGGGAATATGTATAGAGTAAGGTCCCATCGATTTACTCAGTGTGTGCGGATAGGGGGGTTTTCACAGACCTCAGAGAACTAGTCGAGTGCGACACCTGGACACCTCCGGACCTAAAAAAAAAATTATAGAGCCCACCACTATAAGGTAATGAGAATCAAGTATTGATTGCTTTTGAATTTTGATTAGTGCCACAAACCTTTTTCTTTTTATTTTTCCTTTTTTTATCATTTACAATGACAAGATTTTTAACATATCCTTACACAAGGTGATTTGATGGGGATATGATTACATTTATAGCAATTATCATGATCCAAACAATAATCTTGCTGCACCCAATACAAATACGATGATTTCCTTATAAAAGGAAATTATTGAAGTTTATAATATTTCTAAGTATGAAATCTAAAGTTTTACTGAGGTCCATTGCATGAGTGTGGTATATGAGAAATTTTGTGATTGATTAAATTGATATACATTTTATAGTTTCTTCATCATCATTATTATTATCTTATTAATTTGAGTTTGGTATTTTAAAATTTGAATTTAACAAATTTTTTTTATGGACAAACCTTTTATCTAATGCCGTTGAATTCAAAGCCAAAATATTTAGACTATAATAATGAATTCTTACCACTTATAGCATCATTAGTAAAAATTATATTTATAATTTTTAATTATGATATTTAATATTGGTGAAACTTGGGCTGGGTTTTAACCCAACCCCAATGACCCAACCTGAGAAATCAGTGGGTTAGATTATGTATTGTAAATTTACTAATTTAGGGTTATGTCGGATTGGGAAAAAAAAACCTCAAGGATCAAGCTAGGCCCAAAATTTTAAAATCAACTTAATCTAACCCGAATTGACCCGATTCAATCCAAGTTTTATGAATAAAAATCCTGCTGCTGATTTTTTTTCCCTCAGCAAAAAACTGGTTGGGTTGTTGAGCCAACAACTCGAGCCGGGTCGGATCAGGTCGAGTCGGGTCGAGCCAGTAACTCTTGATTGGTTCAACAACTGGAGTTGAGTCAAGTTTGGCTCGATATTTTTTATATAAATTGAATTAAGTTTATTAAAATTCAGCTCCACTCGCCTGAATTTTAACCCTAATATTAAAAAAGAAAAGTTGATATTGATTGTTGTGGATAGCTGATAGCATGCAATTGTCAACATAAAACCCTATAATACTTAAATTCTTGCATCTTGGTCTTTGAAGCCTAAAAATTATTTCAATCATTCAATAAAATTTTAAAATGGCTAGCTCAGCTAAACTTCACCCATCTTATCATTTGATACTCTAGAATCTCTCATTCTTTGTAATTATTATTGCTCATTTGTTGCATTATGAATCAGTCTAAGACATGTGAAGCATACGGCGACCACTGACAATTAATAAATCCAAATCTTTCATCAACCTTACCTTTTACAAGCTCTTCACCAAACTTTGTTTGAACTATGAGTCTCACTGTCATATGATGAGATTAAAATGAAAATGGCTCAATTTATTTTTACAAATATTCTTTATCTTTTGCTTTAATTGTAAGCATTCTCATATTCTTAAGAAATTCTTCCTTTCTAATATTATATGTCCAAAATGACCTTCAATATTTAAAGAGATACAGTAATATATTTTTAATAAAGTAATGTATCATAATAACTTATAAAAATTACACAAGCACAATATAATTGCATGAAATGTGTAAAGTGTAAACATCATACAGATGAAAGAGGAGTAAAATTTTACTCTCATCGAGTTATTTTATCTTCATAAGACGGGCTATAAAAAATATAATTACTAAAGTTAATTTTTCGATAACTAAAATTACATAGCTATCATGATTAGACTATTAGACAGATCAGCCGCCACTTATTAATTTAGTCTTCTATTCATTTCATCGAACTATTAAATCCATTTATATCTGATAAAGGTGTTCAAAAGTATATCTCACTTGAAGTATTTTGTTACGTCAATTTCTTAATTAATAGATGATATTTTAAATATTAATATTGAAATAAAATATTTATAAATATATTAAAATAAATCAAGAGGAGATTGGTTTGATGGTCAAGAAGCTTCTCTTATGAAATAAAGTCTTAAATTCGATTCACATTCAGATTCCTTTGTACCACTCTCTATGTGATTATTCTTAATAGACTTATCGAGTGTGTATGAATTAGAAGATTTAAATATATTTATGAGATTAGTCTCGCAGATTTAAAATTGATGTTTTTTTCAGTGAGTGGACCGAGTGTTTTAATTTAAAGGATTTTTTTAATTCTTTTATTTTTTAATAATAAAATCAAATACAATTTATTTTTTTTTAACATCCTTATATTACAATCATCCGGTGCTCCAATGGAAAAAAAAAACACCTTTTGAAAGTCTACTCCCTGACCTCTGCCATCTGAACCTGTGGCATTGGGTGGGCATGTACCGATTCTGCCAACTCAAGGAATAAATCCATAAAGAGTTTGGATTCATCAATGCAAGCACCTCATTGGATCGTGCACATTAAAGGGTCTTCCTTCCATTCATTGACGCAAGCCTCTCGTTGGAGTTTGGACCATGTTCAAAGACTTTGAAATGTTTTTCTAGTAACAGCTATATTAAGTAAAATATATTTTTGTACATTTATTTAATCATAACTTTTAAAAAGTATTCTTAAAGTTTCATATCAATATATAAAATAAGTCTAAAGATCTTTATTTTAATTTTAAAAATTCTATTCTGTTTTTCTTTTTCAATTCTATTTACATATGTAATCATCTATTTTTATGGTCTATTATCATATAAATAAAACTTACTTTTACAAAAAATTATAATTAACTATATAATACATATATTTTATTTGATATAATTAGTAAACTAAAAAATGCCAACATTAATTTATTAACAACACTGATTCAAACTCATGTCCAACTATATACTGAGGTTTAAAAATTTGGTGCACCGATATAGTAAATCGTTATGTCCGTATCGGTACATTGATATGTATGACTAATCTTCTCCAAATTTTATTTTTTTCAAAAAATTCCAAAAAATAAAGGTTCCACTTCTTTATAATCTTGTCATTATTTTGCGATCGTTTAAATATTTAAATGTGATTTTGAAGTTAAAAAATCAAGAATTTGAAAATATTTAGAAAAAATTGGAAAAAATCTCAAAAATTCCATAAACATGAAAAATAAAGTCTAATAATTTTCTTCAAATTTTATCCTAAAGAAGACCATTTTGAGTTATTTTTACAAAGTTTTTTTTTGAATTTTGACTCTTAATAAATCTCAAATTCAATGATAAAATGTGGAAAAATTTTCCAACTCAATCCCCTCTTCCGTTGCTTAGTTCTTTGATTCTTCTTTCCAACGCCTATGAAATTATCTTGAATGAAGTCCATTAACAAACTTGGGTCCATTTTACCAGAGGTACCGTTAGGTGCATATTATTGATTGATACACTATCAATACATGTGGGTTGATATGTTGAGTCGCAGCTACAACGTACCAACTGTGAATTTTCTAATACAATTCAATCGATACACAACATATCAACTGAATTCGTTTATCTAAACCATATACTCAATTATTAAATAATACCATGTTAACATAAAAAGAATTTTATTACTTTAATAACATATATTTAGACATCTGACGTACAGTGGGCCAAGGAATTCCACAGTATTAAAATTAAAATTATCCAATCAGTCGATGAAAGTGCAGAAGAATAGTAAAAAAAATAAAAAAATTCTTTTAAGTAATATCTCTCCCATATGATATGATCCATCCTTTTCCAACAGTAGAGCTTGCAGTTGGACAGCATTTGATTGATGGTCGGCTTGGGCCCATTCTGCCATTCATGAACAGATAAATCTATCAAGGATTGGGAACAGGGTCCAACATGTCCCAATTTCCAGTTGTTAAAACTTTAAAATCAAGGATCTGAAATGCAATAAATTGTGGGGTTCACATGTACTGACCATGGTTGCTAAAATTTTAGAATTTACAATTTGAATCTTATAATTCAGATATGATTCTTAAAGAAAAATTATTTAAACCTCATTCTTAGTGCAATTTTAAGTATTCTATATTTTTTGGTAAGTTTATATAATTTATATTTAACTGCTACCAAAAGCTTACTTCTAATTTATGATTTATCTAAATTAGAATGTAAAGATATTCATAAACAAAAAATGATCACAGACAATAATAATACAGTGCACATATATGAGTTTATTTTCCTTAAATTTGAATATTATTGCAATGGTCAATGATTCCTTGTAGAACACTAAATATTGCATTTTTTTAAAAAAAAAAATTTACGTGTGGAAAACCACTACAGAATAGCGTAAAGTATTGAAGCTTTACCATGCATTAATAAAAAATTAATTTTTAAAATGCATCAACTATAAAAAAATTATCTTTTTCTTTCAAAAGTTCAAATACTTTTATCTTTTTAAAAAGTTATAAAATCATGATTTGAAGTCAAGAGCAATTTATAATGACTTAATGTCCACAACTGATGAAGGGAAAGTCTTTTCTGCAACAATTCTTTATACTTCATATTTGGGTCTCTAAAATGAAAAATCATAAGGCGTGCAAGCCTTTCAGAGATTTTTTTTTCTCTCTCTTCAATTTAAAATAAAAAGGACCCTTGGTCGACCAATGCATGTAATTGAATTGATATAAAACTCAGAAACTTCAGTTCTCTTCATTTGTTGGTGAGTTTGTTCTAATTTGAATTTTCTTACAATTTTATTTTGCTATTAATCAATTTATTTTATGCAATTTTCAAATTTCCTGTTGCAATTTCAAATTAATTATTGAAACCTTTGATTGATTTTTCTGTGACAAGAAATTCAACCTAGGTGAGGTTTAAACATCAAATTTTCTTCCTTTGAGAATAAAAATTCATAATTCTCTAATCGATTTCGGGTCCCCATATTCAATTGGGCCGTGATCAATTCTTTAATTTTCCATCTCGAGAGAAAAAATTCATATTTATTTGGGAAATTTTTACCTTGGATTTCTCCTCCAAAATTCATCAGTTCTGGAGTCTTCTTTTTGAAAGCTAGGCTCAGGTGTTGAAATACTAGCATCGGCTGCAAAATTTCTCTCTAATTTTTTTTTAAATTAAAACCACCGTTATCGGCGATATATATCAGATATCACCCAATATCGGCCAATACGCCTGACTAGGCTACATCAGGAAGCATCATCCTTAAAATTTCCTTTTTCAAGGCATCTAATTATGTGTATTTGTCTTACTAAACTCAAAGCCTTTTTAGCTGGATTTTTTTTTTTAAATGGAAAAGGAAGAAAATGTACACTTCTTTGTGCATCTTCTAGACAGTAGAAGTTTGAAGAAACTCAAGTAGGCAAGGCATTTAGATTGGATGAAATCCTGGGCAAGTCCATACTGCCAAATGGAGAAAAGAGTTCAAAAATACACTGATTATACAACCCCAACTGTCCCATTTGATGTCTTTACCACCTTATTAGTATCTGCTCTGATTTTCCAGATATTCTACTAGTACAGAGATATAGTTGATTCAGAGTCTAGGTAGGTTTAAAAATGGAAATGATGCTGTAAAAGTTCTGCACTTGCTCCTTTCTGATATTGGAAGCCTCAACTTTATGTACAGAGTTGCAGTAGAAGATTGATGCTTCCTCAGCATTGCAGCTTCTTCCAGATGCCTTGATAGAGCAAGCACACATCCGCTCCTTGAATTAACTGTACCTGAAACAAAAACATCGCATAATCCGATTGCCATGCTAGTGTAATTGATGCTGTGGAAGATGAGAAACACATGCTTCAGAATCCAGTTCGATGAGATCCTTCAGCTGCATCTTCGTTAAGCTATCTCTCTACACTGCACAAAATTAGGGCTTTTGATACCAGACTGATTCCCAATGTCGATGCAAAATGCTAGGCCATGTATATGAGAAAAGGAGTCCCCCCTACTTAAGCATCTGCACAAGGGACCAAGATTTTGCACAACTGAAGCAGCACGATAAAGGCCGCACAAAACCCATCTCAGTTGGGGAAGCAATGTCCTTCTCACGTCTCTGCAGAACACTCAGGAATTCCTCAAAACTCAAATTTCCATCACGGTTTGTGTCAAAAACATGGAATATGATGTCAACCACATTGTTGGTGATAGGGACATCACATACCTATCACAAAGAGAGCACTTCATTAGAATGAGTTAGTTACGCCCTCCTATGCACCGCATTAAATATTAACTGAGCCACCTGGATAGCTGCACTTTGCATGCAAATAGAAATGTCACATGCATGCGAGAACCTTTGATCATCCTATGGGATCTACCCACCACAATACACACACACACACAATTAAAAAAAGGCTCTATACACCATCACAAGGTGTATGCATGAGTGTCAAAACAACAGAGGATAAGAAGAAAAGACTAAAAGTTCAATATGGAACACCTAATCAGTACACCAGCCTCATTTTTGGTCAAGAAATATAATAAGGCCCAACAGATGTCGCAAAGAATGGACAATAGCATAACCTACCATAACCATTTCATGAACATCATCAACCCTACCAACCCCTTTACAAATCTACATAGATCTAAGTGGTCCAATTGGTGGAGCACCTCATGGATGAGCCATGGCTGAAAAGTCGAGAAAAAAAAAAAATGAAAGTTCATCGCTATTGAACCTGCTACAATCAATAAAAATTCCCTTACATAAGATGCAGCTCGTTGAAAATCCTTCTTTGTCAGTAACCCACTGGCTTTGCCATAACTAAATATAGCCAGAGAAAATGGTTGCAATTGCTTTCGCAATTCTGCGAACGCCTTGAATTCCTGATTTTGCAACGAGAGAAATACAAGTAAGGAAAATGAACATCAAACAACGAAATGGAAATAAGGCACAAGAGAAATGTGTCACCTCCCAGGTGATACGCATGTCTCGGAGGTTTAGTTCATCAACCCTATCAAGAAATATGTTTATATGGCTCATGTCAGCAGAAGCAATCATGGACAAAGCAAAATCCTTGGCAGATATTGTTCCCCGTGACTTGTAGTCATAATGGTCAAATTCCAAACGCAAAATCTGCAAGCATACATAAAAAGTGTTCATTAACATATTCAAGCTCAGATCATTAAAAAAAAACCTTCAAGTTGAGCACTACCTGTTTTCCTTTAGTTCATTCATGTGCATGTGTGCACACATGGGTGTCCACATGTAATCATTCAAAATGAGCACTAAGAATGAGCAAGTTTTGTTTGCACTGGTGAAACACATCAACATAAGTAATTTTAAGGAGTTCGTAAGATGATGGCAAACACCATATCAAAAGAAAGGGAAAAAATGTTTTCCTGAGGTGAAAAATCAATTTAAGTGATCATTCGGAAAAAAAAAATAGATGCAAGTAAATAAAAACTGAAACAATATAACATTTATAAACAATATCAATGCATTTCTGTGAATGATACAGTTTTGTGTACTCTGACTCTCTGAATGTTAGGAGTGCATGTAACATCAACAATATCAAGCATTTATATGAAAAATGGAAATTGGACACTTAAACATGGACACAGATTTTTTTTTCCTGAATATTAAATTGTGCACCAAGAAACAAGATAAAGCGAAAGCAAGGAAAGCAACAAAACTTAAATACAAAAAATCACAAAACTATATGAGGTAAGCCAACCAAGTTCAATGAAAGTCAATGAGGTAAGATTGACTTTAGCTTGCAGGACCACTAGAGAGGGAGATCGGAACTTATCTTGGTATAGAAGGTTTGTTCCACTGAATCCAAACACTGGCGTCAAACACAGCTTCCATGGACTCCATAGGATGGCTCCCAACGATAAAAAAAAGAGCTTAGAGTTGGCAAATGCCATGAATAGGAAGATAAAAGATTTTTTTTTCATAAAAGTAATAAATGTAGCATGTTAGAGACCAAGCGGAGGCATGAGAAGGTTAGAGACATTGGAGATGGTTTTAAACATTTTAAAAATAACAAGAAATATGGTAGGTACTATAGCTGATAGAGAGGAAAGAAGCATATAGCAAAAGTAAAGAGGAAGAAAGCTAGGGTTATAATGATTAAGTTTTGATACGGGCATCAGATCCGACGAACCCGACGAAGATCCGATTGGACAAAATCGAGGAATTGACTCTTTGAATACATGATCGGACGAATGGAGGGAAGCGGGGGGCTGAACACAATCCATTCATCCAATTGTACCCAAATATGGGCCCATTTGCATCAGTTTGGACTCAAACCCATTTAACCCTTTTTGGGCCCAAAAGACCAAAAACTAAGCCCATTTCCTACTGCAATGGACCCAACTCAAAAATCCATTTAAGCAACTGAGTCACTGACCCATGTGGACCCCTCCGTTGATTCCAAATTAACAAGAAACCCATTTAACTTAGACGAGTCAGTTTGTGGCCAAAATCGAGTACCAAGTGGAGGAGGAAATTTCCTCCACCAAGTGCATCACCCATTCGAGCTGGATATGGACGAGTCCTGTGTTGTTCAAAAACAGCAAGAAATCCAGTAACAAAGAGAGAGAAGAAAGCCCGAGAAAACAGAGATCGAGCCTGAAGGAAGAGAAAGGGCAAGTGCTGCTAGAAATGGAAACCCAGCAGGCGTTTTTTGGCCTGAGAGCTAGTAACGGCAAAAAGAGAGAAGGAAGAAAACATGGGGGACCAAGGAGCAAACCTGAATTTTCGAATCAAGAATTTTGAGGAAGGAAGAAAGAAGAAAATCAGAAGAGAAGAAAAAAAAAAAGGATAGGAAAGAGAAGACAAAGGAAGAAAGAAAACAGAAAAGGAGCCACTCGGCGTTGTCTTTGTGAGAGAGGAAGAACAGAAAAGGAGAGAGAAAGAGGAAGGTAGAGTCTGAACCGAGATAGAGACCAAAAAAGGAAGAGATGAGTCAACCTGAGTGAGTCAGAGTCAATATTCCAAGTTTGGATTTTTTTAATTTCCTTTCTTGTGAAAATAAAGGCCTATAAATTCAGGTATAGGCCTAGCAGTGTAGACAGTCCAGTCGAGTTAAATTTATTTGAGCTTTAAGCATGTTTTGAGTCTCCCCAGTGCAGTGAGCCCTATTTTGATTTTTTAATTTAATTTCGGTTTGTGTTTTTAGAATTGAATTAAATTTAAGTATTTGGTTTTAATTTTGCATGGTGAATTTAATTTCATGTCTTGCATTTTCCTATTCTTAATTAAATTCTAATTTCACAACCAAATCAGATCTTAAAAGGTTCAATGAATGTTGAATCGAATTAGTGTCGGATTTAATTTCCATGCATGCATATGATTTGTTTTAGTTTGCATTTAATTGTGAATCTTAATCCATGTTGTTAAAATCTAAGATACACGATTCGTACCTTATGATATGATAAGATGGACAATTCACATCTATTAACAAATCTTACGATTCCTATAAATAAAAGAATTATAGGGTTATTTGGAACGTGAAAGCATGAAACCTTTTGTTTGATAGTTTTTAAGGCTTGAGTCATTGAGAATTTAAGCCCTTTGGATTTTTTAGGGGTTTTTTTAGTTCATTATTAACTTTTCATAGTATACTTGGATTATATACTGGTCTTATACTTTTGGGAGTTGGATCATTGAAATTTGAGTTCAAATAAACTAATTATATAATATTCACTTGATATTGAAAGAAAGTTAGAGAATAATTCACATTATTACCTTTTAAATATATTTTCATTAAGATGTATAACGATTTTACAATAGGGTTCGATTTTCACAACATTGATCTCAATTATTTGCTTAAATCATTGCATTCAGAATAACAATTGCATGTTCTTTTGCTTTCGATTGAACACCTATTTCTTCGGTGAATTTTGACTCCGTCAAAATTATCATGTTGAAGTTAGTGTCATCTTTCTTTTCTTGAGAGTGATCAAGAGGATTGAGAGTTGATTTTCTTAGGGTTTCTATCATTGAAATTCTTGATCTGGCCTCAAACTCCGGATCTAAAACATATCTTAGCATGCCGGCCTAAGTAGGCATTAAACCCTACCCTAATCTGCATCAGGTGGTTATCATAGCCGAAAAATTGAAAGGATCACCAATTTCATCAAGATTCATCATCATCACAAGACATAATCTAATATATCTAGAATTGGCTTTACGGGTTCTTCTTCTCCAATTGATCCTATGATAGACCATACCATCAGTCACTCTACAACCTAACATGTCCTTTATCCCTTCCCTCCATGTTTTCAATGGTCGGGCTCTCCTCCTAGTGCGGTTATAATGATTAAGATTATGTTAGATTAATGAAACCTTGCCAAAAACGGTGTGGCTGATTTCCTTGCCAAAAATGGGATCAACAATTCAACTTATGGGGGTTTTTTGTATTTGAGGATCGGGACCTTGGGGCTTTCTACTTGTTTTCTTTGTTTGATTATGGCTTGTTGGAGCTCTTTTGCTATTTTCTGTTCTTGGATCTAATCCTTCTAGACCCTCCTTGTTTCTGCTTTGTACTTTCTCTTTTTTAATAAAAATTTTACATTACCTCTCAAAACAAAAGATTAACGAAACCTTATATATTGTCAAACAATTGCACGTCAGAATTTGAATTAAGCAAAAATCATAAAAGGAATTTAAACTATCCACAAGATATAATGCCTAAAAATACATTATGCAAAGCAAAAAAAAAAAAAAACTGAAAAGAAAGTTTTGAAGTGCAAAACTATTTACAAAATTCTGCACTAAATAACAGAACATATCAAATGCTGAATCCGAATATGGACAACAAATAACACACTAATCAAGAAGATAAATTTCAACCTAATTTACAAAAGATAAGAAACACATACTTCATTATGCAAATCTTTCAAAAATTTGACAAATTTTCCATGTTGGAGGGATTCATTCCCATCCTTTCCAAAGAAAAACTCCATTAGGCCACCACTTTCTACAGAATTCCGAACTTTGTGTCCAATATAAAGTCCATCCCTATGATAAGCCCCTTGTCTATTACAAGACCGCATCAAGGTCATCACTTGCTTGAACTCATCAAACTCTATCTCTCTGGAGAAGTATGTCACCAATCAACATGAGTACATTGATGAAAGGAATGATTAGAAGAAAGGTGTACCATCCAAAAGGAAAAAAGAGTTGAGTAATTTTAACAATTCACGCATAGACTGACATGCATGCTCACAACTAGATAATGATACAGTAAAAACTCCATCTGCACAGCAAATTGAAGCAGAAAATGTAGCAATAATATTGAAAGGAATGGTGCTGCTTTTTTTAGATTGAGCATAGAGATTGAGGCTTCCTACAAATACCTCATTATCTAAACCAATTCTTCATTGCACAACATTTAGCTTCATAATTATACAAGTTTAACTGCCATCTTATAGAAGGTCCCTTTGATTGACATGGTAATCATATCATATTATACTCCACCGGCTTGTTCGCACAAAGTACCTAAACATGATGTGTTGCTAAGACATTTCCAATCCTAATTAGTTCTTTAGCTTTTTCTCTATTAAAAGATTTATTGTATCATTTGTTTAACATAAAAAAATATACGTATTTCAAAGTGACGAAATCCATGAGTTGCTTCTAGACACACAAGTTAAAAAAGCAACCAATACTTAAAAACTCTACACTATGGGCTGAATAAGCAGTAAAACAACCAGGAAAACAAAATCGAGTAGTATATTTTCAAGTTTTCATTAAAAAAAAAAACCACAAAAACTAGTCTCTCCTAAGATATACCTCCAGTTTAAGTATCCAGGCCACATTCAGGAGAATTTCATCCCTTACGAACAACCAATTTGCGAAATAAGCTTTGATTGCTTCAGTAACCATATCAAGTTGTTTTCACAGTTATCTCAACCACAGCTAACCAATTAGACTGTTCAGAATATCATAAAGCCATAATACATACCCATCGTTGTTGAGGTCAAACATTTTAAAAGCCACAGAGAAGCTTGATTCTGGAATACTTAGTAGTGTAACAAAAAAGATGTACCTGTAGCATAGAAAATAAAAGGTTTTCTACATAAAACAGAGAGAATAATAAAGAAATGGCACTTTTCTTCTTCCACCAATTATACAAGGGAGCTTCACCTCTCAATAAAATCCAACAACTCATTTGATGGTCCATCATTATAAGATGAAAATTGAAAAATACCCTAGCTCCCACAGGATGACCTTAGAGCCCAATTGTTGGCTTATATAAACAATATCACTGCTGCTTCTAAAAGGTAATTACAAAAGGAAATTTAGACAGTTAGGATCATCCACCAGGGGTTTTGCCTGAACATCCACAAAAGGTACCCACAATGAGTATTGGATCTCTACAATGTGGTCCCAACATGCAATTTAGATTTTTGCAGTGCGAAGCATACTCTATAAAATGGAACTTGATAACAAGGTATAGATAAAACTAAAGTATTACAAGTGCACGAAAAAAATCCACCACATTTAAGAAGCTTCTTGTGAACACAAGGATGACGAATTGATAACTTACTCTGGAAAAGATATATGCCCATCGTTGTTGGTATCAAAAAGCATAAAAAATTCTGAATTTTCACAATGCAATTCACCAGGAGGCCGCTCCCCTCTCAGAAAACCTTCTCTTACAATATTTGACTCAGATGGTGGAAATACAGGAACAACTGCTCGCATAAAGTCTGCTGGTGTCATAAATACTCCTTCTGGAGTTTTGACTGATGCAAAGTATTCAAAAACCTGGAATAGAGAAAAGACGCAATATGAAAAAATGACAGAATTGCATCTATCTTACAATATAGTGACATTTTTCTTTCAAAAAAGAGTCACAGTAATTATCTTGTCAAGAAAACATCTGAGGTCAATCCTTGTACAAATTGTGAAGCCCGATGAGTATAATAAATGCTAAATCGCAAATTAACAAGAATGCACCAGTTTCCTTTTATTAATTTTTACACCAATTTAATTTTTTTTTTAAATGCCAGATCAGATACTTATAAACATGCTGGCTACATTGATGGGCCTGGACATTTCAAATAGGGAGAAAAGAAAAAAGATTAGACAAATTTGTTCTTCCATTTTGTGCTTATACACTTTTTTATATAATTTCAATTCATTATTACATTTCCTACACACAGGCCCAATAATTCCATCACGATGGAGATGCATAGAATATCAGAAAAGCGTTTCATAGAAAATTGTAGTACCCTGTCAGATAATGCATGGATGACACTAACATTTTGGAGTTTTTATAATTATAGATATACTAGGAAATTTTTTTGAATAGTTTATAATTTAAAGAAAATTGCAGGTAAAGTTTAGGTTTAAAACTATTTTCAAATCCAGCATTGCATGTTCGAATAGCTTTGGATATGCATGCAATTCCCAAACCAATAACATCTTCATTTTGTAGCTCACTGCAGCAACGGTAAAGGTTGCAGGTTCAAATCACATTACTAACATTAAAATAAGTAATTAATTCTGTATCACAATTCATACACTGGAAACCATGCTTTTCTATCTACATAGATTCTTTTCTTCTATAAGTTTACAAGTTCTTTTTTATTTTTTGAAGTGGGGACAAATGAATTTCATTTAAAAAAGTAAGAATGTACAAGAATCAAGCTGCTGCGAATATGAGGGTTATGCGAGGCAGGAAGAAAAGAAAAACAATCACATGAAAAGAGTAAGAAATAAAAGCCTCTATCGTACTCCAAAAAGAACAAAGAAAGCACTCATGAAATAATCCACCCAAAGCCCCATACACCCTATGTAAAACCTAATAAAAAAAAGCAAATGCCTGTCTCTGTAGCTGTACTCCAATCTTAGTCAGAAAGTCCACAACACTGTTTGCCAAACGAGCAGTATGTAGAAAGGTGACTCCACCCAGTCTACTAAACCTCCTAATGTCCCTTGTAATGTTAATTAGTTTCACAGGGGTGTAATTGTATGCAAACATCCAACATCCATTAAAAATACCAACCTCATTGATATTACCTGCTCATGGTGTCCGATTGTAAGACACAATTAAGTGCAACTGTTCAGGTAGGATAATGAAATTGGAAGTGGCAATCAGCTCAAAGAAACAAAATGATGAAGGCGAAGATAGTCTTAAGAATCTTTCTAGGCCTTCAACGAAATAAGAATGAACCTAATTGGACATCAATCGGATTAGTTTCTTCCAAAGATATCGCTATTAGCAAACTTTGGTGATAACTAGTTTCCAATTAAATTTCTAGTTTAATTGAATTAAATTAAAACAATTATGCAATATCAAAAAAAAAAAACCAGATTTCAATTAACTTAAAGGCTGAAATTCAAGTGGAAATGCAAGAAATAATTTAATTCATCAAACAATAGAAACTAGTTCTTCAAAGCAATGTTGTCAAACTCGAATCGTATCGTAAATCGGTCTAAGGGTGTCAACCGTGAATCGTGAATCGGAAATCGTAGAATCGTAAGATTCATAATTTTTTTTCTAAAATGATATTATAAATTATAAATACATATAACATGACATATACCCAATACAAATTTGACATTTATCATACATCGTAAATAACCATCAATAAAAAAATATAAAAATATATAAATATGAGATTTAAATAAAATTTATTAGAATTTATAAAATAATTTAAAAATAAAATAAATAAAAAATTAATTTTTTTTAAATAGATACAAAAGATTGAAAAGAAAAAATAAAAGAGATGTTTTTTTAATTAAAACAGAAAAATGATGGTAAAAAATTAA
The DNA here is from genome assembly GCA_013350335.1 of Chimonanthus salicifolius. NCBI lineage: Eukaryota > Viridiplantae > Streptophyta > Magnoliopsida > Laurales > Calycanthaceae > Chimonanthus > Chimonanthus salicifolius. The sequence goes on along the minus strand of CM023538.1, from coordinate 12,671,229 downwards.
TAATATAAAAAGTCTTAAAAAAAAATCCTCTGCTTGTGGTTTGTGGAAAAATGATGTTTGTGGTTTATTTTTCTTTATTCTCTGCTTGTTTGTTTTTCCTTTTCTTTGTTGGCTTTGAATATATATCTCCTATACTCGGACTCCGCTTTGTACTTTATGTATTTCCTTTCTATTTTTAATGATATTTAGTCAATGTTTCAAAAAAAAAAAGGACTCGCTGAAAGTATAAGAGAACTGTGGAAAAAATGCTCAGGGACAGTCCTCGCAGTCCTCATGCGAGGACTGTGGAAAAAATTAAAAGAGTAAAGCAATGTTATCAGAACCGGACCATGTACCCAACCGTCTAAATAGAAGATTGGGTTAAATACGGTTCAACCGTAGTCAAACCCATATAATTAATATAAATATTATAAAGAATATTAAATTACTAATTAACATTTAATTGATGAGTTGAAATAAAATTTTAAATTAAAGATTATTTTTTAATATGAATAAAGATAAACACCTTAATCAAATCAAACACGCCATTGATTAAAATTTTAATCTCTTTAAATAATTTGTCTCTAAATTTTTGTGGCATTGAAATTATATGAAATTTATAAAATTAATTTAACAAAATATTTGTACTTAATTTTTGGACCAACTCAAAACTCTATATTTATAAAGTAATTTATTTTTTTGTCACTTTAAATTATTTATAAACTCCATACTTATATAGCTACATAGCATTTTGCAAATTACATGAAATTTATAAAATTAATTTAACTAAAAATATTTATACTTAATTTTTAGACCAACTCAAAACTCTATATTTATAAAGTAGTTAAATTTTTTTGTCACTTTAAATTATTTATAAACTCCATACTTATATAGCTACAAAACATTGTACTAAAAATATTATTTTTATATTTTTAAAACTAGTTATGGAAGTTTTCTTAAATTATATTTTTTAAATTGTGTTGAACAGCGGTTCGAGGTTTGAGGTTTCTTTAACAAAACCGTGTCGAACCGCGGTTCAACACAGTTTTTGGCCGTTTTACACTCAAATGATTTTCTCACCAAATAGAACCGGGAAGAGGCCGGCCGCGGTCGAACCAGCCCGGTTTTGATTGCATTGGAGTAAAGTAAGTTTTAAGTCGTAGTCCTCTTGCAACTCCCGTGGAGACATACGAGCGAAAGACAAAGAAAAAGAGAGGAAGACAAAGATGAACCGCTGGAGACTAAGAAGAAGAAGAGAAACATAGAAGGATGGAACGGAACAGAGAAGAGAGACGAAGAAAATGAAGAAGAGGAAGAGAGGGATGTCATTTTTCGCTTCTTCCTCTTCCTCTTCCTCCTTTTTTTCCTTTCTCAACAAAATCAAACAATTCTGTGATTTTAGGGGTTAACTCATACGATTTGTGAGTCACCCCCAGAATCGCACGATTTTCACCCTTCTGTGATTTGACTCATTCCAGCACCTGATTCGATTCCAATCGCACGATTCGAACCGTGAATCGTGCGATTTTGACAACATTGCTTCAAAGTGAAACTTACTTAATAGTCGAAATTCCGAACTTGGAACTTTACTTCAATTATTTCATTCCCAAAATCCGATGATCTACAAAGATACTCACGTCCTCGATTTATACTACATAGAGGAGGTGGAAACAAGGAAAAAAGAGATGCTATGGAGTGGAGCACAAAAGGCCAACTTGTGTTGGCGTGGGAACCTAACCCTAATCCTGATCTAAGCTTACATTTCATCAACCAATCAAAACAATGAAAAATAAAATACATCCAATCACAAAATGACACCTAAGACTAGTGTGTCCAAGCCAACCACGAGTCTTCCATCCATGCACCCAAGCTTGAGTGTAGAGCAAATTGGGAACTCAAAACTCGTAGGAGAAGACTTCACACACCAATGAGGGAAAGAGATCCTAGCCAATGAAAAAATGCCACCTTGGAAGATGATGTGTCTCAACCAATGGGATGCTTCCAAGTCCATGCGCCTAAGGTTGATGAGGGCATCAAGCCCAATGACTCACATTCAGTGGACTCTATGGACCTTGACCATATTGAAGAGATTGCACTGGCTTTCATGGATCAGTTTGATCGTGGCAACCCTCACTGGACACCATCCAATAACCCGGTCCAGTTGGCTACTACAAGCCCCGTGACCCATATAGATGTCCTGAATGAACCAATTAGGCCTAGGTTGGAATCAATTAAATCCAATCCTAACCAACATGTGCCTAACCCTAAACCTCATAAGAAGAAAGCTCCAATTTCTCTCCTAGCTGCCACTACCCATGGAAAACCCTCATCCAACAAATCCAAGCTGTTCAAACACAAAAAACCCAACAAAAAATGGCGTGTGATGCAAGGGGAAGGTCAACCTTCCACCTCATGAGCGAATTTTGCAAAGGGGGGAGAGTTTTCATGCCTTTTTTAATTTGTGTTTTCTTAGGATGAATATTAGCCATTGAATAAGCCTTGTTGGCAGTTTGTTTTAATCCTATTGGTTGCATTGTAAGCACAAGGATTGCTCCAATTGAGAGTATACTCCTTGTGCATTTCTTTCCCCTTAATTTTTGTATTTTGCCAATTCCTCTCCTACTTTGGTGTGGTCGACCAAGGCAAGAAAGGAAGGAATTTTAGGGTTGGTTTGGCCTATATAAAGGCTTGTAATTTTCAAATTTCAGGGAATTTATATAATACATTTTTTGGGAGAATTAAAGCTTGGGATCGATTGTTGTTTTGCAAGGCTTCTCAAGCCAAGGACTTGGACTTAGATCCAAAAACAAGTACCATGGTTTATTGAATTTTGTTGTCTCTTATTGGGTTCTTAGATTAAGTATTTCATATTGTTATTCATTAGATCTCTTTTATTTACTTTTTTTTTTTTTGAAAGGTTAGATCTCTTTTATTTTCATCCATCTAAAATATGATTTTAAAAGAGACATTAATCTAAAATCCAATAAGCACACATAATTCCCTGGTCGCTTGTCATCATAAGCTTCGTTCATCAACTCGTGGCAAGGCAGAACCCATTCATAAATACTCAAATGGTTGCGGATCCATTGATGGGAACTCAATCAGATCCATTTATCCTGTCAAGCTTCAGTAAAAGTGAAAACCCGTCCAAGCCTGCATCAAAGGTGGAATCCAAAGAGGAGTGAAAGTCTTCCAAGGAGAGTCCAATGCAAACTGAGAGAAACCCTAGTGATGTACACACCAAAGGAGAGAGAAAATAGCCAAATTGGAGAGAACTTCTCCAATTTGCGACTCCATGCTTGTGGGATTCGTTTTCCACTTTAAGTGCTAGGGTTTGGGTCTAGCAACCCCTCAAGTGAGGTCCATCATGCTCCCAAGTGGGCCTGGGTCCATGGATTGGGGTCCACATGCACCAAATACACCATTTTAGAGCCAAAATTAGATGGGTTTGGTCCAATTGTGCCACTGCCAAAATGCTCGTAGAAATCCAAAGCAATGGCTAAGATTTCATCCTCATTTCCATCATCACTCTCCTCATCCATGATGTCTTCGTCACAAAATAAAATCAATAACAAGTTAATTATTTTTCTCTTCTTTAAAGGTAAGCGAATTCAGAAGTTCAACCTTGTGCCTATGACAATGAACACCTTTAATTGAACGAGTAGCTCTTTTCATTAGCCAACTTTTTTGAAATATTTAATTATTCGTGTCACTTCTTCCATTTCAATGAGTTAGTGAGAAGATTACAAGGAAAGTTACAATCATTCAATGATAGGGCATGCTGAAGCCTTGTATCATCTGAGGTCGGCTTTTTAGATTCTATTTTTCCACTAAACCCTATCAAAAGTAATATTATACATTACTCCACTTTTTAGAATTTCTTACCATTTCATTCAGTGTTATTGGTCACCCCTTCTCCCAGCTTCACGTACTCGTAACCCTTCAATTCTTCATACTAGGGTTGTTTCTAGCGTGCCTGAATCATCGTAAATGACATTCCTCAGATTTCTTTTCTATGGGAGCAACCTCTTTCCTCTTATATCCTAACTCTTGATTCCATCTTTCCTTGTTTCCTCACACATCCATCTTAACGGGCGCACATGCGCTTCATGTACTGGAATACTTTACCCTATCATTTCTTCATCACCCAACATTTATTTCTACATAACTTTGCAAGTCTAACGGTCTCATTATAGAAATGCCCCTCTAACTGATATCACAATGATCACAAAAATACATCACTCTACTAGCTTGTCTCCAATTTGGCCTCCCTAGGCTAATCCTACTTGACATATCCAAATCAAACCCTCTATTCCATTTTATATTTGTTGTCAAAGTATCAAAACTATATGTATATAAGTTTTATCTACAAAGAAGGAAGTATCAAAATCTATTATCATGAGCAACAAAGTCATTTACAATTTTAACCAATGTTGTTAAAATCGTACGAGCCTCTCCTAAACAACCTCCTTATATATTATTGACTTTAGCTATATAACCAAATTTGTTCTTGGGATTAATTTATTATAGTTTGTTGCAAATGCCATGTTATTACTTCACTTAAATAATGTATTAAATAGTTCTGTACCTTTTTAGGAGGACTCCGCAACCTTATCCGTTTCTCATAATTAAAGAAAATCCTTCTCCTAAATTCATCTGCAACAATAAAACATGCCTCAGTTCATATATAATTAATTGTGAAACAAATGGTCAAAAAAATCTAAGAACAAACACATGGTCAAATTCATCAGCAACAACAAAACCATGCAACAAATTATAATAATTAATTCATAATCACAGTTGACATAAACAATCAATTGTGACATCATGTAATGCTGTGTGTAGGCCATTGGACCTATGATACCTGAATACTTCAAAATAAGACAATGTTTTCATATCATGGGTGTTTGATATTTCATCTTTTATGTGTAAAATTTATGTCTTTTCCATATCCATGCCATGTCTCGGCATCATTGGCATGAGTAGTCCAATAGGAAAGTTACTCGTATTAAAACAGATAACCATCCAATCAAGAAAGATTGGAGACAAGAAGCAGGTCCTAGTTGATACTGAAAAAAGTCCAAGTGATTCCTCCTAATTGTTATGAAATCTGGATAGACACACATATAATGCAAAATTATCCAGAGAGAACGCAAATAAAGGGCCCCTACCTGGAGGCCCTCCTAGGTCAATCTAAACCATTGACAGTCACCCACCACTTTAATTGTTATACATTCACCCATAGTAGCACTGATCCCCTCTCCTAACTGATTGGTTTTGCCCAAAAAATATACATCAAAGCTCTATAAACCCATCAAACTTTGAACCCAATTGCAACCATCATAAAAAACAATGCATTTGAAATTTTGTCAACCCCTATTCCATTGATGACCTTCCCATTCCCCACTTGCATGTGATTGGTGTATATCTAAGTGATGCCCATAATTAAAAAGAGATCTGATTAAGATGCTTTGGTGGTTTGAGCTACAAGTGCAATGAACAATGATAACTCGTGAATAAATTTTCTCCCATTAGGGGAGAATGATGAAGACATGCAGTGCACATGCAATATACGAGAGCCATATTGTGTCAAAAGTTTATTTATATTTGGAGACCCTTAAGAAGTCCAATCCCACACAAGAATTGGAGATTGTCCAATTGAGGTCTTGAGCACCAAAGCCCCACTACTAAAAGATTATGGTGCATGGTTGTTCCCCACTCAATTGGACATAGTTCTATTGGGGTCCAATTGAAGGATTTTAGACTTTATAGGCTTGAGTTTTGGGCCTTTTCTAAATAAATTGGATTTTAGTTACAAATTTTGCCATTTCTGGCATCGCCAGCTGCACATGTAGCTCCAAACACGGAAGCATCTTCATAATATCTAGTCTCCTTTTAATTAAGACTACAGATTATTTCTAAGATGAGGAAAAACCTAAGTTGAATGGGTAAAGGTACAAAGGCCGGTGTCCGACACAGGTACGAGGTATCGAATGCAACAACCTCAAAAGAATAGGATAGGAGGATACTACAACATATTTAAATAAAATTAAACATGAGTTTATTTTAAATGAAAAAGAGGTGTGAAAATAATATTAATAGAAAATAATATACTAGTTCTACTCTAATTTACGTGACAGATATATTGATATTTTAAGTAGATTTCTAAGAGAGGATAGGAGCAGTTATATTTTAGTCATCCTAGAAAATAATGTTAAAAGGCACGGAAATAGTCCATGAAAAACGGGTACAAGTGTCCGACACAGGCGCAAGTATTTACAAGTGTTAGACATAGGAACATCACATGTTGGAAGTGTCCATGCAACATAGTAGAAAACAAATGCTTTGAAAAAAATCCACCACTAATCCACATAATGACCTTCCCATTCACTCCCTTGTGATTGGATCATCTATGTGGGGTCCATAATTAAAAAGAGATCTAGTCTCTATTCTTAAACATTGTCTCTTCATATAATTTCACAATAGATAACACCAAAGCACTAGTGTACAACTAGTGCATGTAGTCCATTTGGTGAAATTTGATAGATGGGATTAAGTAGGTTGGAAAGATCAAATGAATAAACAATGGCTCCACCAAATCAGCTCAACCAAATCAATATACGTAAAGTTTTTAAGGCCCAAAATATTCCAACAGTAGATGGGGCCACTTTTGTGACGGCTAGCAAGACAGCTTCCAACCCATGTTTTTTTTTTTCTTTCTTTCTAAACTTCTCTGCACTTGTCTCAATAGGAAAATAGCTTCTAATATCATCTTAATGGCGTGTACCTGAAGTCTTTCTTTGAACTAATAGCTTATTGTCTTAGGCATAGCTCTATTACCCTCTCCAAATGTCATGTTGTGTGACTTGTATACTCAGTGGCTCAACCATTTTCACTGTGCGTTGGGTGCTCCTAGTCCTACTGGTATTGGCGGAGTAATTAAAAATAACTACAATTCCATAGTCATCGCTTTCTCAAAGCCGATGGGCCCCTATTTCGATTTTGAGACTGAAGCATCGGCTCTTCTACTTGGCCTCGAGTTAGCAGTTGAGAGGCGGCCCCTCTTCCTCTTATTCTCAAAGGTGACTCTACTGGTGTCATTAGCTGGAATTCTAAGGGAATCTCTTTTCCTTGGAAGATTGCCAACATCATCAAGGAAATTTTGGACTTTTTTTTTTTTAAACATTAACGATTTGATTCCAAAAAATAAGAAGAGGCTACAAGAGAAGGATCCAAGTATAGGAGAGATATACCCGGATCAATAAGGAAGAAAAGAAACAAGAGAGATAAGAAAAAACATGAACATATAGAAAAAATACAATAAAACAATCCTCATCTACTAAGGGGACTCCAGCTCCCCCAACTCCCGAGGCTGGTGAGATGAAAAGATTTCCAAAATTGGTCTTTGCTTAAGAACATCAACTTTCGTCAAGAAGTCTGCTATACTGTTTGCTGAACGGGGTGTGTGAGTGAAGGTGATGCCGCCCAACCTGCACAGCCTCCAAATGTCCCTAGCAATAAATATCAACCTCCATAGGGGAGATTTCCTATTAGTAGCCCAGGAGATGGCGTTTTGGACATTTACAATGACATTGTTGTGTCCTTTTCTCATATCCCTAGATAGATCAATGGAGACACGGGCAATCTGGCTAAAATAGGTGTTTCCAAAGTTCAGGTTTCTACCGATGATTTCCTTCAGTGTAGTTCCTACTTGTTCTCTATGTTGACCTTCCAAGAGAATGGCTTTTCAGGTTTCCTACCTTTCTAGTGATGTTCAGTGACTTCTATCTTCAGGTGTTCTCTTTCCTTTCCCCAGTTTTGGCCCAGGTTGGGCTTTTTGGTTGTATCTTCCTTCTTCTTTGAATAAAATTATCATCATAATTCGAACTATATATATGAATATCCCCTTTATTCCTATAATTCTTATTAAAGGGCAAGGCCATAGTGCTCTTTCTCCATTCTTCAAATATTCTTTTAGTACTCAGAATTTTGTACAAAATCTAGTTAATCAACCAACCCCAATTTCGACCACAAAAGCCATAATTTTATAATACCATCTTGTAATGAAACTATCTTCTTCCCAAGACTATCTTCACTTTTGCTTAAATATGTTGTAAATTATCCCTTTATTTGTTTCCAATCAATGATCAACTTCACTTTTCATATTTAAAAACAAAGAATATTAAAAAAAAATACTAAATACAAAGGCCCTTTGATTCTCATCTTAATACACTTTGCATCATCAAGGCATATGACTTCTAATGACCTTCATACTTTAGCCTTATAGCTTTCCATCAACTCCTCTAAATAACTTATTCAAATCCTTCTTATCTTTTTGTTTTCTAGAAATTCTTTCTTTTCACTAGTAGTTTACTCCACCATCAAGTTTATTAATACATTGCCAATGATACTTGTTTCCTGCTCATGGAATAACCGCAGGAAATAAAAATAAAAGACATAACGGCATAGACAAAATATTTCAAGCAGAAATCATAAATAAAGTATGTTGTGAATGGGAAAACCATATTAAAATCCGTATCATAGATTTGGGAAATGGGGTGTTGCACACTTGCTTCCCATATTCGTGCCTACTGCACAATTTATTTTTTTAAGATTGCATAATTTTTTTTAATGCGCCATTGCTACAATGAGCACATAAACAATTTTTTCCTTGTCCGGTGAATCATTTTTACTGGCTACTAGCAAGTAATAAAAAAGGATACAAGACCCTAATTAGTTTGATATTAGCATGGAGACGCACCCACTCGGACACTCACACGCATTCTCCATGGACTTTTCTACTACTTTTTAACATTGTTTTCTTCAAGACTACTAAAGTAATACTACACCTTCTCCTCTTAAAAACCTACTAAAAATACTAATATGTTTGTTGTTTAATTGATTAAACTAGAGCATCATTTTCTACAGGTGTTATATTTTGCACCTTATTTTTGTTTAAAATAAATTTATATTTAAATTTATTCAAATATGGTATTGTGTCCCTGTATCCTATTTTATTGGTTTGACAAGTCTGACACCTTGCATCTGTGTCAAAAACCAATATTCGCTCCCATAACCATGCAACCTAGTTTGCTATCAATATGGCTATAGGTAATGCCAAATACTGCTAGGTAATGTCAACTAGTGCTAGGTAATGTCAAATAGTGCAGCTTAATTTCCTCTTAAAATTTAACCATCAGCTATTGCAACTGCACTTTCCGTTCACATCACTCTGGGAAAAAATTGAGAATTGAGATTAAATTTTTAAATAAAATTAAAATTAAATTTTGGGTCAACTATTCAGTTCCAATCATCATTGGCAATGAAAATCAGGATCTTGTCAATGAGATTTGCATTATCTCAGAAGCCATAATCAACAATCGATGAAACTGAGGTAATAAGAACCCCTAAGAATTCACAATGCTACACATCACGTCATATAGAGGGAAGTTTTATGGTGTGAACTGTTGGCACTTAAAGTGGAAAAGATGTCATTATATGATCTAAATTCTTAAAGGCCCTAATTTTACAAATTTGAAGACGACTAAATGATCTATAAAAGTCCTTGATTTCATATAATCTGATCATAGTAATTCAAATTTTATAGAGCATATAGATCTAAGGAGGTCAATTAAAAATCATGTCAACTGGGATGCAACAGTCTAATCAATCAAAGAAGGCTCGTGGATTGCACATATATGACTTGAGAAGTAATCAATGACACATCTTAAGGATCCAAAAATACAATGTGGGTCCATTGTGATCACTCAATCACAAATTTTTTTTTTTTTGAAAGGTGATCACTCAATCACAATTTGGCCACCATTTGGAAAATCTTTAAAGTATCTTCCTAATGCAACTAGCAGATTACTCATCCTATATGCAGATCCAATTGTGAAATGTGAAGCCTACTATTGATGGTCATACGATTATCACATTTCTTAGGCAAAGTTGTGAAATTAAAATTTGTAATGAAGAAAGATATGAGCAAAATGCTAAATACTATCCAAATCAGATAAAACTATGACCATGTCAAGGTGACATTTTCATCACAATCAAGATCATCACAAGGATAATTAAGATTTACTCTCGACAGGGCTGCACTTCATGAGACTGCACTAAGGCATTTATGTGCAACCCTTTCCATCCTTAAACTATAAATACCCCGTTGGACAAAAGAGGAGGGGTCTTTTGGAGGCATTCTCAGATACACACTTCAAGAACATTAGAGTGCTTTCTTCCTCAAACTAGGTGCAACTTAGAGGAAAAAAATTGTCGCTAGAGATTTCTAATCTCTTTTACACTTCAGAAATGGCATGGTTTGGAATTATCACTTCCATTCATGCGTCATTTGTGTTTGTACAATGGAGTTTGGTACTTCTGGTCCCATTTGCACTTTGATTCACAACTGCTGTTTGAATTCATTGAGTCCATTAACACTTCACAACTTTGGTTTGAGGATTTAGATCTTTTCAAGTTCAGATCATAGTAAGTGAAATCGAGCATCTTTTAGCCTTCACTTGCTGTCCATCAAAACTTTCCACATGAGTCTTTTGACTAACACCGTTTGTGGATCAGATATTTAAAGACCCAGTTAAGGCTTCTCAAATTAATGTTCATTTTATATTGTTCGAATGCATGCTCAAAACATTCCACTTGAAAAGGAATAATGGACCAATCTCTATAGGAAAAATCGAGATCCATTGTTTAGAACTACATACTCTACTTTAAGTTTTCAAATATTCAATGAAAAAATTGTGATGCAAATTTGAAACTTTTTGTCTACACAAACAAGGAAAATTTATATGCATTTACTAGGCTTTAGCACACCAGCCAAACAAAATGAGTTGACAAATGGTAGCTTGCAGACAGCCAGTCACACCATCTTACACAACAGTGGACATTTAAAGAGACTCTCATAAGATGCAAATGCCCATATGTTTGGCTAGTCATTAATTCTCATTCCGCTTACAATCTGAGAACATCCAAATCAGGATGAAAAGGATCGCCAACCCAAGATACACAGGTGTATATCCAAATTCACGAACTGTTCAAAACTTATTTTATTTGACCTTGAATCCAAACTTTGCTTCTGATTTAGTTAGATAAGATAATGTGCAACAGGCTTAACCCAAAATGATGGTACGTACATTACATGATACACAGTATGTTACATAGTTAACTTCTAAAACCCTCAAAAACCCAACTCCAACAATTTTTGTCTCTACCCAAAACTAGGAATGAGATGGGCCTTTCATAATCTGATCACCAAAAGCAAGGAAAACAAAAATAAACAAATAAATGAATGGTTTATTAACAATTCCCAATCAATTTCAGTTGTTGGACCTTAATTTTAATCCAAGTTGAGAGAGAGAGAGAGAGAGCAAAAAAAACTGCAGGACTGTTTGTATAAATTCCAGTAGAACTTATAATTCCTTAAAACCCAGAATTAATAAATCCTGGTAATCCTGAAATTTAAGAATTCATGCAACAGTCATTTAATGTTTACTCAGCTTGGAACTATTAACTGGATATGAGACTCTACAGTTAAAGAAGTTCAAGTTTTTGGACTTCCGCAATAACACTGGAAACTGAGAAGTTATAAATTCCCATAGAATTGGAATTTTGTGGCGCTTCACAATTCCCGCCCTAGAATTGCTTCTCCAGTGAAGTAGAAATTCTAGGGTCGGATGGGAGTTAAGGAATCCCACAAAATTCCAATTCCAACAAAAAAATTCTAGCCTACTGAACAGGCCACGAAGCAGTGCAGATAACAAACATGTTTTGAACCGCAATGCATCGCAGATTGGAGCAGCCCCATTTAAAATCCCAACATCCGATCCAGTATCTTGCAGTTTCATTCCTTCCTACACAGATCTAGGCCATAAGAGTATCAAATTTTGTTGGAGCGGGAATCATTACCTCGAAAAAGGTACTTCCTTTTGCTCTCCGTCTGCAGTGAACCCGGCTCAGGTGCAACACGGCGAAAGATAGAATGTTTCTGCAGATGATCGCCATCTGCTATCGTCGATGTTGTCGAGTGCCCATCACAAAAGGAGAAGGAAGATTCAGAAGAAGAAGAAGTGGGGAGAAGGCACAGAGCAAGGGTCGATCCCACGAAGATTCCAGAAACCGAGCTTAGGAACACCCCTAAACGGGAGCCGCTCTTCTCTGTGCTGCCTCCACAGTTCTGCTCTATAAAAGCATTGGAGGAATAGGACGAGGAAGGAGAAGAGCAAGATGATTCTGCAGTGGTGGATTCAGTACGAAGAAACAGCCGTTGGATTCCTGCTGTTCGGAGACTTTGCAGAGAGGATCGATTCAGGGATGCCCGATAAGACATTGGACGATCCAGAGAGAAACAGAGAAGCGTCGTCTGGATGATTGTCTTTGATTACTTTTAAAATAATTTTTTTTTTTCAAAAAAGGTTGAAAGTATGGCCCCTTGTTTTGAGAAGGAAGTGAAGTTAACGGCACCTTGTTTTGAGAAGACAAATGTCAGCATCTCATCGTGCGCAAGTGTGTTGCTAAATTATTATTATTTTTTTTTTCTATTTTTTCTTTAAAAACTGATAAATACTGATAGTTTATAGTTTTCATCACCAAGACAATAGTACATGAGAAAAATTGAGATGAATATTCTTTATTATTTAAAACATCAACTATCAATTTTTTCACTTTTTTAATAATAGATATTTATTAAAAAATATTACATAATTATAAAAAAATTATTTTGAGAACCTCAATTTTTATATATAAAAGATATTTATCAATTTTAGTACATGTGACTATTTCAGTCGAAAAATTTTAAATATTTTTTGTATCAAACCAAAATTTAATTGAGACACTAATTTTAATATTTAAGATAATCAATTTAATTTCTATACCAATCTCAGCCATCTACCAACCTTATTGCAATTAAAATTATCGGAAATACTTCAATACATCTAATTTAAGTGTTATTCATCATTGTACTCTCTTCTTAGATATATTAAAGTTAATTACTTTTTAAAATTTAAAAGCAATATGTCTAAATATGTACCTCTTTCAACTATTCCTCAATGAGTTTGACTTTGATATTAAAGAAGTTTTCTTAAGAGAGTGAAACATGTATTATAAATTAAGAGCAAATTTAGAAATTATTTTGAAAGAAGTTTTCATAATTTCTTTTATTTTAAAAATATTATTTTTACATTTAAAGACTTCAAAATTTTATAAAGGGAATACCTAGCAATTAGTAAATTATGATATTAGAGATTTTGAATTAAAAAAATTAAGATAATATCTACTTAAATTTGGAATATATATATATATATATTATTAAATGATGAAAAAATTGATTGTCGCACGAGGATATTTTATATATAATGTGAAAATCAGTGGAGGCTTCGAGTTGAATATTTAGATTTAAAAGTATGTTTTTAGTTACTTTGAATTTATAGATATTAGAAATTTCAACATTTGAAAAAATCAAATATTTTAATTTATAGTTTTAGAAATAAATATATGGAAGATTTAGAGATTCTAATAATGAGTAGTTGATTTTGTGGAGATTGAGAATTCTATACTCTATTCAAACTAGTCATAGTCAAAGAAAAAATCCTTTGCTTGCATAGATTTTATCCTTCTTTCAAACTTGAAGCTGGACATAGTTATAGATTTTATTATACTATAAAAATGAAATTAGAGTGTGTTTGGCAATTGAAAGGTTATAAACTAGGAAATTTTGAAAATAAATAAGTGAGAGAAATTTTATTATATTTTAATAGAATGAAATTTTGGCATTTGGGTGGCATTTGGCTACTGCTGTCACCATCTTGTTGTATTTTATAGATAAAAACATTGACCTTCGGCAAATAAGTTGAAGATTATGGTATATTAAATTTTAGATAAATATTGTAAAAATAGCAAAGAGTATTAATTATATATTAGATAATAGCATTCTCTTATTTGTAATATAAACAAGTAAAAAATACTAAATTTGGATTTTTAATTTGAAGAACTTGTTCAAACTTGTTAATCAATATCTAAATATATTGTGATAATTTAAAAATTAAATGATTTTCTAAAGAGAAACAGTAAAACCAAACATATAAAGACGAGTCAAAATAAAAACTTTATAACGTGTCTGTAGAATGACTATTATTGTACATAAAAATCATTTTAAATTTTTATTAGTGTAAAAAAATTCTAACATAGGGTGAGAGAAAGATATTCACTGGTTTTTGTTTGAGAAATTAATTTTAAATGTTTTAAATTTGTAATATCTATCAATTTTGGATCCTAGTAACTATATTAAATAAAATATTCAATACTAACGAGAGAGGTTCTGTAAAAAAACGTCATGTGATGATAAAAGTGACAGAGAAGTATTACGTAGTAAAACCTCGTGATATATATATTATATTGTAAAGGTTATTAAATTAGGGTATCAATTGTATTTATTTCAAAAAATCTTTCATCTATCATTAAAATGTCATTTGGACTTATTTTTCTATAAACAAATCACTTCCTTAATTTTGATGAAGTTCTCAAAAAATGAAGAATCTTATCCAAAAGTTATGATGTAGTTTGTATGATCATTAGTCACTTTTGTAATAATTTTGTATCATAAAGTATAAAATATTACTTTACAAAATGGCTGAATAAATATATTTTTTATTCTGAATGTAGTGAATATTAAGTTAGAGAGATTTATTACATTTTATATAAGCTCGATTTCGGGACCAGCTGCTGATATTATTTTAGACACATTATAACTTTATAAAGTATTACATTATAAAGAGCTTTCTATATCTACAAATACCAATAAGAGGGGGAAAAATTAATATTTTTAATATAGGCCCATGAAAAATGGATGATAAATCTTAAACCACTTCTTTTAATTTAAAATTTTATGTTTTCATGCTAAATTACAAAATTTTGTGACTTTGAAGATTATGGTTTTAATTTTGTATTTAAGAATGATTTTTTGTATATAAATTGATCTTGAGAAAAATATTATACATAAAATGATCAGTGGGACAATAAGAATAACTATAAATTTAATGTGACAAGTCGATTTTTCCACATAACCCTAGGTGAGAACAAATAATCCTAAATGCTAATGTTCACCAATCTATGCTTTAGGTGACGTTTATGGAATTCCTAAGCTATATTCAATGTTCTAATTTAAAATGGATGATAATCCTAAATGCTAATTGTTATATGTACTTAGTTTGAACAACACATTTTTATGAAAAATGTCATTATTAATTTGTTTACATTTTAAATGGTTTGTGTGGATAATTTAATAATTATTTGCATATTACTATATTTTGAATTTATTTATTTATTAAGTAATTGAATAATTAATTAGTTAAAAAAAGTAAAATAATATATATATTTTTAAGGGCGATGTACCGTAATAGATAGTAAAAACTCGCGGTAAACAGATCATCATCTCTTATGCGTGTCAACTTAAAAATGAAACACGTGGCGACCGTCAGTTACGACGGGTTGAAGAGGTGGAGGTACCCTAGGGTTTTGCTTCCTTCAGTCCATTGTCACCGATACTGCCTCTACAATCTTCGACATACACAGGTCCGATTTTCCCCTCTATTTTCTTCTTCTTTTAAATCTCTCATCTTCTTCTCAAGCTTCAGCCTCTCCTCATCTTCTCATCATCATCTTCTTCTACATCTCCTTCCTATCCTTGGTTTTCTACAGAGGCTCTAATCAAGTATTTTTCCATCTCTGATTTCATTATTTCAAATATTGGATTCTTTTTTTTTCTAGAAAAATGATGAAGTGGCTGGTATACCAAGCTACCAGCAGGTATACCAAGTACTATCCAGTAATTTAACCTTTGATTGTGCTTCCTGTTGATTGTTGACTGTAATGGTGCGTACTAATAGCATGATATGCTCCTCTCCAATTGATACACGTCTCACTACATTTTTGTTTATCCTTTTATTTTTTGTTTTTAAATGGAAAACTGAGGTTTTCAGCAATGAGAACGGTACATTTGGATTAAAAGTAAAAAAAAAAGGATACCATTTGTTCCCAAGCATCACCTATGAAATTTATCACAGAAGAATGGTCATAATTATTGACTTATTTCTGTTTTATGGTATTTAGTTATGTCTAATTTTTATTTAATATTGATTATTTTTATAAGATCATGCTGAAGTTTTGGGTTTAACCCGTTTTGACAATGTCGAAGTTCTACATTTTCCTACACGGATTGATTTTAGAAAGGTTTTGAATTCCCATTCCGTCCTCTTATTTTGAATATCTTCTATTGGTTTCTATAAAAAGCTCCTCCCTTTTGCAGCTTTCCATTCAAATCTTTACAGAGATTAGTCTTCAGAGATGCAGAGCGATGAGGTTATCTGGCAAATTATCAGACACAAGCACTGCAGTTTTATGACCAAGTAAGCCGACAAAAGACCTGATTCCCATTTCTTTAATTTTTTTTTAGATAAATTTTGCATGACATTTGCTTTTATTTATTTATGGCATCTCTGAGGCTGTGTTTGGATGAAGGGAAAGTTTTATAGGTTTCCCTTATGCAGGGGTTCCTCTCGAATAGGGGTTTCTCCTGTTGAGGAATTCTCTTGTTCTTGTTTGCTAATTTTCGGGGAAAAGAACTTTCTCCAGAGAAAAGAAATTTTGTTTAGTAATGTTAGCAAGAGAAACTCGATATCTCATTAAAAGGATATTTAGTGGACATATAATATAAACTATTTAAATTTTAATATGAACATAATTAATAAATAATATCCACCACATAAAAACAACAATATGTCCTCTGATAATATTATACAATTGTCTATGGGTTCTATCCTATAATTATAACTTAAAAGTGAAGTCTTGTCACTTGCATTTCACCTATAAGATGTGAGATGAAAAAAAAATCAAACATTTACACATTTAAAATTATTTTTTCAGTCCTAATAAATGAAAAACACTTCTCTTCATACAATTTTTTATTATTCCTTTGAAATATAAATATAACAAGTTATTATGATAGTTTATCAAAAATTCAAGTTAATGAGTCTCATCTATTACAAAATTAATATAAGGACCCATAATTTCAACCCAAAATGGAGTCCGAACCACAAAACTCTACTTCCTCCCAAGAATGCCAGCCTACTAAACAACCCATATATTTTGAACACTGGCGCTAAAATTAAGGCATAAGTGAGAACAAAGAAATTCGGTAGGCCCAATTTCACATATATTATATGCATATTGACCTCCTACACATTTCATTTGATCATATGGGTCCCAAGTCAATTTTGATGTATTTCAGTGGAGAGAGATGTAGACTTCTCTGCTGTTAGCCACTCAAGAAACCTCCAAAATGATGGTTGGGAGTTCAAATGTTAAAAAAGTGATTCCAACATGAGGGACACACCTAACCCAAGAGGGGGTTGGCTTGATGGTCAAGAAGCTCCCCTCATGAAGGGAGGTCTTGAGTTCGATTCATGCACAACACCCCTCTGGGCCATTCCCGTAGTTGCTTACCCGATGTGTGTGGGATTGGGAGGCTTGCACATGCCCCAAGGACTAGTGGAGTTAAAATGGCCCCTGTCCAAATACAGGTGAGACCCCTGGACACCTTGGTCACAAAAAAAAGAGAGGAGGGACGCACCTAAGAAGGTAAAAAAAATGGAGATAGGAAAGGAATACCAGAGAACAAGGACTTGCATTGAAGATTGGGGAAGAAAGAAGAGGGAGTAGCAGGGAGTCTGGAGTACACACGAGGGAGAGGGATGGATTCAAGTGACTAGAAGGAAGAGGGTACAACGATGGGAGGCAATCCAATCACCATATTCATTGCAAACTTGCTGAGGCTTACTACTAGGAGTTGGTTGCAGGGGTTGTTTCGACAGTGGGGTTGGGTGACTAATGTCTTCATCCCAAAGAAGAAGGATTTGTTTGGCAGGGCTTATGGGTTTGTCAGGATGGAGAGTGGAATGCAGGCCGAGAAGCAATAAAAAATCTCAATGGGTTGGTAATGGAGGGAAGGAGGCTACAAGTTAATCTTGCTCAGTTTGGCAGAGTAGAGAAACGGGCTTCTACAAAAGTCAAGGACGAGGCAGGGAAGAACACCTAATACAAACCTCAAAAGGGGAAAGGAAAAAAGGGATAGAAAGAAGGACGAAAATGGGCTGATTTAGTTGGTGAAACGTCCGAGAAGGGAGGGAGAAGAAATGCTCAAACAGTAGAGGACATAGACTCTTGAAGGTTGGCTCTCTAATTCATGAAGGACCTAAAGGAAGAGGAGGGGATGCCAGATTGGCTCTCCAAAGCTGTTGTAATTAGCCCAATCGGTTCTTTGACTCAGGAGGAGACTTCCCAAATCTTCATTAGAGAAGGTTTTCTCGACCTCATTTGAGCTTGATAGGAGAGAATTGTTTTATTGTTGCCTTTGGAAGGAGGCTAAAAGGGTGGAAAGAGAGTGGATGAAACCGACCAATTTTTGAATTCTCGATAGATGGTGACTTCATCTCTTCGCCTATACAAGAAGAGTGGCTCCATTACTTCGGGTTTCCTCTCCAAGGTTGGACGGAGGGGACAATTAAAGCTTTTGGGAACATGCTTGGGAAGCTAATGCATATCGAAGGCAAGAATTTGAGAGGACGGAGGACTGTAGCATCCTCAGAGTGCAGGTGGAAGTGGGTATAACTTAAATTCTAGGGAGGGTTGTATTGACTCTCAACAACAAATCGTTTGATGTAATCGTCAAAGAAAGATAGACGGACGAATCAATGTGAGGTAGGGATAGATACAGTCGGAATCCCTAGTGGAAACCCGATCGCCGGAGATGCAGGGGGAGGAGAAAGGACCGTTGGGTAGGATGGCATGTGGCAAGAGAATTCAAACGGGCAAGTCGGCGGTAGGTGCAGAGGAGGATGAGGTGGCCGGATTGGATAAGGTAGTAGGGGAGAGGAAGGAAGGTGTAGAGTCATGTATTGATTGCATGGGAAAGAAGGTTTTGAATTCGGCTCTTGAAAAGAAAGGGAGGTTCATGTCCTGGGTGAGGAAACCTCAATGGGCAAGCCTAGGGGGCAGTTCGACGGGCATGGGCCAATACCCGTGGGGAGTTGGATTAGTCACAGCCAGGCTCTGGTACCATGACAATCAACAAAAGCCCAACTCTGAACCCTGCCCAAACGAAGGAAATAAATATGTAAAGCAAGCAAACGAAAAGGAAAGGAAAAGAAAGAAAATAGAGAAGAAAGAAGGAAACAGGGAAGAAGTTAAGACAGAGGAGAATGATGGGAGCGGTGGTCCATCCACTCGGACGACACCAATCTCAACTCCACAGGGCAGAAGGTATTGGTCACTGTTAGGGAGCAAACAAGGAAACAGAGCAGGAGGCGGAAAGAGAGGCAAAAGGTCATGTTCGGGAGGAAGGGGCAGTCGCTCAGCCCGACATACCCAAGGGAAATGGTGAAAATGATAAGACGAAGAAGGTGAGAACTATGAATGATGGTGGCCAAGGCGAGGAACAGATGGATAAAGTAAAGGTCATTGTAAAACCATCGACAGGTATGGCATCTTTGCTTAATCGGGGTTTACTAAGGAAGATGATGAGAAAATACTGAAGATCAGGAAAGTATTGGGAGTCCAATTCAACAATGAAGAAGAGGCTGAGAGGGCTCTCAGACGGGTAGAAGGGAGGGATAGATCTTCCTCCTCATCTTCTAGAAGGAACCTGATAGCCTCTTTGATTATGGGCAAGAATCGATTCTTTAAGATTCATTGTCATCGTAGAAAAATGGAAAGGAGAAAGGGGGAACAAAAGTTGATCAATGAAGATCATCTCTTGGAATGTAAGGGGCTTAGTGCTTTGGGAGAAAAGGGGTGTAATCCATTGTTTCATCAAAAAACACGGTGCGGACTTTGTGCTGATACAAGAATCAAAGAGGGAAGAATTGTTGCCAATTTGAGTAAGAGAATTATGGGGTAGGACTGAGGTTGATTTCTTCACCAAACCTTCAGTAAGCGAGTCTAGGGGCTTAATTATTGTATGGAACCTGATGTTGTGGAGGTTCAAAATAGGAGGATGGATTCTTATTTTTTTCTCTATCAAAGGAGTTCTAAGACATGACAGTGTTGAGGCAGGAATTACAAACGTATACAGCCTGAATGATAGAGAATGAGAAGAGATACGGGTAGAGCTGGAACATGTCAAACAATGGTCTTCGAACTCGTGGTTCCTTGGAGGTGACTTTAATGTGGTGCGATACCCTTTTGAGAGGAAAGAGAGAGACTGTTATCGGAGAACTATGGAACTATTCTCCGAATTCATTGAAAAGCATCTAAGCGACCGTCCTCTTATTGAAGGGAGATTCACTTGGACGAATGGTCAAGCAAGACTGGCTATGAGTAGATTAGACAAGTTCTTGTCCTCGTTGGAGTGAGAAGGATTTTTTCCTAATGGGAGCCAAATCAAACTCTTTGTCCAATTTCCGATCACTCATCGATCCTATGGGACTCCGAGGAGATGGATTGGGGCCCCAAACCTTTCAGATTCAACAATAGCTGGTTGGAAGACCCGCCATTTATGAAGAGGGTGAAAGAATGGTGGCAAAGCTTCTCCATGCAAGTGTGGGCAGGTTTTGTCTTATTGAGGAAACTAATGTTAATCTATAATTAAGGACTGGGCTAAGACAAATGGGGGGCCAGTTAAGGAGAGAAAGGAGGTGGCTCAAAGGGAACTAGAGGAGGAGACTATCTGCAAAGCTAATTGCAAATCTGAATGCTTGGAGTGTGTGAGGCTAGAAGAGGTGGATTAGTGACAAAAAGCAAGGGCCTTGTGGCTGAAGGAAGGGGACAAAAATACAATTTTTTTTCACATATTGGCCAAGATTGTGAAAATGGGTAACAATATTAAATTCCTAATAGTGGAAGGAAGGAGAATGGTAGGCAAGGGTCAAATTCAAGAAGCAGTTTGGCAGTACTTCTCCAGTATTTTTCAGCCACCTTCGGTTCACCTTTTGTACCTTCCTTCCCCCCTGTTGCTACCCTGGGTTCCCCCTTCCCTTTGAGAAATCTTACGATTCCTATAAATAATAGAATTACAGGGTTATTTGGAATGAGAAAACATGAAACCTTTTGTTTTGATAGTTTTTAAGGCTTGAGTCATTGAGCATTTAAGCCCTTTGAATTTTTTAGTTCATTATTGACTTTTTATAGTATACTTGGATTATATACTGGTCTTATACTTTTGGGAGTTGGATCATTGAAATTTAAGCTCCAATAAATTAATTATATAATATTCACTTGATGTTGAAAGAAAGTTGGAGAATTATTCACGTTATTACCTTTTAAATATATTTTAATTACTTCATATATTAAATGTTTTTTGAGGGAAAACACTTATGAATCTTATGATTCTACAGTTTACGATATATGATTTGCGGTTCAAGATGATAACATTTTTACGATACGGTTCAATTTTCACAACATTGGCTAGGATTGAGGGATTCCAATAAGACTGAACTCTTTGCAATTAGGAGGGCTTTACTATGTGGAGGTCTTACTGTCAAGGGAAGTTAGTGGTAGAAGGGGACTCGACAAACACAATAAAATGGGCAAAATGGATTAAGAAACCCCTTCGAAACTGATAACAGTAGTTAGGGAAATACATAAATTGTGTTTGGATCAGGGGGTACACTTTTCACAAGTCAGTCGGACTGGCCAATGGTGTAGCAAACTTCTTTTAATGGAAGATGGCTTTGCCTCTTGGATGTTGTTACCAAACGGGGGAAATGAGAGTTAACCCTACATTTTCCTCCCCTTCCCTTCATCTAAACTCTGTCTGGGTGTTTGTAGAATTTTCACACTGAATTTTTGCTTTAATAGAAGATCCAATTTCATTTGTGTGCTTTCTTCTTTTATGCATTTCTGTTTTCTAATTTCCATCTGGGCATTTGTAGAATCATTGAAAGATTTGTCTTCTGTTACAAAGAACCCATTCTTGTATCCATTTCGTTTCTATCTTCTCTCATATTTATAGTTCTGCTTGACATCCTGGTGCTTGTAGAGATGTTCCAGTGAGTTTCTGCCACAGAAAAGAACCAATTCTCATGTTCCTTATTTCTACCATTGAATATTTATAATGTTATGTGCCACCTGAGTGTTAGTAGAATTGTAAAAGTGAATTTCTGCCATAGCAGAAGATCCATTCAAATTCTATTTTTGCTTCACTAATGGATTTCTAATTTCTACTTGCCATCTGGGTGTTTTTTGAATCTTCAAAGGGATTTTTTGCTGTAGCAAAACATCCACTTTCTTCATTTCCACCATTTCTTTTATGTAATTTTAGTTTTTTTTTTTGAAAGATTGTAATTTTAGTTTCCCATTTCCATTTGGTTGTTTGTAAAATTGTACATTGAATTTCTGCTGCAACAAAGGAATGCATTTCCTATTTCCCTTTGTTATTTTCTTATGTATTTGTTGTCATTCTTCCCCTCTGGGTTTCTGTAGAATTGTCACTTGGAAATGTTGCCATATCAAAAGGCCCTTTCCACTTACATTCTTTCTTGTCATATGTAATTCTGACTTGTGCTTGCAGTACACAGCATTTATAGAATTGCCACTGGGAATTTCTGCTGTAACAAAAGGACCCAGTTCCTATGTTTTTTTTCTTCTATTATGTATTGTGTATTTTTTAAGTTCTACTTGCCTTCTGGGTGTGCTGTAGATTGTTACATGGAATTTTCTGTAACAGTTACCTGAGTTCCATTTCCCTTCTTTCTTCTCATTCATTTATATTTCCAGACTGCCATCTGGGTGTTTATAGAATTTCTACAAGCAATTCTGCTGTTAAAATAGAGCCACTTTCCATTTCTATTGTTTCCCATGTACTTTTAATTTCAGAATGTCTGTAGAACTGTCAAATTGAGCTGCTCCTGTGACAATAAACTTATATCCCATTTATGTTCTTTATTCACTTTCACATTCCTAATCCCTGTCTACTATTTGGTTGTTTATAGAATTACCACAGGGATTTTCTGCCGTAACCCATACAATGTGACAGGCATATGCAATCGAAGCTCCTGCCCCCTTGCTAACAGTCGCTATGCTACCATTCGCGACCATGATGGTACTACTTTTCTCTATGGCTGCATTTTTCTCTATACTATGTCTGTCTTCAGGCATTCCCTATTGTTATTGGCAGATTGTTTATTATGGGCTTGCTTATCTTGTTTTGTTACAAGGACCCCTTTTGAGAAATGTTACTGTTGCATGAAATATAAATAATAACAGGCCCTAAACTTTCTCTTCAAGACAACTTCTTTGCCTGATTTCATCTATTTGTGGTAATTTAATACCAAATTACTCAATTCAGTTAATCAGGGAAACAATTTTCAGGGTTTTAGAAATCAGTGGCCCTCCCTCAGTTGTGGAATTGTAGAAAATTGAATGGTGAAACATGGTGTCAGGGAAAATTTCTCTTCTTTCCAGAGCATTATGCAGCGAATGCAATTGCAACATGGTGTCAGGAATTTTTTTCTTCTTCTGAGCTAACTGGATATTGAATCAACTCTATTTGTTTGTTTGTTTATGCAGGTGTATTTTATTTATATATGAAAACCATTGAAAGGGCACACATGCCTAATAAATTGTGGGAAAGAGTTAAATTGCCCAGAAACTATGAGAAAGCACTTGAAATCATTGACAAACATCTGGTATCCTTCTTTACATCACTAGTAATTTAATAATCATCATCTGAGACATTTATCCATCAATCTAGAGCTGGCATTTGGATTTGGCAAATATGTATTTTTTATCTATGGGCCAACTGTCCATGTGACCATCAGCACTTATCAATTGTGCTAGAGGTTCTTGTCACTAATCATTTTTAATTTCTAATACATTTATTTGAAAGACTCCTATTTATTGTTTTTATCTTCTATGTCTTGGTTTGATAGATGTATTGGCCTAAATTCCTCGTCCATAAAACAAAGCAACGTCTCACCAAAATGACTCAGTACCGAATACGCATGAGGAAGCTTGAATTAAAAGTGAGGTATGTTTTTTGTTGTTTGTCATACTTTGCTTGCATTACTTGTATAATGCCTGGAGACTATCCTTCTCAATGAAATCAGTCATGTGTATTGGTGTTTTTTGGTTATCTGGGAGTAAATTGGAATTGTATTTATGATTGTTAATCCTCATTTTCCAATTTTAATCTTCTATTTTCCTGTTGCATTTTTTTAAGAATGTTCTTGTTATAGTGCAACTGTTCCACTGTAGTTTGACTTATTATACTTCAAAAACATTCATGCATTAGTTACACATGCATTGATAGAGAAGATACTGCATGTTTGCATGCATAAGTTTGTAGTGCATAATGTTGGTTTCTTTGAATAAGTTTTCACTGGCTTTGGTTTTTGTATATGTCCTGGTAGGGAAAAGATAATGACAATGCCTAGAAAAACCAAAAAGAGAGAGGCTAGAAGAGAAGAAAAGGCTGAGAAAGCTGCAATCCTTAGACAAGGTTTTCTTTAAATCCTGTTAAATATGAGGTTTTAATTTTCCATTCCACTTCAGCTGTTGACTCAGTGCATCTCATGTAGAGTATTGAAAAAGAACTCCTTGAGCGTCTGAAGAAAGGAGTTTACGGTGACATATATAACTATCCTGTTAAGGAATACAATAAGGTACTTAAAATGGAAGGACTACAGGCTGCTGGTGAAGAAGAGGAAGAGGAAGAGGAGGTACGCTTATGAGGATCATATCCTTTAAAAGTGATGCATGCATATCCTCTTGTTTAAACAAATTGAACATGTCTTTTCGATATTCTTTGGACTTGTGTACTACAGGAACCTGAAATAGAATATGTTGAAGGCTATGATGAACTTGAAGAGGAAGAGGATATGGAAGATTTTGGTGGTTTTCAGATGGATGGATCTCTTAAAGGCGATCACTATGGTAAAGATGCCTTGGGCACATAACAATTAAGCTTTAGCGTTTTTAACACCGTTAGGATATCTTTGTTGCATGTGTATTTATGACAAGCATGAAAAAATATTTGATTATCTTCTAAATTTTTTTTTTCTTTTTCCTTTTTAAATTTATATTTATAATATAGATGGCATTGATGAAGATGAAGATGAAGATGATGAAGATGATATAGAGGATCAGACAAATGTGAAGAAACTGCGACAGGGATCTGGATCTGGTCTCGGGAAGCTAGATAGAGATGTTCCCTCTGCAAAGTTGAAAAAGAAGGCCCGAGTTCTTGTGGAGGTAGAAACTACTTCTGTACTTTTCTTTTGATGGGTGAAATGAAGTAGATTTTCCTTTTTGTGGAGGTTATGGAGAAATAGTTGTATACTTATATCACTGCCCTACTTTCATGGTCTTAGGTTGAGCGTGAAGATACAGGTGAAAGACAAGAAGCATTACAATGAGAAGTTTGCGATGTTCTTTATTCCTCAAATTTCATTGAGCTAGTTCTTACAATCTCTAGGGAGGCTGTTATTCCTTTGCTACAGTTTTGGGTGAGTTTACCATATAAAAAGAACATGTCCTTCAGAGTCATTCTGATTTTGTTTTTAGAAGTGTGAGTTAAGAAGTTTATCTAGATCAAAATTAGCTGATTCGACCAAGATAAACAGGGATCATGGTGTTCCATATGCTTAGAGATAACACTTATGGCAGAATCAAGCAAGGATGCACACATTGGAATGAATTCAACAGCCTTATTTTTTTTTAGTCCGATTTTTTTTTGGTAATGTCGGAAAATTTTGGGCTTCTTGAAAATATAATTTTTTCATTAAATATCGGTCATATACATACTCAAATTATTTATTTAAGTTTCATCTATTTTTAATATTAAAATTAACAATAGATGATTTTAACTTATAAAAACATGAAAATGTCACATCAATCCTCTCAAGTCTCATCAATAAGTAGATCCTATTATATAATTAATCAATATAGGAAAATTAATAATAAAAATAAAAATAAAACTTCTTATCTCATAGCTCCACACATATTAAAAATTTGAATTAATGCCTATGTTATTGGGTAATTATAAATACATATTTACGTTTTCAATAATTTCAATTTCATTCCTAACATTTGAAAGTCATGTATAAATGAGTCTCTGTATGTTTTCTAATGTGTGAATAATTTTTAGGAATAATAAAATATTAACTATGATAAGAGTCCACTTATGCTAATGTTAATATGTTATATGAGAATGAGCAGAGTGTCTATGATTAATCATAGTTGTTCTTTATTCAATCATAATAATAAAATTTTATAAGTCTAAGATAATAAAATGACAAAAAGATTTTAGCCATCATGTATTTATGTTGCCATGTATACACCTTACACACTTTAATAAATTGAAATTGAGTCAAATTAATTGAATAGTATTTTAAAATTCAAATTATGTTTTTAAAATTTTCAAGAAGTGGTAATAAAAGGTAAAATAGTATTTTATAAGTGAAGACCTCTAAATAATATCATATTGTTTTTTTTTTTTTTAGACTATTAGTTATCTATCAAAATTTGAATTCATTTTAAGTAGATCTCAATGAAATTGAATTTCACATCTCAAAATTTGAATCACATCAAAGTTTGTCCAAATTTTCTCAAAACAAATGTAATATTACTATGGATACAGCTCTTCATATGGATAACCCGGGACGTGGAAATAAAATCTTGCATACGTGTCTTTCGGAAGTCGCTCATCATTAGACGTGTAGTCGGATATTGATGATGGATTGTGGTACTGCCAACTATCAGATGAGGGTTGCGATTAAGGATCTGAAATCGACATGGACTGCATATTACTGGATAATGAGTTCGTGTCGAAGTGCCCATAGCTCGGTTGACCATAATATCCTGTTGGCGTATATCCGAAAGATACATATCCTTCACCGGGCAAGTTTGTTCCGCCATGAGGAGGTGTATGTTGCCTATCATCCTGTTGGTAATGGACTTCACTTATGTTGGGATAATACCCCGGTGGGCCGGCAGGCTCAACATCCACAACAATGTTTGGATGAGTAAAATCAAACCCATCATCTGACCCATTACCGTCATCGGTAGATGAATCAGAATCAGATCTAGCCGACCCATAATAACGTCTGCTGGGTTGGCTGCTCGGAACAACAGGTTCTTTTCCTCTTAATGATCTCCTCCTCTGTGAAGAGCTAGATACCCCATCTGTCCCAGTGGGCCGTTCACTAACAGAATGACGACGTGGAGTCATCCTTGTACTTGTCTGACGTTTTAGACCCACATTTGGAGGGCGGGACACACTTATTGAATGGCGGCGACCTTCATTTTCCGCCTCGTCCTAGGAATCTTGCAATTCTCCCAACTCTATACTTTGATGTAAAAATGATATATCTAGATCATGCAGTACAGGTTGTTCTTCCTCTTCGATCCATTCACTTAATGGATCATTATAGGTAAATAGAGACTCGAGGTCGATCGGGACGAAAAAATCATCGGCATCTTCACGTGTCAACTCGGGGTACCTCCTCAAATTCCTTGCCCTTAGCCTCTGATTGTAGTGTAGGTACACTAAATCATTAAGTCTTTGAGATGATAATCTGTTTCGAGGCTTGCTATGGACATATTTAAATGTCGACCAGTTACGCTCGCAGTTGGTTGCACTGCACGTCTGGCTCATCAGCTTGATGGCATACTTCCTCAATATAGGTGAGCTATTGCCAAAATATGTCCACCATTGGGTAGCACTCATCGTCGCCGTCTCTCTCAACCTAACATCGGCAGTTTCATCCGCAAATGACTCCAAGCGGTTCTCAAAATTGTGTAACTTCAAAACAAAAATAAAACACAATTAGTATTATCGGATAATGAACAACTTTCAAATCATCAAAAATATGGAGATCATAATGAACAAAAGTAGTACATCTCTAAAACATGCCGCCCGTTCACCAGGATGCATGACACCCATAATCTCCAATGTCCGTCTTACGCAGTTACGAATTGAGTCGGTCGACAGTTCTAAACCTAACTCATTAGGTTTCTTTGAGAAGGGATTCAAATAATATGCTGCCAAGTGAAATACAATGCGATTAGCCTAAATATAAGATATGCACAATAGTAAGATATAAACACACTAGCGAATAAAAAACTAACCTGCAACGTACTGTGGGTTGGAGATGAAAAATTGACTAATCCTGTCGTTGATGATTTCCATGAAGTGAACCGGAGGAATAACTTTCGCAACTTCAGTTTTAGCCTTTATCATGCATTCAAATACATAGGGGAGCGTCGGCTTCTTATCTCCGTCTACAAATCGGAGTGCTGTGACTATGGGTGCAGAGATGTTGATGGTCGATACGATACTGTCCCAGAACACTTTAGATACAAATAAGTGTGTAATGTTCTGGTAATATCTTTGATGTTCAGCGTTCCTCATGTCGAACGCATTCGCAAAGGACCTACTTCTCGCCATCTTCATCAATTCTGTCTTGCTTCTTAAGAAGCTCTGCAACGTAAGGAATACTGTGGCGAAACGTGTTACTGCAGGTCGTAGTAGTTCACGACGTTTCGTGTACTTCCTCATTACCTCTAAGATTCTAACATGATTGTATATAAATGTGGTGACATCCTTACACCAGTCAATTAGGTTCGCAAATTCCCTCACATTAGCAAAATCTTTGAGGATCAAGTATATGCAGTGGGCCCCACAGGGGGTCCATAAGATCCACGGGTATGTGTTCGCAACCTTCCTCGCTCCCGACTTATAGCCCGCTCCATTGTCCGTTACAATTTGGACAACATTCTCAGGTCCCATTTCTTCACAGACAGACACCATCAAGCTACAAAGAAAGTCACCATCATTTACTCGGCTTGATGTGTCGTATGATTTATGATACACTGTGCCACATTGATTATAAATGAGGAAGTTAACGATACTACGGTTATCGTCACTCTTCCAGCCATCCGACATAAGGGTTACTCCCGTATCCTCCCAAGAAGACTTAAAATTATTTACCCATTCTCGCATTCGCTGTATTTCACGGGGGACGAACGTGGTAGAAATCTCATACGGCGATGGGAAGTTGATATTAGGTCCAGCAGTTGCGGATGCAAAGCACACAGATTTAAAATATGGACTTAAGATTTCAGTCGGTGGCCGATGGCTGTCGGTGAAAAACTTAGTGACTGCCGTCCCAACTAATTGTTTTGCCGTCTCTTTGTCTACTTGATTTATTTTTCCTTGTTTCAAGGAAGTTGATCTGTCCCACATTGGATCACCAGCACCAACTGTATTCGGATTTACACCGTAGCGTTCAGGCCTTGCTTGTTCTCCTCCTCTGAATGCATTTTTGATGGAATTCCATCGGCCCATAAGTCCAGATTTTTTTCTAGATGATCCATGCGCAGTCCCTGATCCACTCGCACCGCCTGTGTAGAGTATTAAAATTCAGTATTTGGCATTTTAATGTAATTGAGAAATAAATTGTTTTTGTTACATTAAACAATTAATTTAAAGAAATTAACCTGCACCACTCTGCTTTCTCATCTCATGTTCGCGGCGACTAATTCGCATTGCACGCCGCAAGTCTCTGTCCTCCTCAATCTCGTCTGGATCCTCTTCTGAAGACGACGGGACATTTTCCATGTATTGGCCCTCCCTTTCACTTTCTAAACAGTCGGCCATTATGTGACCGATAGCATGCTCTTCTGCTTCAGTCCTTATTTTCTTTTTTTTAGCATTCACTTCCAGTAGTTGCCTGCAAATAATTTGCGCTTGTGCTGGTGCGCGTTTGCAAGCAGCTACATCTCCCGTCTTTCCGGCTATATGTGCCTTCAAACGGGTTATTCCTCCAGATACCATCTTCTCACAGAAGTTGCATTTGACTTTGTTGTTACTATGTCGTTCACCGAACGACCATGCTGGATCTTCATTGTTCTTTGCCATTGCTGTTTAAGAATCTGATTTTTTTGATACATTTACACATTTTTGGGCAATTTATCACATGAAAATGGGGAATTAAATGATAAAATTAAAAAAAAACATCATCTGTTGTGAATCTGAAACTTATTATAGTAATAAGAGACTACATAGTCAGATGCTTCATTGAAAAAAAGAACCTGATTTTTTTGATACATTTACATATTTTTGGACAATTTATCACATGAAAATGGGGGATTAAATGATAAAATTAAAAAAAAAACATCATCTGCTGTGAATCTGAAACTTATTACAGTAATAAGACACTACATAGTCAGAGGCTTCATTGAAAAAAAGAACCTGATTTTTTTGATACATTTACACATTTTTCCACAATTTATCACATGAAAATGGGGGATTAAATGATAAAATTAAAAAAAAACATCATCTGCTGTGAATCTGAAACTTATTACAGTAATAAGACACTACATAGTCAGAGGCTTCATTAAAAAAAGAACCTGATTTTTTTGATACATTTACACATTTTTTCACAATTTATCACATGAAAATGGGGGATTAAATGATAAAATTAAAAAAAAACATCATCTGCTGTGAATCTGAAACTTATTACAGTAATAAGACACTACATAGTCAGAGGCTTCATTAAAAAAAGAACCTGATTTTTTTGATACATTTACACATTTTTTCACAATTTATCACATGAAAATGGGGGATTAAATGATAAAATTAAAAAAAAAAATCATCTGCTGTGAAACTGAAACTTATTACAGTAATAAAACACTACATAGTCAGAGGCTTCATTGAAAAAAAGAACCTAATTTTTTTGATACATTTACACATTTTTTCACAATTTATCACATGAAAATGGGGGATTAAATGATAAAATTAAAAAAAAAAATCATCTGCTGTGAAACTGAAACTTATTACAGTAATAAGACACTACATAGTCAGAGGCTTCATTGAAAAAAAGAACCTGATTTTTTTGATACATTTACACATTTTTGGGCAATTTATCACATGAAAATGGGGGATTAAATGATAAAATTAAAAAAAAACATCATCTGCTGTGAATCTGAAACTTATTACAGTAATAAGACACTACATAGTCAGAGGCTTCAATGAAAAAAAGAACCTGATTTTTTTGATACATTTACACATTTTTTCACAATTTATCACATGAAAATGGGGGATTAAATGATAAAATTAAAAAAAAAAAATCATCTGCTGTGAAACTGAAACTTATTACAGTAATAAGACACTACACAGTCAGAGGCTTCATTGAAAAAAAGAACCTGATTTTTTTTATACATTTACACATTTTTCCACAATTTATCACATGAAAATGGGGGATTAAATGATAAAATTAAAAAAAAACCTCATCTACTGTAAAAAACTACTTTTTTTTACAGTTCACAAACACTAATCATTGAGAGGGTTGGGTTAAAAAATATTCATACGTTTTGGGTACATTTACATATTTTTTCGTAATTTATCACATGAAAATGGGGGATTAAATGATAAAATTAAAAAAAAATCCTCATGTACTTTTGAAACTGAAGTTTTTTATAGTATACAAATACTACTCACTGAGAGCGTTGGTTAAAAAATATTCATACATTTTCGGTATCTTTACATATTTTTTCATAATTTATCACATGAAATCGAGGTTTTTGTTTAAACATTTTAAATTAATAATTACGTTGCATGAAATTTATATTTTTTCACAGAACCTTCTTTCTAAAATGAGAGGGGTGTTTTATAAAAAAAAAAAGCCACTTTTCCCAATAATTACTATTTCTTAATTTTTATAATGTTTTCTAGTACATTTTCACATTAGAAAATAAAAGAAAATGAAAAAAAAAAACTAATCTGCATGAAAAAAAATATCATACATTCATAATAAATTCTATGCTAAATGTTTAAGGCTTTAAGCATAAATAAATCACTATCAATAATTAATAATCCATATTTCTAAAACAACAACATATTACAAAAAATACATTAAATATTAAACTATACATTAAAACCATAAAATATTTAGATCAGAAGGCTAAAAAATAAAAATTGAATAAAAACTTACATGAAAATGAAGATCAATATATTTCCAGTAGTTTGAACGGAATGATCTTCTAAGATAAGCTAATAATACACAAGGATTTCTAAGATAAGCCGGATGACCGTTTGTAAGATGGGGATAGGAGTTTGAAAATACCACTGCTGGATGAGTGTGTTTCGTAATGAATTTGTGGATGAATGAGGAGATGTATGGGGTACTAATATAGAGGAAAAGTTCGGTCGGTTCAGATCACGGGTTTAAAAAAAAATATTAAGAAATTCAGGCGTGGGAAACAGAAAGAATCCCACAGCCTGTTGGATGGGATATGATGTAGGATTCCTGAGCGATATTTTGGACGAAATATCGCGCGATATATCGTCCGTGATATATCGCCCGATAATCATTTAAAATATCGTCGATATTAATTTTTAAATAATATAACCTGGACCGTTACGGGCCGATATTGGGACAATATCGGCCGATATTTTGGACCAATAAACGGTCCAAATATCGCCCGATATTTGTACCAAATATCGCCGATATCCAGTGGGTCCCACTACCGATAATTTTTTTTTTTTAAAAAAAACCATTCTTTCCAGCCCGATAAATAGTATATCGGGCGATATTGCGGCCGATATATCGCCCGTATCGGCCGATATTGTATTCTTTTTTTTAAAAAAAAAAAACGAAAAAAAATCTAATATACCGATATTTTCAAATATCGGCCGATATTGGGGCCGATATTGGGGACCGTTTATCGCCCATATCGGCCGATATTCCAACTGTACGGCCGATACTTATCGTATCGGCCGATATTTCAAGGTTTGAAAAAACCGATATATATCGGCTGATACGATATGTATCGGCCGATATTTAAACCTTAGGTTAGGACACACTGACACACTAAGATTGCACCCATGTGAAACACTAACACCCATTCTTCAATGGCTCATTTAGTATTTTCTAACATTAATATGACTAAAATCTTAGATCACATTGTCACAAAATTGTTTCACTTTATTTTTATTTCAAATAAATTTTGTATTTTAATTTTATTAAATATAGTATTGTATCCCTATTTATCCAAGTTTGACACCTTGCACTCGTGTGGCGGCCCCGACACTTGCACATGGACCCACGCAACTTAGTGTGGATGGTTTTTGGCTGCACCATAGAAGATACATGTTGGAAGATCTAGAATGATACAAGCCATTGCTGGTCGATCACTTCTTTTACTTAAAATTTCATGGATTTATTATTATAGTTAAAAAAAAGAGGTTATGAGGTTACTGGGTCATGCTGTGCTCCTAAACTATGGTTTGAAAAGGAGACAGGTCGACTTGACCAGATATTTCTGCCCCTTATTCAGCAAACCAACCCCAATACCTCTACTCCCCAAAAGAAAAGGACAAAAAGGTAAAAAGAAGGCCTATTGGGGATATTGGTTACTTAAAAAAATGAAGATGGAAATTTTCTAAAGGGTTTAACGTTTTTCTTTTAAGTGGAAAAGCAGGCTTTTTAAATTTTCGAAAGGCGCTTTGATTATGTTTGATTAAAAAGTTTTTCTTTTAAAATTATTTATGCTTATAGCAAATAGTTTATATTATGTGAATTGTTAACGAGTCTTTATAAGGTAGTTTTGTTTATTTATTCTCTTTTATATTCATTTTATAATGTGCATTTGACATGATCGTAGTTGCTCAATTGAGATTTGCGTATCATTTTAATTTTTTGTTTTAAACTTAATTTTCTGATTGTCTAATTTGTTCATTCTTGAGTTATTTTAATCTTGTTAATCACCACGATAGTATTCACCTCCAAGTGAACGCATGACTTGCTTCTATTAGAAATTACAAAAAATCTACCAATGATGAACCAAGTAAAGGGGATTTTTTCACCTCCAAGT
Source organism: Chimonanthus salicifolius (assembly GCA_013350335.1). Lineage (NCBI taxonomy): Eukaryota > Viridiplantae > Streptophyta > Magnoliopsida > Laurales > Calycanthaceae > Chimonanthus > Chimonanthus salicifolius. The sequence goes on along the minus strand of CM023538.1, from coordinate 12,637,371 downwards.
GAACGCATGACTTGCTTCTATTAGAAATTACAAAAAATCTACCAATGATGAACCAAGTAAAGGGGATTTTTTATCGAAAGAAAGTTTTTTTTTAAAAAAAAAATTGTGAAAACATATCTATAGAAACTTTGTGAGAGTGAAAAACGCAGAGGCACATATTGTTTGAGATTCAACCACCACCACCACCACCACCACCATCACCCCCAAATCCCCCCCACCCCATCCCACCCCACCCATCCATACTCCTCTTTCTCTTCCCTGTGATCAGGTATGGAAATCAAGTTTTTTAATGCATAGGCTGATTTTTTTAAAAACAAAATAGACTAATTCATCATCATTATTGAAGTATTTGCCTCCCATTTTTTACTTTTGAGTAGAATTTATATTTGAATTTGACAAGTCATTCTTTCTTTATATATATATATATAGTTATCAATATGGTTGTTGGGATGTAACTTGGACTGGGCGTAATTCAGAAGTAGGCCCAAATTAGAATTTTGGCTGTTGGGCCTAGTATTGAGAAGCCCATGTTTCGCTTGGAAGTTAAACTACATTTTATATGATCTAGTGTTATTTAATTGAAATTTATGTAATTATATTAGTTTTTCACAACAATTTTACTTTGGCCAAAGAAGCTCGAGTCAAATAAACTTGAAATCAGGCCCAGATTTTACCAATACAACTTTTCATATTTGAATAATTTGGGTTGTCTTGAGCCTGGGCTCAGACTGGACCCTTACTTTGTAATATGGATCTGGGCTTGAAAAGACTTAAAACCTCAGCCCAACCCGCACAAATTTCCGTCCTATATGCACCTGACAAAATTATAACAACAGTGAAAATGGTCTAACCTATTACAAACCCTGTTTTACAGGGGCCATTCGGATTATTTCGGCCTAAGATTCTGTAAGGAAATAATCAAAACTACAATAATCGAGAGCCTCTACTGCTAAATTTGGTATTCCCTAAGGGTAGTGGGTATCACCCGTAGGGGTTTTACGTTGGATTTCCTGCAGTTTTCTACACGTAAATTCAAATATATATATATATATATATATATATATATATAATCTTTGAATATTAAAGCCTTCGGAAATTATGTTATTCATAAAACCTGAGGTGTATCCCAACTTTGCCTAGTTTAAAACGGTCGCTTTACATGGACCGTGTCCAGCCAGACCCAAAATATACTAGGCTTTAAAAAACTGGATGTCTTAGAGGTGCAAATAGACTACAAAATGGGTCAATTCAAAACTTGTCGAATCCAGCCTGTTTACTTTCAAGTCGGACATTCATACCTGGATCCCTGTGGAAGGCTTAGAACTTAACCCATGCCTAGACCATTTTTTCAAAATGGGAACCTATTTGAGACCAGGGGTATAAATCTCGGCCGATACGATATCTCAAGTTTTCGACGACCGAGATATTTCGGCCGATACGATATCTCAGGTTTTCGACTATGGAGATATCTCGGCCGATATACATAGTATTGGTTAGAGAAAAAAGAAATCGCCTTATTCAGCCGAGACCTCGGTCGATTTCTTTTTTTCAAAAAAAAAAACAAATATCGGTTGCGGGCCCGGTTGATATCTTGGCCGATATTTGTCCAATACGGGTGAAAATCGGCTTAGATATCGGCCGATATTTATATTTTTAATTTTTTTTAAAAAAAACAGCCTTTTTTATTTTTTTAAATATTTTTTCAAAAAAAAAAGTCACTGTACCTGTAACCGATATTTGTTTTACTTATATAAACTTGAATTTGTTAAATTGCTTCTTGATCGATTATACTGTTTTAAATTATTAAAAAATAGAATAGCAACCTTAAATTCATCAAAATCTTAACAATCAGAAATAATTTGCTCCTCACTGTGATCACTTGTGTAATCTTCTAAATGTTTGCGTTACTTTATTTAAAATTTTAAAATATACCACTTAAACAGCGTGATTAGATGGAAAAGAAATTAAAACTTCATCCATGCTTAAAATTTTAAAGGTTTTTTTTTTTTTTTTTTACTATAAAGAGAATACAATTTACAATACATATAAAATATATGGGTATTATTATGCTAGGGAAAATATAATAATATTTTTTATTTATTTGATATAAGGTCATAAAAATAGATGACTAAATTTGAATATTTGGTTTATTTGATCTAAGGTCATAAAAATAGATGACTAAATTTGAATATTTGAATGTAGATTTTAAGGTCATTTTAAATTTAAATTCTATATTCAAAGTGAATATCTTAACCATCTATATTTTATGACCATATATATGGTATGAATAAAACGTATTATTTTAAATAAATATTTTTTTTTAGTAAATTTAATAAATACAATTTAAATGATATAATATGTATCACTATAAAGAATACATCAACGTTATGACACTGTATGCGACCATGATCCCGAATCTCAATTCTAAAGAATTAGTTTGACGGTCAAAGTGCCCATTTTAAGAAGGAGGGTCTTCAGTTTGATTCATGTTCAATTCCAACGGACTACTTCCTATAATTGTTTATCCGATATGTGGGATTTAGAAGATTTGCACGTATCCCAATAAATAATCAGATTAAAATTATTCTCTGTTTCAATACAAATAGGGCGTTAGGACACTTTTGGTTATAGTAATAATAATAAAAAAAACAGGTGAATCTGTTTTCCATTTGTAGACATTCTTGATCAATAATGCATGACATAATCCCATTCAACCATTTAAGATTCAATCTCCAGTAAAAACTTGTATCCTTAAAATGAGAGATGGGAATTAATTTGGGCATGATATTTTAATTAGAATTGACAATTATATTATTAAAAATTAAAAAATTTACTATTTTGTTTTTATTTTAATTTATTATTTGTTTTTTATAATTAGAACGAGAGACACAATGATAAAAACGTCAATCAGTAATCGTCAACGACCGAAAGTACTAATGCCAAGTAGACACCCACCAGAGATTTCAGCAGCTCTGAAGAAGAAAACATTACATGACATGTAGCCACGATGGATGCATACTGACATCTTCAGGTCCATTGATAGATGGAGAAAATGATAAAAGTTGAAAAATAAATTATAGCATGTTATTTGTTTTAAACAAAAATTAGACAATATTATTGGGTTTTTTATTTTATCTTTAAAATAAAAGAATAAAATAAAAAATATGTTATTTGATTACTCATATAAGAAAAAATATTTACATCTGAAAGTCAAGACGTTCGCATCATGAAATGAAGTATTAAGTTCGATTCACGTTCAATCTTTTCAAGCTACTTTTTATAGAGTTACTCTCGATAACTAAATCAATGTGTGTAGATTGAAAATTTTAAACATATTTATATAAATTTTTTTTGAATTTATGTGTGAAAAACTGCAGGATAATCACCGAAGACCTCCACAGATGAGTCCACTACTCTTAAAGCACACTAAAATTAAGTCATAGAGATTAGAACTCACACCCTTTAACCTAAAGTAAAGATACTCATTTTAATTTTTTTTAAAAAAAAAGAGAGACCTTGTGGATCTTGTGAGTAGCCTTTACTTACTATTTTGGGTTTGTCTTTAATAAAGAAAAACAAAAAAGAGGAGTCATAAAGTATAGAAGATGAGTAGGCAGTGAAGTCCATGTGAGCTGTGGTCAGCAAGTGTTGTAAAGCTACCCCACTTGCCATCTTCTCCTCCATATCTTCATCTTTCTTTTCATGTCGACTGCAACATTTACAGCATTCACGTTGTGGATAGAGACGATGATTTGGAAAAGCCGAAAGCTGAACAGACGTAGACGCAACCTTACATGATAATGAAAAATAGATGATGTGGGATCAAGAATTCTGAAAATACAACACGTAGAGGTTTACTCTCACTCACAAATGAGGAGAAAGTTTTAACTTTAATGCACAGTGATTCTCATCGAAGAAATTAGTGGTTTGAAGAAATTTAATTTGAATGAAGAATTGAGAATTTGAACACGATGACTTAAATGCTATTAAGAAATTGAAGAAGCGTGAATTCTAATTTAATTTGAGCAATGTCGGCTCTACTGCACAGCTCTAAAATTTTAAGATTTCTACTGTAAGTTATTTTTTAGACTTGTTTTGAGAATTTTAGACGGCGACGTCTGCCGCCTAATGCTAAAGTTGGCTCTGGATTTGAGTTTGGATAAAAAATTGAAGAACTTTCTAATGATTTTGATTTAAAAATAGATTTAAAATTTAAGTAATCGAAATACAAGCAAAGCAAGACGTGAAATTCAAATTCAACAATTAAATTTTAATTCTCCTTTTCTCTTCCTTCTCTCTCTCAAGCTCTTTCCTATTGGGTTTTCTCGTTATTCTTCCCGCTCATTGTTCCCTCCTTTCTCGCTTCATCACTTTTCTTCTCTCTCTGTTTTCAGTGTCGTTTCTCCTCTGCTCACCTAGTTTGTTTCGGCTCGGACTCGATACGTCCTCTCTCTCCCAATCACAACATTCCCTTTCCGTTTTGCTCTCTTTATTTCTTCCTGCTTCGTTTGAATTCTTCTCTCGGTCTGCAATCCTCTTCCTTCCTTGTTGCCATCTTGGGCCGGATTTGAGACTGGGTTGACTCAACGAGTCACTGCAGCTTGGAATACTTCTTCTACCGAGTTGGCCTGCTTGGTGAGGCCCATGAGGCGTTGCCTCAGCTGCTGAGGTGGATTTGGAAGTGGACCCACTATGACAACAAATGGGTCGGGTTAATTGGGCTTTGAAGTCCAAGAAACACCATATTTGGGTCCAATGGGTTATATCGGATTCTCCTTTTCTCTCCATCAATCTAGACATAAATTTGGGGAGCCAATTCATTGATCTCATCCTACTAGGTTTCAATCGGGTCATTGTCAGACTTGTTGGATTCGATGCCCATGTCAAGATAATCACCTAAGATCTCCAAGGCGACGTCGCCCAATGGTCAACAAACTCATTTCAGAGACCACCTGAGCTCCCACTGTATCTAAAGATGCCGACTTCATCTTTATCTCTATTATGTGAATTGAATTCTTACTTAAATTTAAATTTATTTTAAAATGACGTCACTATTGACTGAAATACACGCAGATTTACTCGTGAAGTGATTCATGCACCATCACTTTTACCCTAAGTACACTAAAATTAAGTGGAATACATATCTAAATTAAATGAAAACTAAAGAAAATATAGAATTATAAAAAGTTTGAACAAAATGAATATTTCACTTAACTTTCCTACACTTAAATTAAAAGTGTAGAAGTGAGGTACATGAATCACTTCCCATTTACTTCACTCTTTTCATCAATTTTTAATATTTGAAAATCATAAGTTATAAAATTTAATAAACTTAATTTTTTATAAAAAAATACGGATCCTGCTCCAGTCCTCGATCCCACTCATGTGAGCTCCACACACTGCTTGTGTATAGGAGACGTTGCACAGTGAACCGCCATATTCAGATAATCTGTCCAATTCTATTGTCCATCAGTGGCACTGTTCACCTTTAAACCTCTCTCGTTTCCTCAATTTTAGATTTGGCTTAAGTCAAAATTTATTTAAGAAAAATATCAAGACGAAGATGACAGTAAAATGTATTATTTGAAATAGGCGCTACTCGTAGACATTCAGATTTTCTATCTCTATATATTCGATTTTAGATTTTCAGAGTAAATTATCATTATACCTTCTTATTTTTACTCATTTGAACGAACTACCAATTCATTTTGACATTCGTTCGAATGAATCAGTATAAATTTAGTTCATTCGCTAAAATACTGTTCATTCATTCGAATGAACCTCAGCTTAAATTCCATTTGTTCTGTTGTGTTACAGTAATGTATTATTTAAATAATAAAATCTCATTTAAAACTTTAAAGTTATTTTTTAAATACTGTGTATTTCTAAAATTTCTCAAATTGAATATCCAGACTAATTACGATAACCTGATAAAAATAATTTAAGACTTCAAGGTCTTTTGACACTCTTAAATATTTAAAACACAGTATTTTACAAATATGGATATCCTTCGGCAGTGCCGAAAACACATTTGAGAATTTCAAAAGACCTTGAAGTTTTAAAGTATTTTTATCAGGTTATCGTAATTAGTCCGGATATTCAATTTGAGAAATTTTGGAAATACACCGTGCTTAAAAAATAACTTTAAAAATTTTAAAGGAGATTTTATTATTTAACTAATGCACTGTGCATTACTGTAGCATTGACAACATAGACCGTTATTTTTTAATCACTGTATATTTTCAAAAAATTTCAAATTGAATATTCAGACTAATTACGATAACCTGATAAAAATACTTTAACACTTTAAGGTCTTTTGACACTCCCAAATGTGTTTTCGGCACAATAGAGGGATATCCTTATTTGTAAAACACTATGTTTTAAGTATTTTGGAGTGTCAAAAGACCGTAAAGTCTTAAAGTATTTTTATCAGGTTATCGTAATTAGTCCGGATATTAAATTTGAGAAATTTTAGAAATACACAGTGCTTAAAAAATAACTTTAAAATTTTAAAGGAGATTTTATTATTTAAATAATGCATTACTGTACCATGGTTCATTCGAACAAATAGAATTTACATTGAGGTTCATTCGAACGAATGAACAGTATCGTTCGAATGAATCATTCATTCAAGCAAATGCCGAAATGAACTGACAGTTCATTCGAATGAGAAAAATTGCGGGAGATAATGATAACTTGCCCCGAAAATTTGAAATTGGGTGTGTAGAGGCAGAAAATCCGGGTGTCTATAAGTCGAGCCTTTGAAATATATGCGATTTACGTTTTTAATTTTTAAATATAATAATATATATACAATATTGTGAAATTATTAGATTGACCATTGAATTAGTCAAATGATAAATACTTAATAATTTCTTTGTCATAACACACTCTTCTTATTTGATTCATTTAACAGTAGATATTTCAAAAAATTTATATATATATATATATATATATATAACACACACACACTTAGTATTAATTTTAAAAATTAGATTTCATATATTTTAAATGGCAATTTGTTATCAGCCTTATAATTAAAATGATAGCAAATGATTATTCTCAAAGAAATTGCTTTTATGCTATATGTTTAAATTTAAAATTAAAATTGTAATATTCTTAATTAAATTTGAAGATAATGTTGTGGTGCACATTCTATTTGTCAGAAATTCAAAACCTCCACCTCTTCTCAAATGCACGCAGCCTCCCACGTTCTATTATTATATAAGTGGATGAGATTTCCCTCTCATAGAAAAAGAAAGGTTTTAAATAGGACTGCAACTCGGGTCGGGTTTTGGCCCAACCCGTATGACCCGACCTGAGAAATCATGTGGGTCGGGTTGAAAATTTTGGGTCAGCGGGTCGGGTCAGGTTGAGAAGATAAAAACTCGTATGAAATTCGAGTCGGGTCCGGTCGGGTTGAGGATTTCACAAGTTAGTCCGACCCAACCCGACCCAACCCGACCCAACCCGATCTGACCCAACTAAAATTAGGGTAAAATAGGTTCAGAATGCAGATCGAGTCAGAATATGGATTGATTCGGGTTAGAATTCAGGTCGGGTCGAGTTATGTAGTTCGGGTTGAGAATTTCGGTTGGATCGGGTTCCATATATATCAACTCAGGTCGGATTGAGTTTTAAGGAATCCAACCCATCCGACCCGAGTTGCAGTCCTAGTTTTAAATCTAAATTAAAGCAAATCTATCTAAGAAAAGCATTTTTTATTTAAAGAAATTATTCATTGTGAATCAATTTACTGTGAATCAAAGATTTACTTTTCTATTTAGCTTATATTTATATATACTTTTATATTCATTATCATCTCATGAATATTCTAAAGTTAAAATCATTTTCAAATATGCTTACTTTTGATTAAGCTCAAATCCAATTTACAGTTGAAAATTTTGTACTTTGATATTGTATGTAAAATATATTTTTCTAAATTAAATTGTTACAATTCTTATTAAGACTAAAGGTCAAACCAACTTATCCTCAGTATCTGATTTAAATCTTATAAAAAATTTAATTATGAAATCCATAATTATCCAATTCAGAACGGACAATTTCTCTACCATTTATATCTCTATCCTTTAAGCGTTTGTAATAATGCAGATGAGAGCATGCATTGAACCTAGAATGCAAGTTGACGGAGAAAGTAATTGATGGTGACTTATGGAGACCAAGGGAAATAAAATAAAAAATAAAAATAAAAAAAAATTGATAACTAAAGGTGTTTACGTGTCTCGTCCGACTAATTTTTTGGAGTACATGCATATTTCTCTAAACACACATGTCGAATTCAATTGATGGAGATATACTTTCATAGGGAGTACCCTCGAGGCTGGCTAGGAATTGACCTCAAGACCTCACTTATAAAGGTGAGAGTCTTGACCGTCGCGCCAGCACCCGTGAGGCCAACGGAAATAAAATTGTGAGTGGAGGAAGAACAATACGACAGGCAATGAGAGATTAAAGTAAAAAATAAAATTAAAAGATGGTAAATCATTCAATAGTAATTGTATTGGATATTTGGATCATAAAGTTGTTTTTCATTTTTAAAATATTAAATAACTATATTGACCTACTCCAACTTATATCAAGAGTATCGATTTGTATTGGCTGTGTGCATCTAGAATTTTATCTAAGATTCTCATACTTAATAAGAGATGTGGTATTGAATTTCTTTCGTGAAAAAAAAAAAAAGCATCAATTATATTCTTAGTAAATATTTATTATTATTTTTTAATTTACGTGTGAGAAATCTCAGAAAACTCAGTGTAAAATCTCTCACAGATGATATCCACTGCCCTTAAAGCACACCAAGTAAAGCTATGGGGGCTCGAGCCTGGTATACCTCCTACTTCATAAAGTGGGAGATTACCAATTGAGCTACACCCGTGTGGATTTTATTATTAAAGTTTTGCAACGAATCATATTCGAACTTTAAAAAAAAAAAAAAAATTAGAGTCAAGACCAAAATCTTAAAAATTTTAATTTTCCCAACACATAAGTAGACACAAGTAGAATCTGTCTGTTATTTTTTTACATACTAGGAGATGGAATCTAAATATTACAAAATTAAAAGTTGTTTTGTAGGTAAAATTAAGATAATGGAATGGTGAATGAGTGCTGAAAATGGATTATGTTGGATAAGACAACACAATGAAAATGGTCACTATAAAGCATATATTCTCCATTGTGCAAAATATAAAGCATTCTAAATTCTATTATTGTTTTAGGGATCTTATCTTTTTTATTTTTTTTCTTCATTTTTAACACAAAGAAAACCTCCAACTTAAAAAATCTCAATCTAAGTATAATCTTTTAACAACTTTGACAAAAGAAGTAAAATTAAAATATAAAAGAGATAAAACAGTTAATTAGGATAGTAATGCTAATTTTTTAAGATTGCGTCTTACTCTCCATGTTAGTGGTGGTCACCAAACTGCTAAACATAATTATGAATTGAAGTCACCATTCAAGTGCTGACCATCCAATAGGCTTTGTAATTATTATATATTTTTTTTGAGCGGTCATAAAAGAAATTCATTAAGAGAGGAGAAATTACAAAGATAAAAAAACGGTCTAAAAGAGATAGACCCAAAGAAAAACACAAAAGAGAGACATAATACAAGAAGAATAAATAAACAAAAGATCACAACTTCATTGAATTAAAAGAAGGATTTTCTTACTTATATACATACGTACTAATGTGTATTTTTTTAATCTTATAAAGGGTAGCTCAATTGACAGGTATTTTGACTTAAAATTCAGAGGCCTTCAGATTTGAGTCCTGTAGTTATTCAATGCCCATGACTTGCATGGAGCTGCATGCGACTTGCAGGGGCTGCTTGCATTTGGAGTTTTACTCAATCTTCTCGTACTCGAAAAGAGATGGATTTTTTTTTCTTCATAAAAAAATATGTGGACTCTTTTGCTTATTCATTTTCAGAATAAATTATATAATTGTCTTTTGCTTTGACATGTGTTTAGAAAGTTGAAAAAGATGTTGTAATTCACAGTCTATAGAGAAGGCCTTATAAAAGATGATTGAACCAAGCAAAATTTATCTCATTTTAAATTAGTCATTACTTTTTTTAAAAATAAAGATATACAATCGTCCCACCTGAATTTTCCAAATATTCTATTGACTAATCATTGGGACATGTGTAAACCTCGCAATCTGAAATAATCACTATCTCTTTTATTTATAATTAAAATTAACTTGATTTAAATTTTATAACAGTCTTGTCTTTAAGAAAACAATGTTAACTCAATATTCCTTTGTTAATTCTATTTATTTTATTTCTTTAAACTGAATGAATAAAAAATTGAAACAGTTCACATTTTTAGTATATAATTAAATAAAAAATTATTTTATTTTATTTACATAATTAATCATTCACAAAAAATAGATGATATGTAGAATTTTTAAAATACCATACAAAATCGCTACTGATTAGCATTTATCACGCATTAAAGTATACAAAAATCTTCCATGGACCACTGCACGAGATCCAGATTCAATCTTTACCAAGTGTTGCCAATGGTCCCCTCCTGAGGAGGATGCAAGTGTGGCCCATTTATGAGATTTTCTTTTAAATAGATTTTAATTTGTATACAGTTTAATTAATGATTTGACGTAAAGAGCATTACATGAGTAAAAATTGTATGAAATTTCATCTTTCTATAACTTTTTTATTTTTTATTTTTAAACTTTTAAAATTAATAATTTAGATTTATCAAAATTTAAAAAATTTAAATTATATATCTCAAATATTTAATTAATAATAATTTTTGACACATTTAATATTCATATGAGAAAAGTCTCTTTAGGGATCTGGCAGGCAAAGTCTCGCTAACCTTAGTTTTTTTAATCCCTTTGAAGTCCTTTGGAGCAATGTAATAAATATCTTTAATATTTTTATTTTATTATGAAAATATCGATAAAATAACTTTTCCAGGTAAAAGCAACAGTTTATCGCGTTTGCCATTTTTAACGGTAAATTAATGTTAAAAATACGTTTTTATCGCAAGAAATGGTAAATTCTCATTAAAATTGTGAGATTTTACTGTTAAATTCCCATTAAAAATGCTTGGGTTAAATATACAATTTTATTTTTGAAATATCATCTATTTTTTCAAATTTTGGCCACTTTTTTTATTACTTATTTTTATTTTTATTATTTTTAAATAATATATTTTATGAGAAATTTTCTTATGATAAAATTTTAAGAATTTAAAAATATTTTGCTATTAATAATTATCATTAATATTCTGAAAATGAGATTTGTGAAAATGATTGCGCGTAGACTTGAGTGTATTGGGTCCCATCTCGTCCGTCCGATCAATTTCAATTTCAATTTCAAAACCTTCTACTGATGTTTCCACGCTATAAGACTCCTTCACAGCCTTACACGTGTAAAAACTCATTTGAACGGTCTGATGATGACAAAGAAACAACCACGTCAGGGTGGAAGTCGACAGTCGACACTGGTGGGCCCCTCACTTCATAAAAGTCGCCTAAAGACAAATCACTAGGCTGCTGAAGAATCCGGATCCAACCAGCTCGAATTCAAGTCTAAATTTACTGGGTAGGTTTTACACGCCGGCAGATTCGACTCGATTAACTAAATCTAAATATTTTAAATAGATATGAATTTAAATATTTGTAATTCAAATATAAATTTATCAACATATTTAATAAATAAATAATGAATTGAGAGTTGCTTATCGAAATTTGAAATTGACTCAATCTGCCTGATTGTAGTCAGAGTTACTTTGAACTAGACTCGACAAAGTTTGACTTGATCCGATTACTTAAATCGAACTTGAACATTTTAAATGAATATAAATTAAAAATTTGGTGACCTAAATCTAAAACAAATTTAAATAGGTTAAGCTATTTAATTAACAAGTGAGTAATGGTTGAATATTATTGACTTAACCTGAACAAGACTTGACTCGAAACTGATCTAATGTCACCTAACCCATTGCCAGGTCTACACAAGCCTAAGTAAAAAGTTAAGATCCTTTGAGAATTTATAATATAGGATGATATCTTTCTACAGGGGGTTATGCAGCGACCCGACCCGATTTTTCGGAGTTTTAGGGTCTTGGTAGCAGTGGGGAGAGTGGGCCCTGTGGTGGGTCCTGGTTTGCCCGATTTTGAGTTCGGAGACTCAGAGGGCAATTTAGTAATTTTGAATTATTGAATTTTCTTTCATAATTAAAAGTTTGAAAATCACATTTTTCCCCCGACGTTTGACTTCCTCGAGCTTTTTAAAATATTTCGAAAATTGGAGATTTTTATTTTATTAAAAAAAAAAAAGAGAAAAAAAAAATCCAATCATAAAACCCCTCTCAAAACCCTAACTCGTGGTACCCTTCCGCGCCGCACTGTAGCAGCTCGCTACAGTGCCGCGAGCCCTTCTCTTCCCTCTTCATCTTCTTCCCCCTTTTCGGCAAACCCTAGCCTTAATCCCGCCGCCGCTGGCGCCGTCCTCATCTCCCTCCCTTCCTCTTCTCTCTTTCCCCTCCCGATCTTTCTTTTTCCTCTTCTGGATCTGCTGCCGACCTCCCTCCTCCTCTTCCGGCGTTGGTTCGAGCTCCTCCTGCCCCGATGAGTCGGATCTCTTTCCCCCTCGGCCCGAGCAGCCACCGGTCCTTCAGATCTGCTTGACACCGATCGCCGCTGTCCAATCCGAGGTGCTTCCCTTTCTCCTTTTTCCCCTCTTTTCCATGTTTTCCCCTCTTTTCCATGTTTTCCCTTCTCTTCCATTTTCTTTCCCTCATCTCCCTCATTCCCCTTCTCCTTCGGCTGAGTCACTCGGAGTTGCCGAGTTGACTCAGTCGGGTTCGACCTTGGACCCGATGGCCCAGCCCTGCTTGCCCGATCCGGCCCAGACCTGATCTGGCCCAGTTTGCCAGGGCCGGTTCAGCCTGGCCCAGTTTTGTTCGGCTCGGCCCAGTTCGGCCCAGCTTTGGGTCCGGCCCAGTTCAGCCCAGTTCTATTCGGCCCGGCCCAGTTTCCTAGTTTTCAGGCCCGTAGGGCCCATTTGCACTCCGGGTTTTTTGTTTGACCCTTTTTGCCCTATTGCTTATTCCCTTGCTCTTTTCCAACAGATTGAGTTCCTTTCAACCTAGCGTACCGCCTCTCTTACTTTGGATTTTGAGGCACACACAGGTGAGGGAATTTATCACCTCTTTTAGCATGCATCTATACACATTATTACTCTATCAGATGTGTGGGTACAAAATGCGGCGAATGGGGTTCCCCGGTATTATAGGCCACTCGGCAAGGGAACTGTTGATACCATTATGTGGCGGGGGCCTCATCCGGGTGTATTTGTACCCATTGCTTATGGAGCACCTATGAATAGTTTATCGGATGTTATGACTTGTTGATGATATGATAACATGATTGGTTAATGTGTGATAACTTGCCATGTATGTGATTAATAATTTAATCAACATGCTTTAGAATTGCGTGCAGTAGATAGTAGATGATACCACTTTCTATGCTCGTATGGAACATGCCATGATTGATACCATATCTGAATGTTAATGTGTAGCATGTGATAGATGATGATGTATATACTTAATTATGTTGCGATATGTCATATTGACGGCATGCGTAGAGATAATTTTGTATGCATGTAGCTAGTGTAAATGAAATGTCGGTGGGGGCATGGGTACTAGGCAACATCAGGATTTAGAGACTTTCCCTAGCTTGCGGGTGGCTAGGATTGAGAGGTTATGAGAAACCATACTAGAAAACGTAGTTTGGTTATGGATCGATAGATGACGGAGGTGTTCACCCCTACTAGGGGTTGAGCTGTTAGGCCTACCGTTGGTGGTCTTCAGACACGCTTGTGGGTGAGGCGTCGTCTGGGTTAGAGAACGAGGTGCCCAGAAGTCTCGGTCGGGACCAGTGGTGAGGCAGTCATGGAATCTTCAAGGAAGCCATTGGGTTGGGTGTTGGTTGACCCTAGGCAGACTTGGAGGACCTGGTTGTTACGCTACCCGAGTACGTGGCGGATGAGACGTCCCCAGTGGTCTAATGGGTTGAGTGGTTCGCCCGCGTGGAGACCAGAGGGTGGGATGTTGGCTTGTGATCCTCGAGTGACCGAGTAGGCTGAGGAGGTGCTCGCCTGGTCATTGGTCAAGGGATGATGCGGTGAGGGACAGCTCCCGCCAGTATGCCTTGTGGTCCCCGGATGACCGGATAGGCTGAGGAGGTGCTCGCCTAGGTCGAGGGACGATGCGGTGAGGGACAGCTCCTGCTGGTATAGTTTGTGATTCCCCGGATGACCAAGTAGGCTGAGGAGGTGCTCGCCTAGGTCGAGGGACGATGCGGTAAGGGACAGCTCCCGCTGGTATAGTTTGTGATTCCCCGGATGACCGAGTAGGCTGAGGAGGTGCTCGCCTAGGTCGAGGGACAATGCGGTGAGGGACAGCTCCCGCTGGTATAGTTTGTGATTCCCCGGATGACCGAGTAGGCTGAGGAGGTGCTCGCCTAGGTCGATGGACGATGCGGTGAGGGACAGCTCCCGCTGGTATAGTTTGTGATTCCCCGGATGACCGAGTAGGCTGAGGAGGTGCTCGCCTAGGTCGAGGGACGATGCGGTAAGGGACAGCTCCCGCTGGTATAGTTTGTGATTCCCCGGATGACCGAGTAGGCTGAGGAGGTGCTCGCCTAGGTCGAGGGACAATGCGGTGAGGGACAGCTCCCGCTGGTATAGTTTGTGATTCCCCGGATGACCGAGTAGGCTGAGGAGGTGCTCGCCTAGGTCGATGGACGATGCGGTGAGGGACAGCTCCCGCTGGTATAGTTTGTGATTCCCCGGATGACCGAGTAGGCTGAGGAGGTGCTCGCCTAGGTTGAGGGACGATGCGGTGAGGGACAGCTCCTGCTGGTATAGTTTGTGATTCCCCAGATGACCGAGTAGGCTGAGGAGGTGCTCGCCTAGGTCGAGGGACGATACGGTGAGGGACAGCTCCTGCTGGTATAGTTTGTGATTCCCCAGATGACCGAGTAGGCTGAGGAGGTGCTCGCCTAGGTCGAGGGACGATGCGGTGAGGGACAGCTCCCGCTGGTATAGTTTGTGATTTCCCCGGATGACCAAGTAGGCTGAGGAGGTGCTCGCCCAGGTCGAGGGACGATACGGTGAGGGACGGCTCCCGCTGGTATAGTTTGTGATTCCCCAGATGACCGAGTAGGCTGAGGAGGTGCTCGCCTAGGTCGAGGGACGATGCGGTGAGGGACAGCTCCCACTAGTATTGTCGTGATCCCCGGATGATCCAGTGGGCTGAGGATGTGCTCGCCCGCTCATTGGTCGAGGGATGATATGATGAGATGTTCCAGGCTAGGACTCTTGTATGGTGGGTACAACCTGTGGTGTGATGTGGTGGTGCTTTTACCCGTGGTTATGACTTTGGAGTCCATTGTTGAGACTTGTGTTGTGGGTGTTGACTCACCAGGAATTTATGAGCATCTAACGAGTGAGTTCGGCCGGCTCACTCGGAAGAAGACCTATAAAATTCTGTGAGAGGTGGATACACCAGTCGTGTGGAGACCAGCATATGGGGTCCGAGATTATAGATTTGACTATCGAGACTCTGATGCTTAGTCGATGAAACCATAGACGAGTCTGGCTGGCAGTTTGTTGAGGACTGGTGAGGTGCTTACTCCCGTGTGGTAATCAGTTGGGACTTGAGTGAGTCCGACTCTTGGGTTGGTCGTGGTATGCGTGCGGGTTGTCATGAGAGGGTCAGAGGTCTAGTTGAGGACTAGAGGCCCCGATCTGATTGAGAATCAGTCTGCGTACCCGTGGATGGGTGGATTGTTGCGGTTGGATACTTAAGGGAGTTGCCTTGCGTTGGTTAGAGGATGTTCTAGAGACCCGGCCGTCGTGGGCCCTGTGCTAGGGGTAGGGCACACGTTTGTATGGTCATGCATGTAGACATCTTAGACATTGTTGTGTTCATATGATATTATGCCGTGTATGCTTGGTGACATATGGTGCTTGTGTTACCCTCACTGGGCATGTAGAGCTCACCACTTGCCTCACAGGTACTTCATAGAGGGAGGGCCGGCGGGACCCCCAATCGAACATCGGGCATGGAGTTGCAGCTTTGTACTTGTCTTGGTTTCATTTTGTATTTGAGAACCTGTTAATGTATTTGAGATATATGTATTGTTCACTGAGCCGGATGAATGTAATAATGGGTGATGTTATCATTTGAAATTATAATTGATGCTTACTGTTTTTGGCTTAGTGGTGGATTGCTATGATTAGTGCAGAAAATAAAAAAAAATAAAAGAAAAAAAGGGTACCCGAAATTGTATTGGGATGGTTTTAGGAGTCCGTATCAGTTTTAACGTGCCCGTAGCGGGACGGGTCGTTACAAGTTAGTTTAACGGTTAATAATCTCTTCTCACGAAGGAAAGTTTTGACTTCGATTCATGCTCAAACGTCTTTGAGAAAAAAATATATAGTTAAATAGAACATATAGGAATGATCTAACTAAACAAATATGATCTATCAAATCATTTTAACCCCTTGATTTTCTTAAGATCAAAATAAATAATTACATAAATGGTGAATTCAAAAGTGAAAACATGTCAAATGGACATTAATCAAAGTTGAAGCTAAATTTAAAAAGTATTTGAGTTGATTTAATTATTTTTTATTAAAATAAGTATCCTTACCTCTTGGTGGTGAAATTAATTCTATGAATATATAAAATGATGCACTTATACTTGTGTATGTGGCTTAGTGACTCTTAAATTATGGTGCCCATTTACCACAAAAAGAATAGCACATGAGACCATATATCCATGCAAACGAGACACAATGACTTATGGTAGTTTGGCCTAAACATTTTTTTTTATTGGAACATTTTTAATGCTCGATGAATTTTTTTTCCACACTCATCACCAACTACTTTCCAACAGTGTATATTTCATTAGTTATCAGCTTTCTTAATTGTAATATATATATATATATATATATTTAATGATAGAGAAATATCGAATAATTTTTCTAAGACATAAAAAATACTAATGTCCTTATAATTCTCCAACTTAAATCATTCTTTTTAACAAGAACTCTTTTTATACGTTTCTTTCTATTAATAAGACCAATTTGAGCATACTATTTATATATTTAAATCTAAATATTTCATAATGTGATATAATTTAGTAAACGTTATTGAGGTGTTACATCTCTTTAGTCTTTATCAAACACGCTCTCACTATTTTACATTGGGTGTATCTACCTCATGAAGTATCACTTCTAATTCTCACGCTACAGTAAAATTTCTCACCCTTTTCATGGATTCCTCTTTCTATCAATCTATACCCACCTGAAGTTTCCCGGGACCGAACACTATTCTAAATCTAACCGCCTTCTAAAAATTAGTTGGACATCTTTATCCTTCCTTCGTCTCTTTTTCGTATTAATCAACTGCCTCAACTATGCTTCAGATTCTTTAGATTCATGTGAGAATGACGTAGGCCATGTGAGCCCCACACCTTCTAAATTATTTGATTTTACTGTCAGTGAAGTTGTATCAACTGATAAATAGAATTTGTTTAATATACATTGGACATCCTATATATTTTGATTAGGATCATTTAAAGATGGATCTCAATTATTAAAATATTATTTATTTTTAAATTAACTTAAATTAATGTTTTTTTGATAAATCGTTAGTTTGTTTGTTTATTTTTATAGTTATATTACATTTTAATTTTTTAATATAATATTATACAATGTTATTAAAATATTGAATGTTACTCATTTCCACAGCGACAGCGTCTTTTTCTTGAGCCGCACTTGCAGACAAGGGACCCACTTATCTATCCTGATTCCCCATTATCTTTCTTTTTATAAAGCTCCAGCCATTTTTAAATATTAATTTAAAATTCCTCAATAATATCCAGTTTTTTTTAAATATTTCTTTTAATTACGTGTCTCTGTTCGTGTAAGGCTAGGTTGCCTGATCCTGACTTTTTCCACTTGCACTTGTCCCCCTCTAAATCTGTAATTAGCCACTCCTGCTATTCCACCTGCTGAGAAATATTATGAAAGTAAAAAAAGAACTCAATAGATAAATAAAAAACAAAAATAAAAATAATAATCCTTTTCAAGATAAAAACACTATATTAAATATTGGAAAACTCATTATGGTTTTTATTAAAACTCTTTTATCTTGTATTTATATGATTTTTATAAACTAATAATAATAATTAACGCCAGACGGAGTTACTTACACGAAAGTGTAGATGCAATCAAAACTGCGAATAAGACACGTATGTTTCCATATAATATCCTTCACTAGTTCACTGCGTGCAAACCAAACGGCCGTTAACGGACAAATAACGGCTGGTTAACGGAATTCGTGCTGATGCTGCTGCTAATGGCTGTGATGGTCTTGATATGATGTGATGTGATGACGCTCAAGGTAATCTAATTAAGAATATTTCGTTCCAATCAGCAATTTAAGCCAAATTATCCATTATAACTAGACAATTAATCAAATCAATTAATTCATCTCTCCTTCTCTGATCATATGTACAAGGGAATGGATGGATCATCGAAGTACACAAAAAAAAGGACGGAATCTTCGATTCTCTGGTCTGTTCTCATTCTCTTCAGGCGTGGCCGAAGTCAGATGCCTCACCGGAAAAATGCATCAGTTACGATCAATATCAAGATCAGCTGTCCTCGGCCGTGGACATGACGGAGAGCCTGCTCGGGCGGGGCTGAAAAGCAGCCCTACGCTTCTGCTGGTGTGAGGAAGGGCGGATCAGAGCCGATAGAGCTCTTTTCACCCAGTCCCCGCCTTCAACGGTTCCGATCCGCACGAGCGAGTTCGTCATGGCGGATCTGCGCGCGTTCAAACGATTGGACGGTGAGGATACGGCGTTGGAGATGGATGTGCTCTTGTGGAGGCTGCAGCGGAAGGAGCCGGGGTGTGTCGTGGGCGAGCACATGCAGGTCTTGCGCTGGGACCGTTGCGCCGGGAGGGATTTGTGGCGGGGCATGCCGACAAGGGATTGGCCAGGGGAAGCCGGGCGGTCGAGGGAGAATCTTACGGTGGCAGCCGATGGAGATGTACCGCAGATGTTGACACGTGTGGGGGAGGCAGATCGGTGGAAGAAGGTAGAGGATGGAGAGGCGAAGGTGGAAGACGAAGTGGCGAAAGCGGATGATGAAGAGGAATAAGATTTGGATGAAGAGTAGAATCTTCCTGAAGATGAGATCGGACGGTTACCATTGTTTGAGAGTGGCAGCACTGGGCCACTGGATCTTGTTCTGGAAGAAGACGCCATTGACGATCGCAACTGTAAGCCAAAAATGATGGAAGACCTGAAGAGAGGAAAAGGGAGAGATGGATCGCAATTTTGGCAAACATTGACAGCCTCGAAACCTCTATTTATAGCCATTCAGTGAGAACTGAGAATTGCTTTATCGGTTGCTTGGTTTTGTACTCCGCAAGACCATGTACACGAGACGTGACTCCCAATGTGACTTGCCCACCTGGACGAATTAGTGGTACTGACGTTACTTCTCACGAGACTTCAAGCCAAAATTTTAAATATATACACTATATTTTATTAAAAGAAAATATTCAAATTTCAATTTTAAGACTAAATTTTAATTAAAATTTTAGGTTTTCACCAAAATTTGTAATTGAATTTACGAGTCTTCACTCAAAAATTTCAGTTACACCATTCAAGCCAAAAGATATAAAAGATATAATTTATAATAATGATAGAGTCACGGAGAATAAAGATGATTAAAACTAAAAATAATTATGTATAAATTCAAGTGGGAATTAGATTGTCGTTCAAGAAATTCCCTCACAAAAGAAGGTATTGAATTTGATTTACGCTGAACATCCATTCAAGCCACTCTCTAAAGTTACTTACCTGGTATTATAGGATCGGAAAATTTACACAAGTCTCAAAAATTAATCGAATTAAAATGTGTTATGTCAAAATACAGGTGATATCTTTAAACACTTTGGTAAAAAAAAAAATTATATTTTTAAGATTTGATTGTAATGATCTTACTTCTTTATTTTTTAACATTTTTTACACATCTTTTCTCTTTATTATAAAATATTATTTTTTAATTCTAAATCTCTTTAGATGAATAATAGAGATACGCGGTATGATCGTATCAAGACCCATCTAATGGAACATGGGTTGGAATGTTGGATTATATGGCGAGAGGAGTGAACACAGTGCGGTGTATGGTTTAAAATGGTAATGCGGATACTAGCCTTTCCAGGAATATTTGAGAATGGGTAGGGTTAATCTAAAACTAGAGAGGAGAGGGAAGAGGCCGTTGTTTGGATAAAAACGGTGGGTTTGTTGATTGAATTGAAACGGCTCCTTTAAAGCGGTGGGCTGAAGCCGCCGTTTTCGGTTCAGGCTTTTGGCAGAAACTGCCATGTATTTTTCCCTGCCAAAAATGCCCTTGAATTTCGTGGGAAATACAGGAATGCGTCCTCTACGTGTTAAGAGCTATGTATGACTCGCGCGTGAAGACGAATCTGATGACACATGTCCATATGCATATTGACCGAGTTCTATACGTTTCCTTGGTTGTCTAATGGGCCCGGCCTTATCGGGGTTGCAAGTTGCAACAAGGCCCAGCTAAAGTTTGAATGACAGTAACAGACTACCAAGTATCAATTGATAAAGACGAAATGAGATCTTTACCTGGTAGGGTTTCATGAAGTATTAGTCAGTCTCTTAAAATAATATGTGATTTATTATATATTATCTTAATTAAATTGGTCAAATCATTTTTTAAAGTCAATAAGTGATTTACTAAATATATTGATCAAACTATTTTTTAAAACTTTTAAAATTTCATCATTATAAGTTATTTCTTTGATCTCTAAATTTTATAATCTTTAAAAATGCATTTTAATCAATCTAATATGGTGTGACCAATGTATTGTAATCTCTCGCTTTAGGAAGTGGAAGGTAAAAGATTTGAGCCCCCATGACCTCACTTGGTGTGCCCTAAGGGCAGTGGGCATCACCCATGAGAATTTTACGTCAGTGTTTCACGTATAAATTAAAAAATATATATATATTTCTAGGTGAGATATGATTTATACAAAAATCAAATGTTTATTTTTATTAAAACATTTTACTTTATGAAATGACAGTATAAGTGATTGGTCTTTGTAGATTTTGTCCGAGTATGTAATCCTTTAAACACTTTTTAATGTGTACATCGAAGGTCAATAGTAAAAATTTGATCAAAGTCTTCAATGAAAATTTTAGATTTATTTTCTTCAAATCAAATTAAACTCAATAAAATTGGAAAAAATTAAATTCAAAATTCACAAATGATTTCAAGAAAAATCCTTAGGTTTCACTCAATTCACATGACTAAAAAGAAGATTGCTGAAATTTGAAAAATCAAATTGATCAGTTAATATCTAGTCTCATTCTAAAGAATAAAAAAGGACTCAAGTCTTACAGAGTAATTGGCAACAGTAAATCACATACTATGAAATTAAAATCTAACTTAAAAAATAGATTATATAATAATTAAATATAAAATTATTTAATTATAAATTAAAAGACAATAAAAAGAGAAAACTCACCAAAGTCTAAGAGAAAACAATAGAACTGGGATATTTATTTAACACATTTATCTTCAAATTTACATATGCCTTGCATCAAAAGCATGGTACTTAGTAATTATGCTCTTAGATTTAAATTTCTAATTATCCTTTAGGTGATGTCATTATTATTAAATTTATTTATTCATATATCTAAATTAAAAGAATAATAACTACTTATTGTTGTGACTACAAAATTGTAGAGTCTAACGTCTTATGAAACCATTAGCTACTTATGAATGGTAGGCATCCCATGTTAGAAATTACAACTCCATTAAATTGACTTGTTGCAGATATTAAAATTGTTTTATTATTGAAGATAAAAATTAGAAATTACTCATTCCGTTCTATTTTAGTTGTTTCATTTAAAATATTTATATTTTTTAAGGAGCTCTCTATATAAGGGTAGCACTCCATGTAATCTCATTCATTTTCAAGACACTTTATACTACTCCAATATAAATGATACACTATTTTAAAGAGTTTAGAAAGTAAAAAAAGAAAATGAAACAAATTGGTCCAAATTAGTTCAATAAGGTGTTTGAAAGTATTTGTAACTTGATTCAAATAAATTTAATTATTTTTTTATTATTTAAACTACGCAATAAAAATATAAAATTCTATTCCATTTTCTTATCAAATTCAAATACAAACCCCTAGGACACACAAGAAGCTTAAATAATGTATAATTTTTTCTTTTATGATAAAAAATCGTGAAGACATGTGCAAATTTCCTTACTCACATAAGTAATTCTATAAGAAGTGACTCTTGATAGATTTTCAACAATCACTCCAATCCTTTTATAATAGGAATGTATGATTTTTAAAGAAACTTACACCAAAATTTTATATTTGTTCCTTCTTAAGCATATGCCGTTGGGTTTCTTTTAATGATAGCTAAATGTTTGAATATGGTTGGCAGTGAAAATGATGGTGACATCCCCTTAATTTATGCATTTAGCATATGGTAATTTTATATATTTTTAGATATATTTGATATGATCCTCTTCTTTGGTAGTGGTGAATCAACGTTCACCTAAATGCCTACGTGGCATGGCAAGAAATTTCAAACAATTATTTTGTTTTTTTTCTTTTACCTTTCTCTACTTATTCAGGTAATAATCTCAGTCGATATATAGAGTCGACATATCGAGATTTCCACCCTGGTCCACACAAATGCAGATAAAAGCCCATTAGTCATTAAAGTATGGTTAAAGTCACAATCAACGAAGCTGTGAAACAGTAAATTACATTAGATTCTTTGATTAATTTTACTATGTATTATTAAGGTTATAATTGTATTATAATGGATGATAGTGACATGAGACTCATCTTCAACTTTAATTATTATTATTATTAGTATCTAATCTACCTAGATATTTTATCTGATTGGTCTTTTTTTGGGCCATTTGATCCATTAGATTAGGCCCAAGGCACATTGAAACACAATCTTGTATTATTATAATAATTAGTAATTTGGTGTAAATTCTGTGTTATCCTGTCACCACGAATGCCAATTATTTGGGCATATTATAAGACTAAAATATTTATTAAATCTTTAAAGAAGAATGCAGCCATGAAGAATTATGTGATTAACCTCCACGTTGCGGGGGTACGTGTTATTTATTCGCGTTATTTACAATATTCGCCAGATGAACTATCCATGACTATTTGGTATTCTTAGAAGATCAATGTTAGGTGGACTATACTTTGTTATTACTCTTTCAATGAACAAGAAAAGTTTTTTTTTTTTTTAATTAAATTTTTTATTCCTTCACTTTCTATACAAAATTCATTCATTTTTTTTAAGACCAAAGTGTTCAATCGTCCTATCTGAATTTTCCAGATGTCCCATGGGCAGAAAGACCTTTAGGTCCAACTGACAACAACCTTAGAGTTCCTTTCTAAAATACCCCTGTAACACCTAACCTTTCCATCTCCATGATACCTCTCCATAATGCATGAAGTTCTTCTTCAATCACTGAGCTATTGAGCAGAGGGCCAACAAAAGAAATCCTAATCTCTCTGAACTCATTTCTAATGATCCCACCATAGCCTGCTAAACCATGGTCACACACATAACTGCCATCAAAGTTTAGCTGGAGACTCATATCTGGAGGAGAGCAAGGAACTTGTATCGAGATGACCAAGTTTGGCATAACAAAATCCACCAAGGCTCAATTCCTACATATATATGAAATTTTTTATCCTCCAATATTTATCTGAACCCACAATCCACCAAGCAATTTGAAACTCAATCACATCTACAATGTCAAGTATGAAAATAGAGACAAATATGTTCTCTCAATGTTAGGAGAGAGAGACCCTGATTCATTGTATTAATAGGGAAAAGATGTATTACAAATAAGAAAACAAATTTAATTACAATATAATTCCAATATTGTAAATGGGGAAAGTTCTATTTTAGGAATGTAACAGCTCATTCGACACTCCCCCTCAAGTTGGAGCATATATGTCATCTATGCCCAACTTGCTAAGTGAGCTGTGAAAAACTCTATCTGTAACTGCTTTGGTGAGAACATCGGCAAGTTGATCTTCGGATTTAACGAATAGTACCTCAATGATTTTCTCCTCGAGTTTCTCCTTGATGAAATGTCTATCAATTTCAATATGCTTGGTTCTGTCATGTTGCATTGGATTATGTGCGATGTCTATTGCGGCCTTGTTATCACAATTCAGTTGCATGGTACGTTGGGGTTTGAATCCCAATTCACCCAACAAATCCTTTATCCAAAGTAGCTCACATACTCCGTGCGCATACCCTTATATTCTGCTTTAGCACTTGATCTTGAGACCACTTTCTACTTCTTACTTTGCCAAGAGACCAGATTGGCTCCCACAAAGGTAAAGTATCCAGATGTAGATCGCCTATTAGTAACAGAATCAGCCCAGTCTGCATCAGTGTAACTCTCAACATGTAGGTGACCATGACGTAAGAACATCAAACCTTTTTCAGGAGCTGACTTCAAGTATCTCAGAATTCGAGTTGCAGCCTCCATGTGGGCTTCACTTGGTGTGTGCATGAACTGACTCACCACACTTACTGCATATGCTATGTCAGGTCTGGTGTGAGCTAGGTAGATTAACTTACCCACAAACCGTTGATATATTTCTTTGTTGGTGGGTACTTGATCAGGATATTCACCAAGCCAGTGATTTAACTCCATTGGAGTATTTGCTAGCTTGCTGGCTAATATTTCAGTTTCAGTCAAGATGTCAAGAATATATTTCCGTTGTGATAGAAATATTACTTGTTCTGAGCGAGCCACTTCAATGCCTAAGAAATACTTCAGAGCACCAAGATTTTTCATTTCAAACTCACTTTCCAAATGGCGCTGTAATGCTGCCTTTTCCTCTACGTCATTCCCTGTAACTACCATGTCATCAACATACACAATAAGGGCAGTGACCTTACCTTTCTTATGTTTCAGGAAAAGAGTATGATCTGAGTTACTTTGCTTGTAGCCGAAATTCTTCATTGATTTGCTGAACCTTCTAAACCATGCTCTGGGTGATTGCTTCAATCCATAAAGAGACTTCTCTCAGTTTACACACTATGTTACTCTGACTAAACCCCATCTTACATCCTGGAGGAGGGTCCATATAAACGTCTTCTTCTAGGTCGCCATATAGGAATACATTTTTTTACATCAAACTGGTGTAATGGCCAGTCAAGGTTTGCTGCAAGGGAAAGAAGCACTCGAATTGTGTTGATCTTGGCTACAGGAGTAAAGGTCTCCCCATAGTCAATCCCATAAGTTTGAGTGTAGCCTTTCGCCACTAGTCCTGCTTTGTATCGTTCAATGGTGCCATCTACCTTGAATTTTACTGTATATATCCATCTGCAACCTACTGTTTTCTTCCCTTTAGGAAGGGTAGTCATCTCCCAGGTGGAGTTTTTCTGGAGGGCCTCCATTTCTTCATCCATTGCTTGAGTCCACTTGGAATGAGTTAGAGCGTCCTGCACATTATTTGGAATAGATACAGTGGATAATTGACATACTAATGATACATATGACAGAGACAACTTATGTAGAGACACATGATTAGCAATAGGGTATTTAACCTTTGCTTTAGGGTCAATATCATATTGTTGTCTAAGGATACCTCTAGTCGTACGAGGGGGTAACTGATAACCTGCATTTCCTGTATGACTCGACTCAGGTAAAGTGATTGAGTTTGAGTGTTCAGGTACTTGTGTCAGATCTTCAGGACGATCTTCAGGACCTGATTGGATGAGAGGTGGTGGTACTGTAGGATGAGCTGTAGGAGGGAAATGATCCGAATGAGTATTTTGCTCTTGTTGCATCACTGTAGTTGGTGGGTCAGTCGTCATCACCACATCCTCAGGTGTTGGCTGATGCTGGTCTGACACAGTCTGTGAAACTTGGATGATTTGATTTTGAGTACCTTCTGCAAATATAGAGCACTCCCCCTGCAGGGAATGCTGAGAATCTCCCCCTGAGTAATAGAATTCACTCTCGTGAAAAATAACATCTGCTGTAACGTGCAAAGTCTGAGTAGGGGGATGAAAACACTTATAACCTTTCTAAGTGGTAGCATACCCTACAAAGATGCAGCGTAGGGCACACGGATCAAGTTTACCACGTTGGTGCGGATAGACCTGAACATAAGCAATGCAACCAAAGACACGTAGTTCGAGATTTGGTGTGGACGGTATGATGAGGAGAGTGGTCAATGTCTTGAATAGAGTCTGATACTGAAGGGTACTGGATGGTGTTCTACTGATGAGATAAGCAACCGAACAAAGAGCATCCCCCAAAAATGATGGGGCATATGGGCCTCAAATAAAGAAGCACGAACAACTTCAAGAATATGACGGTTCTTACGTTCTGCTACACCATTCTGTTGTGGCGTATAGGCACACGTGGTTTGATGAACAATACCATGATGGCTCAAAAAATTACGGAGGTCATTGTTGACGAACTCGCCGCCATTGTTAGACCGAAGTGTTGTGATCTTCTTATCAAACTGAGTAGCAACAAATTGATGAAATTGTTTGAATTTCGTATGGACGTCGCTTTCTTCTTTATGGGGAAAACACATGTCATCCTGGTGTAATCATCTATAAATGTCATAAACCTACTTCAAACCACTAAATGTAGAAACTCGTGACGGTCCCCAAATATCAGAATGGACAAGCATAAAAGGCATAGAACTTTTATTCAATCTTAATAGATAGGAAATGCGATGACTTTTCGCCAAAATACAGTTTCACAATGAAAGTCTGATTCAACAAAATGGGAAAACAAATCTGGAAATAAAAGTTTTAGATAACCAAAAGAATCTTGCCCTAATTTTCTATGCCACAACCAAATTATTTTCATTAGGACTGACTCGTCTCCTCGAACATGATGTGTTTGACCCAATCTCTTACTGCAGTCTTCTATCAAGTCCAGATAGTACAACTTGCCCCTCCTAGTACCACATCCAATCATGGCCCTGGTGAAAAGGTCCTGAAACAGACAATACAAGGGCAGAAAACGCACAGTACAATTAAGGGAATGAATAATGTGAGGAACAGATAATAAGTCATAATCGAGTGATGGAACAACCAAGACATGAGATAGACTTAATGATGATGTAAGAGATAGGGACCCTTCTCTCAGAACGGGTGAGGTGGTTCCATTGGCATTGGTGACATGTGTTTGGTTTGATGGCTTGGTAGAGTGTAACCCAGTAAAACTAGAGGTCATGTGATCAGTAGCGCTAGTGTCAATAATCAATGATCTATTACCAGTAATGGAAGATGTGCAAGAGGAGATACCTGAGGTAGCCAATGCCGTGGAGCCGGATGTACCTGGTGGATGTTCGGATGTAATCTCTTGGGATAACGCAGCGGATGCGACTGATGCTCTACTTGACTCTCTCTTTCGCCCTTTGTGACCCACCCTTCTGGATAACCAATGATCTCATAACAGCCCTTAATGATATGGTTAGCTAAACCACATTTGGTACACTTCATTGCAGGACCGGTTACGAGTAGAGTCGGAGTTCAAAGGGAGTGGCTGAGATGGCTTGAACCATGCGTCAGCCAAGGCAGGTGGCATCGAATGAAACACTAACATCAGACATGGTTCCCTGTCGGTTACTCTCTCGTTTAATATGTGCATATACTGCCTCAAGTTCAGGTTTAGGGTCCATCCTCAAAATCTCTCCTCTAATTTGATCAAAGTTCGTGTCCAAACCGGCAAGGAAAATATAAACGCGAAGACGGTCAATCTGCATGCGTCTAGTTTCAATGTCGGCCAGATGCTGCATATGGCTGGGGCATAATTGATCAAGCTCACTGTAATAAGCGGTAACAGGTGCTCCATTCTGTGTCGTCTTGAATGACCTTCTGTGTAGATCAAAAATCTTCGCCTCATCGGAACCTTCAGAGTATGTTTTCTTGATTGCATCCCAGACCTGTTGTGCTGTGTCATAACGGATAACTGTTTCATCTGAATGGGTTGCATAGCATCGAATAATCAACTCTTGACTTGACAGTCCGATGTACGCCATTTGTTGTATGTCGAGTCTGTGGCTGCAGGCTTAGTCATATCACCGGTCAAGTGACCTATGTTTCCTCTCATCCGGCAACCTTCATCTCCATAACTTGGTGCCATAGGGAATAATTATGGTTGTCCAGTTTGACTCCAGTAGAGAAGGTGGAAGTGTCTTTGTGAACAGTGACAATTTGAGGGGTTGGATTTGATCCACCAGCATCCTTGGAGTCATCCGCAGTTGTCATTGGGGCTGTTTGGTTGGGCCTGTTGTGGCTGGGCTTGCAAACTGGCCTACTGATAGGCATGTTGCAAACTGGCCCTTGCGGGCGGGCCTGTGTCAAACTGGGCCTTGCGGACGGGCCTTGCAGATGGGCCTATGTCAAAGTGGGCCGGCGGACGGGTCTGGTTTGTTGGGCGAAAATTGTTGCCGCTGTCGACGCAGGCGTGGCTGCTTGGCGACGGCGCCGATGACAATGATGACAGAATCGGCTTCAGCAGACTTGGATTCCGAGGTGATCTTGAAGGGGCGAGAGGAGAAATCAACGGCGGTGACAGTCTCAGTGATGATGTTGGTCCCGAATCGTGCGGACTGGGATGTAGCCTTTTGCCGAGCTCTTTCTCCCCGTCTTCGATAGCGCTATGAGGACAATCTCTTTCTCCCCCTTTCTGGGAAAATCAATGACAGAGAAGTTAAGGGGAGGCCTGAGAGAAAAGGGGAAACGTCGGGTGTCGAACAAATGAGATCGACGATGTTTCCATGGTGCTGGATCTTCAGATGTGGACGGCGGTGGAAGTACTGGAGCTTCAGATTTGGATTGAAGGGAACCCCTTCACCGATCCTGGGTTTGAATGGACTGAGTTTGTATGGTGGAGAAGGCGCGGCAGGAATCGTGCACCAGCTAGCGGATCGGGACGTCTCTGCTGTCCAGATCTGTTGTCAAGATCCGGATCTGAGGTGGTCGGATCTGGTACTGTGAACAGCGATGGGGTAGACGATGGGAGATAGGAGAAGGCAGGAGGCGGACGCTGTCAGGCAGTGGGAATTCAGATCTGTCGCTGATGTCTGTTGGTGTCCAGCTTGAATCTCCAATGCGATGATGATGGGATGAGTGCCGCTTGCCTGCGCCTGGCCACGCCGAGTGCTTTGTTCAGATCTGGATTCAGATCTGAAACGGGTAACAGTAGATTGGGCAATTCCTCTGTTTGTTTTTTTTTTTTTGGTTGTTCCTGACGTGCAGGAGAAAAAAAAATAAAAAAAATATCGATGATGATCAAACTAGGCTCTTGATGCCATGTCAAATATGAAAATAGAGACAAATATGTTCTCTCAATGTTAGGAGAGAGAGACCCTGATTCATTGTATTTATAGAGCAAAGATGTATTACAAATAAGGAAACAAATTTAATTACAATATAATTCCAATATTGTAAATGGGGAAAGTTCTATTCTAGGAATGTAACAGCTCATTCGACATACAACTTGCAATTCAGAAGACACCTTTCCTTGGAAGACTCTATTATTCCTTTCCAACCAGATAGAGTTAACTATGCTCAGTAATGTCACTTTTCAAAGGTTCCTTCCTAAATAACTACCAACAAAATCATTGCTTCATTGAACTATTTCAAAATTCAAACCAAGCTCTTGGTACACAGAAAGCAATACCTAACAACTATAGGAAGTGCGACCAGATCTGAGATGCAAACCTGAAGAAGATATTCATTGACTCCGCATCCGACATGTATAAAGGGTAGGCATTAACAATAATCATTCTCCTAAGTCTCAAATTATCAATCGTCATATTCTCAAGACCAACTAGCCAGCCAAATACCTTCACCCTAAAAGGAGCATCACCTTTCCATATTTTTAGATTAACACGAGGGACATCCCCCACACACATCACCTTTCTACTAAAGGACGTGACAGAGAAATACTCATGAGGACCAAGATCTGAAATTATTATATCTTTTCCACATCCTACCACAAAAACTCTGTAAGAAGATCTATTAAGGATAGCCACCCCTCCATCATCTAGGCCTCTAATCCCCTTCTGAATCGAGGGCACCAAACGACCTTATTCTGATGAAGATCATAATACACTTTGACCATTGCATCTCTATTAGCTGCCAAGTAAAATAGCACAGGAAACTTTTCGATCGGAACCGCGGTGACTGCGGTTCGTTCCTGCCCAAAAACCGGTCATGGGGTCAAAACCGTAGAAAACCGGTCAGAACCACTGTTTTCTGCGGTTTTGAACCATAAATCGTAAGCCGCGAACCGCGGCTCACAAAAATTGATTTTTTTTTTAAACTTTTCCCCTTCAAAAAATAAAAAATTAGTATTAAAAAATATATATATTTGAATATAAATGTTTATTACTATTTCTATCACATATCTTTCACCGTTTTGGTATATTACTCAAAGTTTAAATATTATTTTTAATATTTATATTAATTTTATTGATAAAAGGTGTCTTATTTAATGTTATATGTAATACTTATATTATATTACTATTTGACCAGCTTTGACTGGCTTTGACCGCTACTGAACCTGGTTGAACCAAAATGACTCCAAGACGGCTCGTTAAACTATCTGTTTCTGATTACATTGCCTAAAACTAGAGAGAATAGACAGAAGAGACTATTGTTTGGATAAAAACGGTGGGTTTGTTAATGGATTGGAAACTGGCTCCGACAAAGTGGGGGCTGTTAGCCGACGTTTCCGGTTCAGTCTTTTGGCAAAAGTTGCCACGTATTTTTTCTTGCCAAAAATACCCTTGAATTTTGTGGGAAATACAGGAATGCATCCTCCATGTGTTAAGACCTACGTGTGGCTTGCGCGTGAAGACGAATCAGGTGACAAATGTCCATGTGCACACAGATCGAGTTGTATACATTTCCTTGGTCGTCTAATGGGCCCGACCTTATCGAGGTTGCAAGTCGCAACAAGGCCCAACTAAAGTTTGAAGGAGAGTAACATACTAACAACTGATAAGAATGAATTGAGATCTTTACCTCATAGGGTATCATGAAGTATTAGCCAATCTCTTAAAATAATATTTTATTTAATATGTGATTTAAAGTCAATAAGTGATTTACTAAATATATTGATCAAACTATTTTTAAATTTTTTTAAAATTTCTCATCATTATAAATTATTTATTTAATATCTAAATTTTATAATCTTTAAAAATATATTTTAATCAATCTAATATGGTGTGACCAATGCATTGATGGACAAATAAAAAATTATGTGGCCAGGTGTAGTTTAATTGATACTCTTCTATCTTGGGAAGTAGGAGATAGTGGTGGCCCTGGCTTAAGGCTAAATAGGCAGCCGCCTAGCCCCCCCTGAATTTGACTGATGGCCTAGGTTCCTCACCATGCACTTTTCCTAGAGCATAGGGCCCCTGAAATTTCAGGGCCGGTCCTGGTGGGAGGTGATAGGTTCGAGCCCCCATGACCTCACCTAATGTATCTTAAGGACAGTGGATATCACTCGTGGAGATTTTGTACTCGAATTTTTCGGAGTTTTCTATACGTAATTTAAAAAAAATCTTGATGACATGATTTATATAAAAATCATTTTTTTTAAAACATTTTACTTTATGAAATGACGGTATAAGTGATTGGTCTTTGTAGATTTCGTCCGAGTATGCAATCCTTTAAACACTTTTTAATGTGTACATCGAAGGTCAATAGTAAAAATTTGATTAAAGTCTTCAATGGAAATTTTAGATTTATTTTCTTCAAATCAAATTAAAAAAAATCAATTAAACTCAATAAAATTGAAAAAATTTAAATTCAAAATTCACAAATGATTTCAAGAAAAATCCTTAGGTTTCACTCAATTCACATGACTAAAAAGAAGATTGCTGAAATTTGAAAAATCAAATTGATCAGTTATGATCTAGTCTCATTCTAAAGAATAAAACAGGACTCAAATCTTACAGAGTAAAATTGGCAACAGTAAATCACATACTATGAAATTAAAATCTAACTAAAAAAATAGATTATATAATAATTAAATATAAAATTATTTAATTATAAATTAAAAGACAATAAAAAGAGAAAACTCACCAAAGTCTAAGAGAAAACAATAGAACTGGGATATTTATTTAACACATTTATCTTTAAATTTACATATGCCTTGCATCAAAAGCATAGTACTTAGTAATAATGCTCTTAGATTTAAATTTCTAATTATCCTTTAGGTGATGTCATTATTATTAAATTTATTTATTCATATATCTAAATTAAAAGAATAATAACTACTTATTGTTGTGACTACAAAATTGTAGAGTCTAAGGTCTTATGAAACCATTAGCTACTTATGAATGGTAGGCATCCCATGTTAGAAATTACAACTCCATTAAATTGACTTGTTGCAGATATTAAAATTGTTTTATTATTGAAGATAAAAATTAGAAATTATAATATAAATATCTTAGTATTGTTGTAATTAAAATGTCTGATTCCATAGATTTTTTTAGAAAAAATTGAATAAAAAATACCAACTTCAAATATGTGGAATGATAAGATTTTTAGAGATAGTTTAGAAATTAATAAAAAATTTAAACAAATTGGTCCAAATTAGTTCAATCAGGTGTTTGAAAGTATTTGTAACTTGATTCAAATAAATTTAATTAATTTTTTTATTTTAATATTTAAAATTTTAAACTAATCAATAAAAATATAAAATTCTATTCCATTTTCTTATCAAATTCAAATACAAACCCCTGGAACCCACAAAAAACTTAAATAAGGTGTAAATTTTTTTTTTATAACAAAAATATCTACGTCTTTTAGAGTACCTGACTAATTATAAAGACACGTGCAAGCTTCTCTACCCACATCAGTAATTCTATAAGAAATGACTCTTGATAGGTTTCCGACAATCACTCCAATCGGAATGTATGATTTTTAAAGAAAGTTACACCAAACTTTTATATTTGTTCCTTCTTAAGCATGCAGTTGGGTTTCTTTTAATGACAGCTAAATGTTTGAACATAGTTAGCAGTGAAAATGATGGTGACATCCCCTTAATTTATGCATTCAGCATATGGTAATTTTATATATTTGTAGATATATTTGATATGATCCTCTTCTTTGGTAGTGGTGAATCAACCTTCACATAAATGCCTACGTGGCATGGCAAGAAATTTCAAATAATTATTTTGTTTTTTCCCCTTGACTTTTTCTCTCTTCCATCAGGTAATAATAGCAGTTAATACATATCATTAATAGAAGTCGATATCAGTCGACATATCCAGATTTCCACCCTTGTTCCACACAAATGCAGAGAAAAGCCCATTAGTCATTAAAGTATGATTAAAGTCACAATCAACGAAGCTCTCAAACAGTAGATTGCATTAGATTCTTTGATTAATTTTACTATGTATTATTAAGGTTATAATTGTATTATAATGGATGATAGTGACATGAGACTCATCTTCAACTTTAATTATTATGATTAGTATCCAATCTACCTAGATATTTATCTTATTGGTCTTTTTTTTGGAAATTTGATCCATTCGATTAGGCCGAAGGCACATTGAAACACAATCTTGAACTATTATAATAATTAGTAATTTGGTGTAAATTCTGTGTTATCCTGTCACCACGAATGCCAATTATTTGGGCATATTATAAGCCTAAAATATTTATTAAATCTTCAAAGAAGAATGCCGCCGTGAAGAATTATGTGATTAACCTCCACGTTGCGGGGGTACGTGTTATTTATTCACATTATTTACAATATTCACTAGAGAATGAGAATCATTCATGACAATTTGGTATTTTTAAAAGACCAATGTTAGGCCGATTACACTTTGTTATTACTCTTTCAATGAAGAAGAAAGTTTTTTTTTTTTTTTTTTATTCCTTTTCTTCCATACGAAATTCATTCCTATTTTTCAAGATCAAAATATCCAAGTGTCCTACATGAATTTTCCAGAAGTCTCACTTGACTGCAGATTTTTGAAATGATTTTATATTCTTTACTATTGAAAAAGAGCTGTCCTTCAATAAATAAATAAATAAAGGAAAAGAAAATGTCTGATTTTCGTAAACCTAAATGCATCCACGTGCTGCCCACATAAATATTTTTTTTTTAATATTAAAATTTTCACATTGGACGCACTTGATAAGTCAATTGAAAAGGTTTATTCATCAATATGAGACTCAAGAAAAAATTAATTTAATTAAATTAATACAATCATATTTTTAAGATTTTTAAATTTTGATAATTTTATTTTATTTATATTCCCTCCGTCCTAAAACACTTGTCCTATTTCAAAAAAAAAAATTTTAAAGATCGTTTTCGCGCGTAGTGCGCCAAAAGCCTATTTTTTTTAGCAGGTAAAGAGAAGATTTTCATTGAAAAGAAATCAAAAGGAAATTTTAAAAGGTCTAAAAGGCTCAGACCCACCAAAAGCAACAACAAGCTAGAAAGCGTTAATAAAAAAAAAAAAAAACATTATCCTCCTTGAAGCCAGAATATGCCTCGATTTGAACCATCCACTCCGTTTTTCGCAAAGAAATCGGCCAAACCGTTAGCCGTGCGACTAATATGAACAAATGACACTTCAAGGCCTGAGACCAACTACTTTATCTTCCTAACCAAGGGAGTCGCTTCAAACCCCCGACCCATTTGACAGCATTGGAAGAATCACTCTCAATCACCAATTTCCTCTCCCCCATAAGACCGGCTCTTAAGGTCAAGGCTCTCCTAATGCTAAGAAGTTCAGCCTTGTTTGATTCCATTATCCCCACAGACTTAGAGAAAATCACGCTAATTGATCCCACATGATCTCTTAGAACACCCCCAATCCCAGCAAGTCCCGGCTTACCACTAAAAGTTCCATCCACGTTAAATTTCAATGTACCACTTGGTGGAGGGGCCCAATCCAGCTTTTTCTTTCTACTACTGGGACTAGGCATCATCCCGCCCTCCCAACATTGAAAAAGGTTTGAGGCTGTAATATCTTTAAATTCTTTATTCGAACACAACCATACGCACAACCTCCACTTTGCCGTCTGACAAATATCCTTTAACTCCTCAGCCTTACCGCTAAAGATCCTGGTAATCCTTTCTTTCCATATGGTCCACATTACCACAACGGGAATTGTGATCCATGCCAATTTTCTCCTACGATTACAATGGGTGAGGTAGCAAGACCCCAACAACTCATCCAGAGATCTCGAAAAAGCCCATGACACTCCCAAAAGATCCATAACGAAATTCCACAGCTTCCACGTCAAAGAGCAGTTGACTAGTAGGTGATCAATAGTTTCATCAGTTGAATCACATAGTGAGCAACTAATGTCACTGTCCACGCTCACCAAACCTCTTCTACACAAATCCATCCTAGTCAAAATTCTCCCTTTCATACAACACCAGACGAAGAGCTGGACTCTAGGAGGGGCAAGGCTTTTCCAAACTATCGGATGTGGTAATCCTAGGCCATTGACAGATAGGTTCCACTAGTCAATCAAGGACTTAACTGAGAAGGACCCTGAAGGGTCACTCGTCCAAACCAACTCATCTTCATCTCTCGGGTCCACTGGAGATTCCTCCAGGATAGCTAAAAGGATCATTCAAGATATCAACCTCAAACGATCTCAGAGCTCTCCTAAAATCTAAAAGCCAAGAGATGCCCTGGACATTCGATGAGTAAACATCTTGAACTAAAACCAATTTATTACGAGCAATCCTAAACAAACGTGGGAATCACTCCCTCAATGGCCTATCCCCAATCCACAAGTTCTCCCAAAAAAGGTCCGATCGCCCTTGCCCACAAGTACCCTAAGACGCTCTTTGTATAACGAACTAACCCCGGTCCTCCCTTGACTAACCCTCCACCTAGGCCTTAATCAATCCGGATCCTGATTTGTCTACCTCTTCCCCCAAACTCCACCTGTTCATATTCTGAGTACCATACTTAGCGGACAAAACTCGTACCCACAGTGCATTCGGCTCTCGACCAAAGCGCCAACCCCATTTACATAATAATGCCTCATTTCTTATTCTTAAAGGAATGATTCCCAATCCTCCATTGGCAATAGTTTTAGTTACCTCCGCCCAGGCTACCAAATGGACCTTCCTCTTCTACTCATAATCACCCCACAAATATTTCCTGAAAAAAGATTTTAACTTGTTAGCCACTCCGATTGATATTATAAACAAAGATAAGAAGTACGTAGGTAGGTTAATCAACACCGACTTGATCAAATTTACCCTACCACCCAAAGAAAGGAATTTTTTACCCCATCCAGCCAGCCTTCTCTCAACCTTTTCGACTACCAAAGTCCAAAAATTCTTAAGCTTAGGGTTTCCACCGACAGGAAGCCCCAAGTACGAGAAGGGTAATTTACCTACACTACATCCAACCATGTCACCCCAATCTTTAATTCTTGAACTTTCCACCTCAACTCCAATTAGAGTGCTTTTCCCCAGATTAATCCGAAGGCCGGAGACCAATTCAAAACATCTAAGAACTGTACGATATCCTGACACCTCCGAACTATTGGGATCACAAAAAAATAATGTGTCATCTGCAAATTGGAGATGAGTGACCACCGGCCCCCTGGACCCACCACAAAGCCCTTAATAATATCCAACTCTTTGGCCTTCAACACCAACCTACTCAAGCTCTCGCCAATCAAGGTGAATATGAATGGTGAGAGCGGGTCTCCCTGGCTAAGACCCCTTCTTGCTAAAATTGGAGTTGTTGGTGAACCATTCACCAAGACTGAGTATCTTGTATCCTCCACATACCCTCTCAGTTGGTTACCTCGCGCCTCAGGAAGCGGGAGGTCACGGGTTCGAACCCCCATGGCCTAGCCTTAGTGTGCCTTAGAGGTAGGGCTCCACCATTGGGGGTTTATGCTGGGTATCCCGCGGTTTCTCACACATAAATTAAAAAAAAAAAAGCCTATTAATAAATTCTTTGAGTCAATAGATACACGATATGGAAGATTTTAAAGTAGTAAGATTACGAATAACCCTCAATAAATTTTATTTTGATTGTAGTGAGGTTTATGGGAGTTGAGTTTGTATTTCTGAAGAGTGCATTTGACTTTTGAGAATTTTCTTTCAACTATCGTTCCGAAAGCAAAGATAAACACCATTGGATACTTAGAATTCGATTTTTAAAATAGACTCAGGTAACTAGTTACAAATCAACTATCTTTCTTATTTAGATAGATCTACATTGAAAAAGGTGACTCTATTTCAAATATCTTTTTTTCACTTTCAATTATTATCTGGATTTTCTCTTCTTCTTTTTTTCGAAATTTACATGCATATTCTCTTAACCTATTTGAAAAAGACACTTCTTATCATTGTCTTTGTCCACTAATGAATACAAATATCATGTCCTAGAAAGATTGGAATGCATTATAATGTCCGATGAGTCATCTTGGTCTCACGTAAATTCAAAAAAAAAAGGCACTTCCTACCATTGTCTTTGTTCACTAATTAATACAAATAGCATGTGATAGAGAGATTGGAATGTATTATAATGCCTAGTGAGTCATTAAAAAAAGGCACTTCTTATCATTGTCTTTGTTCACTAATGAAAACAAATAGCATGTAATAGAGAGATTGGAATGTATTATAATGCCCAATGAGTCATATGGGTCTCACATAAATTCAAAAAAAAAAGGCATTTCTTATCATTGTCTTTGATCACGAATGAATGCAAATAGCACGTGCTAGAGAGATTGGAATGTATTATAATGCCTGGTGAGTCATCTGGGTCTCACGTAAATTTAAAAAAAGGGCACTTCTTATCATTGTAGTTGTTCACTAATGAGTACAAATAGCATGTGCTAGAAAGATTGGAATGTATTATAATGCCTGATGAGTCACCTGGGTCTCAAGTAAATTCAAAAAGAAAAAAAAATGCATTTCTTATCATTGTCTTTGTTCACTAATGAAAACAAATCGCATGTAATAGAGAGATTAGAATGTATTATAATGCCCGATGAGTTTTCTGAGTCTCACGTAAATTAAAAAAAAAAAAGGCACTTCTTATCATTGCCTTCGTTCACGAATGAATACAAATAGCACGTGCTAGAAAATTGGAATTTATTATAATGCCTGATGAGTCATCTAGGTCTCACGTAAATTCAAAAAAAAAAAAAAAAAAGGCACTTCTTATTGTCTTTGTTCACTAATGAAAACAAATGGCATGTAATAGAGAGATTGGAATGTATTATAATGCCTCATGAGTCATCTGAGTCTCACATAATTTTTTTTTTAAAAAAAGGACTTCTTATCATTGTCTTTAATCACGAATGAATACAAATAACACGTGCTAGAGAGATTAGAATGTATTATAATGGCTGATGAGTGATCTGCCAAACAATTAGTTGTTAGTAAAGCTCTCATTTAAGTGGACCCCACCATAGATGGACCAATTTTTAAACCTTTATTCCCATGGCTTATTTTTCAGTTTGTGGCCATTATCAAGAATCTTGTCATGAACCACCATACATGTAGCATGTTATGTGTCACCCAAACACATGTTCCTCCAACATGCTCACAACATCTTTGCACCTTTACAAAAATATAAAATACTTTTTCATTATAAAATCTAATAATAATATTATTCTTGTTTGAGATTAGAAAATTAGAAAGATAAATAATGGTAGGAGAATCAAGTAAAGGTGCCAAAGGCTAACAGATAAATGCTTCAAGGAGAATCAAGGAAAGTGTTTTGTTTTCATTACAGAAAAATGGGGAGATGTCAGTGTTGATTTCAATCAATTGAAACATTTCATATGCATGGACAAGTAATGAAAGATTTATTAAAGAGACAGGAATAAATTTTTTTGGTGAAATCATAAAATAGGGTTTTTTTTCTTTAAATAGTATGGAGGGTATCAAATTATCAATGTTGGTGGATCAGTAGAGAATTGAGTTGGTAGTTAGCTACACCTGAATTGTTTCTTTATCTAGAGTTTAACCGACTTTAAGGTTTATCTAACGCTTTTTTTTTTCCATACATGGAAACCTGCCGATCCCACTTTGTAGTGGTCATAGGTAAAGTCCCAGATCCATAATACCACCTACAAATACCATGAATCAGGTTAGACCTCCTAAGGGTTTGAGGACAAGACCTCCCATCTAATGATCCTTATATTATATAATATGTTAATAATTTTTTTATTGTATAGTACTCGTATTGAGATCTAAATATATCCTTTGACTAGATCTAAATCCGATAACTCATTAATATGATCGATACACATATAAAGTATATATGTACAACGAATATACATATAAAATGATCAACATAAACATTTAAGAAAAGAATAAGTGAGAATGAAATGATATAAGTTACATAACCTTCTATTCTTCCCAAACGCAAATTCATTCAGTCGAATTTTATTTAAATCTCAATTATTATTAGAACTAAATGGTGTGACAATATTGAAGAACCCTATTCCCCCTATAACTCCTTAAATAAGTGAAAGCCCATTAATCAACTTTGAGACCCATCTGGAATTGGGCCTCACAAAATAAGTCCCATACCATTTGGTTTACGAAAACAGGTGCTATCGTTATTGGGGTAGTTTTGATTTTGTGACACTTTCATGTCAGGTTGAGAAAAGGGGTCTAAGCATAAGCCTTCTGTTGATACTGTCTACCATTGAAGGCTGGATACAGCAGATGAGCCGAAATCCTGGCCCAAATCAGGCCAAAATCTAATTAGTAGGCCTGTTTATGTTGAATTTGTCAGAGTCAAGAAGCTAATTTGGTTGCTCAATCACTTACGAGATCATTACAAATAATTTGAGGCCCATATCCGTTAATTATAGCGCCAGCTGAGCAGGCCGGCTCAGCCCATTGGGGTCAAAAGGTCACTCAACCTAAGTTAGGGGTAAAAAAAATGGTGGACCCAAGATCTCTGTGGCTCGGCCGAGATCTCAGGCCCACGAATATCGCCCGATATTTCGTTTTTTCTCTCTCTCTCTTTTTGTCAAATCTAGACCATATCGGTCGATATCGGCGAGATCTCGGTCATATCGGCTGAGATCTCGCTTGTACAGCCGATACGAGATGTATCGGCCCAGATTTGGACCCGTGACCTAAGTAGGTTGGGCTTGCAACTTAAGTTTTTGTGCTCTAATTCAAATAAAACACGATACAAGGTTACAAGTAAAAGAAATAAAGATGATAGAAAGTTGGGATAGGTAGATTTGAAGTGACAAGGAATATATTTTTTATAAAATAAGATAAAAAATTATAATTTAAAAAACGACTTTAGATATAATTTAAAAACTGACTTTAAATAGGTTGAATTAGTGACAAAATTGATGACCAATTGAAAAAAAAAATTGAGAATATAGTTGGCCCAACTAGCTAAAACCAAAGTTTTTCACTTCAATATCAACCTCGTATTGGTTAGAAACCATTGAGTTATATTGGCTTCATATATAAAACTATCATTAGAGACCTACATTACACTAATATAATGCACTTGCTTTGCATATAGAATTTACTTAAAAAGCCACTTTCCTATTGAGATAACTTGTAGAAAAGTTTATATAAAGAAGGAAACTTTACACATGGCTCTTATTCATGTAGAAAGAGCGTACGATAGTGTCATGGCAATTATATATATATAATATATTTGAAAGGTAACTTTATTATTCACATAAAAAGGAATTAAAATACAACCAGAAGAACAATCAATCGAGTGAAAATAACCCACCAACCCTAAAAACCCTTACGGGAAAAGCCACCCCCAAGATATTACATGATCCTAATTACAACATCCAAAGACATAGGCAAACCCTGGTGTGCCATTTCGTTAGCAGTTGAATTTGCAGCTCTTGGGACCCAGGAGACCAAAAAGACAACATAGGCTATAGTGTAATGAATCCTTTCAACTTTATCTGTAACACCTAACATTTCCATCTCCATGATACCTCTCCATAATGCATGAAGTTCCGCTTCAATTACTGAGCCATTGAGAAGAGGGCCAACAAAAGAAATTCTAGTCTCTCCGAACTCATTTCCAATGATCCCACCATAGCCTGCTAGACCACGGTCCCACACATAACTGCCATCAAAGTTTAGCTTAAGGAGACCCATATCTGGAGGGGAGCAAGGAACTTGCATCGAGACGACCAAGTTTGGTATAACAAAATCCACCAAGGCCCAATCTCTACATATATCTAAAATTTTTTATCCTCTGATATTTATTTGAACCCATAATCCACAAAGCGGTTTGAAACTTAATCATATCTACAACTTGCAATTCAGAAGACACCTTTCCTTGGAAGACCATTTTGTTCCTTTCCAACCAGATAGACTTGACTATGCTTAGTAATGTTACTTTTCAAAGGTTCCTTCGTAAATAATTACCAACAAAATCACTGCTTCATTGAACATTTCAAACCAAGCTCTTGGTATACAAAAAGCAATACCTAACAACTGAAGGAAGTGCGACCAGATCTGAGATGCAAACCTACAATGTAGAAGAAGATGTTTCATTGACTCCGCATCCGACAGACATAAAGGGCAAGCATTAACAATAATCATTCTCCTAAGTCTCAAATTATCAGTCGTCATATTCTCAAGACCAACAAGCCAGTTGAAACAACCCTACCCCAACTTTCCAGTGTGATATTGTCCGCTTTGAGCCCACCATGCCCTCAAGGTTTTGCTTTGGGCCCTAACCCACATGGCCAGGCTCAAAAGGCCTCACACATGGGAGAGGGGGGCTTCCTTCATATTAACACCCAACCCACCCATCTCACTACCGATGTGGGACTTTCTTTGAGGTGGGTGGGGTATTACACCAGCCAAATACCTTCACCCTAAAAGGAGCATCACCCTTCCATATTTTTGGATTAAC
The DNA here is from genome assembly GCA_013350335.1 of Chimonanthus salicifolius. NCBI lineage: Eukaryota > Viridiplantae > Streptophyta > Magnoliopsida > Laurales > Calycanthaceae > Chimonanthus > Chimonanthus salicifolius. The sequence continues at coordinate 12,595,311 of CM023538.1, read as the reverse complement.
ACGAGGGACATCCTCCACACACATCACCTTTCTACTAAAGGACTTGACAGAGAAATGCTCATGAGGACCAAGATCCCAAATTATTCTATCTTTTCCACGTCCTACCACAAAAACTCTTCTAAGAAGATCCATTAAAGATAGCCACCCCTCCATCATCCAGTCCTCTAATTCCCTTCTGAATCGAGGGCACCAAATGACCTTATTCTGATGAAGATCATAATACTCTTTGACCATTGCATCTCTATTAGCTACCAAGTAAAATAGCACAGGAAACTATTCGACCGGAAATGCAGTTCGGTCCTGCCCAAAAACCGGTCATGGGGTCAAAACTGTAGAAAACCGGTCAGAACCACGGTTTTCTACGGTTTTGAACCATAACCGTGATCCGCGAACCGCGGCTCACAAAAATTGAATTTTTGTTTTAATTTTTTTTAAAACTTTTCTCCTTCAAAAAATAAAAAAATTAGTATTAAAAAATGTATATATTTGAAATATAAATGTTTATTACTATTTCTATCATATATCTTTCACTGTTTTGGTATATTACTCAAAGTTTGAATATTATTTTTAATATTTATATTAATTTTATTGATAAAAGGTGTTTTATTTAATTTTATATGTAATATTTATATTATATTACTATTTGATCAGCTTTGACCGGCTTTCATCAGCTTTGACCGCCGTGAACCTAAAATGCCTCGAAGTCGATTCGTTAAACGGTCTGTTTCTGATAACATTGCCTAAAACTAGAGAGAAGAGATGGAAGAGGCTGATGTTGGATAAAAACCGGGGGTTTGTTGATGGAATGGAAATGGCTCCTATAAAGCGGTGTGCGGTATGCCGACGTTTTCGGTTCAGGGTTTTGGCAGAAGTTGCCACGTATTTTTCCTTGCCAAAAATACCCTTGAATTTCGTGGTAAATACAGGAATGCGTCCTCCACGTGTTAAGAGCTACGTGTGGCTCACCCATGAAGAAGAATCAGGTGACACGTGTCCATGTGCACATGGACCAAGTCGTATACGGTTCCTTGGTCGTCTAATGGGCCCGGCCTTATCGGGGTTGCAAGTTGCAACAAGGCCCAGCTAAAGTTTGAATGACAGTAAGATACTAACAATTGATAAGAACGAAATGAGATCTTTACCTTGTAGGGTATCATGAAGTATTAGCCAGTCTCTTAAAATAATATTTTATTTAATATGTGATTTATTATGTATTATCTTAATTAAATTGGTCAAATCATTTTATAAAGTCAATAAGTGATTTTCTAAATATATTGATCAAACTATTTTTTAAAATTTCATCATTATAAATTATTTCTTTAATCTCTAAATTTTATAATCTTTAAAAATATATTTTAATCAATCTAATATGGTGTGACCAATGCATTGATGGACAAATAAAAAATTATATGGCCACATAGGTGTAGTTTAATTGATATTCTCTCGTCTTAGGAAGCGGGAGGCAGTGTTGGCCCTCGCTTAAGGCTAAATAGACAGCTGCCTAGTCCCCCCTCAATTTGAGTGATGGCCTATGGTCCCCACTATGCACTTTTCCTAGAGCTTAGGGGCTCCGAAATTTCAGGGCCAGTCCTGGCAAGAGGTGCTAGGTTCGAGCCGAGCCCCAAAGGCCTCACCTAATGTATCTTAAGGGCAGTGAGTATCACTCGTAGAGTTTTGTGCTCGATTTCCTAGAGTTTCCTACACGTACATTAAAAAAAAATCTAGATGACATGATTTATATAAAAATCATTTGTGTATTTTTTATTAAAACATTTTACTTTATGAAATGACGGTATAAGTGATTGGTCTTTGTAGATTTCGTCCGAGTATGATCCTTTGAACACTTTTTAATGTGTCTATCGAAGGTCAATAGTAAAAATTTGATCAAAGTCTTCAATGAAAATTTTAGATTTATTTTCTTCAAATCAAATGAAAAAAATCAAATTAAACTCAATAAAATTGAAAAAAATTAAATTCAAAATTCACAAATGAGTTCAAGAAAATTCCTTAGGTTTCACTCAATTCACATGACAAAAAAGAAGATTGCTGAAATTTGAAAAATCAAATTGATCAGTTATGATCTAGTCTCATTCTAAAGAATAAAAAAGGACTCAAATCTTACAGAGTAATTGGCAACAGTAAATCACATACTATGAAATTAAAATCTAATAAAAACTAAAAAAATAGATTGTATAATAATTAAATATAAAATTAATTAATTATAAATTAAAAGACAACAAAAAGAGAAAACTCACCAAAGTCTAAGAGAAAACAATAGAACTGGGATATTTATTTAACACATTTATCTTTAAATTTACATATGCCTTGCATCAAAAGCATAGTACTTAGTAATTATGCTCTTAGATTTAAATTTCTAATTATCCTTTAGGTGATGTCATTATTATTAAATTTATTTATTCATATATCTAAATTAAAAGAATAATAACTAGTTATTGTTGTGACTACAAAATTGTAGAGTCTTAAGTCTTATGAAACCATTAGCTATTTATGAATGGTAGGCATCCTATGTTAGAAGTTACAACTCCATTAAATTGACTCGTTGCAGAGATTAAAATTGTTTTATTATTGTAGATAAAAATTAGAAATTATAATATAAATATCTTAATAAATGTTTATTGTTGTAATTAAAATGTCTGATTCCATAGATTTTTTTAGAAAAAATTGAATAAAAAATACCAACTTCAAATATGTGGAATGATAAGATTTTTAGAGATAGTTTAGAAATTAATAAAAAATTTAAACAAATTGGTCCAAATTAGTTCAATCAGGTGTTTGAAAGTATTTGTAACTTGATTCAAATAAATTTAATTAATTTTTTTTATTTTAATATTTAAAATTTTAAACTAATCAATAAAAATATAAAATTCTATTCCATTTTCTTATCAAATTCAAATACAAACCCCTGGAACCCACAAAAAACTTAAATAAGGTGTAAATTTTTTTTTTATAACGAAAATATCTACGTCTTTTAGAGTACCTGACTAATTATAAAGACACGTGCAAGCTTCTCTACCCACATGAGTAATTCTATAAGAAGTGTCTCTTGATAGATTTCTCACAATCACTCTTATCCTTTTATACTAGGATTTTGTGATTTTTAAAGAAACTTACACCAAAATTTTATATTTGTTCCTTCTTAAGCATATGCAGTTGGGTTTCTTTTAATGACAGCTAAATGTTTGAACATAGTTGGCAGTGAAAATGATGGGGACATCCCCTTAATTTATGCATTTAGCATATGGTAATTTTATATATATTTTAGATATAATTGATATGATCCTCTTCTTTGGTAGTGGTGAATCAACCTTCACCTAAATGCCTACGTGGCATGCCAAGAAATTTCAAACAATTATTTTGTTTTTTTCCCTTTATCTTTTCCTAATTATTTGACTAATAATCCCAATCCATACATATCGTCATGTCAGCCATATCGAGATTTCCACCCTTGTTCCACACAAATGCAGAGAAAAGCCCATTAGTCATTAAAGTATGGTTGAAGTCACAATCAACGAAGCTTGAAACAGTAGATTACATTAGATTCTTTGATTAATTTTACTATGTATTATTAAGGTTATAATTGTATTATAATGGATGATAGTGACATGAGACTCATCTTCAACTTTAATTATTATTATTAGTATCAATCTACCTAGATATTTATCTGAATGGTCTTTTTTTTGGCAATTTGATCCATTAGATTAGGCCCAAGGCACATTGAAACACAATCTTGTACTATTATAATAATTAGTAATTTGGTGTAAATTCTTTTGTTATCCTGTCACCACGAATGGCAATTATTTTGGCATATTATAAGACTAAAATATTTATTAAATCTTCAAAGAAGAATGCCGCCATGAAGAATTATGTGATTAACCTCCACGTTGCGGGGGTACGTGTTATTCATTCACATTATTTACAATATTCATTAGAAAATACATGATAGAATCATTCATAACTATTTGGTATTTTTAAAAGACCAATTTTAGGCCGACTACACTTTGTTATTACTCTTTCAATGAACAAGAAAGTACTTTTTTTTTTTTTAATTCCTTTTTTTCCATACGAAATTCTTTCTTATTTTTCAAGATCAAGATATCCAAGTGTCGTACCTGAATTTTTCAGAAGTCTCACTTGACTAAGGATTTTTGAAATAATTTTATATTATGTACTATTGACAAAGAGTTGTCCTTCAATAAATAAATAAATAAAGGAAAAGAAAATGTCCGATTTTCTTAAACCTAAATGCATCCACGTGCTGCCCACAATTTTTTTTTTTTAATATTACAATTTTCACATTGGACGCACTTGATAAGTCAATTGAAAAGGTTTATTCATCAATATGAGACTCAAGAAATAATTAATTAAATTAAATTAATACAATCATATTTTTAAGATTTTTAAGTTTTGATAATTTTATTTTATTTTATATTCCCTCCGTCCCAAAATACTTGTCTTATTTCAAAAAAAATTATTTTTAAAGATCGGTTTTGCACGTAGTGCGCCAAAAGCCTATTAATATATGAGTGTAGCTCACTTGGTTACCTTTTGCCTCAGAAAAGGGGAAGTCATGGGTTCGAGTCCCCATGCCCTAATCTTGGTGTGCCTTAGGGATAGGAGTCCACCCGTAGAGGTTTTATGCTGGGTATTCTGCCGTTTCTTACATGTAAATTAAAAAAAAAGCCTATTAATAAATTCTTTAAGTCAATACAAATATGATATGAAAGATTTTAAAGTAGTAAGAATAACCCTCAATAAATTTTATTTTGGTTGTAGTGAGGTTTATGGGAGTTGAGTTTGTATATCTGAAGAGTGCATTTGACTTTTGAGAATTTTCTTCTCAACTATCGTTCCCAAAGCAAAGATAAATACCATTGAATACTTAGAATGCGATTTTTAAAATAGACTCAGGTAAACTAGTTACAAATCAACTATCTTTCTTTATTTAGATAGATCTACATTGAAAAAGGTGACTCTATTTCAAATATCTTTTTTTTCACTTTCAATTATTATCCGGATTTTCTCTTCTTCTTCTTTTTTCCGAAATTTACATGCATATTCTCTTAACCTATTTGAAAAAGGCACTTCTTATTATTGTCTTTGTCCACTAATAAATACAAATATCATGTCTTAGAAAGATTGGAATGTATTATATTGTCTGATGAGTCATCTGGGTTTCACGTAAATTCAAAAAAAAAAAAGTACTTCCTATTATTGTCTTTGTTCACTAATTAATACAAATAGCATGTGATAGAGAGATTGGAATGTATTATAGTGCCTAGTGAGTCATCTGAGTCTCATGTAAATTCAAAAAAAAAAAAAAAAACAGGCACTTCTAATCATTGTCTTTGTTCACTAATGAAAACAAGTAGCATGTAATAAAGAGATTAGAATGTATTATAATGCTCGACGAGTCATCTGGGTCTCACGTAAATTCAAAAAAAAAGACGCACTTCTTATCATTGTCTTTGATCACGAATGAATATAAATAGCACGTGTTAGACAGATTGAAATGTATTATAATGCTTGGTGAGTCATCTGGGTCTCACGTAAATTCAAAAAACAAATAGGCACTTCTTATCATTGCCTTTGTTCACGAATGAATACAAATAGCACATGCTAGAAAGATTGGAATGTATTGTAATGCCTAATGAGTCATCTAGGTCTTATGTAAATTCAAAAAAAAAAAAAAGGTACTTCTTATCATTGTCTTTGTTTACTAATGAAAACAAATAGCATGTAATAGAGAGATTGGAATGTATTATAATGCCCGATGAGTCATCTGGGTCTCACGTAAATTCAAAAAAAAAAAAAAAGGCACTTCTTATCATTGTCTTTCATCACGAATGAATACAAATAGCACGTGCTAAAGAGACTGGAATGTGTTATAATGCCAGGTGAGTCATCTGGGTCTCATGTAAATAAAAAAAAAAGGCACTTCTTATCATTGTATTTATTCACTAATGAATACAAATAGCATGAAAGATTAGAATGTATTATAATGCCTGATGAGTCACCTGGGTCTCACGTAATTTTTTTTTAAAAAAAGATGCCCTTCTTATCATTGTCTTTGTTCACTAATGAAAACAAATCGCATGTAATAGAGAAATTGGAATGTATTATAATGCCCGATGAGTCATCTGGGTCTCACGTAAATTCAAAAAAAAAAAAAAGCACTTCTTATCATTGCCTTGGTTCACAAATGAATACAAATAGCACGTGCTAGAAATATTGGAATTTATTACAATGCCTGATGAGTCATCTAAGTCTCACGTAAATTTCAAAAAAAAAAAAAAAGCACTTCTTATTATTGTTTTTGTTCACTAATGAAAACAAATAGCATGTAATAGAGATATTGGAATGTAGTATAATGCCTCATGAGTCATCTGAGTCTCACGTAAATTTTTTTTTAAAAAAAGGTACTTCTTATCATTGTCTTTAATCACGAATGAATACAAATAACACGTGCTAGAGAGATTAGAATGTATTATAATGGCTGATGAGTGATCTGCCAAACAATTAGTTGTTAGCAAAGCTCTCATTTAAGTGCACCCCACCATAGATGGATCAATTTTTAAACCTTTATTCCCATGGCTTATTTTTCAGTTTGTGGCCATTAACAAGAATCTTGTCATGAACCACCATACATGTAGCATGTTATGTGTCACCCAAACACATGTTCCTCCAACATGCTCACAACATCTTTGCACCTTTACAAAAATATAAAATACTTTTTTCATTATAAAATCTAATAATAATATTATTCTTGTTTGAGATTAGAAAATTAGAAAGACAAATAATGGTAGGAGAATCAAGTAAAGGTGCCAAAGGCTAACAGATAAATGCTTCAAGGAGAATCAAGGAAAGTGTTTTGTTTTCATTACAGAAACATGGGGAGACGTCAGTGTTGATTTCAATCAATTGAAACATTTCATATGCATGGACAAGTAATGAAAGATTTATTAAAGAGACAGGAATAAAAAAATTTGAGGAAATCATAAAATAGGGTTTTTTTTAATAGTGTGGAGGGTATCAAATTATCAAATGTTGGTGGATCAGCAGAGAATTGAGTTGGTAGTTAGCTACACCTGAATTGTTTCTTTATTTAGAGTTTAACGGACTTTAAGGTTCATCTAATGATTTTTTTTTAATACGTGAAAACATGTCGAACCCACTTTGTAGTGATCATAGGTAAAATTCTAAATCCATGACACCACTCACAAACACCATGTATCAGGTTAGGCGTCCTAAGGATTTGAGGAAAAGACCTCCCACCTAATGATCCTTATATTGTATAATATGTTAATCATTTTTTTATTGTATAATATTCGTATTGAGATCTAAATATATCCTTTGACTAGATCTAAATCCGACAATTCATTAGTACGACCGAAACACATATAAAGAATATATTACATATAAAATGATTAATATAAACCGTTAAGAAAAGAATAAGTATGAATGAAATGAAATAAGTTACATAACCTTCGATTCGACCCAAGATCAAATTCATTCAGTCGAATTTTATTTCAATCTCAATTATTATTACAACTAAATGGTGTGACGATATTGAAGAACCCCATTCCCCCCTATAACTCCTTAAATAAGTGAAAGCCCATTAATCAACTTTGAGACCCATCTGGAATTGGGTCTCACAAAATAAGTCCCTTACCATTTGGTTTACGAAAATAGGTCCTATCGTTATTGGGGTAGTTTTGATTTTGTGACACTTTCATGTCAGGTTGAGAAAAAGGGGTCTAAGCATAAGCCTTCTGTTGATACTGTCTACCATTGAAGGCTGGATACAGCAGATGAGCCGAAATCCTGGCCCAAATCAGGCCAAAATCTAATTAGTAGGCCCGTTTATGTTGAATTTGTCAGAGTCAAGAAGCTAATTTGGTTGCTCAATCACTTATGAGATCATTACAAATAATTTGAGGCCCATATCAGTTAATTATAGCGCCAGCTGAGCAGGCCGGCTCAGCCCATTGGGGTCAAAAGGTCACTCAACCTAAGTTAGGGGTCAAAAAAATGGTGGACCCGAGGTCAAAAAAATGGTGGACCCGAGATCTCTGCGTCTCGGCTGAGATCTCGGGCCCACGAATATCACCCGATATTTCCTTCTCTCTCTTTTTTTTTTTTTTTATCAAATATCAACCATATCGGTCTATATCGGCAAGATCTCAGTCATATTGGCCAAGATCTCGCCTTTACATCTCGATACGAGATGTATTGGAGAGATTTGGACCCGTGACCTAAGTAGGTTGGGCTTGCAACTTAAGTTTTTGTGCTCTAATTCAAATAAAACAAGATACGAGGTTACAAGTAAAAGAAATAAAGATGATAGAAAGTTGGGATAGGTATATTTGAAGTGACAAGGAATATGTTTTTTATAAAATAAAATAACAAAGTATAATTTAAAAAACGACTTTAGATATAATTTAAAAACTGACTTTAAATAGGTTGAATTAGTGACAAAATTGATGACCAATTGAAAAAAAAATTGAGAATATAGTTGGCCCAACTGGCTAAAACCAAAGTTTTTCACTTCAATATCAACCTCCTATTGGTTAGAAACCATTGAGTTATATTGGCTTGATATATAAAACTATCATTAGAGACCTACATTACACTAATAGAATGCACTTGCTTTGCATATAGAATTTACTTAAATTTTTGATTGATTTTATAAAATATGTTTACAATGTTACTATGCACCATCCAATTAAAAACCACTAATTATCTCATATAAGTATCTATTGGGTCAACTCTGATTCTCATAACAGTCTCATGAGAACTAATCTTAAAAGAAAATTATTGTATATAAAATCATTATTTGAGTTTATGTTGTCCATTTGCAAAACCACTAATTAGTATCTGATTCTTTCAAAATTCGAATTCTTTGTAATTTCTGTTTTCTTTTTAAATAATGAAGACAAATAACTTATATAAATCTCATTTTTCTATAAAAATATAAACTATAAAGTTAAGGATTTGAAATATTGAATTGAAGTGCTTTTTTTTTTTAACATGATATTGACCTTTCTATCTAAACACAAAAATATTTAAGATTAAAATAAAAAAATGTAAAATAAAAATTGTAAATTGATTCAAGGAAAATGCACTTAAAGAGTTGCTTATTTTAGAAAAAAAGGTCTTTCCACCGTATGTCGGTATCCATTAGCATCCCACTTGGTAAACCCTAATTAAATATGTGACCTAATATACAACGTACCAATTTGTGAGTTGTTGAGAGGAAATGTCTTTCCTACTTCATAGAAATAACAATATCGAGAATAGAAAAAAGAAATCAACAAAAAAGCAAAACCAATGATCACACTCTACAGAATCTAACAAAGATGATCTACCCTTTATTTATATATATATAACTTTTCCAAATGAAAAATAAATAAATAAACCAAATAAACGTTACAAGTTTCTTGCAAAATTAAAGACTGTCCATGTGTTAGGAAAACCTCATATTCATGCAAGTACATGTAACTGTTGAGGCAACAAACACATCAAATTCCAAATCACACTCAACAAGGATCAAAGAACAGTCACTCCCATATTATTCTCATCCATAAAACAAAACATGGATTTGAAGTTTCTCCTCCTCCTCTGATCATGGCTCGAGGGTCGTTATCATTTGTAGAAGCAAAGCCCTACCGAGCTTTTTTTTTTTCAATGACCAAGGAGTCTAGAGGTCTCACCTGTATTTAGAGGTTTTGTCATGTCCCGACCCAAAGGGTGGGCTCGGAACGCGACTATTTTTTTTTTTTTTTTTTTTAAAGATAAACTAAACCAACTTACAAGAATTCACAAGTATTCTAACTGGGCCGGATCAACAGTTGGGCGCAAAGGTTACACATGATCCCAACATGTGGACTCAAACATATACCATAAGTCTAATACCAACAAAGCACAATGACAACACAACATAGAATCACATAAATCCAACTTTGATTTATCATTACAAAACATCATCAGAGTTACTACAGAAACGCAGTAGTCTAATACATCACATTAATACAAATTAAGTACCACACCCGGTACTTAATAAAAACAAAAGGTTCTAAGAACCAGAAAGTAAAGACCAGGGTATTCCCCTCGGGGGGAATCCCAAAACACCGCCGCAGCTTATCCACCCTAAGCTTGAAAAAGAGGGTTCTCCTCCTCAGGTTCATTTCCTGAAAGGTGAGTGGGGTGAGCTAACTAGCCCAGTGAAGGAAATATAACAGTGCATTTAAGTAAACAACAGGTTAGTATATAATCAACAGTTGCAATATAATATCTCATGCTTGATAATAAATTCACAATATCAAGTAAAGTCTCATCATCATTCCCATCATTTCATCATCTCTCCATTACTGCTGTCATCCAACGTAGTCCCTAGATACCATACTGACAACATTGGTATTAAGTCCCGACACGGTCAAAATACCTCCTTGCAAGTACATCTCCGGCACTCCCATGGCCGGTACTGACACCCTCAGCAACTGTCACCACCCATGATCAGTAGATGTAACCGACACATTCAGTTCGACAATGATTCAATATTAAAAGGTACGTGGAAGCAGTAATTCACAATTCGTCTGATCATAGCATTTACCAGCATCATAAGCACTCTTACCATAGTGCGTCAAGTCTAGGCACATGAATGGGTTCATCAAATCTGAAGCCACCCATTGCTCAAATATCCACATCAAATAAATCTGTTTACATTAAGCTAGAAAGTGAAGTTCCCTCACCGTATACGTGTGGTTTCACGGTCTGTTCAAACAAACAGAAAAGTGCACAATCAATATACAGATCAAATACATACACACAAGTAGTATTTTGAAATCTCACATTTTCCCAAAAATATCCAAGGTACATGGAATTGAGTCTCCTACTCGGTTTCTATCTTTTTTAAATTATAATCATCCACAAGATAATAATATAATAAAAAAGGGGCTCAGTCCAAAACTCATATTGTCTTCTGGGCATTGACTAGACTGACTTATTGAGTTAGGTCTAGATCCTCGGGTCACTTCTCGGTTGTCTTCTGGATAGGACCAGATCTGATATTTTGAGTTAGGCCTCGAGGTCACCCAGTGTCCGACAAATATAGCGTTGGCCTGGAAGTGAGATCACTCAGTGCCCGACCAATAGAGTCGGCCTGGAAGTGAATACAATAGTATTTACACTATAGTAATAAGAGAAGAGGTTAGTATATTTTTAATTAACAAGGGGTACTAACATCACAACACATGCATCAAACATATAATCAAACAAAACTTACACTTAAAAACTGGGTCCCTCGGAACATGCCTCGGAACCAGGTACTGTGGTTTCGGATCATCCGAACCACACCTAAACTAGTCACTGACCTCAGAACATGGGTTTGACTTCGGATCGTCTGAAGATCGGGTCTCGGATCGTCCGAAGTCCATCCGAACCGATAAAACAGAGAAAAGGGTCTCGGTGGTTCTGAGCACTTTGGAACATCCGAAGTGAGGCTCGAAACGTCCGAAGTAGGGTTCAGTCCTTCCGAACTCTGCTCGGGTCGTCTGAGTGGGTCAAACCAGTCTTGGGCGTTCCTGGGCTTCAGGTGAAGCTTGGAACATCCGAGGGTTACTGCTCAGACAGTACGAAGGTCTGACCCTCGGACCGACTCTCGGACGGTCCGAGAGTCGTCTTCCTCCACTGTCTGCACCAGCAGACAGTGACGGCAGTAATTGTATGAAATACTAATCCGGAAACAGAGGGTTTCCTGGATTCGGTTTCCACACTTAGCCGGTCCGATGGACTCCTCTGGGAGTCCTCTTTCCATAGGGAATGGTTTAAGGTCTTAAAACCCAGTAGGCCATCAGATCTTAATCCCAAAAGCCCATTGATACACTTAAAATCGGGGTTTCCTTAAAACTTTGAAATGGTTTTTCTCACTGAAAACAGGGCTAAAACCGGTTTTATTTGATTCTAAACTGGTTAAAATTGAAAGGGGAACTCAGTGGATACCTTCACTTGGGTTCCTGGGCTGAAAATCCGGATTTTGGGAAAACTTCCTTTCTTAAGCTACGGGTGACAAGAAGCAGAGAAATAGAGGCTGAGAAAGGGGTTGGCTGGTCTGAGAACCAGAGAGCAGAAGAGAGAAAAGAAATGCTGGGAGGAAGAACTGAAGAGCTGAGGCCAATTTATAGGAAATTGGCCGAAAAAACTGGTCGGACAACCACTCCATGCAGTTGCGGGTGACGTCCGCTACAATTATCGTTGGTTGCAGATTAGTGCCTCTTTTAATAAAAACTGGATTTTTAACTGAAATTATGATATTAAAAACTAAAAACCTTAATCCAACCTTACAGATAGGTTGGGTTTTGAAAACCTTAATCACCATAAAAATTTTAGAATTTAACTCTAACTAAAAACCATTGATTTAAATAAAAACCATAATTTAACACTATTTACTCAATTAAACAAATGTTAAATAAATCAATTTAGAGACCTTATTTTGGGGTGCCAAATAATAACTAGACCATTCTTAATGGTCTCCCACAAGATACTGGTTTCAAAATTTATTTCATTTCCAAAACCTCTTAAAATAAATAATACTCCCTTTCGGGGTTTTGACGGGCGGATTTAAAATACCATTTTCTGAAAATAAAATTATTTTAAAATCAGAAATACAAATCCTTTATTAAGGAGAATATTATCACCCAATAATATTCACATAACAGCATAATATATAAAATAATCACAATAAGCGGTAAATTACCAAAATGCCCTTCCAGCTGGACGAGCTGGATCACTGAGCTCACGAGCTCGGATTGGGCCACACCTGGGCTTTCCTCAAAGCCCTAACCGTAATCTCCGAGATTAACCAGTTAAACAAGATTATCAAGCTAAAAGACGCCTAATCTGGGCAGGGTATTACAGGTTTAAAAGGAAGTTGGTTGTGAATTAAACTCAAGATCTCTTTTCATAAGGAGAGTTTTGTGTTTGTTGTTGCTGTGTTAGAGCCCAGTTGAGTCACCACACTGCCAATGACGTGGTCAAGGGCAAGAGTCGAAAAAATGGACTCGGCCGATATATCGTCAGATATTTTTCTCTTCTCTGAATTTAATAATTGAAAAGATCTTTATTCAACATTTTTCATTATCGTCGTCGTCATTATTATGAATTTTTATCCCATTTTTTCGGGTAGTGATTTTTTCTACCATGAGTTTATGTTATGGTACACCAAATTTAGAGGAATTTTTATTTTGGTTTTACTTCTGGAAAAGAGAAAAAGAGAGGGAAGTAAGTACAAAATTAAAATTTCAGTTAAATTTGGTGTACCATGAGAAAATTCATCGTGCAACAATCACGATCCCATTTTTCGAGTTGAATCTTGTATCGAATATAATTTTAAGAAGTTTTATAAGTAAGTTCTTCAAGTGTGAAAGTTATTTGTCAATTCTATACTTTTTTTCCTAAATTTTTTAGCATTTTGAGTCACTTTTAACATTTTTTTAAATATTTTAAGATTATCTTGATTTTGGAGTTTCTTTGTGAAAATAATTTAATATAATAATATCGAATTCTTATGAAATTGAATGAAGATGTTTTAATGTAACTGATATAGTTATAAAATGCCTGTGTGATTTTCTATTTTTTTCCATAAATTAATAAAAGTCAGATTTCTACTTTTCATTTTAAAGTTTCCTGTGAAAAATATTTCTAAAGTTAAGTGAAGAATCTTTAATGTGATTGATATAGTTTCTAATATATCAAATATTTTATAAAATATATGAACTGGAACATATGACAAGTATCATTACGAGATATCAGGGAACATAAATTTCATATTAATTTCTAAAATTTTTATAACATATTTATTCATATAAAAATTTTAACATTCAAGAATCTAATACTCCATAAAAAATAATTTTTAATAAAAATATCCTCATACAATTATTTTCTATTTTTCTTATTTTCTCATATTTTTAAACTTTTTATAAAAATTCAAAAAGAAACCAAGAGAAGGAAAGCGTGTCGGCTGTAGCCTTTCTCGGGCCCAAAGACTCGTATTCTCCCGCAAACTGAAAACTGCAGAGCGATAAAAAATTAAAATTAGAAACAAAAACCCCAAACGGGTCGAGTGCAGGAATTAGCATAGGAATTGTTGAGAGTAATGGCAGAAGGAGCAGCAGCCCCATCAGGACTTCGGATCCTCCTTCACCAGCATGTCCGAGAACGCACCCCCGTCCATATCTCCAGCCACGCCGACCGTGATCGAATCATCGTATTCTCTCTCTCTCTCTCTCTCTCTGGATTTTGGATATGTAAAACTGGAGTTTCGCCACTGGGTCGGGAAATCCGACAATGTTGAGAGTTGAGACACTACCTCTCAACTTATTCTGGGCTATTTCAATGGACACAAGTTGTAAATGGATAACCTTCTTTTCAGTAGCATAGATTATTTAGCAGTGGAAAAACAATTTTCCCCTAGTGAAATTGGTTTCCCCACATCCACCTGGGGCCTTGCTGTTTGTTTCAACAAGCTCCTCTTCTCCCTTTGATTTGAATTTGGTTTTCCCTCATTTCCACAGGAAGTATTTAGGAATGCTCTATCACAAGATGGTCCGCCATCCAATTTTGCTCTCCAGGCTGTGCAAGATGCTATAAAACCACAGGTCTTGCCTTTCTTCTTTACATCAAATTTATGCATGCTTATATATAAGAACTTCTCTTGTATACATTTAACTATATGTGTGTGTAATTTATCATGAAACTGTCATTATCTTATGGGCGTTTTAGTTGGGCTAATCTGTGCCATGAAATGCTTGTTGGCAGAAGCAAACTGTATTGGTCCTAGACGAGAATCAATCATTGGAAAACGCACTTCGAACTTTAGTTCAGGAACTAGTGGTAAGTTACACTTAGCATGTTTGAATTGGTTGCTCTAATAATTTCAATGTTTGCTTCCATATTGGATATATGCAAGTCAAGTATGTTTCTTGTTAACATCAAAATGAGGGAATTTGCTATGAAAGCTGTTTGTTTGTTACTCAAATGTGTATTTTTTGTGTATTAAATTATTTTTGAAACTACAAATCCTGTTGTATTGACTCTGAATTACCAGTGTGCACCACCTAGAGCAGGATCCTTAATTCTCCTGTATTCTGTATTACATCTCTGTCTTTAGAAAATGAGCATGTAGCACCATTGAGAAAGCACTCATTGCAGCTATCATAAAGGTTGCAGGTTCAAGATTTTAGAAAAAAAAAAACTTTGCCCTTTATCAGAAGCCAGTTATTAACCATCTCTCTAACTGGTTTTCACTGCCTTTCCCTTTTCCTTTTCATATAGAATCGTGTGAATGCTTGCCAGGATCATCTATTTCTAGTGGGACCATGTATCCCTATGTTTATTTTATTTTGTTTTTAAATATGGATTCCTTGGAAAGTTCATACTTCTCCCATGCCAGAAGGGGTGGTAGAATCATCTATTTCCATTGGGACCATGTATCTCCCCACCCCCCCCCCCCCCCTCCTCCCCCTCTTTTTTTTTTTAATTTTTATAACATACAGATTCCTTAGAAAAATGCAAACAATGGCAAATTCTTACCAGTGCTATTTTTTTTTCTACTCCATCATTGGAACCAATAAGAACATCATGCTATTCTTCATTCATCATTTTCTTAAATGACATTGTGACCGTTGGTTGCAATGTTGTTTGTAAAGTTGGTTTGCGTTTGTATTTCTATTTGATTCTTTGATATAAGCTGATTTCACTTGATATGATTGACGCAATAATCAGTTTTAGGATTAATGCATGTAAAGCAATTAAAGGTTCAAAGCACAATCACACTTGCATTTTATATCCAAGAACGCATAAAACTAAGGACAAGGAAGATCACATTGTGGCTTTAGAAGTGAATGGAATAAGATATAAATATATTACTTCATACCAAGTTGTGGACATTTACAAAGATTGTTAAGTCACTTAACAAGTTCCTAGAGATGATTTATGTCCAATCTGATTGTTCCTTTTATATTTACTTCGGGACTTATTGAGAAATCCGTCTGCTTACTCTGACTGTGTGCTCTTAACATCTATTCATATTCCCTCCTGTTTGAATAATTTTTTTTTTCTTTTAGTACTCCAAAAAAGTTGTTTACCATTTTGGGAGAGAACTTTACTGCACAATGTTGCAAATTAATTTTGAAGGTTTATTCCAAAAGCGGGATAACGAATAAGAGAGTAAGTGATTATGAAAAAATAAGGGTGAACTTGGAATGGGAAACTTTGGCAACTTCTAATAAATGTTTACTTTAGAAATGATGATTGGAATTTGACATGAATCCTAGTGCACTGTGGGATTAAATGGCAAGTTGTAATAAATAGTTACCCATTATGTGCTTAAATAATCCAAAGGAAACAAGAGATGTGCACATAAAGAAACATGGTGCTGGGCCTAGTGGCATAGAAATGCCTGGAAGGCTATTGGTGAGAATAAATGACATTCTAAGGGATTGCAAAAAACATGGAGCTTAGAAGACAATAAGAAATTCATAAATATAGTCAAGTATGAGGCAAATGTCAGTGCACAATAAGGATATGGGGGAGTTATTCGAAATAACTCTGGTGCCATTTTGGTTTCTTTTATGGGCCCTTTTCCAAATGGCTCAGTGCTTGATATGGAGTTGTATGCTTTATAGAGAGGTGTTTTGGCTTCGGAAGAGTTGGGGGCGATTAGGAGTATCTTAGAAGTGGACTCTAAGCTGGTTGTTGGTTGGGCCTTGAGGTTTTTTATCCTTGGTCTTATTTGGATAAAATGGACAACATTCGTCATTCTATTCAGACTTATGGTTATTCGGTCTCTTGGGTTCCCCGTTCTACAAATTCAGAAGCAGATGAGTTGGCTCGGCAGGGTGTGATTTTGTCGTCGGAAATTGTAAATAATTTTATGTAATTTTCGGAGGTTGTCCCTTTTTTCTTTAGTGGCTGGCTTTTTTTGCTTGCTTTGGTTGTTCTCTTCCTTTTTACTAATGAAGTTATCTTTAAAATAAAAACAAAGGATGGGGAAAGGATACAAACTTGCAAGATAAAAGAGGGAAAAGCTAGAGACCTTGATTGCTCAAGATGTATTAAAGATTGAAGGAAATGATCTTAGTAAAAAATAAGGAAATAAAAAATAGTGGAGATTTTTTTTTAAAAATTTATTAAATACGACTTATGTGAGTAAAGATAATAGTGAAACATGAGCAAGTTGAGGAAAGATTAATAAAATGTCTGAAACAAAAGAAAGGTAGCTTTTGCTAAGGGAATGAAAAAATGGCATTAAGACCAGATGGTACCCATATAGATTATTTAAATACGAATTATGTGAGTAAAGATAATAGTAAAACATGAGCAAGTTGAGGAATGATTAATAAAATATCTGAAACAAAAGAAAGGTAGCTTTTACTAAGACAACTAAAAAAATGTTAGTAAGACCAGATGGTACCCATATAGAGTATGGTTCTATTGGATGGCATTAGAGTTGGTTGGTTGGCTAGACTATTTAACATAATCTTAATTACAAAAAAATGCTTGAAGAATCACAAGCTCAGTTGCACGGTAAAGGTGCGAATGTCATAGTTTGCAATGGGTGTGAGGTGTTAGACTCGATAAACCAAAAAATTAGGACACAAAAAGCACCATATTTAATAGAGAATAAAATTTAATTTTTTTCAATGAAAATAAAGTTCAAGAATAACATTGCTAGGAAATAGTGTACTAGTTTTACTCTAAAAATTAAGTGAGCTTATCGATATTTTAATTGGGCTTTGAAAGGTGAAAGGTGAAAGGTGAAAGGTGAAAGGTGTTAGAATATTTTAGTCATTTTAGAAAACATTGTAAAAAAGTACTAGAAGAGTCCATGAAGAACAAGTGAGCGTTTGACAGAGGTGCGTCACACATCTTGAAGAATTTGTGCAACATAGATCGCATGAGAGCATTGTGGTCCTTCTTAATAGGAAAAGTGATTTAAAATGATGTTAACCATCAAGCTGTTAAACTTGTGAGTCATACAATGAAACTTTGGGACGGAGTGATTAGAGTAATGTCCAAGACAAGTATCTAGTATTTCAAAGAACTAGTTTAGCTCTATATTTTGTAGATTAGCAATAAAAGCCGCTTTCCTATTGAGATTACTTGTAGAAAAGTTCATATAAGGAAGGAAACTTTACACATGGCTCTTATTCATGTAGAAAGAGCGTACGATAGGGTGTCATGGCAATTATATATATATATATATATATATGAAAGGTAACTTTATTATTCACAAAAAAGGAATTAAAATACAACCAGAAGAACAATCGATCGGGTGAAAATAACCTACCAACCCCAAAAACCTTTACAAGAAAAGCCACCCCCAAGATATTACAGGATCCTAATTACAACTTCCAAAGACATAGGCAAACCCTAGTGTGCCATTTCGTCAGCAGTTGAATTTGCAGCTCTTGGGACCCAGGAGACCAAAAAGCCAACATAGGCTATAGTGTAACGAATCCTTTCAACTTTATCTAGATGATCCATGGGCAGAGAGACCTTGAGGTCCAACCGACATCGACCTTAGAGTCCCTTTCTAAAATACCCTTGTAACACCTAACCCTTCCATCTCTATGATACCTCTCCATAATGCTTGAAGTTCTGCTTCAATCACTGAGCCATTGAGAAGAGGGCCAACAAAAGAAATTCTAGTATCTCCGAACTCATTTCTAATGATCCCACCATAGCCTGCTTGACCACGGTCACACACATAACTGCCATCAAAGTTTAGCTTAAGGAGACCCATATTGGAGGGGAGCAAGGAACTTGCATCGAGACGACCAAGTTTGGCATAACAAAATCCACCAAGGCCCAATCCCTACATATATCTGAATTTTTTTATCCTTCGATATTTATCTGAACCCACAATCCACCAAGCAGTTTGAAACTTAATCACATCTACAACTTGCAATTCAGAAGACACCACCCTTTTATTCCTTTCCAACCAGATAGACTTTACTATGCTCAGTAATGTTACTTTTCAAAGGTTCCTTCGCAAATAACTACCAACCAAAATCACTGCTTCATTGAACATTTCAAACCAAGCTCTTGGTATATTGAAAGCAATACCTAACAACTGAAGGAAATGCGACTAGATCTGAGATGCAAACCTACAATGCAGAAGAAGATGATTCGTTGACTCCGCATCCGACAGGCATAAAGGGCAAGCATTAACAATAATCATTCTCCTAAGTCTCAAATTATCAATCGTCATCTTCTCAAGACTAACAAGCCAGCCAAATACCTTCACCCTAAAAGGAGCATCACCCTTCCATATTTTTCGATTAACACGAGGGACATCTCCCACACACATCACCTTTCTACTAAAGGACTTGACAGAGAAATACTCATGAGGACCAAGATCCCAAATTATTCTATCTTTTCCACGTCCTACCACAAAAACTCTGCTAAGAAGATCCATTAAGGATAGTCCACCCCTCCATCATCCAGTCCTCTAATTCCCTTCTGAATTGAGGGCACCAAACAATCCTTATTCTGATGAAGATCATAATACTCTTTGACCATCGCATCTCTATTAGCTGCCAAGTAAAATAGCGCAGGAAACTTTTGAGCTAGAGAGACCTCACACAACCATCTATCAGTCCAGAAGAGAATATTACCACCAGTGTAAGCACGATATTTGATATGATGGTTAAAGACTATCGAGATCGAGCAAACTCCTTTTCAGAAGCCAGAAGCCCTTGTAGAAGATCCTGCAATCCTCCAACCATTATTTGGCAAACATTAAAGTGGAAATGTATCTCAAATGGCATCATCTTCACTGCCACCACCACCAGCACTATCTCATCATCAAATCCTATGCGACATTGTGTATCCCAAATGGACATGTTGTGATTATAAGTGGCTTATACGGAGGGCTAACGAAAATTGTAAGAATGGTGTGTGGAGAGAGAACAAAATCCATAGTTAGAGTTGTCTTTAGCAAGGGTTTGTTCTTAGGCTTTATTTGTTTCAGTTATGGACTGCTTAATATAAGAAGTCCAAAATAAAGTTCCCTAGTGTATGATGTCTGCAAAATTTAGTACTAATTTGTGAGACAAGAAATCAAGTAAATAAATTGGAATTATTTCAAAAAACTCTCAAAGCAAATAGTTTGAAAATTACTTGAGCAAAGACAAAATATGAAGTGCAAGTGTAATAGATCTAAGAATGAAATGGATTTAAGATAAATTTTTATACTTGGATTCAACTATAGAACCAAATTTTGGGTTTGACTTGTATATAGCTAGTAGGATGGGTTACATATAGCCGTATAGGCAAGCTGGTGGTGTGTTGAGTGATGGAAGAATGCCATGTTTACTAAAATGATGTTTCCATTAGATGATAGTTGGACCTATCACTAATCTAGTTGAATTTTAGGTAAGAAGGACTAGTAATGAAATAGTGATGATGAAGATGTGTCTGTTAAGATGGATATATGGTGTAGCAATAAAAGATAATTGGAAATGAGTGCATTAGATAAATCCTTACGGTTTCCTCAATGGAAGAAGATGAGAGTCCATTGTTTAAAATGGTTTTGGCACACATTTAGAAAGATTGGAAATATCTGAAATGTGAAAAATGAAAGGTTACAGGTAGAACAAGAGGATTGTTGAAAACATGGATTGATGTGTTAATAAAGTACATTACAAATTGTGGAGTTCATAGATTGAGTGGAAAAGTATCTCAAAGGCTGACCCCTGATAGATGGGATAAATGGCTTTGAGGGTGATGAGATGTGGACAATTGCCTACAAACCGAGGCAGATTTCTTTATACAGTTGGATCATTGAGAGAACGGAAAAGGTTATCTATCAAGGTTTATGAAATATGATATGATACTGTAATTAAAACTGCTAAATCAGCATGCGCAAAGCTGCTTGGGTCTATAATTGTACATGGATATTGGATGTCAGGCTTTATTTATTTTATTTTGTCTCTCCATGTAATGTGTTGCACTTCATTTTAGCTGTCCTTTGTTTTTCTCTACTTGAAATTTCTCTCTCTCTCTCTCTCTCTGAACCAAGCTAGGGTAACAAAATCAGTTACCTTAGCTTATGGTAACAGAAGCTATATTTTTAATATATGGCTTATAATAGGTCGTTGGGTCCCATCCCATCACATTAAACACCAAATTGTTGAGTATTTTAGAGTAAAAAATTGAAACCGAAAGTGATGGGTAGACATGATCAAAATGCATTGAAATTAATAACCATCTAACCATTGATTTTGAAGGACTTAAATCTGATGGCTAGAAATGGGTTTTGGTCTTAATTTTGATTTGAGGATACTCTACCTCTCTACTTGAATATGATAGGGTCCACTGACCACATAATATTTTAAATAGAAATTATAGTTTCTGTTTTCCTAAAGTAGCAGAAATCTGTAGCATTTGCAAGTTTTGCACTGTGTATGTGTGTCTGAGGGTTTTTAAGTTTCTATGCTCTTCATGCTCTATGTATTATCTGTAATGACTTCTTCCCTCTTGACATGCAGTCTTCTGCAATTCAGTCAGGGGAACGGGTTATGCAGTATGGGAGGTTAATAGATGATGTGGATAATATCCATGGTCAAATACCACGTCTTCTTGGTTTGTATAGTACATCCCTTAAATTTTTGAACCATTTTAGCAAAATATTTTTGCTTGACTGGTCCATATTGTTTGGATGCCATGTACTTGTGCATGCATTCTAGCTGCACACTTAGTTTTGTTATTACTTTCTATTATTTACTATTTGATTACTATTATTATTTCTTTTTCTGTTAGATATTGTTCTGTATCTATGTGAAAAAGGCCATGTTGAGGGTGGTATGATATTCCAGCTGCTTGAAGATTTGACAGAAATGTCTACAATGAGAGACTGTAAAGAAGTTTTTGGTTATATAGAGAGTAAACAAGATATCTTGGGGAAGGTGTGTAGTCTTAAATGCAACAGTAAGCTTCTCTTGTTTTTATTATATTATGTTCAATGAATGAATTTAAGATTTTCACCTTGTAAACTGAGACCACTATATTATTGTTAAAGCACATGGTTTTGATTGTCTGCAGCAAGAGCTATTTGCAAGAGGGAAGCTTGTGATGCTTAGGACCTGCAACCAACTTCTTCGCCGACTCTCAAAGGTATTAAATAGTGAACCGTTTGTTCTCTCTCTCTCTCTCTCAAAAAAAAAAAAAGATATTAAATGGTGAAGATACACATTGCTCTCTCTCTCTCTCTCTCTCTCTCTCTCTCACTCAAAAAGAAAAAGGGGTATTAAATAGTGAAGATACACATAAGCATTTCACATTTTATTGGTGCTAACCAACCTTGCATTTGGAAATACTGTAGTCAATCATAAAGAATCATGATTAATCAGGAGAATAATGCTAGCCCGACGTCCTTTGTGCAGTATACTCCTCAACGGCTTTGTTTAGAGCTGCACACATGTAAATTTTTGTTACTTGTCATAAGTATTTTAGACATTGAACAGGTTAACTGATTTAGTTGGTAACCTCAGGCCAGCAACATTGTCGTCATGTGGTTACATATGTCATTTCATCTAATCATCTAGTGACACATCATTTACTCCCACCAAAATAAGACTTTTCTTTTATCTTTTACAAATTCTCCTCATAGACACTAATAACCATCCATTTTAAACTAATGATTTAAAATCATACAATATTTTAATATTGACAAATTTAAGATTAGTAACATTATCTTAGATTAAAGAGTTAAAAATGTGTATTGGTTTTGATATTTTGTAGATTGATTAATTTGAAGTAACATTGTTTATGAGTTTTATATTCAAATATAAATATTTTCAATCAAAGTAATATATTGTAGATTCCACATATTTTTAGAGCCACAAAAGTAGAGATTCAAAAATAATTTTAAGTAGTTATAATTTTGGGACTTAAAAAACATAGATAGGTTGATTCTATCAAGGCGATTCTTATGAAACTTGTATTCAAGCAAGCTTTTCCTGTCATGTTCATTTTGTGGGTTCCACTTGTTTTGGATGGCCACAGGGTTCCACTTGTTTTGGATGGCCACAAAAGATTTGAAATAAAAAACTAGTTTAAAGATGATAAAGATCTAGAGGCTAAAGATGATAAAGATTTGGTGGTTGGACTCATTTGGTTCCTACAAGTAAATCCAACCATTTGGTCTTCCAAAGCGCCCCCCCTTAGGCCTGGGGAAAATCCTCACCCAGGACAACCTGCATAAGAGGGGTAGGATTTGGTTAGTGGATGCCTTTTCTGTCTCCAAGCTTATGAGGATGTGGACCACCTCCTCAACCATTCTCTTCCTCATCGGTAGTGTGGAGCTTTGTCCTGAACTAGTTTGGCACCTAGTGGTATATGTTCACTTATGTTACTCAGTTGTCCTTTGCTTGGGAGATCCCTAATATTTCTACCAGATGCTTTGTGATGTGGTGGTTAGCTTTTTTTGCTATCATATGGAGTCTGTGGTTGGAACGTAATAACATGGTGTTCAAGAATCATACCGAGAGCACCCAAGGTGTTGGTAGTCGAGTTATGGCCAAATGTGTTGCTTGGGCTTCTTCCTTACCTGTATTCTAGGATTTCTCCATCTCAGACATTTTGAGAGCTTGGAAAGAGTCTATCGGCCTGTTTTATAGCATTGTTATTGCTCTTTTGGGTTTCTTTCTCGCTTGGGTGTATGGGTTGAGGGTGTTTCCTTTCTTTTATTCCTATTTTTGTATTGTACACTTCTCACGCCTTCTTCTAATTGATGCAATTACAATTACCATTTAAAAAAAAAGAGCCTATAAATTGTTTAATACAATATTGAGTGTATTTCATAATGAGTTCAAAATAAGTATAAATTTAATTTACAAGATGATAATGCAATTAACTTAAAGAATTAGTGTAAATATTTGTACAAAAGAATTGTTACTCAATTCACGAATAACACTTGAGTGGTACTAGTTCGACATCCATCTTTGCTGACTCCTTAGAACCTTCTCTTGATAAATTATCACTTTTGAAAAAGTATCTCGTTATTGAAATTGGATGACGAGTTCAACTGGTTGAGTGAAAACATTTAAAAATGCTTTTAAAGTTTGAGTATAAAATTATTTTTTATGATTAAAATAAAAAAAATTAAAGATTGATTCAAATAAGTGAATTTATTGACTCTATTTATTAGTATGAACATTTTCAATCAATGTGATATTTTGTGGCTGGACACATTATTAAATGGTACGAATTTTTAGAGCGTCAAAAATAATTTGTGTAAAAATTTAGAGGGTTTGAAACATATGACTTGATTCTTTCGATCAATGTGAGGCCTCCTATTTAAGCATTGGCCTTTTCAACCTATGTAAGAACCCGTCTCTTCAACACAATATTGTTTGCTTTGGGCCCGATGTGGGGCGGTCCCGCACGGCTTTGCATTGGACCTGGCCCACAAGACCAGGCCCAAAAGGCCTTGTGCTAATGAGAGGGGAGCACCCTCTTATAACCCGACACCCCCTCCACCTCATGGGCGATGTGGGTTTTTTCCCACACGCCCATGTGGGTGGGGTGTTACAATCCACCCCCTTTAAGATCAGAGCTGTCTCCGGCTCTGTCACGTCACATTGACAAGGGGTCTACACAAGCAACACAACACATAAGGGTAGAGGGCCCATAAGTCCGAGCGTTGAATCGTGCTCTGGTACCAAATGTAGCAACCCGTCCCTTCAGTTCAATATTGTCCGCTTTGGGCCCGACGTTGGGTAGCCCGCACGGCTTTGCATTGGGCTTGGCCCACAAGACCAGGCCCAAAAGGCCTTGTGCTAAGGAGAGGGGAGCACCCTCTTATAATCCTACACCCCCTCCACCTTATGGGCGAGTTGGGCTTTTTCCCACACGCCTATGTGGGTGGGGTGTTACAACTTAGGTGCTTTTTGTCTCTGTGTGTGAAGCCAACACAAGTTTAGGAATTAACAAATAATTTAAAGTGATGAATTTTGGAGGGCTTAAGAACCATGACTTGATCATTTAATCAAGATGATTTTTCATGGGCCTTATACTTTGGTATTCACCTTTTTGTTCAAGGTGATCTTTTCAGTAGTTCCACTAAACTTTGCAAATAGATTAAAAATAATTTAAAGTGATTAAATTTTATAGAATTTAGAAGGCATGATTTGATTGATCCAATCAAGGTGATTTTTTATGGCACTCATGTAAAAATGTGACCTTTTTTGATCAAGGTGATTTTTATGGATCCACATGTCTTAAAAGATGGCTATGCTTTTCATTTAAATTAGTTAAAATTTCGAGGGTTAAAAGCTATAATTTGATTAATCCAATTATATTGATTTTTGTGGGTCTCAAATATTTTTAATAGCTGTAAAAATTTAGAAACTAAAAAGTAATTTAAAGCAATAAAATTATAAGTAATTTAATTAATCTAATAAAATGTTTTTTAAAAAATGTATGTCTAATTATAATCCTTATTGAAAAGAAGCTACTCTGAACTCACTTGTTGTTTCCCTCCTTAGTCGTTCTCTCTCCTTGATCCAAAGCAGAGTGAAAAGGCAAGGACTCTCAGGTGCTTCAAAGAAGCCAAAAAAACTGGTTATTTGTGGAATTATCCATGATTCCAATGAATGTCAGGTTTCATCATTCTCCAGGCCTGTTACTTTTTGTCTCTTTAATGAAGTGGAATTACATGCTCTTTGAAGAGGTGTTCAAGAGTTAGCTAGGCTTGGCCAGCAAGGTGATATTCTAGAAAGTGATTCCTTCGTGGTCACTCAGTGTGCAAAAGAGGCTGAGTGTCCATGGAGATTTTTGGACAAGGTAGAAGAAATTAGGTTGATCATGTCCTGGAAAGGTTTCATCATCTCACATGTGGCCAGGTCTGTCAATTTTAAAGCAAACATCCTCGCTAAAAGAGGGAGCTGTTCTGGAACATGAAATTTGGAGTAGTTCCTACTTGATGCTGTTTCTTGGGTTGTAGTTTTCTGGGAAACTTTCGCTCATTTCCCTTTTTCCTTTGTATTCTTTCCTCCTATGCTAATATTGTTATTCTTAAAAGAAAAAAAGAGTCAAGGACTGTTGGAAAAGAAAATGGAAAATGGGGGAAGTCATGGGCCACCATGGATAAGGAAGAATGGAATTTTTTATTCAAAAATTGCGATGTGTGTTCATTAATTAGGGAGGGAGTCGAGGAGTCCATGTCAAGGAGTCAATAAAGCATTTCCAAATCAGAAAAGAAAGTTAACATGGGGAAGTGGTAATATTTTGACTTGTTACCAGTTACTGCTGATAAATAATTGTGGCTTTTACATATGCAGATGCTGTTGCAAAAATTGGAGCATCTTTTCCTTGTCTTGTAGATTCGTGGGATATGGCTTTGCTCTACCTTTCTGTTTTGTTTTGGTATAAGATTGTTTCCTTTATAGGAAAAGCGTGGCTGTCCTTGGACATTGATTTCTGGTAGAAATTCCTTTGATGATGGAATGCTTACTCTTTTTTTTCCGGCTTACTTTGCCCAGTATAGTGCATGGTGTGGGTGCCATCTGTAGATGATCACATCTGTGGGGTATGGGTGATGTTTCACCCTTCATCTTGTTGTCCCAGCACTCTGAGATGGGCCTTGCAAAATGAGTAAGAGGCCAAATTCTCAGAGACATTTTATGGGTTCTTCATGGGTTCTCTTGAGCTATGTAATTGTTTTCCAAGATGAACAAGATATTATCATACATTCTCTTTTGTGAAGCACAAATAAATGTTGGAATTTCTAATTCTTATTTTTTAGAGTAATTTTTTTTATGTATTATATTTGTTGTTACTTTTTATAGTGTTTTTTTTTGTAAAAATGTACTGATTTAAATTTATTCAAAATTATGTTGAATCTACTAATCCTATGTTTTGGGATTGGCTGAACAGCTCATCTGATGTCAGATTCAAAGACCAAGCAACGTAGCCTGCACAAATATTCAATGCTTTATACATGATGTTAACTAAACAAATCCATTTATAAAGAACTCTTAACAACTTGTTAATTTTATCATTTTAAGATAATGGTACGGCGTTGAAGATAGAAATAACAATAAAATCTTAAAACAATTTGAGAAATAACACAATGGGGTTGATGCCACTAGAAAAATAGGTCGACTAGTGGGCGACAACAATTCTTTGGACTCTTATCACTTGGACCTGATTCTGCATGTTATTGGGTTTTAATACGATGAGATTGCACCTAGCTCTCCTTTGACCATGACAAAAGATAGAAATAACAATAAAATCTTAAAACAATTTGAGAAATAACACAATGGGTTTGATGTCACTGGAAAAATAGGTCAAATAGTGGGCTACAACTATTCTTTGGACTTCGTCACTTGGACCTGATTCTGCATGTTTTTGGGTTTTAATATGATGAGATTGCACCTAGCCCTCCTTTGGCCATGACAAAAACAACTCCTATATCAAGATTGTATCATGAGAACTCATTATAATGTAGGACATACATCTTCATATCAGTCTATACAAATCTTAAATACTAAATAAAAGGGATTTTTCTTAGCTGTCCGTTGTTGTACTGACAAAAATTCTTGATGTTCTAGGCAAATGACGTTGAATTTTGTGGACGAATTCTTATGTTTCTTGCTCATTTTTTCCCTTTGTCAGAGCGCTCAGGTAAACATATGTCTCTCTCTCCATCATTAGCAAAGCCATATCTAATTTATTTGGGTTGTTTTAGTTTTACTTCTTCTCTCATCATTTTTTAGGGCCTAATTTTTATCACTTCACAACCAGATACATATCTTCTTATTCATCACTCATGCTGTTGATTCACAATGTTTTGTTAACTCTATCAATGTTTTAGCGGTGAATATAAAGGGTGTCTTCAACAAATCTAATGTAACAAAGTATGAGAAGGATGCTCCTGATGGTAAGGGTCGAAGCTACTTTATCTATCTATTTATTGTTTTTAAGTATATCTTATGATTATTTTCATTATTTACAAATGCCATCAATGCTTGTGTATAACTTAGACCTGTTTCTCGCAGGCATTTCAATTGATTTCAACTTCTACAAGACATTTTGGAGTCTGCAGGTCAATTATGACACCTGTTCTTAAAATGCTTTTGCTCTTGCTGTTACAGATTTACACTATTGCTTTATAATGTTTTCTGTGGGGTGAGTGTGTTTGTGTTTATTGCTTCATACTCTGTGGGTGTACTATTTTCTTGACTGCTATTTTGTTTGTAACTAGCTATAGAAATAATGCTGCATAGCCTTACAGGTTGCGTCCATCTATATAAGAAATTAAAGTACTTCTGTTCTTCTGGTTAACTTTATGGAGACCAATATTTTCAGTTCTTTTAAGTTATTTGAATTATTTGGGTTTTCAGGAGCATTTCTGTGATCCTGCTGCCACCACAGTGGGTTCTACCAAGTGGCAGAAATTTTCATCCAACTTAATGGTATACATGCTTCAGCTCATTGGTTTGTCAGTCATGTGTTGCTGTGTCATTAGGTTAATTGCAGGGAATGTTTCATCTTTTTTTTGGTCTTTTAGAGTTTTTTTTTTTAAAATAAATATGAATGTCAGGTTGTGTTGGATACTTTTGATGCTCAACCTTTGAGTGAGGATGCTGGAAATGTGAACAACCTTGAGGAGGAAGAGGCAGCGGCTTTCAGCATAAAATATTTGACGAGTAGTAAATTGATGGGGCTAGAGGTAAACATGAAAGATCTGATCAAATGATTCTCCTTTTTTTTTTTTTTTGTGTTTTTTGAAACATTAACAAAGCAACATATATATTAATCAAGAGGAAGAATAATACATTGAGTCATTAGGTACAAAAGATTTGTACCAAATCCAAATGCAACAAGGCGCTGTCATCAAAAACAAAGAAATTGCCAAAATAGAGTACAAGAACAGGACCTTCAAACATATAGCATGACTATTCTCTATAACCACTCCCAACTTTGCCAAGAAATCGGCAACTCCATTAGCTGACCTCCTGACCTGCCTGAAAGTAGCTACTAACCCGGCTGCAGCTCCTGGATTTCACTGGAATCAATCTCCAGCGAGGTTGTCTGATCAAATGATTAGAGATAAACTCTTTTTCTTTTGTGTTTTCTATCACTAATGGAAATTTGATTAAAGAAAATAATACTAGAAACAATAGAGTGGAAATTAAACTTTTATTCATTAATTTAATTCAGATCATTCCCTTTTCATTTTGAATATTTTCATTTCTTTTACTGTTCATTTAATTAAAAAGATCATTTATATAAATCTTACATCTAAGTTTTATCTACAGCTGAAGGATCCAGGCTTTCGCCGCCATATCCTTGTGCAATGCCTTATATTGTTTAATTATCTTAAGGTATGCTATTCTGAAGCTGCTTCTTTGGTACATTATATCATTTGCTTATGTGATATTTGACTCCAAGGGACATTTCTGTTTCGAACGCAGTTGAGTTGTCTCATTCCTTTAATTCAGATTTTACCCCCACTTTTTTTTTTCATTTGGGGTGTTTGTGGGCGTGGGGGTGGGGGTGGTGGGGATGTTGGAAGTTAGATTTGCTGTCACTCAAATTTCTTGCCTTTTGTTCCCCCTTTCTTTGTTTCTTTCTTTCCTTGTCTTTTATGATGGAGACCCCAAGACCCCCACCTCTTCCCGAGAGCCAGGACCGTTGGGTAAAACTCTAGTCACTTAGACCCCTGCAAGCCATAGGCACTGGGTTACTACAGGATTCAAACCTAGGACCTCTGGTTCCTAAGCCAGAGTGTTTATCAGTTGAGCTACCCCGTGCAAGGCCATGTATAAGAAAGTTTGTGTTGCCAATGCTGTTTATGCCATGCATTTTTTTTTTTTCAGACGGAGACAGAATATTTCATTAATTGATAAGACACAAAAGCGTGGAGGGCCATGTATAAAAGAGTTATATAATGCCCAGAACAAGAGCAAAATACATCGGAAGTGTGAAGAGAAGTAGAAGATAAAGTACTACTGACTACAAAAAGAAATAGAAAACACTTCTCCCATACAACCCAAGTGAAGCCCTAAGTGAGGGTAAGAGAGAACTATGCTCCAGAACATAGGAGAGGATACTCTTAATCCCCTCCTCTCTAAGAAGACTCAAAGGAAAATGCTTTATTGTCGGCTGTGATTTTTGTACTCCAACCTTGGCTAGGAAGTCAACAACGATGTTCGCTGAGTGAGCAACATGTATGAAACGGATGGCTCCATTCTTACACAATCTCTTTATGTCCCTAACAATGTTGAACAATTTTCAGCGAGGATTCTTCCTGCCACAAGCCCAGACAATTGCATTAACAAACTCACCTTTGATAATGAGGTTGCTATTCCCAAACCTAGCCCAAGGATGGATAACTCTTCTAATTGCCCCCAGCTCCGCTTCATTGGGTTCCATAACCTCTACAGGTTCTGAGAAGATCAATAACATCCTACCTCTATCATCAAGAGGGACCTCCCCTATCCTTGCCAGACCAGGTTTAGCCCTCGTTGCACCGTCGAGATTGAGCTTATAAGAGCCTTCCACAGGCTTCATCCATTCTTCTCTAGTTTTCCTATTTCTTTTACCCCCCTTCATACATCTTACCCATGACAGGTAGAAGTCCTTTGGGATACAGCCGATTAATTCCTTACAAAGTGATAACCAACATACGAGATTCCATTTTACCTTTTTCATAAACCTCCCTTACAACCCCCAACTTACCTTAAAAAATTCTATTATTCTTCTCCTTCCAAATTGCACCAAAAAGTTGCTGTTGGAATCAACTTCCAAGCCACCCTTCTTCTACCCTACAAAAGCCCTCCATGCCCATTCTATAATAACCTTCCCCACCATATTGTTTTGGACCCATGAACACTCCATCAAGTTGAGGAACAATTGCCAAACACCTATTGAGAATGGACATATGCACATCAAATGGTCCACCGATTCGTCCTCCACCCCACAAAGAACACACAACTCTGAGGTTTACTCTGGTAAAAAAACATCTATTCCTAAGGTTTCATTTGACCAAAATTCTACCTCTAATTTCAGCCCACAAGAATACTTGGATTCTTTGAAGAACCTAGTTGTTCTAGGCCAGATTACATAGCGGGGGTGGATTTTTACCAAGTGAATAAACCGTCCTTAGAATTAGATTTGATCGAGAACTCTGTAGACTGATCTATGGACCAAATCCATTATCCTCCTCCATGCACAAAAGTGATTCCCCCAACAACTCTTTTAAGGATTGAAGTTGGTCCAACTTGAACTCCCTTAGAGCCCTTCTAAAAACAATGGACCCTGTAATAATCTATGACTAAGCACCCCTAGGGGTGTTGGCTTGACGGTCAAGGCTCTTGCATGTGGCAACAAGGTCTTGGGGTTAATTCCTTGCCAGTCCCTTTGGGGTACTCTCTGTGAGATATGTATAGAGTAAGGCCTCATCGCTTTAACCCGGCATGTGTGTATAGGGAGGCATGCGCATGCCCTGAAGGACTAGTCGGGCGATACACCTAGACACCTTCAGTCATTAAAAAAAGAGAGTCTATAGGCATCTTTGTCCGTTGCTGCTCTAAACAACTTAAGGAAAACCTCACATAAGGCTCTCTCCCCCACCCACTTATTATCAACTCCATTGCATTTCTCCACGAGGCTGAAATAGAAATCTTTTTCCTCGTCCAGTGCTCATGTCGCAGATCTACACCATTCTCAATTTCTGACTTCCAGAATTTTAGCTTCTTATGTAAGACGACACCTGTGCACCCCTCAACCTCAAAAGAGCTCCACCAAGTCTTCACCCTTTCATGAAACTCCTTGTTGTTCAACTAGGAGTTGTTGAATCTGAAAGGTCCAGGCCCCCAATCCATGACTTTTGTACTGAGTAAAATCGGCCAATGATCGAATACATGTCTTCTTAATTTAATCTGTGAGATGTTGGGAAACATCTCTTCCCACGGTAATGAGACAATGAACCTATGTAATCGGCTCATGATGACCGCCCATTAGACCATGCAAATCTACCTCTGCTCATTGGGTAGTCAATCAGCTCACAAAAGTTAATACATTTTGTGAAGCCTACTGACAAATTAGCCTTTTTTGCCCTTCCTCTTCGTTCCAATGGAAACCTCATTGCATTGAAGTCACCCCCGAGACACCACTGGCAATTCGAGACATTTTTCGAACTTCTTATCTCCTCCCAAAAGACATCTCTCTCGGTAGCCCCATTTAGTCCATAACAGATGGGTTAGCAAGACCTCTTCACCCTCATTAATCTTTTTTTTTTTTGAGCGGTAATAAAGAAAATTTCATTAATTGAAAAAAAGCAAGTACAAGAAGAATAATACATCAAATGGTAGTGGCCTAGGAGATTTAGACTAAAAAGGAAAAAACATAACAACTACAGAAATAGAAAACACTAAAAGATATGCTCAATCCATGTTCGAGCATCACCTTTTTCAAAGAAAGAACACCCTTGACAGTAGATTGTTTATTCCATGTTTAGCAAATAAGTCTGCAACCCCATTTGCTGTACGACCCACTTGAACAAAGAGACACATCCATTCCTAAGGATAAATCCCTAATTTCCCTGACTATGGAAATTAGTTTCCAGGGGAGACACTTTAGTCCCTTGGCCCATTTGATTGCATTTGCTGAGTCCCCCTCAATCACCAGTGGACCTTGTCCACAGATTTTCCAGATGGTCAATGCCTTCCTGATATTGAGGAGTTCCGCCCCATTTGTGTCTCAATACCCTACCGATTCCATAATGACCACTGACTTCTTACCCTTATTGTCCCTAAGCACCCCACCTATTCCTGCTGGCCCCAGCTTTCCCCAAGACGCTCCATTAACTTTGAATTTCCTAACTTCTCCCTGAGAAGGATCCCAGGAAACACTTGGCTTCAATGCCCTACTGACTCCACTCATACAACCCTCCCATGATGACAATAACTCTATAGGTTTGAGCCCCTTCAACTCTTTCCCCGAAAGAAGCCATACACATAAACTCCACTTATCCCTCTGAAAGAGTTCATCGACCTTACATGATTTTCCTTCAAAGATTAGTGAGTTTCTCTCCTTTCACAAGGTCCACAAAACTGCAGTTGGAACCGTTTTTGGTGGAGCACATTTTGAAGGAGTCCTACTAGGGCCCCCTTTATGCCAGAGCCTGACCATGTCTGAAACTGAGAGACCTGAAAGATCTTGAGAAGGAGAGACCCAAAAAGCAAATTTATGTTTAATAATTTCAGCCATCTCAGCTGCCTCCTTCCTCCTACCTTTGAAAATTCTATGGTTTCTTTCCTTTCTTGAACTTTATCATTGAGATGTTCCTCATCACCCTTTCCATTAAAAGGAAAAGGGAAAAAGGTAAATCTACCTTTTATTTCCTTTGTTTCATTTAGAAAGATTGTCATCGGTGTCATGTAACATGATGTTTATTACTGTGTTGATACGTTTTTTTGTGCCTCCTAATTTTTCTATTCTCTATTCTTGTAGACACCTGGAAAAAATGACAAGGATGGGCCCTCGGAAAGCATGGTTAGTGCTTAATTCTTTCCCTTCTTAACTTGCAACAGTGCCATGGCCTGTGGGAGCCTTCCCGTTGGGAAAATTTCAAATCTCCCCCAAGGCTTCCATGTGCACTTGTGTTCTTATGGCATCTTTTCTTTAAACAATGATGATTATCTTTAAATTCTCTTCCTGTATGCCTATTGCAAACATTTGCTTATGTTGCAACTACAAATGGGACTAAACTTCAATACGCCTTTTTCTTTTGTGGATATATATGCACACTATTACATGCGTACTTGCAGGATGGTGAGATGTGGATGTGGGCAAAACTTCAAATTACCTCTTTTTTTTTTGCTTGCCTTATTTCTTTACCTGTTTGTGTGTGTGGGTGAGTCACATGCATTTTATACACTCATAACAGTAGTAGCATGCATATATTAAAAAAATAGTAGCATGCATGCAAGTTGCATACCATACCAGCGGGTGATTTGTAATTGATGCTTGGGGGAAAGGAGAAATGTGAATCGAATGCTTTATATTACCTAAATTGTTTTAGACAAATTCAGTGTGATAACTTGGCTGCTGGTTCCAGAAAGAAGAAATTAATTCTTGTGAGGAGCGCATAAAGAAACTCCTTGAAACAATTCCACCTAAAGGAAATGAATTTCTTCATAGCATTGAGCATGTATTAGAAAGGGAGAAAAATTGGGTGAGTGTTCTTCTCTAATAACCTCTATTTACTCTTGTAGTATTTTGCAAGTGCAGCTCTTACAAACTGAAATGATTTTCTATGCATTTATTTTGTCCAACATTTGGTATTAAGGTTTGGTGGAAACGTGATGGTTGCCCTGCATTTGAAAAACAAGCTATAGAGAGAAAAACAAGTCAAGAAGTAGTAAGAAAACGGTGGGTATTTTCTTTTGTTATATCCAAGAAAATGGTATAGTGCATTTTTTAGCTCCATTCCTGACCATTTTCACCCCTATTAATCACTAATATGTATTTTTTTCATACTTTACCCCTGTATCCATACTTGGTTCATTTTTCTTCTTTGATTCCATTTTGATTTTGATCTTCAGATAGCCTACAATCTTGTGTGGCCACTGTATTGGCTTGACTTTTACATGTTTCCTTTCTCATGTTGGTTTTCATCTTCTTGTCATGTACAAGGTAGTAGTCAAGTATTTTTTTGGAGAGATGTAAGAACCTAGGGTTCAAGTGGAAGAAAAGAATAAAGAGCTGAGCAGATAATAGCCAATATGCTAATCTTAACATTGCTCTACTAATATAAAAATAACTGTACGACATTATCTTTGAGACAATAAAAAATAGCAAGTGAGAACATGTCTATGACAATTTATTTTTTATTTTTAAAATAAATGAAAAATATTAATAAGAGCAGGAGAGATACATAAGAAAAGGAAGTGCCCGAGAAGGGCACAACCCACAACAAACAAAAAAGGAAAAAAGGAAAAAAAAAGACAACCAAAGGAGAAGGCCCAAAATAAATTAGGTCTTGAAACCCCGACTTTGGTGAGGAAGTCAGCAATACTATTTGGCAATCTTTAAACATGAACAAAATCCACATGCAAAGAGCTGCACAACTATGTAATCTCTTTGAGAACTGAAGCGTGCTTCCTAGGAGGAACCTTCTTCCCTTGAGCCCACCAAATGACATTAGAAGAGTCATCTTCCACAATAAGCGTGCCATGAAAATACTTCCAAAAATGCTTAAGGCTTCCTTGACCACTAACAGCTCTGCTTCATTGGACTTCTTACTCCCAATAGGACACGAGAAGAAAACAAGGACCTTGCCCTCTGAATTGTGTAAGATAACTCCAATGCCAGCTGGCCTTGGCTTACCCCAACCCGTGCCATCAACCTTAAATTTCACCACATCAGGATCTGACTTCTTCCACTTCTCAATGATCTTCATCTGCCT
Source organism: Chimonanthus salicifolius (assembly GCA_013350335.1). Lineage (NCBI taxonomy): Eukaryota > Viridiplantae > Streptophyta > Magnoliopsida > Laurales > Calycanthaceae > Chimonanthus > Chimonanthus salicifolius. The sequence continues at coordinate 12,559,811 of CM023538.1, read as the reverse complement.
GCTATGTTCCTCCAAGACAGACTTACATTCTCTATCAATGACGAAGGAGCAAAACTAAAAAAAATTCAACCCTGTTTGTACCCCAGATGATTTCTCTTGCCTTATCGAGCACAAAAGTTATATCATACGCCAAGGACTCTACGCCATCAAAGATCCTATCATTTTTTTTTCTCCATCCAGACTAACATACAAATAGTTGCCAGAACTAGCTTCAATAGAATCTTCCACCAAACAGACTTCTTTCCTAGTTGCAAAAGTGGTCGCTAAGGGTGCTATGAAAAGGAAAATGTTGAAAAAGATGATCAAATGACTGATCCTTGCCTTTTTTGGGAGTAGAGAAATTTCTGTTTGAGTTTCATGTTTCTTGGGATGTTTCTCGTTCTCTAGATCCTTGAAATCAGGTACATAATGGTCTGTGTCCATGTTCCAATGAGCCAAATGCAGTCTAAAGCATACAACTTTGATGACTTTCTTATGATCCATTTGTCAAGTTACCTTCTCATTTTGTGATATTTACCATGCCTTGAATACTTTAAATCACATCATATTTCATGTGATATCTTGACAAATATTTAAAGCTGCACCAGTCTTTGAACTAACTCAATTTCATTAGTAAATGGTAGGTACCGAATAAATCAATTAAGTTTAGAAAATAATTTCAATTTATTGAGAAGTTTAATGTGCAATTTTATAAAGCTTATGTCAATTGTGGCAATAATTGTTGTTTGGTTTCCACAATTTGTTGTTAAAGTGTTTTGGAGTTTTGCACTAGAATCTTGTAGTGCCTCCTAGGAGTTTGAGTATCGTGCTAAACTAGTGTGAAGATATCGATTGAGCTCTGTTGTTAAGTTGTGATCGAGAGATGGCCTTGGTGAGCATATCAGCAAGTTGATCCTTAGATTGCAAATAAGGAGTGGGAATATGAGACACAGAAACATGATGGTGAAGAAATTGAAAACCATCTTCATATGCTTTGTGCGCTCATAGAACATAGGGTTGGATGCAATGTTGATTGCGGCCTCATTATCACAAAACATCAATAATGGTTCAAAGGAGGCAAAACACATTTCGTTTAGAAATTGCTGGAACTACAGTAATCACAGGCAATATAGGTCATGGCCTGATATTCAACCTCTACACTAAAACATGCAATAATAGTTTTTTTCTTATTGCACCGAGAGACTAGATGATATCTTAAGAAAATGTGATAACCTGTAGTTGAGCGACGGTCGTCTTGAGAACCAGCCCAATTACTACCAGAATAACCTTGAATTACCAGTTGAGACTCATGTTTATAGAATAAGCCTCGTCCATGGTGAGCCTTAAGATAGCGAAGGATCCGAAAAATAACTTGAATATGGGATCACGTGGAGCATGGATAAATTGACCGACTCCTCCAACAACTTAGGATAAATATGGTCGAGTGATCAGCAGATAAATTAGTTTTCCCACTAGTTTTTTAAAAAAATAAGGGGTCATCTAGTGGGGTCCCATTTGTTGCAGAAAACTTAGTATTGACATCAAAAGGAGTGTCTGACTGTTTGCTGGCTTACATCCAAAATATCTTGCATTCTGTAAGAGATCTAAGACGTATTTCCTCTGAGAGAGAAAAAACCCCTTAGAGGAATGAGCAACTTCAATAGCGAGAAAAAAACGCAGTGCCCCAAATTTTTTATATCAAAGGAATGTCGTAAATTATCTTTTAATGCGTTACTAGATGGAACATTGTTCCCAGTAAGCGTAATATCATCAACATAAAAAAAAAACATTACACTAGAGCCGACACAATGGACAACACAAAATGATCCGTCTAACAGCAAGAAAAGTCGTAATTCAATATTGGTTTACTGAATTTATCGAGCCATGTTCGTAGAAATTGCTTAAGGCCATAGATAGCTTTCTTGAGTTTGCAGTCCAACCCTTGCCTTCCTATTTCACAAACCTAGGAGGATGAAGCATGCATACCAATTCTTTTAGGTCACCATGAAGGAAGGCATTCTTGACGTCTAACTAATGAAGATGCTATTGATACGTGGTAGCAATGGATATTAAGATTTGAACAAATGTATTTAGACAACCAACCTAGCTTTATATCGAGTTTACCATTGCCTTGACTTAAAAAATGCCCGAGGGGGTCTCTTGTCCAAAGTAATTCGTCCACTTCCTCCCTCCAGATAGGAAATTCCCCTAATAAGGTCTTCAACTCCTCTAAACTTTCTTGCTCAAATGTCCTCAAATTCCTTTGAAAATCAAGCTTCCAGGTTATACTACCCTTCCTTTTCTCCGTCCTATTCTCCACCAGGCCTTAATTAGCAGAGATCCAAATTTTTCCACATTTTCCCTCAGAACCCACACTCTATGTTTTCAGCCCCATACCTTGCAATCAAGACCTTTCTCCAAGTGCATCTTTCTCCCTAACAAATCTCCGACTCCATTTTCATAGCAGTGCTTTATTCCTATCCACCAACAGTACGATCCCTAACCCTTTGGAAGATTTTGCTTTAGTTACTTCTGACAAGAAACTAAATGTACCCTCATTCTCTCCTCCTTATCTCCCCAGAGAAAATTCCTGAATAGCTGTTCTATTTTCCTAACAATCTCCGTAGGCATCTTGTAAATGGACATGTAATATAAGGGGAGGTTTGTCAAAACTGACTTGATTGAGAGTCGGCCTTCCTCCTAGAGACAAGTGGTTTCCATCCCATGCCGAAAGTCTCCTTTCTACCTTTTCCACCACGGGGGCCTAGAATCTTTTGGATCTTTGGTTCCCTCCAACCGGTAATCCTAAGTAGGTGAAAGGTGTCTTTCCCATCCCGCATCCTACTTCGTCCGCTAGACACATTAGACAACCTTCTTCCACCTTGAACCTAACTATGTACTTTTGCCTAAATTAATTCTAAAACCTAAAACCATTTTGAAGCACCTTAGAATGGCTTTAAATCCTAAAACTTCGTTCCTGTGTGGTTCGTAGAGAAATAGTGTATCATTCGCGAACTGCAGGTGAGTTACCACCGGGCCTTGGTCTGTCACAGAGAAGCCCCTCACAATACCCATTTCCTAAGCTTTCTCCACCAATTTGTTCAGACCTTCACCGACTAAAGTGAAGGTGAAAGGGGACTGAGGGTCCCTTTGTCTAAGGCCTCTAGTGGTTTCTGTGGGTTAGATTGTGGAACCATTCACTAAGACTAAATAAGTCGTGTTTTCCAAGTACGCTCTCATCCACTTTTCCATCGTTGGCCAAATCCATTATGTCAAACAGGTATCCCACGAACTCGCAATCCACACACTCATAGGCTTTTTCCATATCGATTTTGAAAAGAAGCCATGGTTTCTTGTCTTCTTGCATGTGTGGATTAGTTCATTTGCAATAAGGACTCTGTCAAGCATCTATCTATATTGTTGGGGATAAGGCTCCAGGCCCAAATGGATTTATTTTCAGATTCATCAAAACATGTTGGGACAAAATTTATGGGGATAAGGCTCTAGGCCCAGATGGATTTAATTTCAGATTCATCAAAACATGTTGGGATACTATAGGCTCAGAGTTCTTTAAGGCTTTCAAAGAATTTCATGAAAATGGAATCATTAACAAGGGCTTGAAAAACTCTTTTTTATAACTCTCATCCCAAAAAAAGGAAGGGCCTTCAGAACTATCACACTATAGAAAAATTAGCTTAATTGGTTGTGTCTACAAGCTACTAGCTAAGGTTTTAGCAGAAAGGTTGAAAGAGGTCCTACTGCAAATCGGAGAGTAAAGCAAGCTTAATTTCGTATATTGAGAATTCTTTCTCCAACCATCCTACCTTACCCTCACCAATTCTCCTAAATTGGATTCCGTCCATCACTGGTTAGAGTCATATCTAGTCTCCTACTAAATATTAACATTGATAAATTGGAAATAAATATTTGACTTAGGTGGCATTAATTTGCCATTTTCTAGTGTTGCTACCATAATATCCCTCAAGATCCTCCAAAGCCTACACATTGGCATTTTCCTCCCTAAGACCAACATGATAGTGTTGGCAAAATCTCCTTCTACTATCAATCTATTATCCCTGCACACCCCCGCCCTCCCCACCCCATGATCCTCTCACCTCATTAATACCTGTTAGGTAGTCATCAACTTTGCCCCATTGATGCAGGCCTAGGGTCAAATTGTGCAAATTCGTCAGTAGTGATGCGGAGCATGTCACCATCACCATATTTTTTTTGTTTGTTATTTCATTATATAGGTTTAGTTTTAGTTTTTTTTTTATTTGAGGGTAGTTTAGGTATTTATTATAATTTTTATTTAAGGGTAATTTGGGAATGTTTTATTGTAATGGCATTTTGGGAATATTGGTTTGTAAACACTATAAAAGCCTTGTGCTTCACACGATGGAATGGAATAGAACATTGGAATTTTTGAAATTGCTCTCCTTAGCATTGTGCAACGGTGACTCCTTGGTGGAATCCAAGAAAGGTGTGAAGCCACGGAGGTGAGAAATCTCCAAGAGCAAGAAGGTGAGAAGCCTTCCTCTATCCAGGTACTCTTCTCTATCTCTTCTATCTCTCTCTTTTTTTCTTTTTTCTTTCCTTCCGAGAACAAGAGGCCCTTAATCCTTGCTGCCATTTGCTGTCCTAGAACCATCCCGGATCTGTCCTAAATATGTTCCAGACTTGTCCCAGAGCCGTAATGACCCGTCCCAGATCATCCAAAACTCGTCCCAGATCATCCAAAATTCATCCCAGATCATCCAAAACACGTCCCATATCCGTCCGTTTCACTTCCTGCTACCACTACCCTTCTTTAATTTTGTTTGGTAAAGTTATATAATTATTTGTATAAGATTCCAAGGATTGAATGATTATTTGTGACAGAGTTATATTCTTGAATTACAATTATTACTTGATTGATTAATTTCTGCCCATTTTAGATTTAGGGTGCATTATTTTCATCCCTTTTAATATTTTCATAACCACATTTGGCATTTAGGGTTACCTTATCTCCTGTCCTGCATCAAGTATGTGATATCCTGACCCATGAGCCAGAGGCCAGGCCCTAGAAGGGCTGATCCAAGTGAAACTGGGCCTTGTCGGTCAGACCAACAATGTGGGCCGGTCGGATTCGACAAGCCCAGCAAGTGGGAGTGAGTGTGGGTATTTTGGAGAGTCCCATATCGGAAGTTGAGGACTTCCGGATGGGGTTTATAAGTGGTTGCCCCTCTTTAACTCATGTGACGCGTTTTGGTCTTACTGGGTTGGGCCAGGCCCAAAGGCAAAACCATGAAGGCCATGTTTTTGGACCCAGAGCGGACAATTTCACACTGAGTTGTACTCTAAGCCCTGTTTACGGGTCGGGTCGTTACAAAGTAAGCTAGTCATTTCAGAGTATGCTCTTTGAAAGACCCAACGTAGCTGATTACGGTTCGTAAAAGGATTCTGCTATGGCAAGGAAATTGCTCAAACAATATCCTAACCGATTGCACAAGTTTCCCAAGAATTCAAATTAGTCTGTGGATTTCTTTGGATTAGGCCTCTTCTAATGGAAATTAGATTACGAATAGCAGAAGCAAATTAAAAGAGAAGATGAATTCGATTAGTGCATTACCTTATCAAAGAAAAACCATGGAACTAATTGAATTCCAAAATCACTGGTACTTACTTGCTAGAGGCGAAAATTGAAGTCCACCAATCTTCAAACAATTTCACAGTCACAAGAGAAATCCTCTCTCAGAAAATAACTTCAATTCTATTCCAGTTGTGTCAACTTCGAATGGAGTATTTATAGAGAAAAAACTAGCAAAAGACACAGTTGCCCTTGCCTTGGTTGACCACACCATGGAGGCAATTGCTTTGCAATTGCTTTCTAAGCAACTCTAAAACTAAACTAAAACCAAGGATAGAATATAGCCTTATTTAGAGCATTCAGTCCTCACCCTACACATGTAATCTAAAAATAACTCACAGCCAAGATTAAAAGCTAAAAATACTAAGTAGGTGAGAAGGCAAGTGGCCATGTGGAGAAGCCACATGGGATTTTCGCCCACCTCCTAAATTGGGAGTGTTGCCACATCCTTTCCTTCCAAGCAACTTCTACCTCCTTTCCTTTCCTTTCTTGTTCACATGCCACTTCCATGGGAGAGTCTTCTCTGGTGCTGACAAGTGTCCATGGATGCAATTGGAAGAGGCTTGGACGAATTTGGGTTTCGGCCTGTTTAAGCTTGAATTGGGCCTTAATAGGCTGGCCGGGCCCACTCTGCACAGTTGGGTCACGTCTAACTAAATGAATGGATTTATTAGACGGAGTCCAACTGGAGTGTCCACGATCTAAATACTTCATATAAGCCATAGCAATTTGCTCTACTGGATCAAATGCTCACTGAAGAGGAGTCTGACTGTGGATCACTGGATTTGATAGGCTGGATGCCCTCATCACTCATTTGAATTATTAACCCCTAAAGGTTTTGTAGAGAACATCGACATCTCCCCATGCTCATCATGCAACACACCCCTTCCCCTTGTAGGTCCCAGTTGCGTTTGTACTTCATGCTCGTGTTGTCTGCATTGGTTTATAAAAATTTTGGTCCATAGCTAGTTGTGCAAGTTTTCAAGAGAGACATGTCTTGTAGATTTCTCATCCCTCGTCTACTTTTCTTCGTTCTTTGAAAAATTTGCATTGTTATAGAAAAAGCGATGTTGGGGAAATGTGTCTACTAATAAACTTGCATTTTGCGCTATTCTTTGTTGATAATGTTCAGTATGCCTAAATTTAGGTGATAATTCTTCTCTCAAATTTGTTGCATTAGGTAGGGCTCTTTGGAAAACATGTCAACTGACTAAAAAAGATGAAATTGCTTTCTTGAACCTTTGCAAATTATCTTAATACTTATTTTTTTAGTTTTTATATTTCTTTTATACTTACAATTCAAACAAAATATTTGAATAAGATGTTTGCAATCATTTGAACCGGTGTTTTTAAACCCGGACCGAACTGCTGTCGAACCGGCCACATGACAGTTTGTAGAAAACTCGTTTGGGTTTAAAACCCTTAAAAAACTGTCGCAACCCGCAGTTCAACCCGATTTAGGTAAAAAACCCGTGATACTTTGAAACTTAAATTCCTTTTTAAAATAAATAAATAAAACATCTGGGAGCTTGGGTCATGTTGATTTTACCTGTTGTAGGCATTTGAAAGTGATGTAGAGGTGCATGTGATGGCGAGCATGGTGAAGGCTGCCGTCGCTGATAAAGGTCTCCTCATTGAAAAGAAGAGAGCAACTAGGGTTTGGGGGTTCTTAAACAGACGAGTAAATGAAAATTTTAGGGCTGCACAAAGTTTTAAGTCAAGCAAGTGTGTAAAGAAGTTAGTAATAAACTGTGATGCCACCACCAAAATATCTAAGGAAAAGTTCCTCCATCTTTCTAGACTTCCAGGAAATATCAATGGGACCTATGGTAGGGAATTAGAGATTAAGATATCCTCATACCCATATGAAACGAGATCACATTCCCTGTTCATGATAATAGAGGCATAAAATCCAACCCAATAATGGTGATTATGTAGATTAGTTAAATGGAAAAATTCAATTCATTTTTAAGATTTTTTATTTGATGTAAATTAATAAAATGGATAATTTGAATAAAAAATATTTATATTCTCATTGGTTATCGATTTATAATTTTATAATAATATTATGAGATTGTAATGAATTATAGTGTAGAATTTTGATATTTGAATAGGTTTTTTTAAATTCAAATTTGGCTTGAGACTCATTGAACTTGTCATAAACAATGAATCTGGAATGACCAAGCTAAATTTTAGAGCATGATGTTTTTACAAAAAACTGCAACAGCCAATTGGCTTTCCGTCATGTGCTTGATACTTTCTTATTTTCATTTTTTAGAGTATAATTTACTTTGTCCTCATTTAGCCATTATTCTTTCCATTGGAGGTGAACTTTCTTAGTGCTACTAATCATTCACCTCATTCACCAATCCAGTGGCTCAACTAGGAAGCTGCTTATGTTGACTAAACCTGGTCACGTACTAGGTAACTGGGTCATATAAAACCCACCTGGTCGGCCCTTGAATGAAACTAGATGAATTCAATTTGGTTGACTTGTGACTCGTCCAACTTGTCTTTGTCTAGATGACAAGCTCTCTGAGGTGCATTTCCAACTTTTACTTCGAAATTTCTATGACAGCCATATCTGAAGTCCTTGTGTGTTCGCAACCTTATTCATAGTTGCTTTATGGAGGGTGAGATTTATGAATTTTAGGTGTTGGTTTATTACTTTGTTGGCGTTGTTTATAGATAATGGGTTTTAGAACTTGGGACTTTGGAATTGATTCTTGACCATAGATTCTAATGAACAAATTCATCATTTATTTTGTAATTTGGGTTGAAGTTTGAAAATTTTGATATGCATCTTTTTTTTTTCCTTTTTTTTTTGAAGTCTTTGTTGGTGTGTTGTATTTTCAGAGCTTGTGCGCTTGTGCTCAAGCTCTATGTCCTATTGGGGAAACCATTAGGTTTTCCATGACAAATTCATTTCGATTTCCTCTTTTAGATGTCTGCCACCTTTTCATTATTTGAATATCATATGTTTGTTGCCCAACATTCTGCTTGATACAATAGAACAGGTCTTACTTGCACCTCATAAAGACGCCCATTTAATTGACATCTTTCACAACACTCAACTAGCTTGCCTGCATTTTTCTTTCCTTGGCCGACCCTACGTTTGCACCCATGTATCAAAATATAACACTATGCAGTACATGGTCGTTTTCAGTTTTAAATTGTTAACTAATTCTTTCTCATCCTCAGATCCATGTAAGTTGCACTATTTATATTCTTTGCTTGTTTTACGAATTTTCAAATCATTTGCCTCCAACTTTTTCTCCACAACTCCAACTGATTATTTGGTTGATTTCTTTTCTGACAGTCAGTAATGTGTGTTCTAATAGCAAGTGTTGTACTGCATTTTATATGACGATCCATTAACTATCGTATCAATTTGGGCAGCTAATGGATAAGATCTTGCCCTTCTGTATCTGTTTCAGAAATACATATGTTAGCTATTGAGTCCTTTGTTTCTTCTGCAATGAAAACTAAATCATGCCATTCAATGCATTGCTACAGTAAGCCTCGATTTAGATTGGGGAACAAGGAGCTCGCTCAGTTGTGGAAGTGGGCAGATCAGAATCCTGTATGTTATATATTGTCTTTTTATTGTCTCTGTTCTATCTGTCAGTTATGTTAATTAGCTTCTTTATGAGTATCAAAGCGACTTGGCCTTTGCTTGATTCCTTGTCATATTAGCCATTTTTGGCATAGACAGCTGTCAATGATGATGATGATGGCTAGGAACTAAAAAGGCTAAGATATTGCATATCTCTGTATTACTTATATTACTACAAAGATTGCTCCCTGAATGCACCTTTACAGTACACGTCCTCAATGTTTCTCCACATGTGGCTTGCACGACCAAGGCTTTGTGTGTTTCTGCTGGACTTAAGCATTTTGTCAATGAATGATTGTTAGGAGCTTCCCTTGCTGCAATTTATGGTTACTCATGATCACCTACTGGTACTTTTTCTGAAGATTCCACTTTGTTTTTGGTTTGGGTTGGGGGGATTGAATTCAGAATGCTTTGACTGATCCCCAACGTATCCGGACGCCTTCTGTCACAGAATACTGGAAGCCCTTTGCTGATGATGTGAGTACCTCATACTTGTGCATTTTATTTTCAATGAATTTATTAAATGATCAGAGAGAAGTAAAACAAGATGCTTTCATATAGGTTTTCCCAATAATTAGACTTCTTACGGTTGTTTTATGTCCTTTTTAATTGTTTTGTATTACTGTTATCATTTTGAAGTAATTGAATACAGCTGGTTGTATCCCAATTGCTACCTTTCACTAAGCTAACCTCTTGGATTAAATCATCCCACCCTTAATGAGCGTGTCCTTTCTGTTGAAGTGATATTTGACCAGGAGAAAAAGTCATGCACATTACCTTTTTTGGAGAGAACGATACGATTCGTGCTCATGATTCAGATTAATATTCATTCATGAACCCTTCAATTGTTTTGTTTGGTTTGTGTGGTGGCTGCAGTGCCTTCTATACATATTTGTTTGGATGCATTACAAATTTCGTGAATTGGGATACATCTGGCTGTATACTGTCAGTTCTCTTTTAGTTTTTGTGACCTTTAGTCTATTGTTTGGTCTGAATTTCAGATGGATCCATTAGCTGGAATAGAAGAAGAATATCACCACAAAAACAATCGAGTGAGTATTAAGTTTTAATATTGATGGTTTTAAGCAGATTTTTTTTATCCAAACATGTATTCAAATTGCTTCTGATTTTTACCACTAGTAACTGTTGACTGATTGTTAATTGTTTCCTAAGCCATACAATTGCTTTTATTTCTAATTTCCAGGTTTATTGCTGGAAAGGGCTTCGGTTTTCAGCTCGGCAGGATTTGGAAGGATTTTCTCGAGTATGTTAATCTTTGAAACCAACTTACAAAATACTAGATGAGAGTTATGGGATAGATTATATTACCCCAGCCAGATGTTACAAATAATGTCTTCTAGCAATGAGTTTGAAAATGTGAGGCCATGGTTCAGTGATTTGGAACATTATAAAAAACGTCAACCCAGATTGGAAGATCCTTATCAACCATATAGTTGGTTATTTTTGCTATCATTATCATCAAAGTCATTTATCCAATCTATCTAGAACATGCACTCATAATTGAATTTTACAAATTGTTTTCCATGGGTTGATTGCCTATCTGATAATTGGAACAATATTATGTTGGCTAGGGTCTCTTGATATAAGGAATCCCTACTTTTCTATCCTCAATATTTTTTTGCACTAATCTTGTGCTCCCTTGAATAATTTATTTCACAACCATCTTCAAGAAAAGTCCCTCTTTTTATTTCTTATAGAAAAAAGAGTGGACACTAATTTGGGCTTTGGCATGCCTTCCTACTCTAGATGCCCAATTAATGGCATTGTAATAATCATCCTCCAAATTTTTTTGATGACCAAGGTGTCCAAGGGTCTCACCTGTATTTAAACAAGGGACATTTTTAACCCGACTAGTCCTTGGGGCATGTGCAAGCCTCCCAATCCCACACGCACCAGGTAAGCAACTATGGGGAGTGGCCCAGAGGGGTGTTGAGTGTGAATCGAACTCAGGACCTCCCTTCATGAGGGGGGCTTTTGATCATCAGGCCAACCCCCTCTTGGGTTGATAATCATCCTCCAATGATCATGGGATCTAAGCGTTTCAACTTGTGTAGAGCAGGCTCCACCTACTGAAAAGAAAAAGATGTGTAATGCTTTATCTTTGTACCCCAACCTATTAAGAGGGAGGTGAATAAATGACTCTGAAAATGATGACAATGACAATCCATCAAAATATGCACCTCTACTTTTGCCATTGGTAGTGTTACTGGCTCATGGGCCTCTACCCCACGTTGATTAGGATTTGAGAAGGCATGTCATTCACTTCAATTTCTGAAGCTGAGCATGCAGAAGTCTTCATTTCTGAAATGCAAGCTAGCTTGCTTGTATTGTTCCATAGCCTTTATGAATAAAGGAATGGAATTCTGTATTTTGTGAGGAGAGGGTGCTGGTATTTTGTGTACATGCTGGGTATAGAGCTTGGGGAAAAGAAAGATTGATTGAAATTGCAGATCGACTTGAACATTGAACTTGCATTCTATGGCTTCCCACTGTTTTGACCATTATTAAAGAAACAATAAATACAAAACATTTTGTCCTGACTGCTGAAAGACTTTTTTACTACCCTAAGGCTGAACTTTAGCTGTACAAACAAAAATTGTCAAAAAAAAAAAAACATCATAAAGAAGCAATATAGTGGTCCCCCAGATGTTCTGTAAACCCTGGGGACCTTGAATATATTGTTCTGTTGATTTTGTTAGGGCCTTTATACATGGTGATGGAGAATGTTTATTTTCTTCATCATATATTGGGGACTTTACAAATCAACAAGAAATCGAGAGCCCATAAATGTTTTACTTTTAATGTAACTAACATTAATGAATAGTGAATAGATTGAGAAAGATGTTTTGGCAATAATCTGGATATTGCAATTCGTTATCTTTTTGGTTCTATTTATTTTGCAAAAAGAAATAAATGAATTTGGATCTTCACCAAATGTATACATCCAATAGCTAGAACCACTCTCTCTCTCTCTCTCTCTCTCTCTCTCTCTCTCTCTCTCTGTGAAGTTTAAATTTCTTTAACTAATCATTTTTCTATAATAAATCAGCTGATACATATTGGTTGCATTTTTGTTTTTCTTCTTAACTGTCTATTTCCAGTATGTTGATTGAAGAGGTTGGAGAGGTTGTTGGTGCATGTAGATTTACAGTCTATCATTGAAGCATGAGCCCTATTTCTCTATTGCAAACACTTAGCACATGCATATCTTGAGGATCTTGTGCACTAGTTGTATGTTATGACAGCATTTCTGCTTATATAGTCTGCAATTGTGTATGGTAAATAATAAAGGTGATTGATGCAGTTTATAGATCATGGCATTGAAGGAGTTGTGCCTCCAGAACTACTACCACCAGATATCCGCTTGAAATTTCATGCAAGACCCAGTGATAGGTCTAAACGTGTGAAAAAGGAAGATGAAGCAAAAGGTGCTACACTGAACACCGACGACAACCAGGTATTTCAATAGAACATTACTTTCTATACTGACAAATATAATACATCTGGAATTTTTGACAGCCCATGTCAAAGGGTGGAGCCTGAGCCTTGATCTTAGGGGCCTCTATGGATCAATTCAAACTCATGCCACACCTATGACCTCATGATTTGTCATGTCTCATTTGGCACCTACCTAATTCACATGCATCATTGGGTTGATACAAAACAAAAGCATTGCTTTGCAATTGCTATTTAACTTTGGGCCACTTGAATCATGACTTACAATTAAGAACTAAATTGGATTTGTTTTTCTAATGGCCTTTACTTAATCCACATGAATACATGCATATCCCAACCCTCACCCATAAATGGTACACATCGATGTGGGACCAGGATCTATTAGGAATTGGTGCTCAAATGAGTTTTTGAGCTTCCTCTCTTACATACTACCCCTCGTGAATTGTGCCCAGCAAATTTGTCCCCTTCTAAGATGATCCCACTATCAAATTGAAGCCTGCCCAAATTTGGAATTTTAAAAGGACCCAAACTTTGTGCCCTTAAAAAACATGGCTTCACTTATTCAATTACCCTCTCACATACTACCCCTTGTGAATTGTATACTCACCAAATCTGGCCCCTTCTAAGATGATCTCACTATCAAATTGAAGCCTACCCAAATTTGGAATTTTAAAGGAACTCAAACTTTGTACCATCCAAAACATGGGTTCACTTATTCATTGAAGGTGACCTTTTATAGGCACCCTATTTAAGTAAAAATCTTTGCAACCAACTCATCTACATGGGCTCAAGTGGGCTGCACATAGGGGCATGCACAAGGGTTCTCAATATATTGATATGAAACCACTTATCAACATCTTCAAATTTCAGCTTAAGTGACCTACAAGTTATGAAAGATTTTCCAAAGCCTGTAAGATGTTTATCCTCATCATCATTTTGTTGTAGCTTGTGACCAAATATTGGTTCATCACACATTGTGTAGTTGGCTTCTTTCTTCATATTCATCTTCTCAAATCACATTCACCACTTTCTTTCAACATTTAGAAGAAACATGACCTGGTGCATTGTACATTTAACAATGGACAACCTTTCCTTATCACATCACTCAGGATTTGCATGTGATTATGGTACCAAAAAGGGTGCAAGTCATGAATCTTTGTCGTTATACAGCTGGATTGATTGTGATGTCACAAACTCTTGATATTGTCTGCCCATCTCCTGGTTGAAGAAAAATAAATTCAGTCAGCAGTTCCTCTCAAATCTGAAGTTATTCCACCTGTCCAGTAGAGGAAACGGTCTCCAAGAATAGTCCATAATCAGAAGGTGATGTTCCAAATCCGAAAAATAATACAAAAATGTTGAAAAGGAGAAAAACTTGCAAAATGCTAGAACAACGCAAGTCATTAGCAGATAAAAAATGAAACTTCAAGCAAAAATTAACATTTTGTGGGCATAATCATGGATAGTGAACCGACTGCCCCCAGTTAGCTAGAAGCTCACATAATCCAAGTATGTATTAATGGTGTCACTCTTCTAATTGAATAAGAAACACACCTGGATTGTATAAGTTTTACAGATGAATTTTATTCCTCATGAGCTTAATTACATAAAGCCCAAGTCCTGGCCTGATCGGTACCTTTCTAGGCTTTTCAAAGGTCTAGGGCCAAACTCTGCATGATAAGTTCATTATTAAGATGTTCACCCATGCATGAGGTCACATGGTATTACTGTGTGCACTTAGGTGTGGGGCCTAGTAAATAGAGTGGTGATAAAGTCCACTGGAATGATCTTTTTTTTTTCAATATGTGGTCCTCCAAAAATCACTTTGATCGGATTGATCAAGCCATGTTTTTAAAGTTTTCAAAATTTCATCATTTAAAAAAAAAAAATCTCTAAACTTTGTGGCCTTCAAAAACATGGCTTGATCATTCCAATCAAGGTGATTTTTGGTGGAGCACATTTTGAAGGAAAGGCCATTTCAATGGGCCCATCACCACCTCATTTGATGAGCCCCACAATTATTCCCATGCAACACGGTAAGCAGGTGATTGTCTGTCTTAGCTTTTATGACCACTTTTAAAAGTTACTAGATGTTCTTTCTTCCACATCTTGTTCCTTTTCCCCAGGCATGCCTTAAATGTGTACTTTAATTTCAATCACATGTTTTTTTTTTTTGAGAAATGATAAAATTTTGTTGATCAAAAGGAAGAAACAAAAAATATGAAGGGATCACAACCTTAAAGAGGGAACTAGGCAAAGATTCCAGCTAAGAAACAAAGGGGAAATAATTACATGAGGTAACGACAGAGCAAACCCCAACGAAAACAGTTACATTAAGCAATGTGAGACCATGCTTTTTCAAAATGATCCATTGTGAAACCTCTAAAGGTGTCTCCTGCTAAAGCCCACTAGAAGATATTAGATCTGAGAAATTGATCATACTTAAGTTCAGAATTTTTCCACCCTAACGTGTGTAATCAAATTTTTTTTAAGATGATGATTTATTAAATAAGTAAAAAGAGACAATAGGCCCAACGAAGAAATGAGGAATCAATTTAACAATTGTTGATCTATTGCCCTTTTATCTTGTCTATTTGGTCCTGCTTCCTTTTTCTTTCTTCTTTTGTTTCGTTTATCCCTCCCTCAATTTTGGTTCTCACTTTTGGATGTGGAGCGGGTCCTTTCCCAAGAGAAGTCAAATTCTCTTGGAAGATAGTCCCTTTGACCATCATATGGTTTCTGCTGTTGGAGCACTAAGAATCTTTGAAGATGAAGTTGTGCCCTTAAAAGTGGTGATTTGTAAAATCGAGTCAAATATCATTCCATGGGCTTTGGTAGCTGATCCTTTAATTAGTTTTAATATTTGCCAGCTTAATGGTAGCTGGAAGTCGCTACTTTATATATGTTGCAATTTAGGCTTTTGTTTATGATTTTAGGCCAGCCCCTCACTGGCTTGTTTGTACCTTTTGCTCCAGCTTTGTTCTTAATAAACTTTTTGCTTCGCCATATATATATATATATATATAAGAATAAGTTTGCACCAAGCTTGGTGCAAACGGCCAATGGGTGTCACTCGGGCCCACATGGATGGGTGGGTTTGAGAGGCCTTGGCTTCTATATAATGCCTATAAAATTTTATCTTGATTGGATAAGAGAAGCTATATTTTTTAAAGCCCTCAAAATTTTATATTTTTCTAATTGTAGAAATTAATCAAGTTAGATCAATGGGTTTTAAAAGTCAAATTCGTGTCAAATTGAATACAAGTACAATTCACAGGGTATAGTTGGGTGTGAGGAGGGAATTGGATCCATTGTGTCTACGATGGACCCCACAAGCCAAAATTTGCATTTAAGTCTCATGAGAACTATTTTTAGGGGAGAATTGTTATATATATATATATATAGGGATTTTTTTATCCCACAAGATTTCATTTTGTGTGAAGTTTCTGCAATTTTCCCATGCTTTCCCCATCCAAATCTACCTCTTTTCATTTTCTTTGTCCCTTCCCACCACTTCTTGCTCCTCCCTTCCATTTCTCCACCTTTCTCAGCCTCATCTTTTCACTCTTTTCCACCCAATTCCACCAGCAGTGGCCTTCTGTCCTCCAACCCAACTCTGGCCTACCCCCTTTACCTTTCCTTCTTAACCCAGATCCACCCTCACTCACCATAGCCCACACCTTTCATCACAACCTTCGTTTCTCACATAGCCTTCCTTTGCTCTGATTCCATCAAACCCTTCACCCATTCCTCCACCTCATTCCCCTCCGGCCACCCTTTGTCATCACCCTCCATGGGCATGGCTAGCTTCAACTCCTCCATGAACATAAGCCGGTTCAGCTTCTGCTTCGTGTACATTTGTTTTCAGATTTTCAAGCACAGAGAGAAACAAAAGTTCTGGTGCAGTCAAAGTTTGGATGATGAGGCCAAAGCAGAGATTGAGAGTATGGAGTTGGTGGCAGGGAGAGTAGGAAAGGAGCAGGTATAGACGCAGTCATAGGCTTTCAGATTGCTGATGAGGATGGGAGGGAGAAAACGGGAGTGATGGCATTCGCATGGAAATGGAAGGATACTGAAGGAATTAAAAGAAAAGAAAGAAGACTTGTATGGTGTTTCATTTTCTTTCGTACAATTCAGCATTCCGTGAGATAGAAAACCCCTATATATATATAGAATAAGACTAGATTGGAGGAAGCTTTGTCTTTGAAGATTCTCTTCTGGCACTCTAGCCAAATAAACCAAATAAGAGCTAGAGGAACCAACTTCCAAAGGACTTGACTGTTCTTCTGGAAAGGACCCAAACTCCATCCGTGTAGGAGGGAAACGAAAGAAGAGGGAAGCACCCATTGAAGTGAAAAGAGGGAGAGAAAATAGGTTCAAATGGGATAGACAAAAGAGCAATGGAAGAAAATATGGTCAATGGATTCCTTGCTATAACAATAATAACAAATACTAGGGAGGGAAAAGAGCAAGATTTAAGGTTGTTCAAAGTAAGTATTTTATATAGTGAGGCTGACCAACAGAAAGCTTTCTTTTTGGATGGAGTAAGGGAAAACCAAACAGTTGTGTAAGGGTAAGGAAGAGGAGAAGGGGAAAGGAGTGAGAACGAAAGATTTCCAAGAGCATTTCCCATTTGATTCCTTACTCTTGATTCTTCTATCTTCAACTCCAGATTTTGGGTGACATTGTTGATCATGAAAGAAGCTCCTTGATGTAGCCTAGCTTCAAAGAAAACCAAAGAAGGTTCGGCTACAATAAAAGGTTCGGCCGAAGGCTCCAAATTTGAGGTTTTGAGGTTAGGTCCAATGACTTGAATCCAAAAAGAAAATGTATATTAAAGCTAGAGAAGGAAATCGAAACTGATCACCCAAACACTAATCTCAAATTGGCCCAATTTAGATGGGACACCGAAAATCGAATAGAGGAACCGATGCAATTTCACTCACAAAGAAAATAACAAAGGCCCTAAACTCACCTAGGTCAACAATTCACTACAAAATAAAACTTTGACAAAGGCTTCGCATCAATTTAAAATCTCACAAAATTATTATGCAATAATTAATTTGATATGTAAACATAAATTCAAAAATTAAAATAATAACATTTGAAAATGTAAGCTTCAAATTAATTAGAGACAAATAAATTTGCTGAAATTTAAATTAGAAATAAAACTCACCAATTCTTGGAGAGGACAAAGCACTAGCTTCAATTTATTAATCCCAAATTCGTGTGCATCTCTTAGGGCACGCAAGCCCCTCTTATTTATGGCATTTGGAAACAAAAGTGAACTTTCTCTCTATTCGTCTAACATCTGGCCACAAAACTGGTCATAACTTTTTTATGTATATCGGAATTGTGCAAATTTGGATTTGTTAGAAAGATTATTGAATAAGTTTTCAAATGAATCCAATTTTACATAAATTTGATTTTGTTTGGTACCTCGAATCTGCATGCAAAGTCACACCATGTTTTCTGCTAAATCTCTTAAGTGACATGTGTCCTAACTAAAAATAAAATAAAATAGAAAAATACTAAATGGGAAAGGAGTTGGTGTCCAAAGCTTGCTAAAGGAGATGATCTTGATACCAAATTGGTCTTTGAAGATATAAGATTGTCATGTGTTGATGATGTGGAGCTCTATCCTTCTCTTCCTATCCTGTAACTCTTCCTTGTGGCAAAAAAATGGACCCTTCCTTTTAGTGGATTTGAAGGCTTGACCCAATACCCAAGCCCATGAGCCATTAATTTGGTCTATTTGGACCCCGAAGGATGCCATTTTGGGCCCATTTTTGCACCTATAGATTTTACTGCAATTTGAGTGAAAGTGCAACGATATCCTCCTTAAATTGAATTGGCTCATCTTCAAATTGATCCTCCTCCATTTGAATGGTGTTGGTGGTGATTCCCTCATTACTCCTCCAGGTTAGAGATCTCACATTCCAAAAGATTACTCTTGAAGGTAAGAGAGCAAGTGAGTCTATCCCCAACACCTCCATACAATCTCTAATTAAAGCACCTTTGTTATTGGTAGTAAAGTCTTGGGAAAGAAACCTTTAAAGGTTAATTCCTAATCGATAGATTTTCCCAAAAGTTAATTTGGAAACCATACCCAAGCTCAAACTTTGATCCTTCTAATTTTTTAGCCAAAAAACTATCTTGTGTACCAATTTTGGAGATGTCTTTTCAAATCTTGGAACCTCCATGGTGATTGACACAACAGAGCACATCCATTAGAATCTCCTCCAATTCTTATATTTTCTCCAATAGTCATATCTTATACTTGTGCATCCACCAAAAACCAATCTTTTACCAATTTCATTTACTCCATATTTAGATGGATATGTGCATATGACAGTTAGGTTTTCTTATCTAATATATGATCATGGATATTATCTGTGACCCCTATAGTTGACCAGTTGGACTATAACGGATAGACCATGCCCCAGATTGGAATATCTGTGCCACCCACTGTTGGCCTTAATTTCTGATAAATCTGCACCGTTTGCTGCTTCATGTCAAACTTCTTGCAGTCCCCTGATTGAAGGATCCGTATTGTCATCAAGTGATTTTTTTGACATGACCCATCCACTGGGATGTACTCAGTAATTGGGAGATCTGTATTTGCCTCACATTTCATTTATGATATACTTAATATTTACTCATTTGTATCTGTTGATCTTGGAAGATTGTAAATGCTGGAGCTGACATTGATGGTGGTGGGAGCTGTGCTGAACTTGACGATACAGCCACAGCAATGGACGCCGATGCCACTGCTCCACAAAGTGGGGCACCAACACCTGATGAGAGTCAAAAGCAAAGCCCAGACATGGACCAGGAAGCAGGGCAGTTGGAGACAGAAGCTGAAGCAGAGGTAGAGGCAGATGTAGATGGAGAGACAGATCCTGAGACAGAACTGGATCCAACCAGCAGAGATCCGCAAGAGGGGGGTAGGGAAAGTCCCTAGTATCTGTTATCCTAAAACATTGTACATGTGGTTTCTCGGTGGTTGGGCAAAGCCATAGTAGACATTCCTTAATTCACTGAAGGATTGCATTGCAATTCCATGATCGGCTGATTGGCAGTCTTTTGTTCATCTGCGGGATGTCGGGCAAAAGCCTTGATATGCAACCCAAAGTTCAATGTTCATATGGAAGTTTGTGGAGGTACTGTTGAGAGTTGAGAGTTCTCTTCCAGAATTCATCGTACTTATTCGGAGATATCCCTGATACAGTGGTTGGAAGTTTCACAAATTTGCATGCCTTCATTTTGGAGAACCCATTCTTGGTTAAAAGACCACTCAATTCCCAACTTGTTGAACTTGAGTGAAACCAGGCACGCCAGAAAATTTCAATTTTGAGTTGACAGCACAAATTCATATCCCTTTGCTTCCCACTCTATTCATTGATAGAACAAAAAACTATGAACTATTCCTCCACTTCAATTTCAAAAAGAAAAAATAGCAATTCTAATTCTATTTTTATAGGGTTGAACAAAACTTTGATTGACCCTTTGCTAGAAATGTATGCTTAATGTGTGACTCGTTGGGTTTTTTTTTCTTTAGAGGCGGTGTATTTCAAAGTTTAAAATGAGCACTGAGGTCTTAAGTAACAAGGTACAAGTTCCTCTTTATTTTTTTTACAAGTTCAAAATGAAGCTAGTACAACTTTTCAATTATTACAAGTTCCTCTAATCTTTTTTACAGTTCAAAATTAGCAATAGTACAACCATTCACTTTCTAAGTATCCACGAGTGAGTATCCACGTAAGACTTTACTTTTTATAAGGGAGGCTCCAATGGAGTCCACTGAGCTTCGTGCACATACTTTCATAAGATAAGACTTTAGTATTATTTGATATTGATATCTCAGTATATATAATTAGGGGGGTTATGCATACACCCGGGTTCTTTTTTTCTAGACATCCTTTTTCAAAAATTTAAGTGAACTTACCTTTTTATCCTTTCACTTCAAACCACTGTCCCATCCACCGAATGCTTACCTTCCGTTCGAAGGACATTACTGCCGAACCGTTTGGTGTTGGGGGGTGAAATCAGTGGGTTTCACCGTTGACCGAAATCCAAGGTCTTCTTTAGGTATAGATAGGTGGGTTAGGGGCGACTCAAGGTCTTTATACCCCTTTCATTTTTTGATAGTTTATCCATCTGTATCAGCAGATCTCTGATCGGACTTGGGTGGGATCCTCCTCTGGCTGGTTTCTTCCACTGTTGCTTGGGGCAACCAAAATCCAGTGTTCTGGATTTTTTTCTTAGATCCGAATGGATCCTTCACTTCTCTACTTAGGATCGACATCACCACGGTCGCCCCTGACCCACCTATTTACAGCTAAGGAAGACCTTGAGATTCGGCTAACAGGGGGACACACCATTTTTTTTCCCCCTTCCCAAATGGTTCGGTGGTAATGTCCTTCAAACGAAAGGTAAGAGTTTGGTGGATGCGGCAGTGGTTTGAAGTGGAAGGGTAAAAGGATAATTTCACCCAAGTTTTTTTAAAAATGGTGTATAGGGAAAGAAAATCCAAGGTGTCTGTGTAGCTCCCCATATAATTAATATCAAATTTAAATTTGAATTTTTTTATAAGAGCCACTAGAATTGAAGCCGAGCCAAAATCTTATCTGATATTCCTCCAATCTCTGTAATTTGGAAAATTGGTATTAGGCTTTGCATTTTGCAACAACCGTTCAAATTATGTTTCAGTTTAGGTAGACAAAAATTCTTGTTCCCAACCAACTAACCAGTTGGATTTGAGAATTGATTTTGGAGAATTGGAATATTTGTCACTTGATGATAGAATCTCGTGACGACTCACCTGCTTACACGTGGCATATATTATAATATGTAAAACCTAAATAATTACAGACCCATCTGAATAAATTGCAGGCCCTGTTGTTGACTTGACTATTTACATTCTACAAGGATATCTTCAATCAACCACACCCTAATCTAACACTTTCACTTTTATGTTTTAAGTTCATGCTAGTCAGTCAAATGGAAGTTGGATGGTGAAAAAAAAATATTCCAAAATTCATTTCAGGCTATCCTCAGCTGAAATGAAACGAAAAACCCATGAAAATATAACGTTAGGTAGCCATCAAGACTCAAGAGAGCAATGCTATGCTTTATAGTTTTGGATTTCCTTATAGGACTTGCAAAGCCACTCAACCCTACAGACCTAATATTGGGATTCGATTGGCCCTTGAGTTTCAAATTCATAGAGTTGTTGATAGGCTAATTTCAATAACAAAATGGGCCCAAATGAATTTCAGCTGATTTTTTTTTTAAATATGGGCCAATTTTTTTGGATTATTGGGGCCTGAAATGTCGAATTTGGTTGATATTTTAAACTTAGTTTGGCCCTAAAACTGACTCAGTCCAACATAATCAGGCCCAAAATGTGTTATCCTAACAAACCATAATTTGACCAACCAAAAAGCATGCCGTGCTCTTTTTAAAGAATTAGTGTTGGTGTGGACTGGCCATATATGTACCTGGTTTCATCCGCTGCGTTGCATCTCTACTGAAAGCTTTCTGGGCCTATAATTTTAAGGCCCATTAGATAGGCAGATCGGGCCCATAATGCGATGTATTCATGACTTGGGCTTGGCACTTCTGTGTTTGGCCGATGCAAATTCAAGGATGGCTCGCAATTAATTTAATGAAATTGATTTTTTTTTTTTCTAAAAATGAAACATTTCATTACTTACTACAAAGTAACCAAAGACAAACAAGTACATTTCTACCAGCTGCATTTAAGTTGTTTGTATTTGTGCTCGCTGGTTGAATGGAATGTGACATTTGTCTGCTTTGGCCCATGTATAAGATAGATAGTATATTGAGTTAAGATTATTAGTTTAGAAGACTGCTAAGGTGTAGACAGTAAGTGATCTCTAAACTAAAATATTGGATGATTACTGCAGTTCCTTTCTTGTTCTTTATTGCCTCTGCCCCTGTATAATTCTGTTCTTTCCATCCTTACTTTATCTCTATGTTTATCCTTTGTAATTTCATACCTACAAACAATAATTCACATTGATCACACAGATAATTAAATTTAATATTACTCTTTAGATTGATCGAGTATTTAACACTCTTCTTATATTTAGGCCCGTTTATGAGTTTAAACTCAATTCAAATCTGATCCAAGCAATGCACTTGAATAATTATAATAGCCCAACAAACTGGACTTAGGCTCATTTTTTGAGCTTATGTAACTAATGGATGAATTCACACTCATGGAATAAGCCTGTAAATTCTATCAGATAGTAATTATAGTACTTATTTGTAAACGTATTGACTGGCTTCAAAAGAAAAAAAAAATTGAAAATTAAAATCCGTCTTTGGGAAAAACCCGAGTAGCTCTTTCGATCAATGTTTTTTTCTCTCTCAGAATTCTATAAAATTCTACTGTAAATCCCTTTCCTTCTCTCTTCCTCTGTTCTTTTTCTGCTTCTAAAATTTTCCATCCCTTCTTCTCTAAAGAAGAGATTCCATTACAATTCCTCTATGCTTTTCTTCTTCGACTGTGCGAGAAACAGAAAATCGAATTCTTTCATTGTTGGGTTTTGTTAAGAACCAGAGAAACTTTGAAGAAGATACAGAAATTTGGAGAAATCACTTATCAATTAAAGAACAAACTTGGCTATTATATAGCTTTACAGAACAAACTGAAACAAAAAGATAAACAGCTCACGTCTAACAAATCCTAATAACGTGATAAGACTAAATCCAACAAACATGCAAATGTGTAACCCTTAATAATAGGGACTTATTAACTGAGTGCTAACAAACCACCAAAACAAACCTTATGTCTAGAATAACAAAACCTAACAATTCCTCCCTTAAACTGAATGCTACAAGCACTCAGTTTATATCAATCTCAGAACAAACTCCCAATAGCCCTTGCAGCTTCAAGAAAACATCCAGCTTGAGTGGTTTAGTCATCACGTCAGCAAACTGTTCCTGTGTGCCACAGTGCACCAACTCCACAGTACCAGCTTTTGTGAGCTCTCGAAGGAAATGGAAACGCACATCTATGTGCTTACTACGACCATGCATTACTGGGTTCTTCGAAAGTTTGATTGCAGAGCTACTATCACAACGAATAATAGTTGACTTGCCTTGATTCTGACCCAGCTTTCCCAACACCCTTTTCAACCTTACTGCCTGACATGCACACGAAGCTGCAGCAATAAACTCTGCCTCTATGGTAGATAGACTTACTATTGGTTGCTTTCTTGATGACCAAGATACTGCTCATGAACTCAATAAAAACACATAACTTGAAGTGCTTCTTTCTATCGTCCAAATCTCCAGCATAATCATTGTCGGTGTAAGCAATAAATTCATCATCTCCTCCCTTCCTATAGAAAATTCCAAACCCAATTGTTCCCTTCAAATATCCCAGTACTCTTTTTGTCACCTGTAAATGAAGCTCAGTAGGATTCTCCATATACCTACTAATAAGACTCAACACAAACATCATGTCTGGTCGAGTAGCTGTGAAATACATGAGACTACCCACAACCTGTTTATAGTAAGTCTTGTCCACCTTAACTCCACCTGCATCCTTCACAAGCTTAAAGCCAGGGACAATAGGATTATGAACAGAATTACTTCTATCAATTCCAAATCGTTTCAGCACCTCCAATGCATACTTCTTCTGACTGATAAAAATACCATCAGATCTTTGCAAGACTTCAAGACCAAGGAAATACCTCATCTTACCAAGATCTGTCATGTCAAACTCATGCTTCATGGAATTTTTAAACTTTGTAAACATCAATTCATCATTTCCAGTAAAAATAAGATCATCAACGTACAGACTTATGATTAATACTTTGCCTTCTTTTCTTGTCTTGATGAACAAGGTATGCTCGTAGTCACATTTCTTAAAATCTTCTTTCATGAAATAAGCTTCTATACGGTTGTACCAAGCACGTGGTGCTTGCTAAAGCCCATAAAGTGTCTTCTTTAACTTATAAACCTTCTGTTCATTTCCCTTTTGTACATAACCACAAGGCTGCTCCAGAAAAACCTCTTCAGTTTAACTCACCATGTAAAAACGCAGACTTCACGTCTAACTGGTATATAGCCAACCTCTTTGAGCTGCAAGTGCTACGATCAAACGAATTGTTTCCATGCGGGCCACAGGTGCAAATACTTCTATATAGTCTACCCCATGCTGCTAAGTATACCCCTTCGCTACAAGTCTAGCCTTGTATTTGTCCACTTCTCCATTTTCATTAAATTTAGTCTTATAAACCCACTTCGCTCCAACCTTCTTTCCTCCCTCAGGTAACTCAGTTAATTCCCACGTTCCATTTTTTTTATTGCAACGTGGTGCTTGCTCTCCTCCATTTCTCACTCTTCACGGCATCTTCAAAGTGAATAGGATCAGCAGCTGCAAACATAGCCAAATGAGCTTCATAATCATCTTCAGAAAGTCCTTCTCCTTCTTCATAGTCTCTCATCCAGACTAGTGGTCTCCTATTCCTCCCTTCATTCGAGTTAGAAGAGCTTTCTTCGATCAAAGAATCAGAGGAAAAATTCTCCTCTTCTTCTTCTATATCAGCATCAAGATCAGATTCACTCCCCTCTTCATTCTCATCAAACACAGCCACTTCCTCCTCACGATCACCCCATTCCAAATTGCACAAAATGGCTTCTTCATACTTCTTATCCTAATCTCAATTCTTGTCTTCTTCGAATACAACATCCCTGCTTATTATGATCCTTTGTGAAGTTGGATCATAAAGTCTATAAGCCTTTGACTCCTCACTAACTCCCAACAAAACACAACTCAAGCTCTTATCATCCAGCTTAGTTCTTTTACTGTCAGTCACATGAACATGAGAGATACATCCAAAAACTCTAAAATACTCAACCGAAGGCTTGATTCCACTCTAAGCTTCTTCTGGAGTCGTATTTTTTACTGCCAATGTTGGACTTCGATTCAAGACGTGCACCGTCCAGTTGACTGCTTCAGGCCAAAAGGTTTTGAGAATTTTCTTTTCTGAAATCATACTACGAACCATATTCATAATGGTTCTATTCTTTCGTTCCAGCAACTCCATTCTGTTTCGGCAGTGTATGCAGCTGTCAATTGTTTTGTATACCATTTACATCACAAAAGCTTGTGAACTCTTGTGATGTAAACTCTCCTCCTCGATCAGTACGTAAGCCTCTAATAAATGAGTTTATTTCCTTCTCAACATGAATCTTAAAACTTTTGAAAACAGCAAAGGCTTCTGATTTCTCTATCAAGAAATAAACCCATGTTTTTCTACTAAAGTCATCAGTAAAAGTAATCAAATACCTTTTTCTTGCTGTTAGAGATGGGCTTGATCGGTCCACAAATATCAGCATGCACTAATTAAAGAATTTTTTAAGCTCTCCAGGTGCTCTTCTTTGGAAACGAGTCCCTTTGTTGCTTCCTTACCAAGCAATCCTTGCATAGCCTCGAGGGAGACTTAAACTGTGGTAAACCATTCACCATCGTCTTCTGCTGAAGAGTCTTAAAGTTCAAGTGTCCATATCTACAGTGCCAAAGTTGCACCATATCTTCTGTAATTGTGTTGAAACAAGTAGATGCTATATGCTGAGATATAGCATGCAGTATGAACATTTGATTCGAAGACATCTTTGTTTCCATAATTACGCCTCTCTCAGGATGAAACACCTCACACTTTCTATGTTGAAATAGAATGGCAAGCCCCTTTTCTTGCAATTGCCCAATACTCAACAAATTGTTCTTCAGCTCCAGCACAAAAAATACTCCTGTGATGATCTGTGCTATGCCATTCATCTGTAGCCTAACGTTATCTTGTCCTATTACGACCATGCTTGAGTTGTTGCCCAGCTTCATAGAATCTCTGAAACTTTCATCAGAATCCGAGAAGTATTCCTTATTCCCACACATGATTGCTACATCCCGAGTCAAGGAACCACATATCTTCTCTATTAGCCTTATTCATATCCACGTACGCCATCAACAACATCTCTTCTTGAGTCTATGAATAGTTGGCCTCCTTCTCCTTGCTTGGGCATTCCCATTGGAAATGCCCTAACTTGTGACAATTATAGCACTCCACTGTGGCCTTGTTGAAGCTTTGTCTACCTCTTCCCCTTCCTCTTCCTCTAAAACTTCCACGGCCTCGACCCCTTCTTCCAGATTGATCTCCATGAGTAATCTTCAAAGTGTGTTCTTCTTCAACATGAGAACTCATGCGTTGTTCATGCACAAGCAGGTTGCTTTGCAACTCATCAATGGTTAAGGTATCTGTATCCTTAGACTCCTCAATGGAACACACAACATAATCAAATTTGGGAGTCATGGATCACAAAATCTTTTCAACTGACAGCAGCATCTCCCTTGTCCTCACCATTTGCTTTCATCTTGTTGGCTATGGTAAGGGTCTGAGCAAAATACTCATTCACAGATTCTTCTACCTTCATGTGGAGAATTTCAAACTCCTTTCGAAGAGCTTGCAAGTGTGCACGCTTGACTCGTGTTGTACCTTGATATTTCTGCTTCAAGGAATCCCATATGTGTTTCGTTGTATCCTTGTTGAGGATAGTCTCCAGGATCGAACTATCTAATGCTTGAAATAGATAATTCTTTGCTTTTAAAAATTTCAACTTCTGATCTTTAATGTTCTTCCTCTGTGCATTCGTGAGAACAACACCTTCTGCTGCTGTAGGAATCCCATTCTCCATTAAGCCCCAGTACTCCTTTGAACGCAAGAAGTTTTCCATGAGCATCGCCCAATGATTATAGTGCCCATCAAATTTCGGAACTGCTGGCTGCATAAATGAGTTCTCTGTCGTCATACTTCGATTACTATACACGTAGAAGACTGTTGCTTCTAATTTTAATCAGGCCCTATAACTAAGCTTTGATACCAAATGTTAAGAACCAGAAAAACTTATGAAGAAGATACATAAATTTGGGGAAATCACTTATCAATTGAAGAACAAACTTGGCTATTATATAGCCTTATAGAACAAATTTAAACAAAAAGATAAACAGTTCACGTCTAACAAATCCTAATAACGTGATAAGACTAAATCAAACAAACATGCAAACATGCAACCCTTAACAATAGGGACTTATTAACTGAGTGGTAACAAACCACCAAAACAAACCTTACGTCTAGAATAACAAACAGGTTTCGCCCTTTGCCACCACTCGGAAGGATTCACACATTTTTTTTCCCAAATTAATTGAAACGAAAAAGAAAAAGGTCAGATACCCCTCCATCTATTTGCTTTTTTTAATTATTATTTGATGAATTGCTTTGAAAGTTCTTCCCTTTCGGGAAAAAAAGAAATCCTACTTATGTCTTGATTTTTTCTGGGTTTCTTCATATAAGTGTCGAAATGCATGAGATTCCGGATTCTGACGTTTATAACTCTGTCAATTCAGCACTTAGCTATATTGTAATGTTTCGATTTGTGGAAGGAAAGCAATTTCTTGGAAAATCACCATTTCAACTAAAAAATGGAATTGGTTTTGACATTTTTGGGTTAAAAATAGTTATTTTCCAGGATTAGCCATCTTGTAATGTTTGGATGTTTAAAAGAAAGCAATTCCTTGGAAACTGGCCACTTCAACTAAAAAGTGGAATTCGGTTTTACTTTTATTCGGGTAAAAATGGTTGTTTTCCACCCAGCATGGTGTAGTTCAACTGGTTGTCTCCCACCTCAGGAAGTGGGAAGTTGTGGGTTTGAGCCTCCATGGCCTAACCTTGGTGTACCTTAAGGACACTGAACTCATCCGTAGGAGTTTTAGTAGGACTGTGCCTGAATTTTCCACAAGTTAATTAAAAAAAAAAAATGGTGATTTTCCAGGGAAGTACTCTTCTTCCCATGTAGGCTCTATTGGATGCGTTGAATGAAAACTGCTTTCCTGGAAAATAACCATTTTTACTCTTTATCTTCAAAAAGGTTATTTTCTGAGAAAATACTTTTCCTTCTATGCATTCATTCAGGGCCTTGGGCTTCCACCATTTTACTTCGGCATTCTGCCTATCAACAACAGTTTCTAATATTTGTTGTGTTTCCCCTTTTTGTGATACTCTTTTTCATCGGATGCTGGAAAATGGATTCTTGCTATCAGTGGCTCTCATGGATGGTGCAACAAATCACGATAGCATGTTGTTAGATTTCCAAATACGTACACATGGTGATGCGAGCACAGATTATCACTTGACACCGGTTCCTGAACCTCGTCTTTTTGAGGACCGATTGATGGTAGAAAGCTTTGAGGGAGATGGAAATATTGAACCATATGAAGGTATGGAGTTCGATTCAGAGGATGCAAGACTGGGAATTTATTATTAGTATTTTGAGAAATCTTAATTAGTATTCTAAATATGTAATTAATACTGTCATACTTCGGTGCCTACTCTGATTATATATTAATGTGTGTAGTGGCTTTAAGAATAATAGTATCAGAATAAGATTTGTGTTTAATCAGATGATTTTTTATGATGAAATTACTGTTGTGTTTTTAAAAAAAAATAAAAATTACGTTTTCCCAACCCATGAGGGGCGGGGCATGACAGACATAGAATCGTTCTAGCCCTTGTTTTCTTTTTAAGATTGAAAATGAAGCATTAAGTAATACTTTTTACCTATCTCAGTGAACAAGCACCATAGCATCTATTAACTCGGCCTAATTGGAGTGTTACCAGTCCCCATGAATGAAATGGGTTTTTATTTGGCTAGGGCCGAATTCGTGCTGGGTTTTTCTCTACTAAAGCCCGAGTCTCTTTGCATCCAGATTCCAGGGTTTGCACCCTTATTTTGGGTCAATGGGCTTAAACAGCTGGCTCTGAGTCTGACTCCTGAAGAGCAGCAACAAGCCGACAACTCATTGCCCATCTTCCCAACGCTTCGTAAGGGGAAAGGAAAATGTCTCGTTCTTCTTCGGTTTCTCCATATGCTGAAGATTCCAAACGCGTTCTTCTCAGACAGGTTTTTTTTCTTTTCTTTTCCCATATATGTTTCTCATCATTTTCTCGTTTTTTAATTGTTTGGATCTTTTCCCTTGTGAAAATCTTACAAGAAATGTGAGGAAAAAAAAAAACGAACCGAGAGATTTACAAAACGATGCTCGCTTGCCTCTTTTCAGATTCGAAGTCATGAAGTTTCAATTGCGGAGTTGGATGGTCTCTCATCCTCAAGAGTAAGCGCTCTTCTACTCATTCCTTTTTTTTATATTGCTCTGGCTTACTCCTCAAACCGTTCTTTCTTTGCGGGAAAAGTAAATATGAGTAGCAAAAAAGTATTTTTCCATCTTAATTAAAGGAAAGTAGGGATGATTTTCCGGGATTGTGAATCAAATAGCAGAAAAAACATAATAAACTATACATAGTGAACTGGTTTGCTAACTTTTAGGTAATCCTATATTTTGTGTTTCTTCTCTTGGGCTTATCAGCACCCATGAATTGAATCTATATCCAATTTGAACTGATTTCGTGATTCACTCATTGTTGGATTAAACTCAAGTCATGAGCGAGTTCTAGATTTACAGCTGTTATAGTATACCTTTTCAAGTTGAATTTTGCACACTTCCCATAGGTGGATAGATTTTTCAAACCAGCTCATTCTCATCACCCAAATAAGCCCATTGAAGCGTTCATTCTCTGGTTCACAATAAATAAGTTCTTAGAAAAAAAACAGTAGCTGATAATAAAGTAAATGAAACAAAATTGTAATTGTCACACACTTTTTGCTGTGTAGCCACTGCCTCAAAAGAAAGAGGTGCTTTAGGAACTTGTGAATCAAAGTTAGAAAGAAAATAGGAAAAGAAAAGTAGTTTTGGAGTTTATTGAAACAATATTGTTGTTGGGTGATTGGCCCTTGCAAAAGAACTGGCCAAAACCAAATATGAATACTACTTATACATTTGACCCAGTACCAGGGGTTGTTGCAGTGAGAAACGGGTCAGGGCTGGCTAGGTGTATCCCCCACATGATGCACCAAGCAAAACATGGTTGCATTTGCAAATGGGCAATGTGAAGGAAGGTTAAGAGTTGCCCCAAAGTTAAAGAGTTGCTATTTTGGAATATATTTTACCTTAGACGCAAAAGCATATAGTTGGATGCTATGAAGAGAAGGTAATGATCATAGCATGTTTGTAGGAGACTAAGTGGAAGAGTGAAAAGGCTAAGGATCTAGGAATGGCATGTGAATAGATGTCGGAATTCCCATTTGGAGCTGTGCTTCACCAAGGGCCTATTTTGAACCCTTATTTGTTTTAGTTATGGATAGCTTGACATAGAAAGCCCAAAACAAAGTCTCTTTGCGAAGTTGATAATGACTTAGTACTACAATGTAATAAATTCCAATACTTGGATGCAATAGTATAACCAAATGGAGGATCTAAGATATATTTAGCTAATTGGATGCGTGTAGGGTGAGCTAAGTGTGATTTCTTGAGGGTGGCAAAGTGTAGACAACCTATTGTTGTCTTGTCTTGTGTCTTGTCTTATCTTATAGAAGATGGCAATTAGACCTATGGTGCTAAATGAGTTTGAATGTTGTTCGATGAAGACACTAATTTTATTTATTTTTAAACAGGTAAAACAAGGATGCACATGTTAACATGGGTGTATGAAGTAACATTAAAAGATAAAGGTAGAAAGAGTGTATTAGAGAAAATCTAAAAGTTTCCCTTATAGATGAAAGACATGAGAATGTTGTTTTAGATGGTTTGTGTAGAATGCTAGAAACAACATGTAGAACTGAACGCTTACAGGTAAAGTTACTAGGAGTAAGAGGGAAACCATTATGGACTTGGATTAAAGTGTTAAAGACATGACAGATTGTGTAGTAGTGGAGAATATAGGTTTTGACAAAGTACAGTCAAAATGTTGAATCAAGAAACCCGAGCAAGGATAGGTGGGAAAATGTATGTGGTTAGAGACTTAGATTGAAGTGATAAGGATGTGAAGGATTGTGGAATGGCGTCTTGTATGGTTTTTCATAGGTAGAGTGGGAATTTTGAACGTAGCTAATAAAAAATAGACTTAAAGAAATGTCTACATGCGGACGATGAAGGTGATGTCTGTATATATCTTCTTCACTGTGTGACATGGTGGCAAACTAGCAAGTCTTTGTCATAACTTGACAGGGTGAGTTCGGTCAGTGCAACAAAATAAATACGGGTTTTCGGTACTTGGCAAAAGTGTGATCTCTCACCTCCATTTCCTGAGGATGGATGGAAGGCATCTACTTGAGAAGTGAATTGGAATTGTCAAGAGAATCAATTGGCATGTAGACATTAATGAATGAAAATATATGGAACTCATGCATTCTATAGATGCACGGAAGTACTTTTTTGGAAAATGTTTTTTTTGTTAAATTTTTTCCTATTTTCAATTAAAAAGTGGATACGATTGGTGCATCAAGACATTTGCAGGACAGATAATGATCTCATTGGATCGATTGAATGATATTTTGTTTTGTTTGAAAACAGGAAAGAGCATACCGTGTGGGATGAAAGAATTAATGGCTTTGATGATGATGAAAAAGGCATAAACTGTTATCTTTTCCAAATAAATAAATAATAATAATAAAAAGGGAAGCATGCACTTGCAAATTGACTGTTTTGAAACATGGAGGGAAGAGAAGTTTGGATTTGTACCTTCTGCTTCCCTTTTTTGCTTTCGAAATATCAGCTGAATATAGTCATTTCATGGTCATCAATTTTCTGTGCACAGTAATACACGGATTAAGGAAGGCGATCATGGTGGAATGGTGGTAAGATAGTTTTTCAGTCTTTGTTGGCAACATCCCTGGCTGGGGTGCTGGCGATTTGGTTCGTATTTTTGGTGCAGCAGGGGTAGTTTTTGACAGTTTCGTTCCTTTTGATTGACGATCAGGGAAACGAAAGAACTATGCCTTCGTCAGATTTAAAACAGAACGAGAAATGGAGAAGGCAATATCGTTGTTCAGTGGTAAAGTTGAGAAGCCTATCTTTCAAAAAAATATAGTTGAAAAGCATGTACTGACCACTCAAGGCCAAGATGCTACTCCATGGTTTACTGCCATTTCTTTCTACCAAACCAAACCTAGAGGAATTTATGAAAATTGGAACTTAGCCTGCTTCCAGCATTACCTGTTGAGATTGTCATAAACATCATAAATACAAGGATGGCATTAACTATCAAATTGTTTTACCTCTCAGAAAATAAAATAAATAAATCAACTTTTTTTCTTTCCTCTGCTATGTCTACTGCAAAACTTCCAAAGAACATCCTTAAATACCGTAGGCGAAACTGGTGCATGATTCTCTATCTTAATGCTTGTGTAGCTAGCTGCAGGTAGGTTTGGATGCAAAGAAGGAAAGTATAAATTAACCTAACATGTACAAGAAATCACAAATGGATGTTGTGGATGACAATTAATGGTAGAACTGCCTATTTTGACTCTCTCTCTCTCTCTCTCTCTCTCTCTCTCTCTCTCTCTCTCTCTCCCTGCTGCCACCCTTATAGCTTCCCTTTCTCAAGGCAGGGCCGGCCTAACCATAAGGCAGGTTAGGCTGGCACCTTAGGCCTCATTTTAAAAAAGGCCCACTATTGGTTTCAAGTGGGGATGGGTTTCAGTTTTAGGCATCACCATTTTGAGCCCAGTTTTATTTGTGGGATAAATTCGAAAGACCGTTCTCTAATTTAATTAAATTGGAGATTTTAGATTGTTGTTTCAGCCCTTGAAACAACATAAGTTTTTCCCCATTCCCACCTAATTTGATCCAACACCGACCATTAACCATTCTGCAAATTGGTTTCACGTAGGGGATGTGTTTCAATTTTGGGCTTTACCATTTTGAGCCTAAACTTATTTGTGAGATAAATTTGAAGGACCCTTCTCTAATTTAATTAAATTAGAGATTTTATATTGTTGTTTCAGCCCCTTGAAACAACATCAGTTTTTCCGCCTTTCCCACCTCATATGATCCAATGCCAACCATTATTTGTGTTAGCCGAACTTAAGGTGCATATTTTTTGAATTCCTTTGTCTTTTTATTACTTTTTTAATTCAGTTATTTATTCTTTTATTTGGTGAATGGTGATTTATATTAGATTGGTAATGTCGTACTGGAAATATTAAAACAATAGAGTTTTGAGGTTTGGATATTTGAATATTGGTAGAATAATAATTGCTTACGAGCTTGAAATAGTGTTGCAATGCTGAAAATGTTTGGATATACTAGAATTGCTAGAATAATAGTTAAAGATATTGTTTGAAATGTCCTACACACAATGCAAGTCGAATAGATGAAGAATTGAAGAAAATTGATTGTAATCATCATTCTCTTCAAGGAGAATCAGAATATAAATAGTCTCCGATCTAAACTCAATGACAAAATATAAATAAAGAAATCATTTTCAGTTTGGGATTAGCTGGATATTTGAACCAGAGATCTATAAGAATTTTAGATAAATTCTTGTTATTATATATAATTAAAATTTCAATTAAATATTAGGAAGGCCTCGTTTAGATTTTTTGCATTAGGCCTCAATTTGTGTCTAACTGGCCCGGTCTCAAGGTTCACGATGTTGATTGAATGGAAGCAGTTACTCCACTGAGCAAAAGCCAAAAATCCAGTACTTTCTAGATGAATGGGTTCTAAGTAGGGTATCCAAAGGGGACAAATGCACAAGAGAGACAAGGATGTCATGGGGAACATGGAACCCTTGCTAAACAAGGTTTATACCAGATCGTCCATGTATCTCGAGTCATGACATCATGGGATGAATTAAGTCCATGTCCTCAACCCTTATCTTGTGTGATCCAGGCAAGCTGCCTGTGTTGCAATGCAACAGTCACTAATTTAGCTCTTGCCTGCGATTGTTATTTTCCCAAATCCATCAGTATCAGATACCTTGGTCTTCTCTGCAATTCCTCAGCAACTTTAACTCTTTATCATGTTGTGCATGGAATACTCATTTTGTTGTTTTTTTCTCTTGCTTGTTTTCTTAAACACAGGTTGTCTATCAGAAAAATTGTAATATTTTCTTCAGGACAAGTATCAAAGCGGCAACTGCATCTGAACAAAGTAAGCATCTCTTGGATGACAAGCAGCCTTGTGTAATTGTTATTTTCATCATTCTACTTTTGTTCTTATTGTTGGTTTTGTTGGTCAGAACAACTTGATTTAGCCAAGGGTCAGCTACAGAAGTTGAATTCAGCTTAAATATGTCCTACCTTTCAAAAATTTCAGCTCATTGCTTTGCCGTTATACCTGTAAGATTGGCGTCTGTTACCTCGTATTGGAATTTTGTAGCATTTTAATTCAGATTTCTGAGCATAAGACATCCTTTAAGACTGCAACTGTTCAGCACTTTTTCATTTAGAGAATGTTTTTCAGTCAGACTATAAAGAGGCATAGTCTTGAAGATTTGTGTTGATCTTGGTCATCCAAAAACTCATTTGATGGCCACTAACTAGATGGCTAGTACAATTGCAATTTGTCATTGATATCGCATCCCAAACTATCAAACTCTATACATGCATGGCGTGTGGGTATGGTGAATGTGATTCACATTGTCATTAATCTTGTGTTTTACTTGTTCAGCTGGAATAAATGGGATAAGTCTTCAATGACAACAATGATGATGATGGGCTTCATCAGAAATATGAGATTTCAGCCCATGCTTACCAACTTTTGAGGTACCACTTATCAGTAATTTCGGAAATTGGCATAACGAAATCAGAGAGAACATGATACTATGAAAAAAAAAGAGCCAGAATTTTGGATTTTGACTGAATTTTTTGCTGATACAGAGTGATATATTAAGTACCGGTGCCCGAAGTAGTACTGAAGTCTGATTTTAAATCTTTCGGTCCACCATACTGTTCGCTTCAAATTAGGAGTTCCTTGCAAATGCTACTATGGAAGTACGAACCTCTGAACAGTGAATTCAGTGGAGAATTAATCTGACTCAAATGTGATGTTATTGGTTGCAGTTGCTATGCAGATTCTATTTCGAACAATTAATGGGTTATCGAATTTGGATATAGCCATATCCAAATCTACATAAAAAAGTGGGCACTAAACTTTTACTGCATTCAGATCCATGAGAAAAAAATTAGGTGCAATCGATTGCATGGGTCGGACCTAGTGTATTTTCCTTTTCTAATTCCCATTGCTTCCATTGAAAATTCAGTAGACATGATAAATTACACTAAAATTTAGTTTCTAGTAACTTCATCTTAGTAGTAAAAAACATTAGACATTTTTAAAAATTTCAATGATACCTTGTGATTTCGGTAGCTAAGACTAAAAATTTAATATTAAGTGATATTTCTTATATCTATGGTTTATCAAGTCTACTTTTAATCTTAGTTTTGATGTAGGTGAGGTGCAATTTATGCAACTGGCCACACTTGATATGATTTCTATTATCTTTAAATTTAAATATTATAAGTTTAATTGTAAAAAGGACCCATTTGGCCACGCCCAAGTTCGGGTCAAGCAAGCATAGTCTCAGAATTGGGCCAAGACCCAAATTCAATGGATCAACCTGCAATTTAGAAGTCCCTTCTATCGACATATAAGAAGTTTTGTGAGTGGCAACGTCTATTTCAGGGGTTCAAAATTCGGCTGAGATTTGGCCCTAAAAAAAGACGAAAAAAAATAATATCAGTCGAGATATTGGCCAATATTATGGAACCGAGCTTGTTTGGTTGAAATGGTACTTAGAAATGGAATTGAGGGTAAAGCTGGAAACAAAAACTAGTAATATAGAAGAACGAAAGCATAAAAATAATCAAAAATAAATCCACCGAAAAAGTATTAGAACTTTAGGAAGGAGCACCGAACGGAACGTCGGAATCCTTGCCGCGGATCCCTTTTATGGCAACTCCGCTCTTCAGCCCATCGTACTCCTATTGGAAATCCGCTTGCACTTTCTTCTTCTTATTTATGAAAAAGGTATCAGCTTGCCATTATATATTAATATTAAAATAAAAATCATCTATAAGTGATTCAAAACAAACATATTTTAAGACTTAATTTATTAAAATTGAAAGATTTAGTTTATTTTTATCATATTATTATCTACAAATAAGAGAACTATAGGTAAAAATAGTATAAAATAGAAATATATTTTACAACGGAAAGGTTAGACAGACACCTAAATGTAAAAGTTCAAGTGTTCTAACGTACTATTTCAGATGGAGGATTTTATACTATATATTATAACAAGGGCTATTAAATAATTTAAAATGGAATTTATTAAATCATCATAGATATTGATTCTTTTAAGATGAAGAATAAATTATAAGATAAATATTTATATCTATTGTGATCAATTGAATAGATAAAAAATTTAATGTAATATAAGAATAATAAAAATCAATATAATTATGAAATTAAGTACTTTTACTAATTAACAGTAATTTACAAAATAAATGTAGTAAATCATAAAATACTCATGTCATAAAAAGAATATATTTATTAAAAATATGGGTGAAACAGACGGTGGAAACGAATGCCGCAGACGGAAATAGGAAATGAGGTGGAAAAGCGGAAAGGAATAAAGCATTTGTAAGATCCATCCATCGGAATTGGGAATATAAGATTTTATTGGTGCCTCTCTTTCTACTTTATTATATTTCTTTTGTTTCAATTACAATCAACATAAAGGTTTATCTAATTGTTTTTTTCCTTTGTAAGATCCATCCATCGGAATTGGGAATATAAGATTTTATTGGTGCCTCTCTTTCTACTTTATTATATTTCTTTTGTTTCAATTACAATCAACATAAAGGTTTATCTAATTGTTTTTTTCCTTTGTAAGATCCATCCATCGGAATTGGGAATATAAGATTTTATTGGTGCCTCTCTTTCTACTTTATTATATTTCTTTTGTTTCAATTACAATCAACATAAAGGTTTATCTAATTGTTTTTTTCCTTTGTAAGATCCATCCATCGGAATTGGGAATATAAGATTTTATTGGTGCCTCTCTTTCTACTTTATTATATTTCTTTTGTTTCAATTACAATCAACATAAAGGTTTATCTAATTGTTTTTTTCCTTTATCTTTACTTTGATTTATTTTAATCAAATAAAACTACTAAGTATATTTTATTATAGAATTATAATATTTTCTTCTTCTTCTTATTAATTGAATTACATCTTCTTCTTCTATATTCATTGTCATTAGTAACTAATAACCTATTTTTTCTGAGCTTTATGATTTTAAATATAATTTTCTATTTACTTTTCATTTTTAGTTATTATTTTAACTTTATACTTTTAATTTTCTTTCTTATAAAGGTTTAAATATTCTTAAATGAAAAATACTATCCTTATCGTAAAATTATACCTTGTCTGGACTGCTGAGATCTTGTTGATTCATACCACAGATATCTTCAAATTCAAACAAAAGCTGCCCCCACTTCATTACCTATTCTGTAGTTTGGGGACCTGCTAACACTTCTAAATTTTTTTTTTTTTAATCAAGGTGTTTAGGTGTCTCAGCCGATTAATCCTCGAACATGTGTAAACCTCTCAATCTACACACTGGAAAAGTTCATTAGGGAATGGCCCTTCAAGTGTTGATTAGAGGAGATAAACTCCATTGACATCTTGCTTAGGACCAAGTCTTTCAAGACTCTCATCATTTTGTAAGGAATAAGAATGTTTGTACTATTGCTCATTTTGAACTCTAAAAAGATTAGAGGAACTTGTAATAATTGAAAAGTTGTACTTAGCTTCATTTTGAACTTGTGAAAAAGATAAGTACTAAATGGGGAAGGAGTTGATGTCCAAAGCTTGCTAAAGGAGATGATCTTGATATCAAATTGGTCTTTGAAGATATAAGATCTTCATGTGTTGATGATGTGGAGCTTTATCCTTCTCTTCGTATCCTATAACTCTTCCTTGTGGCAAAAAAATGGACCCTTCCTTGGCTTTTACTGGATTTGAAGGCTTGACCCAATACCCAAGCCCATGAGCCATTAATTTGGACAATTTGGACCCCAAAGGATGCCATTTTGGGCCCATTTTTGCACCTCTAGTACTTTTACTGCAATTTGAGTGAAAGTGCAACGATATCCTCCTTGAATTGAATTGGCTCATCTTCAAATTGATCCTCCTCCATTTGAATGGTGTTGGTGGTGATTCCCTCATTACTCCTCCAGGTTAGAGATCTCACATTCCAAAAGATTACTCTTGAAGGTAAGAGAGCAAGTGAGTCTATCCCCAACACCTCTATTGGTAGTAAAGTCTTGGGAAGGAAACCTTTAAAGGTTAATTCCTAATCGATAGATCTTCTCAAAAATTAATTTGGAAACCATACCCAAGCTCAAATTTTGACCCTTTTAATTTTTCAGCCACAAAACTATCTTGTTTACCAATTTTGGAGATGTCTTTTCAAATCTTGGAACCTCCACAGTGATTGACACAACAGAGTGTTAGGATTATTAGTGCAAATGACCCACACTAAAATAAATAATTAATGGAATAAAATCAAGCAGAAATAACATCGACAATTTATGTGATTCGACCCACATGTTCTACGTTCAGGTGATATAATTTTATAAGAGAACTAGAATATTACAAGAATATAAGACTCTCCGACAGAGCTACCGAGTATAAGATGAGTATTCGGCTATTGGGACTGTTGTTGTCCTTTCTCTAAGTCGATCTGACTGCTCTTTGGACGGTGATAGCCTGAGCAGCTGCCTCTTTGGTTCGTGCCTGCGACTGCTAACTCTGCAGGTCTCTCCACTCTTATGCAGTGCTGCCTCCCTCGCGCAGGAACTGTTCTTTCCTTCTCACAGCTTCCGACAACCTTGGCAGCAGCTCAATCTCTGGCAGCCTGCTCTGGTTTTCCTCCCTCTGTTTCGTCTCTGTGTATACGCCCAACGGTGGCTGTCCCTACCAGCGAACAACACGCCTCTGTAAATAGAGAACCCCTTCTTAGGAGTTAAAAGAACACTCAATTCCCAACTTGTTGAACTTGAGTGAAACCAGGCACGCTAGAAATTTTCAATTTTTAGATGACAGCACAAATTCATATCCCTTTGCTTCCCACTCTAATCAGTGATAGAACAAAAAACTACAAACTATTCCTTTTCACTTCAATTTACCAAAAAATTAGCAATTCTAATTCTATTTCTATAGGGTTGAATAAAAATTCGATTGACCATTTGGTAGAACTGATATGCTTAGTGTGTGACTCGTTGGTTTTTTTGGTGTATTTCAAAGTTTAAAATAGGCAACGAGGTTTTAAGTAACAAGGTACAAGTTCCTCTTTTATCTTTTTTACAAGTTCAAAATGAAGCTAAGTACAAGTTTTCAATTATTACAAGTTCCTCTAATCATTTTTACTGCTCAAAATGAGCATTAGTACAACCATTCAATTACTAAGTTGGCTATAATTATGGCTGGCTATACAGACACCATATTTTTCTATCAGAAGACACTTCTTTTCATTTTTAGGTGTGAAATTATCAATTTGTTCTTCCGTGTTTTAATAGTTCGATTAAATCTCCCTTGTATTATCGTCTGATCGAACGATTCCATGTAAAATGGAATCGTCCGATTGAAGATTGTGGAGAGAACGTTCGACCGGACGATTCTAGGAATTGTCCGAACGAATATTGTAGAGAGGGATTTTCAAAAGATGACGTTTCTCGATCGATTTTTATAAATAATGTATCAAAATTCAACTACTCTAAATTTTATGAACTCCGAGACTAATTTTAAGTGAAAAATGTATAGTTTTGGACTTCAAAATTGTACCCAAATAATTAAGAAAAAATGACATTCCATCTTAATTCTTTGGGTATGATTTTTTAAGTCCAAAACTATACCCTTTTTACTTAAAATCAGCCTGGAGTTCATAAAATTCAGAATAGATTAATTTTGATATATTATTTGTAGAAATAGGTTGAGAAACTGCCTCGTTTGAAAATCCGAGCAAAACACGCAAATATTATAGTTGTTAGAGAGGTTATATTCTCGACAAATTTTTACAAATAAGGTATAAAATTAGTAAATTCTAGTGGATTGGAGTTGTAAGATTAGGCTATCTTAAAATTAAAATTTAAGATTAAAATCTATTTTTAACTATTAGATTTTGATATGTCAAAATTAATGGTGAGATGGTGATTAGTTTCAATATATTTAAAGTCACTTTCCATTCTAATTTTTTATTTTGAAATACATCAGAATATTAACTTTAATACGGTGGAATCTTGTTGTCCACCACATGCTACATGTCAAATGTATATTATCTCTTACCTAAAGCTAAGATGACATAAACGGTGACGGTAGCATAATCCTCTCAAAAGTAAGGATTTCAGGTATACCCTGTCAGTAGGTTCGTTCGGGTTCACGTGGGTCTTGTTCGGTTCATGTCTGAAATTACATCTGGTGATAAAAATTCAAAAAATTACTCTTTTTGTTACCTTTTGTTAAATATACCATTGAAGTTCGGGTATTAAGGGTGATTTTAGGTGAGAGGTGACCTGTAAAATTATTCTTGGAGTTTAAAATTTGGTATCAACTGATATCTTATTATCGGCCGATATATTGATCGATATTTTTCTCTCCCTTAATTTGTTTCATTTTTAAAAAAAAAGTATTAATATCAATCGATATCGGTGATATATATCATTGATATATATCGGATATCGGTTTCTAACAGATGAAGAAGGAGGAAGAGAAGTTAGATGATGGAGTAACCGAAGGTATAACTTATGATCGGTTTTCAAAAGATCAAAAAGGAGGAAGAGAAGTTAGATGATAGAGTAACCAAAAGTATAGTTTATGATAGAATCAAATGAAAAAGTAAAATTTAAAAAGTTGACCTTAAATGTGATTCTAATTTTGATAATTGTTATAAATTGATTATTTGATGATTCACAAATTTAATAATTACTTGAAGAATTATTGTTGAAACATTTAATTCCCTCAATTGAAGATTGATTTGGATTTACAACAACTCAATTAGATCTAATTTATAATTGTTGGATATAAATTGATTGGGCTGTTGAATTAAATAACATATGATTTCATGTTTGATAATGGATTCCACTGAATCTAATTTTGAAAACAAAACTTCAAAATATTTTAGATTTTTTTTATAAATTGTTTGGGATCCATAGTTCTTTTTGGGATTGTGATTACATCAAATTGAGAGTCATGTAAAGCCTTCAACTTGCAACACTCATGTTGTCCCATTTTAGTCTTGAGAGGGTGAGTGGGGCAAAAGCATGATACTCGATGGTGCACACAAATAAGAGAAGGCATCAATATTATGTGTTTAATTCATTTGCAAACCTAGTTTTTTGTTTTGTTTATTGTCCTAACTTTGGATATCTTAACAAGCCATCAATTTAGACAATTGTGCATGATTGAAGTTGACATGTGGGACTTCAATTTGGTTTCTTGTGACTTGATAGTACTATCTAGAATAAACGAGAATGGAATACAATGACTAGATAACTTTGGATCTATTCTAAGTCTAAATACATCTTAGCCTATTTTATTTTATTTTCACTTATTTTTAAATTAAATATCGTCTTACCTTTCTCAAAATGAAAAAGGAAATTGTAGACATGAAATAGAGGTTGATTTATAGATGATTTAATATATATATATAATTTTATGTATTGAAAATCCTACATGTTAGTGTACAAGGGGTTCAATCCCTTGACATCCCACTTTCTAAATCGAGATCCAATTAGCTGAATTAACCTCTGTGGGTTATAAGAAATATTTATACTATACACAACTTATAATATATAAAAAATGAAAATAAACTTTACCGCAGTGATGGTTGCTCAACTCAATATAAACTTTTGATTATGGACACACATGATTTGCAACCTATAATGATCATCCTAAATAAGAGAGTTGAATCTAATTTCATTTGATAATCCTTAATACGTCCCGCCAGCGTAGTCCGTGTCATGAAAAACGAACTGAGTCCCTGGAATTTTCTATCAAACACTCCTCTGCGTGTCATCACTCATACATGGCAGGTCCCACCAAATGGATGAATCAGATTACTTAAAGCGGGGCCCACATGAAATACTCATTTTCCTTCGGACAAAGACCCTCTTAAAATCAGAAACATCAAAAAGGATGCCTCTCCTTTCCTGAATCCTCACACCTCAAGCAAGGAGAAGAGGAGAAGAGAAGAGAAGAGAGTAGGAAAAGTCACTGCAAAGACATCGCCCTCTCTCTCTCTCTTTCTTCGGGGCTTTTCTTGCAATTCATCTGAGGTAACAGATACAAATGTCACCCTTGTCTTATATCCTTACAAAAATTGATCTTTTTACGCCTCTTGTTTTTCCTATATTTTGCTGAGAGAGGTTTCCATTTCTTGTTCCACAGAGTTATTCATAAGTACTGGATCACTGCAAAACCCTTTTCTCTTTTCTCTAATATATCTTTTTGTTCTACTCTTTACCACAATTTCTGTCTCGAGTTCTTTTTGGGCTTGCGGTTGCAGTGGTGATTCCACTTGCTTTTGCAATTTCTTATATGAAATGCCTCAATTTTATTGATAGGGCAAACCCATTTATTTAAATTGGCACAATTTTATTTTTTTTTAAATGCTTTACTTTGGTTTCACCAATAATGGACCCGAGGAAAAAATGAGTTTTTTATTTGATATTTCATAAGTCATCTATCGGAATTGCTTTCATTTAGTAGTCTTGTACTGAATTGGAAACTATGGAATTCATGCTCTCAAGTGTTATTTTTATTCATCATTCTTCCTGCTTTTTTCATTGTTAAATTAATTATTACTAATTTACTATGAATAAATTCTTTTCTAAAAGAACAATGTCATTTGTGGTGTCAAAAGAAGCTTTTATGTCTTCATCATTATCATCATCAAGCCCGTAAGAAATCAGGTGATGCCATTAATCTAAATCTATCGTGTTGGTTGTACTCAGTCGATCTAAATCGTTATGGTCTCCCCCTCCTTTTAGATTTTAATAGTAACCCTTGGACTTTTCATAGTTGGGTTGTTTATATTTTTCTGTGCATGTGCCAGGCTTATTTATCCTTGCTATCATCTTCTACTGGGGCAACTGTTAGGTTCCACTAGTGCACCAAGCTCTGATTCTATATTTTCTTGCTACTCCATGTATCCAATTTAATATATGCATCTCTAATTCTCTATCGCATTTGCTTTATCTAGATGCCTATTCTTCATTGATCAACATTTATCTCGATATATCCTATAGAAATTTTCCCTTAGAACATGGCACTTACAAAAAATTATAAAAATAGAAGTGATATGTTAATCACAACTCTCCATCGGCTTGCCTACAATTTCCTTACCTATGGGGGATACCTTGTATAAGTGGATCTCTTATTAGCCTACTTTCAAAAGGGTTAGATTTGCTAATGAAATTCAGCCACAAAGTAGTCTTTTTGGTTGTAACACTAAGGAAAAATCAACTATGGCTCCAAATTGCAAAAAAGTGAAGAAAAATCCAAGCAAAATTCACCCAATTCGGTTTTATGTCCTAAGGATTATTAGGACATCAGATAATTCACCTCTAAATTCTGAAGAATTTCAGCCCAATTGAATATGGGAAAAACCCAAAATTCAACAGTGAAACCAAAATAGAAGTTCTCTTTCAAAGAAATTCTAGATCGGCCCAAATCTCACCAAGGAATGGATTGACAATGGATTCTCAACCACACAAAGGCTTTGTAAATTGAAATTCTGGACTAATTAAAATTGCAAACAATTAATTTGAATCCAATTCTCAAAATTAAAATTGTGAAATTAATATAAATGTAAAATTAAAATTCAAAAAAATAAAATAACAAGCTCTCACCAATTGGAGATCCCCAACTTGAACTCAAACAAAAAACGTTGCCATCTTTGGGTGTGGGCATGCATGCCCTCGTATTTATAGTGCTTTAAATACAAAAATTAACAAAATTGTCCTGTCACTTTATAAAACTTGGTCACAAAATTGCCCATAACTTTGTCTACATATGTTAGAATTGCGCAAATTTTGGTTCGTTGGAAAGGTTTTTAAATAAGCTATCCAATAAATCTAATTTTATGACAATTTGACATTGTTTGATGCATCAAATAAGCCTTCAAAGTTGCATCATATTTTCTGCCAAACCTTGAATGACATGTGTCATATCTAAAATTAAAAATAAAAAACACATTAAGGGAAAGTAGATGGCGTCCAATCCTTGCTGATTTGAAAGAGAATTTGT
Organism: Chimonanthus salicifolius; assembly: GCA_013350335.1. Classification (NCBI taxonomy): domain Eukaryota; kingdom Viridiplantae; phylum Streptophyta; class Magnoliopsida; order Laurales; family Calycanthaceae; genus Chimonanthus; species Chimonanthus salicifolius. The sequence goes on along the minus strand of CM023538.1, from coordinate 12,514,868 downwards.
AGAGGAAGGTTGTCAATCCAAGGTTGTTCGCTCCAAAAAAAATGGAGATGGAATCTTCTAAGTAGGTGTAGAGAAGGTCAATCCCATAACAATTCCTTGTGCTCCAGTTTTGGGTCTCTTGAACCAAACCAATCCCAAATTAAAAGAATATGGGCCCAAGCCCATTACTACACCCTATTGGGCACTTATTTTTGAGTTATAGGCCCAAACGGATGCTCAAATGGGCCTCTCTTTCCACAATAAAAAAACTACATAAAATTGGAGAGCCATTTTTTTCAATTTCACTCTAATCTTCATCAAAATAATTTCGGGGATGCCCGCATCAATCTTCTTCTATCTAGTTTGAATTTTCAATTAAAATCCCTCTTAGCTTTCTCACTCTAGCAACAACTAATTTCTCCATCCTCTAATGACAGCCAAACAACAAATTTTTAATTTGAGTAATTTTTTCCTAATCTCAAATATTTAGGATCTCCAATATCAAAATCCACTAGTTGCCAAACACACCCAAAAAAGGATTTCTTAGCTTGGCATGCACTTTCATAAGTGTAGCTTTTCAAGATTGTTATTTGTATATCATCCCTGTAGACTTTGTTTTACCAAGTAAATATATTGTTACAGTTTGAAGCTTGGAGCTAATCTTTAAACAGTTGACAAGTACTCATTGTTGCAATCATAAGGATTGTGAGTTTGAGTTTCATTGTCATTATATAAGCAATTGATCTATGGTATTTTTGTAATTATGATAGGGCATTTGGAAGGATTGTTTCGTTATTATTGTTTGAATTTCAATAAATTGATACTTTTTTTTCTTTTCTTTTCTTTTACTTTTTTGAATGTTTTGTGCAGTTCTCCACTGTTGAGATCCTTTTAGGCTCTAAGCTGGGTTTTGCAGACAATGGAAATTAATAGTGCTGATAAGGTCACAGTTTCAGGGGTTGATGAGGCTGAATGTTTGGCGACTATGGTCGAAATAAAGATAAAAACTTTGGATTCTCAGACATACACTCTACGGGTGAACAAATGTGTTAGCACCTATCCCCCTCTTGTCATTCCATTGGAATATTGATGCATCTTGATGTATTTTACCTAAGACTTCTTCTTTTTCTTTTTCCATTTTATGATGGTGAAATTTTATCAAGTACTAGGGATAAAGACCTATAAAGCAAGCTAGTACAAATGAGAACCAAACCTACCCAACTATAATGTTGGAATCCCCATAATAGAGGCCAATCCTCTATTGTAACATAGAGTCTCCAAAGCATTGTTTTCAAAATAGAAATAGGCAAACATCAATAGCCAAAACTTGAGCCATGTAAACAGGAATCTGAAGGTGAAGAAAAGAACCTAGTTCATAAGCCAGGCTAGCGGACAAGAAGTACAAGAAACTAGATGATCTTAGGCATATAGCCCTAACAAATTGAGAGAGAAAAGACCACAAGAAGCGTTTGTATAAGATCCTGTATCTGAAAAATGAACACTATCAAAGAGTCAGCATGGTCAAAGAACTGCCCAAGCAATTCAAATTTGGTTGTCAGCGCATCATTAGCGGCAAGATGCCTTTCCTTGGCAAATATGTTGCTTGAGTTCCACAAATTTAAGTTGAGGTGTTTAGCTGATTCTTTTCAATTATTTTTTTTTATTCTCATGTCTTGCTTGATTTCATATGTTCTTTGCAATCCATGTTTCATGCACCAATTTTTGTAGTACTAATTAATTGGCATTTTTTGGGTTTGCTTTTCATTCTATAGTCAATACAAGCGTAACAAATGGCAGTGCTGCAATTACTTTTGGAATGTGATGGCACAATCAATGGGTACTTTGAAAATAATCTTGATGCTGACCTCTCAAAGTGGGGGAAGGATCTTGATGTTGCAGGAGTGATTTATATGACCTTGTTGAATGATATCGCCACTAAATTGTGTGTTGGTTCCCATATAGCAAAGAACGTGGGAGCTTGGTTGTGCCTGAAAATCAGTAACTTATTTTGTTCCCCCCCAGCAAGACTTTTTGTCCTTGTTCCTTGTAAATAAAAACATGGTTTCTTATATAACCCTCCAAAATCTCTAACCTATTGTGCCTTAAGGTCCAATAAAGTGATGAAAACTACAATTGAAATAGCAAAATTCAAAAGAATAATGGTTTGATTCGGTTCTCTCCAATAGATGACTCTCAAATCTTATCAAGGGTAGAATTTTATGAATGTGGTTCACTCTTAAAAGGAATTCTCACACTCAAGAAATTGAAAATCTCGTAAACCTCTTAAGATTTCTAACAAGAAATTCAATAAAAAATTGAATGAAACTTGGAAGTCTCCCGATTTTGACAGAATGTTCCTCACAAATTTATGAATTGGAAAATAAATTCACACAAATCGAATTGCAGAATTTAATTCAAAAAATTGCATAAAAATAAATTCAACTGACCTCAAGGGAGGAAAATCACTTAGAAAACAAATCACCAAACAATTCATTAATTCTAGGAGCAAAAAATTCTTATTTATACATGAAATATTGCAAAAACTAATAAAAAAAAGAAGATAACCCAACACCTTTGGGTCGTCCTAGCACTTCTATGGCATGTTTATATCACCCAAATTATATCATATCATCATTAATACTCTCTCCCAATAGATACATGACACACATGCATAAAAAATAAGAATAAAACGTACAAAAATCCCATAAAATCCCGCCTACTTGGACTTGTTTTTCTTATAGAGAGAGGATCTCTAATGGATAGGAATACCATATCACTTGCCTCTATCTTTTCCTTGAAGATCAGATCAAAGATAAGATTGTATTTTCCTTACTCCATGTTGCAAGGATTTTATTGGCCCCAAAATCATAGTGTAGTAATCCAATTAATGGAAAATGGACTTGGTCCCATACCTTATGGACCTAGGCCTCTTATTTTACCATTTTTGGCCTACAACTCTCCAAATTAACATGTTTCTGAGGTATAAATTTTTTTTTTATATGAAATCCTAATGCAACATGTATGATATGGATCAATATTTTCAGCAGATGCACTGCATCATAAAGACCTTATATTCTTCAATAGAATGTCTTTTCATAGTCTATGTATGTCTGTTGTCTGTGTGTGTGCGTGCATGCAAGTGCTTCTTTTCTCAAAGTATATCTTGGCTATTGGGAGATCCAAAGCAATTATAACTATATATAAAAAAAAATTCTCCCATCCCATTACTTCTCCAAAACCATGTTCTTCATGTATCTTTTTGAATCCACATCTTGCTTTCCATATGTATAATGCAGATCCCCTAAGAATCGTTCCACAGATTTTCATCCATATACCATGGTGGGCCCATCTGGGTTTATACAAATGGTTGGGTTTGAAAGGTCTTGGCTTCTATAGGTACCTATAAAATTTCATCTTAATCAAACAAGTGAAGCCATGTATTTAAGACCTTCAACATTTCAACTTTATCCAATTCTGGAAATTCATCAGGGTTATATCAACAAATGGAAAGCGTAAGGACTGGAATCTTACTAAATCTAGATGTAGAAAAGGTGTATGACCACGTAGAAAGGGACTTTGTGGACTCCTTGTTTGGTCGTATGGGCTTTGACTCCAATTGAATGGATCAGGGCTTGTATCCATGGTTCCTTAGACTCTATTATGGTGAATGACTCTCTAATTGAACCGATACATACAACCAGGGGTTTAAGATAGGGGTATCCCCTTTCTCCATTCTTATTTACCATGGTACCCAAAGCCTTGAACAGACTGGTGATAGAGGCTAGGGAGATTGGTATTGTGAAGGGACTGGAGGTTACTATAGGGGCCATGTCAATATCCCACTTACAATTCACAAATGATACTCTATTATTCTGTGAAGCTTCTAGGGGAGAATTGTTCGGGGTGAAAGCTGTTTTAAGATGCTTTTAATTGGTATCTAGTTTGAGGGTGAATTTAGGGAATAGCAATATAATTGGAATTGGGTTGGGGGATGAGGTAGTCAGCTCCTCGGCAGAAGAAATAGTGTTGGTAAGTTTCCACTATCATACTTATGTCTTCCTATTGGAGGGAAGCCTAGGCCAAAATCATTTTGGAACCCAATCATTGAGAGGGTGAAGAGGTTAAATGCATGGAGCAAGAACTATCTTTCCTTGGGTGGCAGATTGACTCTTATCAAGTCAATCCTGGCTAATCTTCCAACATATTTCTTGTCTATGTTTGAAATTCCCAAGGGGGTTGCTAGGAAACTGGAGAAAATACAACGGGACTTCCTTTAGGAAGGGACAAAAGATAAAAGGAAAATCCATTTGGTTAGGTGGAAGTCACCAGACTCAGAGAGAGGAGGTTTAGGAATCTTTACTGTAAGGGATAGGAACCATGCTTCTGTGGAGGTTCACCTTGGAAAGGGAGGTGCTTTGAAGGAAGGTGTTGATTTGTAGATACAGTGTAAATGACTAGGGAGGTTGGAGCATAGGAGATAGGGATACTAAGGAGGGCTCACTGTCACGCCCCGAACCCATATGTGGGCCCAGAACGCGACTAATTTTTTTTTTTAAACAAACCTATGTCAATAGTTCATGGGCTTTTAGCAAACTCACTCAAGCTCAAGAAATAAGTCTCACAAGTACGAGTGAACTCGAGGTACCCTTGTGAGCTGGGCTTAGACACCATGACTGTAATGACCCGACCTGAATATAGGGCTTAGGGCTTGACTCAGCAAGAAATTGTCCGCTCTGGGCCTCGCACACAAGTGAGCCTGTACGGTTTTGCTTTTGGACCCAGGCTCACATGGCCCGGCCCAAAACGTGTCCTGCTTGAGTACCAAGTGTGGCTTCAAATAAATCCAAGGCCATTTCCCTTCCAAACCGATGTGGGACTCCCACATTGGTTTGGTGTAGGGTATCATAATCACCCCCCCTAAAGCCTCGAGCCATCCCTCGACTCAACTCGGTCCAGCTCAACAACTTCAGGGAAGGAGGAAAGACCCACATAGTCCGAGTGTAGAACATCGGCTCTGATACCAAACTTGTAACAACTCGACCCGAATACAGGGCTTAGGGCTTGACTTAGCAAGAAATTGTCCGCTTTGGGTCTCGCACACAAGCGAGCCCACACGGTTTTGCTTTTGTGCCCGGTCCCACATGGTCCGGCTCAAAACGCGTCCTGCTTGAGTACCAAGTGTGGCCTCAAATAAACCTAAGGCCACTTCCCTTCCAAACCGATGTGGGACTCCCACATTGGTTTGGTGCAGGGTATCACAATGACTTTGAAGGAATATTTTGATAAACATAACATTATACATACATATGACTTGTTCCAAGGGTCACAAGGCCATACCTGGCTCCAAAAACCAAAATATACAAAATTCCAAAATATCCAAAGTATGGAACTTAGAACTAAGCTATTCCAAGTCTTAACATCCGCAAACTCTGAAATTCCACTTCTATTCCATCATGGAGGGATCCTCAGCTCCCTCTACCAGTCCATGCCCTGCACTGTAAGGGATTGTGAGCTCCTAGCCCAGTAAAGAGATCTCAACAATACACAATATTCATAAACATGAATTAACATAAAATACAATGCATGACCATAACGAAATGATAAACAAGTTACCATTTTTCCATTTATTCATTTCTTTCCTTTAATAAGATTAATAATCTTAATCACACTGGGGTATCCCACTCAACCCCTATTGAGGTATCCCACTCAACCTTCAACTGTGTATTTTCAAGGTATCCCACTCAACCTTGGGGGGTATCCCACTCAACCTCATATCCATTAGGTCCGTAACTGGACAAAATGCAGCGTCTTGCAAGAGCTTTACACAAGCGTGTGCTTATATACTTTAACATGTATATTAAATATTCATAATCCATAAACATGGAATAAATATGAACCTCTATATACCTTTTCACCAGGATTTAATAATAGAGTTACCTTTACCATTCACTGGTATCATCCAGGTTTAACAAACCCAGAATATTTATAGTCACCACCTGCATAACCCTGTTAGGACAAGAATACCACATGCAGTATAATCTTATGCATAGTAATCACATGCATTTCAACAACAATATAAATCACGTGCATGAATAAGAATAACATCGTACATGCACAATCACATAACCAGTCTAACAATGGACATTTACAAACAGTCCCACAACTCATCTATTAATATTTAGATTTCTAATAGGCCCCATACTGCGTTTCAGACCACTAGGCCTCGGCTCCCTGACACCTTATTTACGCTTCCGTTCTGACAGTCAGAACATATATACCATCCCTTACAAGGAAGCGATGTCAGGTCTCGCTTTCTGGTCCCATTTGGTCTTTTCCATCCGTAAAATATCATAGGTTCTCATTTTCCATCTACAGTCTACATTAACTAATATACATGTAAAGTTGAGTCCCATCACCTTATCCAGCTTGCAAAAATCACCACGATATGTAAAACATCATAATTTTTCATAAATACTTATTTAATTTCAAATACACTTAAAGTAACTTAAAACATTTCCAAAAAATTCTTTAAATACATTTTCCATCTGAAAACTAGGTAATGTCAATGAATCTCCCTAAATCTTTCTACTTCACTTATTAAGTCAAAGTCAGCTGTCAGTCATTCCAAAACACACAATAAAGAGAAAAATGAAAGTACTCAGTGCTCAGTCTCGTATTTCTTCCTGGCCAGGGTCGAGTATTGAGACTGTGCCCAGAGGTTACGGTACAGTAAATTACAATGTTCAGGCCATCCTCATATTGTCTTTTGGATAGGAGATGTATTGAGGTAGGCCTAGAGGGTACATGAAAGTAAACACTCATAGCAGAAAATAAACATCCAAAGTTAGATAGAGGTTAATCTTTCCTCTCTTTTACTTTAGAGTTACCAAAAATACTATTTTGACACAAGAAAATCACCTCTAAAGGTGTTACTCAAGAATTAAGGAAAAACAACATTTTCCTAAAATCTTTGGCATGATTTTTGAAGTACAAAACTTGTTCTTCTTAAAATAAAATCAGTACAAGAATTCCTGAAATTTCGAATAGATAAGTTTTGATACCTCATTTGCCCAAATCCACTAAGAAATGACGAAGTTTGAAAGCCCTCGAAAATTCTCTGAAAACTTCCGTACAGTAGCCGCACGATGCAGCAGAAGAAGAAGAACAGAGAAGAAGAAAATGAAGCGGAGAAGAAGAAAGAAAAAGATAGCAAAGAGATATTGTTTGAAAATTTTCCTCATCTCTTCTCCTTTTATAAACCTCTAAGGTATCGCCAGGGATGGCCTGCCATCACCTGCTCTACACATAGAGGGATGGATCGGTCGGCAAATGCTACAGTAATGCATAGTGCATTAGTTAAAAGAAATGAAACTATATAATTGCTATAGTTTTGAATAATAAAATCTCCTTTAAAACTTCAAAGTTATTTTTTAAGCACTATGTATTTATCAAATTTCTCAAATTGAATATCCGGACTAATTACAATAATCTGATAAAAAGGTATTAAGACTTCAAGGTCTTTTGACACTCCCAAATGCTTAAAACACAGTAGTTTTACAAATAAGAGTATCCCTCAACTGTGTCGAAAACACACTTCCGCAAGTCCAAATGATAAACCGTAAAAACCGTTGAACTCCAAATTTAAAACTGAACAAATGTGTGAATTTGAAAACTTAGATCTTTCAAATGACTATTTACCAAAAATAGGCGACCTTTAACGCCTCAGCTGGAGAAAAGTTCGGATAATATCAACTTCGCCACAACACTAAACGAATTGGATCCTTAGATCCTGAACTCGGATCGAGTCAAACTTTTGACTCAAAATAAAGCACATCCGTTAATCGTCCTAGATTAACCAACCACTAAACACGATTAAATATAGTTAATCACTAAATTTAACGGCAATTTGGGTCGGGGTGTTACACTCACCTGTAGCTAAAATGATTTTCAAGTTAGGCATTGGCAAGGGGAATTTTGGTAAAATTTTCAGGGATGGGATTAGGGTGCTAATGGGTAGAGGAGATAGGGTGTCATTTTGGAATGACAAGTGGCTGGGGGAAAGGCTTCTGAGAGATGTTTACTCTAGGCTAAATAGGATCTCCAAGAATAGGAATGCTTTCGTTAAAGACTATTATGAGGATGCCGGGGGGCAGTCTCAATGGTTGGCGAGGTTTAGAAGGGAATTAAGAGAGTTTGAGGATGAACAATATGCCACACTAAGAAAAGTGTTGGGCAATGTACACTTCTATATGGAGGAGGAGGATAGATGAGTATGGTCTGACGATCCTTCAGGGGTTTTCTCAGTTAAGGCCATCTTCAAGGCGATATATTCTAATAATCAGTGCCCTCCCCATCTTGCGCTCTAGCTTGGAATAACAAGATCCCACCCATGGTTCAAGCAATCACTTGGGCAACGATTAAAGGTAGGATCTTGATGAAATGTAATATGAGGGATAGAGGTCTTTTGACTGATGGGACTTTGGATTCATGTGTTCTTTGTGGGCTATAGGAGGAATCAATTGACCATTTGATCTATTGTTGCAGATTCACTAGAGGCGTGTGGGATAGGTTTCTAAGTTTGATGGGATGCTCTTGGATCTTAGGCCGGGAACCAAGTGGAGTGGTGGTCCTTTTGTTGGGAGGAGGGGAGTGGCATGAAGGTTGATCCAACTGCAATCTTGCGGTCAGTATGGAGGGAAAGGAACACTTAGGGTTTTTGAAGGAAAGGAGGGAGACATAGGGAAGGTTTTTGAGAAGGCAAAGTGGAGCCTAATAGGTTCGCTATCAATGCATAAATCTTCGGAGGATTTTTATCTCTCGTGGGAGGATTGTATGGGGAGAGGCAAAAAGGAAATGAGTTAATTGGGTGAGGGTTGGCCTAAGTTTTTAGAAGTTTAATGTGGATGGAGCAGCTGGGGGAAAGCCTGACCCGACTGGGATACGAGGTGTACTTCACGACAATAGGGGAAGGATGTTGCTAGTCTTTGCTGAGTCTACAGAAATTATGGAATCAAATGAGGCAGAACTGCTTGTGATTTGAAGGCCATATTCCCTTGGGTAATGCATAGGAATGGTAATCTCATTGTCGAGGGTGATTCTGCTAATGCTATCGCTTAGGACCAGTTGTAGGAAGAATCCCCCTTGAGGTTGGTGAACATTGTTAGGGAGATCAAGATGAGGAGTAGGGACAGAGGCTTCCTATTCAGTCATATTGGGCAATCTGGAAATTGTGTAGTTGACTTCCCATTGGAGATTGCTATACAAAAGAAGTAGCCAGTGGTGGAATTCATCTAAAGTAAAACCTATGAGTTTGGGTGTATTGGGAAAGGGGTGTTTTTTTCTTTTTGAATTTGTTAGAATTGCTTACTACTTATATAAGGTTGTATGGTCAAGGGACTTAAGCGACCCCCATGGAGATTGATTACTACAGTGAGGGAAATTAAGGGTCTCGCTTTGGATCTCAATGTCCTTTGTCCATGTTAGTCGAACTGCAAACGCCATGCCAGACTTTTTCGCAAACAGTGGAATCGACAACTCAATCAGAGGAGTGTTTTCTCTTTTCGATAGAGGGTCGAGCAGGGTTTTGGCATAGATATTGATGGTTGTAATTGTTTTTGATTTAATTTTGCCTTTCCATGTATTGTTTTTGTCTACTTAGCTTTTGTTTGGTCTAGCTCTTCTAGACCCTTTTCTCAAATTGGTATTATTGTTTTTTAATTATAAATATATTGAATACTTTTACCTCTCAAAAAAAAAATGTAAGGTTGTACTGGTCTTGTATAGCACTCTTATACAAGTCCGACCTCTAACACTGTATATGTACCTTCTTTTTGTTTTAAAATTCATTCTTGTCTCTACTCAAAAAAAAAAAAGGATCAACAAGCTATTAAAGTCGAATTGGTGTCAAATTGGGTGAGTGCAATTCACGGGGGATGGGTGAGTGTGAGAAAAGGGGGAAAAAAAAAAAAGGGGGAGGTGAAGGGGGCTTTCATTTGTGGGTTCCACAATGGAATCAATTGATCCATTCCCCCCTCCCATTCTTCTTGAATTGCACCTATACCTAATGTGACACTGATGTGACTTTTAAAGCCTATTTATCTAACCCGATAAATTTTCATCGTTAGAGAAATTTTAAGGGCTTTAAAAGCATGGTTTCACTTAATCAATCAAGTTGAAATTTTATAGGCACCATATAAAAGGCAAGGCCTTTCAAACCTAACCTCCATGTGGGCCCAAGTAGGGCCATCGGGCTTTTGCACTAAACTTTGGTGTAAACTTGTTTGCGGGTGATCCTTGTTAGATAGACGTTCAATTGTGAACTATATCGCATGGTGCTATACTTCGAGCTCCTTTGCAAGTAGTTTGATGAAATCATTGATGTAATTGGCATTCTTTCATTTGAAAACAGAAAACCACGCTTTTACCGTACCTTGGGAAGTCCATCATCTCTCTCTCTCTCTCTCTCTCTCTCTCTCTCTCCCTCTCCCTCTCCCAAAATGCCAATCCCCATGTCTAAGCCTTCCACGCACCTCAAAGTTCCAAACCCAACCCTGAAATCCAACCGCATCGTAGACCCTACCTCCATTTTCGGAACAGTGCACAGTTTCATCTCTCTTAAAAACCCAAGCCATAACTCCTTTCTCCATTACCAGGCCTCAACCTCTACCTCAAACTGAGCATATAAGTCCATTCCCCATTTCTAAGCCTCAATCTCCATTTTCAAAGCAGAGAAACAGTAGCAGCGTAATACGATAAAGATGCAACATTTTGCATCCATTCTTGTTTTGTTGTCAAGGCTGACTCCATAGCTTTGCTTTTCACTTGTAAATTGGCCATCCAGCAGAACCTCATTCCCTTTCCATTGAGGGTGATTCAAGGTGTGTTGTAGGACCCGATTCAGGATAATTGACCTGACTAATCCTATTTTGGAAAGTCAACTGTATGATTGTATGATTTATTGTAGGATAATTATTCTCTTACTGTATTTCCTTTTTAGTCACTTTAATTGGCTCCTTTTTTACTATTTATTCATGTATCCTCTAAGAGAAAATACAATACAATACAATACAATCAGAGAAGAATTCTTCTCCATTCTCTCTTCATCTTATTTCTATATTACTTTTCTACATACCTTAATTGGCTCCCTTTTTACTATTTATTCATGTATCCTTTAAGAGGAAAATACAAAACAGTAAGATAATAAGTATCTATAATAAATCATACAATCATATAGTTGACTTTCTAAATAGGAATTAGTCGGGTCAATTATCCTGAATCCGTGTCCCACAACAAGGTGCACTATCAAATGGGCAGCACATTTGGTGAACTTTCCTTGGGCCATTGTATACACTTCGTAGGAAATCACAGATCTCTAAGATCTTCGTCCTTTTCCTTGTCTCACATCTTGAGGGGAGCAAATGGAGAAGCTGATACGGTAGCTAAAAAAGGTGTTCACAGACCTCAGGTGGTATCTGGAGACCTCATGTTCTATAAGTCCTAAGTGTTTCTTTCTTATGTTCCAGGTAAGGTGTTCCTCGATTTTGGCCTTCGGGCTTTTTTTGTCTTTTGGGCCTAGCCTTTGGCTTGTGTATCTGCTGGTTTTTTTCTGTTTGTTTTTTGGGCCAGCTATTTTACTGGGCCTTTTTGTTCTCCCCTTTCCTTTTATCAAATCATCGCCATTCATAAAAAAAAAGAACACACTTTGCATCCACTCTCCAACCTCCCAAATTGTAAGGCTTTCACATCTGTGACATGTTTAGAGACATTTGAGTGTCATCTTGCATATTCATTAGTTTCTGTACCCATCACTCCCATTTGACGTGCTAAAGCCCCCCAGTTTCTGAGACCATACCATTTTTGAGCAAGTAGTCCTCATGAATCCCATAGTAAGATTTGTATTTGTGTATGTTGGAGGACGATGAATTGAAGGTTGTGAGATTTTTTTTATGATGAAGGTGTCCAGGCCTCTTAGAGCACCCGACTAATCCTCGGGGCATGTCCAAGCCTTCCTACCTACACACTCCACGTACTCTATGCAGAGTGGCCCTTTGGGGTAGAGTGAGAGTCGAACTCAGGACTCCTGCTTCTTGAGGCGGGTTCCTGGCCATCACTCCAACCCTTTTGGGTCATCGAAAGTTGTGAGATGAATGGTGTTGAGATAAATGAGAAGTTGATGTTTACAGTGTAATGGAGAGCTACATGTCTGTGTTATCCTTATCGTTTTTCCTTCTTTTTCTTCTAATTACATTGATGCCCTTCAGATGCCCATCCCTGCATTGAAAGAACAAATAGCAACTGTTACTGGTGTACTATCTGAGCAGCAGCGCCTAATATGTCGAGGAAAGGTTTTGAAGGATGATCAGCTCCTCTCAGCTTACCGTATCCTTTTGTTCATTGTGTTTTTGGTGGATTTTTTGGATACCTCCAAAAGTGATACTCGATGGTCCATTAGTTCTCCATTTACAAATCAGTTACTTTTGACAGCTCAATTTTTATAGGCATTTGATCAGTTGTCATTGTTAACTTATTTTCATTTGGCATATCATTCGAGGGTAGGAAAGAAAAACATTTTACATTTCTATTTCAAAAAAGAAAAAAAAAAAATCATTTGGCATCCACTTTACTGTATTTTGATTTCTCCTTTGTCACTGTCTTTACATTTTCATATTTTGATTGGATTAGTTGGCAATTTGTTTTAATACTTAGTTCTATTTAGATGTGGAAGATGGTCACACATTGCATCTGGTTGTTAGGCAACCATTTCACTCCTCATCTTCATCCCCATAGGTTCAATGGGTTCTGAGAGCACACGGGATCATCTAGGTAGGCTACTCTTTTGTGAAGCCACATAAGGTTGTTATATTGATAACTTGTTAAATTGTACTATGCAGTGTAATTGAACTCAGATATCATTTTTTGGTAAAACTGAAAATGTTGAACTCTTTATTTGAAATACTTATGAAGCAGTTCTTTTTCCGTGATGCAGTTTTTGGTTCGAGATATTAAAAAAAAACACAATGAAGATTTTTTTTTTAATTTTTTTCCATTTGGTTGCTGGGAGTAATCTGAAGAATTAAGCAACTTATGCAACTATGCAGACCTATTGTTCAAATATTAAAGAATCAGACTCATTGTTTCATATTAGAAAACCAGCTCCACTTAGATTTGACCTTCTCTTTCAGAAAGCTAATGTAAGTCAATTATTTCAAAGAGGGGAACCCACAAAAGATACAAGAGGCAGGTCAGAACCTACCAAGCCAACAGCAAGACCAACACAAGTATAAAAAAAGACGACAACTAAGCCAAATCCAAGATTGAACTGCAATTCATGCCTGAGAAACCACTAAGTGTTAGAAGGAAAATAGGAAAAAAAAAAGAAGAAATTAATGGAAGAGAAGGGAAGAAAAGAGAGATAAATTCTCTATGCCGTATTCCTTATATTCAAAGAAGATGATATATGCACATATAAAATGCAATGACCCAATCAAGATGGCGTAAAAAGAAAGAAGAATGATTTACAATCAATTACAACTATAACTGAACTATAGAATATGACATGTGAAGATTGCATGCATAGTATCTACCATATTTACGACACTCTCCCTCAAGCTGGTACGAAGATATCAATGAAGCCTAGCTTGCTTAAGACATTATCAAGTTGTGATCGAGAGATGGTCTTTGTGAGCTTATCAACAAGTTGATCTTTGGATTGAAAATAAGGAGTGAGAATTTGTCCCTGCAAAAACATGATGGCGAAGAAAGTGACAATCAACTTTAATATGCTTCGTACACTCATGGAATATGGGTTGGATGCAATGTTGATGGCGGCCTAATTATCACAGAATATTAGTGACGGTTTAGGGGAGCCAAACCCATCTCGGCTAGAAACTGCTAGAATCATAGTAATTCATAGGCAGTATTGGCCATGGCATGATAGAGCACCTCTGTACTTGAGCGAGCAATAACAATCTGTTTCTTCCTACGCCAAGAGACCAAATGAGATCCCAAAAAAACACAATATCCTGTGGTTAAGCAACGGTCGTCAGGAGAGTTGGCCCAATCAGCATCTGAATAACCTCGAATGGTCGTTTTAGACTGATGTGTATAGAATAATCCCCGTCCATGGTGAGCCTTTAGATAACGAAGGATCTCAAAAACAACTTGAAGATGGACATCACGCAGGGCATGCATAATTGACTTACCACTCCAACAACATAGGATAAACAGGGTCTAGTGATGGTCAGATAAATAAATTTTCCCACTAACTTCTGATAAAATGTGGGATCATCTAGAGGGCTCCCTGTAGAAAAGAATAGACTGTGTATTGTATTCAATGACTAAGCTATTACATGTATTTATAGCCTCTAGCCGACCCGTAGGGCTATCTCAATCAAACTCTAACTCTAAACTAATCTTAAACCAAATATATCTCTTATTAGAGATAAACACAAGCTAAGAATCCTAATTACATAATAATTCTACTATATATTAAAAACCTAAATATATTCCAACACACCCTCGCAAGCTGAAGCATGAATGAACGCGAAGCTTGGAACGTGAGACACGGTAGATAAACTGTAAAAGTGGCACACCGACTGGCCACAAAGATTTGTTGAAGAAGCAGCACACTGGTTGACTACTGATTGACAGCACACTGATTGGTTGCAAAAATTGGTTGAAGAGGTAAGCGCTGACTAGCTACAAAATGACAAGCGAGGACAATGGTGCACTAGTCACACACGCTGCCAATTAGCCAAGACTCCCTAAAGAGTTCATCAATAACAACTTAGCCCCATCCTGGGCAGGACCATGCCTCGCTCCTCACTCCTTGTTGTGCCTCTCACATTATCAGTGATAGAGATTATTCACTTAAATATGTATGAATGAAGAAGTGGAACTCCCAAAACCAGCCCAAGATAGAAAGGATGATGCTTTGATGAAGACAAATGGCAGTGTTAATCGTTTGAGTTATTCCACAAAACTTGACACATTTATTTACCTTTTTTCTTTAATTAGTTCAATATTGTGCCCATTCATTATGCTTTTTAAGTTTTTCACTTTTGTTTTTGGTTATAAAGTGGGGGTAGGGGGTTGGTTTGAAGATTTGAAATTTGAATAGAGTACTGCATGAAGTTAGTGATTCGACATTTTAACCATCCAGTAGCCCATTTTTAACTCTATTGAATGTTGTTTGTGGTTTCTCAGGCATGTAGGCTGTGAAGGTTTAGTCTGTACTAATGGCACCACAAACCAATGCCTTGTACTAAATCAAGCTTATCAACTCATAGGAATGACACTTCAAATTATTGATCTGATTATGAATCAGATACATCTGTTGGTAATCCCAATTGAAAGGGGAAGGGGGAGGGGGGGAAACCCGCACAATTAGGCTTTCATTTCCCAGGTCTTCAGAGTTGTGCATTGTATCTATTAGTTATTCATACTTTGCACCTTTTCTATGGTTTTGATACTTATATATGAAAACCATAGGTTGTTTATATCTTGATTATATCTTCTTGGCCGAGCTGCTGTTACCTTTCTCAAACTGTATATTACATATATATGCAATAAAGCTTCAAAGTAACACATTTTTACCGCTTTGTTTCTCATTTGCTGCAGCTGATCCTTCAAATGTACAACTGGTCGTGATCGAGGAAATCATGTTACTCAGAATGTAGTGCTTGGAACCTTTAATGTAGCTGATCAAGGAGATGGAATTATGCCAGATCTGAGTCGGGTCAATCTATGAGCAGATGTCAAACTTATCAATTCCATTTTGGATGATTGTTGTTTTTTACTGTAATTTCAGTGATACTCTTTTCTCACTTAGCTTGTATGATTGTCACTACATTTTACCAGATCATTTCAGCTGTTCTTGGTTCTATTGGAATTGGTAATATTGGGAGTGGGAGTGGAGTAATAGATCATAGAGTAAGTTTCTATGAGAAACACTAAAGACCACCTTTGATATCATCTTGGCTGTTTTTTATTTGAAATTTATGTCTTCGTATGATTTTCGTTCTTGGGAGCTAACCATCTATGTTATTATTACTAATCATTCCTACTGTTTTGTACTTTGTTTATTTTCGCTTTTGGTTGGAACTTGGCAGGAGCATGGGGTAGAAAGACTCAATAGAGGGATCAGGTACAAGAGGGTCATCAGACTCAACACAACCTCCCTCCCAGCAGACTGCTCCACAAGCTCACTTGGACCCACTGCAGTGGTTCCTTCACTTACCAACTTCAGCTTCTTTAGGATCTATGCCACCAACAGTAAGTTGCAAGACACTTAGTTGCCAGTGAACTGCTTTTCTCTTTGCTTATTTGCTTCTGTGAGATGTATCGTATGCTAAGATCTCTTGGTTGAAAAATTAAGATTGCATATGGTTGCCTCTTTTGTAGGTCATTCCTGATTCTTTGATGACTTTGTCTCATTATTTAAGCCATATGAAGAGGGAATTTGATGTGATTGGTCAGTACTCATGGCATTTTTCTTCACCACATTTGCACATGTTTATAAATTACTTCAGACTAGTATATAGTTGAAATGCATGGACATTTGCAGGCAGAAGTCACATCAGTGATTCTGGAGATGACATCTTTCATGGGATGGAAGGTCAAGGTCAAAGTGGTGGGTCACGATCAGGTGCTGGGCAAGGTCTGCCTACACCCGCATCTTTGGCAGAAGTCATCCAATTAACAAGACAAACACTTATTGAACAAGCTGGAGGATGCCTATCTGTATGTGCTGAGTAAACCTCTCTCTATGTGTGTGGCATATTGGGTTTAACAACATGAACATTATTCTGACACCTACAATCCCTCTTATTATGCATTGGTGCTGCCTCCATTGCTGATACACCAATGGCGTGTAATCAAAAGGATCCTTTTTGGTTCTATGCTGACTATTTTGTTTGTCTTTACCATGACTACTTGTTATCGCTATTAGATCTGTAAAATTCGGTGATTAGGCATTGAGATACAACCTGTAAAAACTGGAGCTCATCTCTGGTTGTAAGTGATTGAGTTTTAGTTGTTGAGAAGCTAGCTGATGAGTAATCATTTCAGTTTAGTCTTTTACATACATTTTTTATGTCGTTTCTTAAGTTATTTTTTAAAGAAAAAAAACCCTACAAATGGAGGGGAAAAATTAAAAGACAAATGCGACAGTTGAAAGTTTTAGTCAAGTTTGCATTACAATTTTTTTGGTCATTAGAGGTTTCAAATTTCAGACCATGCAGACGTTCTAGTTCCATTCCATCCTGTGCTATAATCTTATAGAAGAAAAGAAGACTAGGAACACAAGATGCACACCTGGAACAAGAAGGTAATCTACAAAGTTTATTGTATACATATTAATTAATAAAGCTGGATGAGAAGTAGACTGCATTAGTTCTTGTCATCCATTTCTAGATTCTAGCCATTGGTTGCATCTAGAGTTCATTAAGTTTATGTAAAGGCTCTATCATATTCTATTCTCGTCCAAAGTCCTAATTAATTTTCAGTTCATGCTCCATATTCAGTTACAAACCAAATTACAATTAACTTCTTTATGACCAAGAACCGTGAGTCCCCCACCTCTCCTCGAGCACGAGGTGTTGTGGGACCCACATGTCACATGTCTAGTGATGTGGGCCCCAGTTAATGTCTAGATTCATTGTATATTGAAGGTCAATACAAATAGATTGTAATTAGGATACACTTATTGTATTTCCTTTTTTGTTCCCTAGATTGTCTCTATATTTTCTATTTAAACATTGTATCCTCTAAGAGGAATACAATCAATCAATACATTTGACAGAGATAATTCTCTCCTAGATTCTTTCTCTGTTCTTCTTCCTTATTTTCATATTCCTATTCTACATGGTATCAGCCAGGGAAGATTTTCCTTTTTTATTGTCTTAAAGATCACTGTTCCGGTGAGCAGTTTGCCGGCAAGGGACTCCTCCTTCCCTGTCGTTTTTGACAGAGCTTTCCATCCATAGGGTTGGATATCTGGTTTGACGCATTTTACACAGGTTCCTGCTGCCTTCTTCTTCCAGCTATTCTGCTGTTCTCATAAAACCCAGTTTTGGTTTTCTGCTTAGATCGGCTGGTTCAAGACACTTTTGGAGTTCGATCCTTCACTACTGTAGTCGCCTCTGCCCTTGGTTTCAATCCCACCTAGGTTGTGCGACCTTTGATCAACGGTGGGACCCAATTCTAGGCATTCTCGCCATTGCTGCCTGGCACGCCTAGTTTCCCCAGATTTTGGGTATTTTTCTGCAGATCTGAGGGGATTCAGCCCTCTTTCACCTAGGATCTACACCACTACAGTCGCCCCTACCTTCTCCTTCCATCCCTTTGGAGTTGCTTAGTGTTACCATCTCAGTGGGGCCCATTTTTGGTCATTTCTTCGTTGCTGCAGTCCATCCCTTGGTTGGATTTCTTCTGCTGTTTAGACCTTTGCTGCAGATTGGTGTTGTGTAGACATTTGGTGTGATTTTTTGCTTCGGTTGGTGTTGTGTGGGGTCCTTTGCTGCTGCTACTTCTCCGATTTCACATCGGTCCTTGATTTTGCCTAAGTTTATTTGGCTTGTCTTTACTGTTATTACTCTATGGCTGCTGCATCATCTTCTAGTTCTTCTCTTCCGGATGTCGCCTCTTCCGGCTCTCCCTAGATTGATCGGATCACGACAGTATTGCTTAATGAGAAGAATTATTTTGAGTGGTCCCGTTCCACCACAATGTTTTTAACTGCAAAGAAACTCTATTACTATCTTGATGGTTCTATTCCCCAACCAGCTAAGACGGATCCAACATTTCCCACTTGGACTGCAAATAACTCTCTGGTCCAGGCTTGGCTTCTTCATTCTATGGAAGCCCATGTGCGGCGTCTCGTCTATACTCTTCCATCTGCCAAAGTTGTATGGGACACTGTAAAGACTTTGTATTCTGATGGTGATAATTTTGTTAAAATATATGAATTATCTCAGACTACTGCTACTCTCCGTCAGGGGGAGTTATCTCTCATCTAGTACTATTCAACTCTGCAATCCAGTTTGTTAGAGCTTGATCAACTTCAATCTCTTGTTTTTAAGGATCCGGCAGATACTCTGACGTTCCACAAGTATGTCGAACAACAACGAATCTTTGCTTTTTTAGCTGGACTTAACCTTGAATTTGAGTCCACCAGGACCCAGATTCTAGGGCAACGACCTCTCCCATCTCTCGATGAGGTTTACTCTGCCTTACTTCGAGAAGATCGCCGTCGTGTTGTTATGGCTCCACTGCCCGTTGAGCGATCTACACTGGTCACCAACCATTCTTCTATACCGTCTCTGGCTCATGGGCACCCTGCTTCTCATGGCAAGGATTTCCCATCTGATACTCGACGGGACACCAAAGGTCCAAGGAAGAAGGGCCCTCGGTTCTGCACCTACTGCAAGATGACTAACCACAATATTGATTCATGCTACAAGCTTCATGGACGCCCTAAGCAAGCCCATCTCTCCACTGCTCCTCCTTCCTCTGATGTGGTTAATGATAGTGCTCCTGTGATTCGTCAGGATCTTAACTTCATACTACAACGCCTTGAGCACCTTCTGTCCTCTGAGGTATCCAATGTTGTTTCCTCTCCTTCAGGTAATGAATCATCTGCCCATCATGCCTCTCCTACTTCTTGGATTGTCGATTCTGGTGCTATCGATCATATGGCTGGTATGTCCACCCTCTTCTCTACCCTTTCTCCTATTAGTGGTCAGGTCAAATTAGCCAATGGCTCATTCACTAATATTGTTGGGAAATGAATTGTCCCTGTTTCTCATAATTTGGAGCTTCACTCTGTTTTGCATGTTCTAAATCTATCCCGCAATTTGTTTTCTGTCAGTGTCTTGACTAAACATTTGAATTGCTCGGTCACATTTTTTCCTTCTCATTTTGTTTTCTAGGATCTGAACACGAAGCAGGTGTTGGGTGGTGGTCGTGAAGTAGGTGGTCTCTATCTTCTCAATTCTTGCTATGGTAGCTCTGAGGCTTGTTCGACCGCTTCGTCTTCAGATGTGTGGCTATGGCATTGCCATTTAGGATATCTTGCCGACTCTGTTCTCAAACAACTTGTGCCTAGTTTATCTTTTACTCGTTTTGAATGTGAACCTTGCCAATATGGCAAATATGTTAGAAATCATTTTTCACCATCTATGAATAAAAGTTCATCCACTTTATTTTCACTCATCCATTCTGATGTTTGGAAATCTCCAACTATTTCTCGCACTGGTTTTCTCTATTTTGTTACCTTTATTGATGATTTCTCTCGCATGATATGGACATATTTAATGAAACAGAAATCTGAGGTTTTT
Source organism: Chimonanthus salicifolius (assembly GCA_013350335.1). Classification (NCBI taxonomy): domain Eukaryota; kingdom Viridiplantae; phylum Streptophyta; class Magnoliopsida; order Laurales; family Calycanthaceae; genus Chimonanthus; species Chimonanthus salicifolius. The sequence continues at coordinate 12,494,553 of CM023538.1, read as the reverse complement.
TATCACTTCAAAAAAATTTACCAATGGGTTCAAACTCAATTTGGGTGTAAGGTTAAAGTTCTACGGAGTGATAACGGGGTAGAATATTTGTCACACTCCTTTCTTTTTGGAAAAACATGGCATCGATTCTTAGTTCTCATGTCCTTCCACACCTCAACAGAATGGTATAGCTAAGCGAAAGAACCGTCACCTTCTTGAGGTAGCCAGATCTCTTCTTTTTACTATGCACGTCCTCTCGTCCTATTGGCCAGAAGCCATATTAACTGCTTGTTATCTAATTAATAGAATGCCTTCTCGCATTTTACAAAATCGGTCCCCCATAGATCATTTGTCCTTACATAAAGCCATTCCCCACATTCCTTTACATGTCTTTGGGTGTGTTTGTTTTGTTCACAACTTTTCTAGCCATAAACTTTCTCACCGGGCTGTGCGATATGTTTTTTTAAGGTACACACCTTTTCACAAAGGTTACAAAATGCCTTGATCCTATCACTGGAAAGACAGACATATCCATGGATGTCACTTTCTTTGAGCGAGACCCATATTTTTCAGCGCCCTCTACATCTTCTCCTTCTCCTGTTCTTCCTCTGGTCCCTGACAATCTTCGTTCCCCAAGTCCACTTAAACTTCTTATGGTGTACCAACGTCGACAGTCTCGAGTGCCATCTGCGACTGACTCCACTCATCCATCTACACGTGCTTCAGATCCACCGATCTCTGACCTGTCTGATCTTCCTATTGCGCTTCGCAAAGGTAAGCGCTCTTGTACTGCTAGCCATCCCATTGATCGTTTTGTCTCCTGTCATGTTGTTTCACCCTCCTATCATAGTTTTCTCACAGCATTGGACAACATTAAGATACCAAAGAGGATTGACACAGCCTTGAAAAGTCCCTCTTGGAAAGCAGCCATGAATGAAGAGTTAGCTGCCCTTGAGAAGAACAATACATGGGAGATGGTTTCCTTACCTTCAGGCAAAACTCCAGTTGGGTGCAAATGGGTCTTTGCTTTGAAGCATAATCCAGATGGCTCTATTGCCCGTTATAAGGCACGTCTCGTAGCCAAAAGCTTCACATAGATTTATGGAGTTGACTATTGGGACACTTTTTCACCTGTTGCCAAAATTAACTCTCTGCGCATTTTGCTATCTCTTGCCACCACTCATGCTTGGCCCTTGCACTAGTTAGATGTGAAGAATGTTTTTCTTAATGGTGATCTTCAGGAAGAAGTTTATATGCTTCCTCGTCCGAGATTTGTCAAGCAGGGGGAGTTTCAGTCTGTCTGCAGATTAAAGAAGGCTCTATATAGTCTTAAGCAGTCTCTACGTGCCTGGTTTGAGAAGTTTAGCAGTGCCTTGCTACCTTATGGTTTTACCCGATGTCAGTCAGATCACTCAGTCTTCATCTACCGTCTCCACTCTGTTGTGATGATTTTGGTAGTTTATGTTGATGATATTGTACTCACCGGTAACAATGATGAAGCAATGTCTTCATTCAAACAGTATATTCAACAAACTTTTGATATTAAGGATTTGGGGCCTCTCCGGTACTTTCTTGGAATTGAAGTTGCTCGGTCCTGTCATGGTCCTGTCAGCGAAAGTATGCCCTGGATCTCCTCCAAGAAGCTGGCTATTCTGGCTGCGAACCTGCAGATACTCCGCTGGATGTGAACACCAAGTTATCTGCATCTGATGGAACTCTCCTTGACACACCAAGTTTTTATCAAAAACTAGTTGGCAAGCTCATATATCTGACCATCACAAGACCAGACTTATCGTATGTTGTTGGTGTCGTTAGTCAGTTCATGCACGAACCACGGGACACTCATCCTCATGCCGTGTTTAGAATCCTACGATATATTAAGGCTCATCCCGGCCGTGGTTTGTTCTATGCACACCAACCTACTTGTCCGGTTCGTAGTTATTCAGATGCTGATTGGGCCAGTTCTCCAGATGATCGCCGCTCTACGTCTGGCTATTGTGTTTTCTTGGGCTCCCATTTAATTGCTTGGAGAAGCAAGAAGCAGTCCGTTGTTGCTCGTTCTAGTGCTGAGGTTGAATATCGGGCCATGGCAAATACTGCTTCTGAATTGTTGTGGTTTCGCCAATTTCTTACTGAAATGGGGTTTGCACCTGTTGATCTACTCATTATGTTCTGTGACAATCAGGCGGCTATCCATATTGTCTCCAACCCAGTCTTTCATGAGCGGACTAAACACATTGAGGTTGATTGCCACTTTCTTCGTCAGCATATTTCAGAAGGGCGAATTTTCACTCCTTATATGCAATCTAAGGATCAACTGACCGATATTTTCACCAAGTCTGTTCCTCGAACTCAGCTCGATTCCGTGGTTAGCAAGCTGAGTCTACTCGACATCTTCGAACCAGCTTGAGGGGGAGTGTTGTGGGACCCACACGTCACACATCTAGTGATGTGGGCCCCAGTTAATGTCTAGATTCATTGTATATTGAAGATCAATACAAATAAATTGTAATTAGGACACACTTATTGTATTTCCTTTTTTATTCCCTAGATTATCTCTATATTTTCTATTTAAATATTGTATCCTCTAAGAGGAATACAATCAATCAATACATTTGACAGAGATAATTCTCTCCCAGATTCTTTCTCTGCTCCTCTTCCTTATTTTCATATTCCTATTCTACACGAGGGTGTTGAGTAAAACTCCGAATGCACGCAGCCTCCCGTAAGCCAAAGACATGGGGTTTCTACGAGACTCAAACCTGGGACCTCTAGTTCTTGAGCCAAAATGTCTACCAGTTGAGCTACCCCGTGCAAGGTAACATAACTTATTTTTCCAATACAAATGATGAACTGGAAGCAACTTGCTCAAGTGGCCAGTATTCTCGTGGTTTTCATATATAAACAATCTTTTGTTAAAGAGTCAGTATTGTTGTGGTTTCCGTGCATATAGAGCAATGCTCAAAATACATATAGCTAGCATATTTTATTGACATGCGCATTGACTTGAGCCCATGGCATACTTGTGAGTGCTCACTTGTGCATCTATGAAGGTTGTAGATTTGAGCCCAATTGATTTACCTGTTTAGTAATTAATGAATAAATTGGTGGTGCTCTATATCACGCAATGTACTTATATGTCAGAATGTGGTCGGATTTTTTTTATACCGGTTTATCTCTATTTTTTATCTTCAAATCAATTTGTGCAGAGTCATTTGTGTTATTGGGAACATAACTCTATTCTTTGTACTTCATGCATTATCAGTGCTTGTGTATATACACATGAAATATTAACTGTTCCTTTCTTTGTATTTATTTTTTATTGAATAAATAAAATACAGGCAAAATGTCTAACGTATAGGGAAATTTTGTCATACATAGTGTTTGAGAGTTGTAGTAAATATACCTACTACTGAAGATTGCTGCAAATTAATTGTTTTTGTCTCTCCATGAAGTTTATATTTTCACCTTTAGATTGTTGATGAGATTATGTTATACTTTTACCTTGTTTTTGGCTGCATAACTTTGTAAATTGCATCGCTTCATATAAAGCTTGTCGGAAGAAAGAAATGTAATTTCCTTCCAGAAAAGGCCTTAAGTTTTTTGGATTTCTCTATTTTTGTGAGAGTTTTGCTGTCCCTAGTGGGCCCTTCTTTAATTCTAGCTAAAGGTCATCTATAATCATCTTTATCATCAAGTTGTGGGTGTTATCCTTCCTTTCATTGTGGAAAAAGTCTTATCTTGCCTTTCGTGGTCATGCTGTGTTGATTAAATCCACTATTAGTAATATTTCTGTTTATTATTTACCCTGTTTAAATCCTAGTGAAAATCTCAACTAGTAAGACGCACATGCTTTGCACATGTGATGGTTGAATTATATTTTGGACTATTAAATAAACATCTATTGTAGCTGAAATGCAGTAAAAATTGGGTCTAAGTTAGAAAAGAATTTTAAATAAATATAATCAAATCATAATTCATAAAACAAAATAGAAAGCCTTAGATCATAAGTATAATGTTATAATTCAAAATGCCATAAATCCAAAATTTATTGCATTTGATGTGCCTTTAATCCTTGGCAATCACATAGATACTAACTTCCAACATTGGAAAACTATTGAAAATGTGATTATAATTTTAAATATAAATGATATGAGTAATAAAAATAAATAATAAATAAACTGCAACTTATCTACAAAATGAGTTATCATATAGTTAAAAGGACATTAACTTTGATTATTTAGTCATAAGCAGAGTAAAATGGAAAGGTTTTATTAGAAATAAAAAAATACCAAACAATATACATTTATCATGTTTTTATATGATTCATAAAATATGTAGTGAAGAATTTCAAGTTTACCTCAAATCCTTGACCATAAACAAAGAAAGAGAACCAAAAGTTAATTAAAAAGAAAAAGGCAAAAAGGTGATTTCATCCTATTATTATTGTTATTTAAAAAGTGGTTATGCTTTTATACCTTTTAGGACCTCTATAGCCCCATGATTCTCCGGAGATGAGACAGGAAATAATATTTACGTAAAGAAATGATCAGTTGTGACCAGTCACAAGGTCACAGCTGACATTATTTTTATTTTTATGTCTTTTCTTAAATTGAAAATATGACCATACATGTTGAAAACATACTCGATGACCTACCATCAGTTAAATTTCAACCAAAAATCAACTTCTGGCCTTTTTTCTGAAGACCAAGGTAGCCAGGTCTCTTACTGGAAATTGATTTTTTTTGTTGAAATTTTAATTATTGGTTAGATTTTCAAGTGAAGAAACAAAACTTAAAAAAAAAAACAGTAATAGGTTTGACCTTGTGATGGTCACATTTACACCATTTCTTAGGTGTATATAAGGACAAAAAAAACATCCTTTAAAAAAAAAACAATAGTAGCAGTAGTAAACTAGTAATAGTAGTTATTGTTGTAGCAAGCAGTAGTCATAGCCGTTGAAAACCTAACTAGATTCCATTAGAGAAATAGAAAGAACGAACAAACCACAAGCTTGGAGACAGCCAATAGCTGACAAAAAAGATAACATGAAACTATTGAAATAATAATAATAATGAAAATAATAGGATACATAGCAGCCCCAAACCAGCAAGCAAATCTGCATCAATTATTACGCAATCTGTTGATCAACTATGTGCCAAGTTGCATGGGTATTGGTGCAAGTGTCCGAGTCCTTCGTGAGTGAGAGGGGTTGGACACGGCCAACAAAATAAACTCAAGGACTTGGCACTATATTTAGACAAATTTAAAATTTATTTTAATGAAAATAAGGTTTGAAAATAACAATGATAGAAAATATATACTAGTTTTAAACAATCAACGGCAAACATATTGATATTTTAATTAAGGTCTGAAGAGGAGAGAGGTGTGGGAATATTTTAGCTATCTTGGAAAACAACGTTAAAGAATGCTAGAAGAGTCAATGAAGAATGGGTGCGTGTATCTGATTCAGATGCATCACACATCTTGATTAGTCCATGAAACAAAATGTTTGTTATGGCGCTCACATGATCTAAAAGCATTTGATTCCAATGAAGAGATGAAACTGATGCTCGTAAAATGCCCCAAGATGTTTCCCCAAAAAAAAAAAGCAGACAGTGAATCTAGCCTTTTATTAAAAGCTTTATCATGACATATCAAGAGATTTAGAGGATTCCGGTTTGCCAAAAGCAATTCCTAAGTAGTGTGAATGACAGTTTCAAGACTGATGGACTGAGATGGTATTTGAGGTCTGGAACTGTAACAATTCATGACTCTCTCTCTCATTATTATTATTTTTCCTGTTATATGGATGTACATTTGTGCTTCAGTATATCTTATGATCCTTATGTTGGCAGCAACTTGCAAGACAACTAGAGGATCAAGGAAATGTGACAGATCACCCAGCACGGATGAACATTCAGTCTAATGCAATTAGATCTGGTGTTCTGTTGCAAAACTTGGGTGCTCTACTACTAGAGCTTGGCCGCACAACCATGACATTGCGCATGGGTCACACTCCAGTAGGTTGCGGTATTCTGCTGGTACATTTGTTGTATGTATGGCAGTGCTTGAGCTAATGTGTGTGTGTCTTTATGCAGGCTGAAGCAGTGGTTAATGCTGGGCCAGCTGTCTTCATATCCACAGCTGGCCCAAATCCAATCCTTGTTCAGGTAAATATTGAAATTCCGTTACTAGAAGTATGTAAGACCTAGAGGGGGGGTGAATAGGTCTGATCCGATCTTATTTCCCTTTTAAATAATTTATCAATTTGACAATATTTGCAGCGGAATAAACGTGTATGTAAGTGATAAATAAATGACTCAAACCATTAAAGCAAACCACACATGCACAATGATATATAATGGTTCGGTTCATCTTAACCTACATCCACTGTTGGACTCACCCTCTCTAGGGCTATCCCAAATCCACTATGTATGGGAGTCACACCCAAACACTACAACCTAGTTTTGAAAGGTTCGACCGCCCTGGTCTAATCCTTGACACCTATTTTTTAAGATGGTTCAATCACACTGATCTAATCCACCGTACAATGAAAAACAAGGTAAACAAAGAACACTTGCCTTGGGCCTTAACAATTCTTCAAAATGTGTGTTCTTCTTGTTGATGTCTCCTGCGCCTCTTCCTTCAAATCCTGGTTCATTCTTCAATGAGCTTTGGCACAGCGGAACATGGATTCTAGGACAATGATTGTACTGATTTTTTGTTCCTAGTAAATCAGTCCTCATCTTCTTCATAATTTAAGCAATGAATACCTTTTCATGTCCTTGCAAAGGATGATGAAGAAGAGAGGAAAGGTAAGAGAAAGGTCTCTAGCTGCTGTTGGGATTTTCCAATATTCAGGACTGCCATTATTTCATTCAGCCCACAAGATATATATATATATATATATATATATATAAGACAGACTGATTTTCTGGGCAGTCAAGTCTCGAGGCCTCGAGGCAGTAAATAGAAATACATAACACAGATTCTGTAATTCAAACCTTTCTCTTTTGAAATTAAGATAATGGCCAACTTATCTACATGCCACCTGTGCGTGATTGACCATCAAATTGACCATCAAATTATTTCAACAATCAATCATGGATTTACACCATGATTTTAAAATGATCTTTTGTGAACATAGAAAGTCTTAAACAGATTTTCCAATTCTTTTAAATCATTGATTGTCAATCATACTTAGACAAATTTGAGGAGCAGAGTGCACCTGATTGTCAATCACATTTAGACAAATGAAGGAGCCTTTCCAAATCAATAAGAGACAGCCATCCATACACGTAGACAAATTGAGGAGCCTTTCCAAATCAGTAAGAGACAACCATCCATGATGCTAGGCTCCAATAGATTTTGTTCAATCTGTGTGAGGTGGCAATTGGAGTTTTAAAAAGAGGATCTTCTTATTTCCATAATAAACTCCCAATTAAGGATTACAGATTTATTTAATTAAATCTATAAGATACTCGGTCAAAAGACATTAAGCCTTGCTGAGTTACAGCTGCCACAAATACCACTCAGCTAAAGATTGTCTGTGAGGCCTCGACAAACTGCTCGAGGCGTCAAGGTTGGAAGTCAATCAGTTTCTAATTTTTCAGTTGTTTAAACTATTGACTTTTAAGTTATTGGGCTTAGCCTAAGGTCTACTAAGGTTCACTTACCTGTGTGCCAATCACATGTTTGGTGTACACTCTTCTATGCGTGGTAGATCTTCTGACATCTTCACATTCTTCCAAGGCAAGATCCAACACATACGGTCATGCTTGGTCACGGAATTGACAATACATAGACTCAGTCAAACCGAGGCCCTAACAAATATTCATTGTTTTCATGAGAAAAAGATACTATTTTGTTACATCACTACTTACTTTTCACTAGATAATTTTTGCATCCGCAGCCTCTTCCTTTCCAACCAGGAACAAGTTTTGGCAGAAGTCCCATGGAAACTGCAGCATCCTGGCCATGGCTTGGGTGGTGGTACACTTGGTTCTGCCTCTGATCTTCTCCAAAGGAACATTGACATACGGATACGCACAGGTGACTTTCTTTCCAAAAGACTCTTTCTGCTATAACTCCACAAACTAAGGTTTGGATGTGTATTAATAGCTACTAGCTGTTTTCCCTTTTACCCTTTAGGGCCTTTATTGTCTACTGCTAGTACTGGTCGAGGAGAACGAGCTGGTGCACGTGAAACCCCAGGGCAATCAGATCCAGCAATTTCTGGTGTGAATTTGGCTCAACAGCCTGTTTCTGGGGCTTCAGGCAGCCCATCTTTTACTGGAGAGTCTGGGGTAAGAGTAGTTCCTGTTAGGACTGTAGTTGCAACTGTACCTGCTGCACTTAGTCGCCCTCCATCTGATTCAGGCTGGCAGTGCACATGGATTATTCTATCCACTTCTTGCAAGATTTCCACACCTAAGTTCTGGGAACATGAATGATACAAGAGGTTCTCAAGCACCTAGTAATAACCATCCCAGTGGTCCTGGACCTGCTCAGCAGCAGGTTCCATCACCTGCAGGACATCAACAAAATTTAGGATCAAATACTAGAAGGGAAGGAAATTCGCAGATGATCAACTTCCCACCTGCAATTGCTGCATCTGTTGTTTCAAATATTAATCCTCCAGCAAATACAACAACACAACATCAAGAAGGTGAATAACTATGTTTCATGGTCCTTTCCCTTTTTTTGAAATGGAAGTGCATATTTTATTTAAAACAAAAGTAAATGAAATTACTTAGCCTTTTGACACCCTTCATCTCAAGAGCATTGTCCATTGGAGTAGCCTCTCTCCAACTGTAGACAACAGACAGCTGTATGTGGGAAATTAGATATTTCAATCAAGTTACTAATTTCCAACAGCAATTTTCTACGAATCTCCTGCCTTGTACAGGGCATTTAAGAGCTAAATATGGTATAAAACAAGCACCTACTGAAATGGGTCCATCCCAATTGACCAACAACACAGGAAGTAGTCCTGAGAATACTCAATCCACCAAAGTATTCCCAAACTCTAATGATCAGGGTTCTTCCTTGTGCCACCATCAGACTTAAGCTCTAACTCCACTTAGATTAGGTGACACCACCAAGCAAGACATGAACAGGCATATTTATAATCCTCAACAACCTTAATCCAATAGCAAGAGAGATTGCTATGAGACAGCCCAATCAAGTTTATTTCTAGTATGCACTCATCGATGAGTAGTCCCTCCCAATCCAAACCGCTCCATTGCATGGCAGTTGCTTGTGAGCTGCTTGTGGGAGAGTGAGATTACGTACATAATGATGATGGTTATCATCATCATATATAGAAGGTCCAAAAGGTTAAAATTAGTTCAAGTAAAGCTCAACCATGTAGGGGCCACTTGCAAATATGACATTGACTAGTATTTATAAAATTTCAGCTTTGTGGACCACATCTATGGTACGTTATGAATAGCATAAAGTTTTAGCAGTGTTTAAATGGATTGTATGTACATCTTGGGTGTGTGGGTGACTGTTATATATCATTGTCATAACTAAAGTCATTTATCTCATCTATTTTGAGTTAGCTTTCTAAATTCTACTTTTCCACTCAACCCTATAAAAAATCTCAACTATATTGCTATGTCATTTCCTACCAACATCAACCTAAGTCTTTAATGGGCTTCTCCTTTTCGTCCTTTCTACTTGTATCCCTTCTGTTCTTTATACTAGGGCTTTCATGCTATTTTATTTTGTGCTCGAATCATCTTAGATGCATTCATCTCTAATTCTATCTTCTACTTTTAATCAACAATTCCAGTCTTACAAGCTAATACGTGTCTCTGACTCCATTGTTTTATTTACTTTGGGGAGTTGCATGACATTCATCTCCATATTTCATTGGTCTAACCACCATCTTGTAGTAATGCCATATCAATGTGGCACATTTTTATCACACAGCACTCCCCCATCTCCCCTACACATAGTGCTCCTTGCACTTATTCAACTAGCTATATCCTAGTCAAACTTTCCATCGAGTAATACAGTTGCACTAGAGTATCCAAAATTGGTACTAACATTTCAATTTTTTTTGTTCATTCTCCCCCCTCTTGGATCCACTAAGATGCATTTCATATATATTCTGTTCGACTAACTTCCAAACCCTCACTTAAAATGCCTTTCACCAGAATGCTTAATTTATTGTTTAGCTGATTTCTTATCTAAGTAATTTTGACAAACAACATGCACCAAGAAACTTCGTCCTGGATTTATGATGCTTAAGTAGTCCATGTTTAAAATCAAAATGAACAAACACACACGCGCACACACACATGTGCAAACAAGCATGCGTGCGCACATGCACACGTTACACTTTCTAAATCCAGCTAAACAACCTAAAAATATTACTTTTCTGTAGTACGTACACACACACCCATAACTTTTTCAATCTACCTAAACAACGTAAAAGTATTACTTGTTACATCTAATAAAGTCACACATTTGATAAAAAAAATAGTGACACATTTACTTGTCAATCTATACATTTGTTAGAACTACTTCTCATCTCAAATCTTAATGGTCTATAGTTGTATTTCTTAAATTGTTCCCCTCTAAGTTTCATCAATTGCTGCTTGAAAATAAAGATTTGGATATTATTCCAAAAAAAAAATTAAAGACTTGGATCAGTGGGATGAAGGACATGATAGAATGGGAGTGACAGAGAGTGGTATGATTGGGCATAATGGAAATGTAGAACTCAATGAGTTGACTTCAAATAGATGGGAAAATGGTTGCAATGATGAGGAGGAATTGTCGGAATATGCCAGAACATTTTTGCTAGTTGACTAAAAATCAAAGGATTATTTTCATATTAATCCATGGCAATTTATGTGGCCTTTATGAATCAGGAATTGTATCTTGATGCATCATTTGTTGTTGGTGTGGCTCTTTGGTTGTTAGTCTGAGAGTCTGAGTTTGCCTCATTGTAGATGGGGATGCCAAAAAGTCTTTCAAAAAGTGAGATCCTATCTGTTTGATGAATGCACACAGCTAGACCATTAGCCATATACTATATAGCTAGTATGCCTACTTGAAAGATGAGACGTCCTTTGTTCAGTGTGGCTCATCATTAAACCATCTGGATCAGGACATTGTACATCATGATGCTTATGCAACCAATAATTGGGGCAAGATGAGCTTTTACATTGACCCTCTAGTTAGTTCCTCCTATCCGGTTCACTCCCCCCATCTGCAGTGGGGCCCTTCAAATGAACCATCTGGAAAACCAAACCTCTCTCCTCATTTGCATTAATCATGTGTATGCTTGTAATGCATTTTGACCATAACTCACCCCAGTCCAAAAGCACAAACAATTGCCTTTTATCTGTATCTCATCACAGAACTCCATTTGGCCAATTGGAGCCTTCTCATGCTAGTAATAACGAAAACAACATTCAAGCAGGTGATGGATCACACGATGCCCAAGAATCTACAGCACAGGTACCCAGCAGATTTGATCAATTGCTTAGGACCATATTTTCTGGCGAGCAGATCCATGCTAGTGAAATCAACCTGCAGGCAAGTGCTACAGGTTCTACCATGGATCAGATGGAGACAAATAGAAGAGATGAAGTTAATGAATCATCAAGGGTGGATATGGATCCGGGAGTTTCTTCTCTAGTTTGCTTCAGCAGATTATGCCCTTAATATCTCAAACCATGCCCAGTGAGGTTGCCAATGCTTCTTCAGTAACGGCTGATACTGCTCAGAATGATACTGAATCCAATTCTTTAGCATCACAAGTAAGAAGATGCATCTCCTGCTACTGTATATGCTACCCTCATATTTGGTTTAGTAGGGACAGTAATTTGTAAAACCGCCTTTGGTGCACCAATCTCTACATGCCAATTTGCAAGACTATATCTGAACTACTGGTGTCTGTCCAAACACCCATACATTGCAATCTATGATACCCAGACACTGGCATGAAAGTGTCAAGGACACAAATTTTACACATAATAAGTGTCCGTGCGACATAGATTGCAATGAATTGGCCCGTGTATAAATGCTCAGATCCCAAAATCAGGCTGGCTTACCGGGCAGGCCACAGTGTTGGATGAGAACTATTAATATTGTTCGAAAACATTCATTTGTTATGCACATGGCTGCATGCTGAGAATGAGCTGGCCCGGGAATTGGAGCAGGCCTTCATAGAGCACACCACCTTGCATAATTTGGATATAGAGTATATGACAGGTTGCTTTCTCAATATGTTAGAGCTGCTTGTCAGTGGGGTATGTTTAGGTTGGCATATGTAGACACATCTTGAATTGTCTTATCTAGGATTTGGTAAAAGTTGAATTTGTAAAAGGGTAGAAATATTCTTCAATCTAAATAATGATTCCATTTGTATTGCAGACTGAGAGGGAGATTTTATCCGAAGTGGGGGGTTCACATAGTCGCCGTGACCCTCCTAGCCCACCTAGTTCCAAACGTCAGAAGGTAAAATTACAGTAAGACCTTTAATTTCTTCTCACCTACCTTATATCCGAGAGAAATGGATTATGTAATACAGGTTTTGTCATGTAAATGTACTTAAGAATGCAGCATCAAATGATCCAGGCTACCGATTCTCATTGTGGATCTGAAATCTCTCTCACAAACTTCATACGTGCTTAGTTCATTCATTTGCCTTTGTTCATGAGGGAATAACTTGGAACTTTTTGTTGTAGAGGGAGTAGCTTACTTGCAGTATGCAGGATTGATTCTTTACAGCACTGAGGATACACCAGATGCAAGGAGATAAATTCATGGTATGCTCTACTTGAAAGCATGATTGTCAACGTGATGGTTTTGCACTATTCTTGTATGGATCTTAGACAGTTCAGATTTGCCAAGTTAGATTAGTCAAGCTGCAAACTGATGAGAGCAGGTTGGTCATATAGGTTGATCAACTTTCATGAACCATTGATGGAACTACATGATGGAACCATAAATGGCTTACAAATGGTTATATGAACTACATGGTTATTAATCAAGAAAGTAATTTATTGAACTACATGGTTTCTTGGCCGTCAGTGCAGGCATCTCATTGATGGACCAATTGAATAGTTTACAGACTTGTAGAGCTTGTGCTTAGTTTAGGATAAAAGCATTCTCTTTTTAAAATTACTAATACTGAATTATTTACTTGACAGTAGTCCATTATAAGATGCTTCTTGGGTTTATAAGATACTGAATGATTTCAAATATCGGGTAGATGTTTGCATTCATATAAATGAGATAAATGGCTGTGAAGATGGTATCAAATTGGCCAAAGGAATGTAAAAACAACCTTTAAGTGACTAAGTAGAGAAGGAGCTGGTGCACGTGAAAGATAAAGTTTTGAAATACCATGATATTTAATTTAATGATTAATTTTAAATATCAAGATTAGAAATATTAAAGAAATCTATTCTCTCTTTTAACATACTCTTGGAAGCATTCTAATGCTAAATCCTAATGGAAAACTTTAAGAGAAGCCTCTCTTTTAAGAAAGATTGTTCTTTAAATGATAAGATGGACCACATATGTATGCTACTGTATAATTGTGAAGGTGTTTTTTAGTCTTTATATACATCAAAAAATGGTGTATATGCAATCGATTACAAGCATTTTAACATTTTTTAATTTTTGTTTCACAAATTGAAAGTAGACTTGATGATCTACCGCCAATTAATGAATCAATCCAAAACTCAACTTCTAATTACTTAATTGTCAAAGTTGGTGGACATTTTAAAAAAAAATACAAGGATGTCCAACCATTAAGATCAAATGGCTAGGAATTGATTTTGGGGTGAAATTTTAATTTGTGGTAGGTTATCAAGTCTATTCTCAATCTATACAATTAGATTTTTCAAGTGAATGATCAAAATTAAAAAAATAAAAATAGTGTTAAGTGCAACCTTGTGTCCAGTTAAATCTGATGAGATAGACATGGGTACGGGCCTGAGAAGATGGAATGGTAAAAATAGTTAAAGACCTCACATTGGTTCATTACTATTAGTAATAGTAGTTCTTGATTTTGCAATTGTTGTCAACGAAATAAATGTTTATGTAACTCACTTGCTTTCTCTAATATTTTTTCAATTAGATCTTTAGTGATAAACGCACATAACATACTTTGTATAAGTCAGTGTTAGAAAACTCAAAATTTGGACTTGACTCAAAATATTATTGAGTCGAGAAATTTGACTATGTTTTTAGAAAATTTAAAAATTTGAAAATACTTGTTGACTTGCTCAGACTCTAAAAATTGTTGAGTCGAGTCAATTTAGACTGACTTGACTAAGTTTTTCAAATTCGTAAACAATAGCTAAGGTAATGATTAGTTAAAAATGCACAAATAACATTTGGACTTCTGATATATCTATATATTCACCAAACATATGAAATGATTAAAATAATTAAAATTGCTTTCTTAAATGAGCACCATGAGATGTCTTGAGACTTGAGAGGTATGTGTGCATCACCACTTTAATAATAATATGGGTCAATTTATTGACTTTTTTATTTAACTTTTTGTTCTCTTTATTTGTTTATAATTAACATTTGAGGTAAACTAGGAATTGTTCACTAATTTTTATGAATCATATAAAAATATGGTACACGCATATAGTTCAGTATTTTTTTTTCTAAAAAACTTTCCATTTTATTCTGCTTATAACTAAATAGTGAAGTTAATATCCTTTTTAATTATATGATAACTCATTTTAAACATAAGTTGCAATTTACTTATTATTCATTTGTATTCTCACTTTCAATAGATTTTTTCAGAGGGAGTTAACATTTATTGATTATTAAGGATTAAAAGCATAATAAATAATATAGTGAATATTAGATATGTGATAATTCAAATCATATTGTTATATTTATGATCGAAGACTTTGTTTTATGAATTATGATTTGATTAAATTTAAATAAAATTCATCTAATTTAATCTTGATTTATATCACATTTTAACTACTGTAGATGCTAATTCAATAGCCCAATATATAATTCAACTATCACAATATAAAAATGCATGCTTTTTACTAGTTTTTATTATGAAATATATAGAAAAAATTTATAAAAATATATGTTGTATAACATCTGAGCATTTTACTATTATAGAACCCTTCAAATTAATAAATGTTACTTTTTTTTAATTTACGTGTGAAAAATCATGGGATACCTGGCGTAAACCTCCACTGGTGAGCCCACTACTCCTAGGGCATACCATAGTTAGGCCATGGGAGCTCGAACCTGCAACCTCCCGCTTCCTAAAATGGAGGCAACCAGTTGAGCTACATCTAGTTAAAGACTGTACACTTTTGTGTGATGGGCCAGCCAAGTTCCATATTTACCTGAGCTTAAGTTAACAGATACAATAATTTTAACACTTGATTTAAGAGGTCATCAGGTCACATTATATTATATTTAAAATTATAAAAAAAATTAGAAAATTAAGTTTAAAATATTTTTATTATTTAATCTAAATATTTTTATATAATTTTTTTTTTAAAAAGTCCGGACTCCTTGATCTTAAAAATAAATAAATAAATTGTTATTTTGTCACTGATTTCACCCATCTAAATCTAATAGTTAACACTTAACAGTAAATTTTACTATTTTTTTTTTTATATTTTAAAACTACAAATTCGTGTGATAAGATCCATCAATCTACGATATATTAAATATTAAAATCATAGTTTCTGTTATTGTAGTGAAGTAACAGAATTATGTTGTCATTTTCCATCTATAGCTGAGCCCAGCAGCTGAAATGGTTAATACCAGGTATTTTAATACTCCTTATGTATCAATTTAATTGTCTTATATGGACTTTGAAATTGTCGTAAAATAGTTGTCTCGTTTATATTGGAGTAGTATAAAGTGTGTTGAAAATGGATGAGATCACATGGAGTGCTAGCCTTATATAGAGAGTTTCTTAAAAAATACAAATGTTTCAAATGAAACAACTAAAATGGGACGGAGGGAGTATCAGTTTTAAAACTTATATTGTATTGGACAATATTTGTCGATCTCGGGTGATATCCAATATATATCGCCGAATCATCCGATATCGTTGGTTTTAATAAAAATAAATAAAGATTTTGCGACTGATATTCAAATATCGGTCGATATATCAAATGAGATTGAGATTTCATCCCCTAATTAATATTAAACTAACACAATTACTTTAACTTAAGTAATAGGAAAAGATGTTTTTCATTAATATATTATGTTAGTCATTAAATTTTATGATTTTGTCAATTATAGTTACTTAACAATTAAAATTTAGAATAAAAATAGGCTGGCCATATAGACGCCACATTTTTCTGCGAGGAGACACCTCTTTTCTTTTTTAGGTATGAAATTACCAATTTTGTAACGACCCGACTCGAATACAGGGCTTAGGGCTTGATTCAGTATGAAATTGTCCGCTTTGGGCCTCACACACAAGTGAGCCCGCATGGTTTTGATTTTGGGCCTGGGCCCACATGGCCCGTCCCAAAACACGTCACACAAGAGTTACCAAGTGTGGCCTCAAATATACCCCATCCTACATCCCTTCACTACCAATGTGGGACTCCCACATCGGTTAAGTGTGGGCTGGGTATCACAATCACCCCCCTAAAGCCTCGAGCCGCCCCCAGCTCGACCCGATCCAGTTCAACAACTCCAGGGAAGGATGAAAGGCCCACATAGTCCGAGTGTAGAGTCTCGGCTCTGATACAAAATTTGTAACTATCCAACCCGAATACAGGGCTTAGGGCTTGACTTAGTGTGAAATTGTCCGCTTTGGGCCTCGCACACAAGCGATCCTGCACGGTTTTACTTTTGGGCCTGGACCCACATGGCCTGGCCCAAAATGCGTCATACAAGAGTTACCAAGTGTGGCCTCAAATATACCCCATCCCACATCCCTTCACTTGCCGATGTGGGACTCCCACATCGGTTAAGTGTGGGTTGGGTATCACAAATTTGCCCTTCCGTGTTTTGATTGTCTGATTGAACCTCCCGTTAATTATCGTCCGGTCGAAGGCTGTGGAGAAAAGGTACGATCGGAAGATTCTAAGAATCGTCTTGAATCGTCCGAACGAATGTTGTGGATAGGGATTTTCAAAATAAATCGTTTCTCGACCATTTTTACAGATAAAGTGTCAAAATTTATTTACTCTGAATTTCATGAACTCTGAGACTGATTTTAAGTGAAAAATGTATAGTTTTAAACTTCAAAATCGTACCCAAATAATTAAGGAAAAATGGCATTCCTTCTTAATTCTTTGGGTACGATTTTTTAAGCCCAAAATTATACATTTTTCACTTAAAATCAGTCCCGGAGTTCATAAAATTCAGAGTAGATGAATTTTGATACATTGTTTGTAGAAATACGTTGATAAACCACCTCGTTTGAAAACTCGTGCAAAACGCGCAAAGGTTATAGTTGGTAGGGAGGTCGTTTCTTGACCGATTTTTACAAACAAAGTATCAAAATTCATCTACTTTAAATTTTATGAACTGTGGGACTGATTTTAAGTGAAAAGGGTATAGTTTTGGACTTTAAAAATCGTACCCAAAGAATTAAAGAAAAATGGTCTTCCCTCTTAATTCTTTTGGTACGGTTTTTTGAGCCCAAAATTATACATTTTTCTCTTAAAATCAGTCTCGGGGTTCATAAAATTCAAAATAGATGAATTTTGATAAATTGTTTGTAAAAATCAGTCGAGAAACGGACTCTTTGCCAACCGTAACCTTTGCGCGTTTGGTTCGAATTTTCAAATGAGCCGATTTCTCAACCTATTTCTATAAAGAAGATATCAAAATTCATCTACTTTGAATTTTATAAACTCCGTAATTGATTTTAAGTGAAAAGGTTATAGTTTTTTACTTAAAAAATCGTATCCAAATAATTAAGAGGGAATGTCATTTTTTCTTAATTCTTTGAGTACGGTTTTTTAAGTCCAAAACTATACCCTTTTAACTTAAAATCAGTCCCGAAGTTCATAAAATTCAGAGTAGATGAATTTTGATACCTTATTTGTAAAAATCAGTCGAAAAACAACCTCTTTTAAAATCCCTCTCCACAACATTCGTTCAGAAATCATCTCATCCAATGTTTCCTCCACAGCCTTCGACGTACTGTCAAAACACGGAAGGACAAATTTGTAATTTAATACTTGAAAACAAAAAAAAGGTGTCTCTTGACAGAAAAATATAGTGTCTATATAAGCAGTCTAAAAATATTTCTAATTATATGATTTAAAATTTCCAGATCAATTATATTGGCCACCCATTTAGACACCACGTTTTTTTGTCACTAGACACCAGTTTTCAGATTTTGAGGAGAAATTACCATTTTGCCCTCCCACTAAAAATCGTTCAAAGGATTTGTAGGTCATTTTCGAGATCCTTCGAAGGATCCCTTGAAGTCTTATTTTCGAGATCCTTCGAAGGATCCTTCGAAGAATCCCTTGATTATAATCATTCGAAGGACCTTTCGAAGGATCAGCCACCGTTCATTTTTCGAATGCTTCGAATGAATTGCTACAGTAATAAATAAGAAAATTTATTTAAAACTTTAAAGTTATTTTTTAAGCACTCTGTATTTCTAAAATTTCTTAAATTGAATATCCGAACTAATTACGATAACATGATAAAAATACTTTAACACTTCAAGGTCTTTTGACACTTCCAAATGCTTAAAATACAGTGTTTTACAAATAAGGGTATCCTTAGGCTGTGCCGAAAACACATTTGGAAATGTCAAAAGACCTTGAAGTCTTAAAATATTTTTATCAGGTTATCATAATTAGTCCGGATATTCAATTTGAGAAATTTTAGAAATACACAGTGCTTAAAAAATAACTGTCTATGTTTTAAAGAATATTTTATTATAGCATTGTCAATATAGAGAGTTATTTGTTAATCACTGTGTATTTTCAAAGTTTTTCAAATTGAATATCCGGACTAATTATGATAACATGATAAAAATACTTTAACACTTTAAGGTCTTTTGACGCTTCAAAATACTTAAAATAAAGTGTTTTACAAATAAGGTATCCCTAGGCTGTGCCGAAAACACATTTGGAAGTGTCAAAAGACCTTAAAGTTTTAAGGTATTTTTATCAGGTTATCGTAATTAGTCTAGATATTCAATTTGAGAAATTTTGAAAATACATGGTGCTTAACAAATAACTGTCTATGTTGACAATGCTATAATAAAATATTCTTTATCATGTTATCGTAATTAGTTCGGATATTCAATTTGAGAAATTTTAGAAATATAGAGTGCTTAAAAAATAATTTTAAAATTTTAAATAAAAATTTCTTATTACTGTAGCAATTCATTCAAAGGATGAGTTTCATCTTTCGAATGATTCAAAATGAATTGTGGCTAGTGATTCCAAGGAGGAAAAATGAGATGGTGCTTTGTAGGAGGAAGAATGAGATGTGGCTGTTCCTTTGGGTCCTTCAAATGATTAGAATGAAGGGATCCGAAAGATCTCGAAAATGATCTACAAATCCTTCGAACGATTTTTAATGACAAGGTAAAATAGTAATTTCTCTTCAAAATCTGAAACTGTGTATATTGAAAAAAAAAATCTGATGTGTACATAGGCGGTCATTATATTTTATTTTATTTTTAATATGTCATAATTCATCACCAGTGACATATCATGGTCAAAATTAAAAAAATTAATTTCTGTGACTTTGAAATATACATCACCTCGAGCCTGCTGCTCCGACATTATTCGTCTAAGTGGGGACGCATTCAACTTCCAGCAGAGAAGCCTCAGACTCTGAGACAACAAATGCCAAACAGCTGTATCAAATCTAAGCCATCCATTCAATTCATCCGACGGTTTGAAATTTTAAACATTGACCAATGACGCGCCAGACGATGCAGAGTCCATCACTGCTCTGATCTCCTCGATTCACTACAACCCTCTCTCTTCGCCCAATAGTCTCGAGACAGTAAACAACAGAGGACGTAAAATTATAAAGAGAATTGACACGGATGATATTAAGTGATTTATAATTTATTTTATCTTAAGATCAAATAAGATAATTAAAATTTATAGAATTGATTTTAATAGATAAGACTTTAACTAATGAAGATGATAATAAAAGTAAATAATTTAAAATTCAATGACTTTTATAAATTGCTAAATACAATCAACCCATCAAGAATTTCTAAAAATAATGGCTCCACTCATGTATACAGTATCGATCGATATTTAATGATATCGACAATATATAGATATCATCAATATTGATAATATTGTTTAAAAAAAAAAAAGAGAAAGATATCTCAGCCAAAATTTAAACTCCTAATCTCAAATATTTTAGATAGACTGACTATATCACTTTATGGCTTTATTTATTATCCATTACTTTATTTATTATTGATTGTTTTATTTATTCGAGTGATTGGATATTCTCATCTTATATGAGAGATCTCTATAATACTTGTGGGTGGTGTCATGAATAATATTTTTAAGATGAAAAAATTTAATTAATATTTTATGAATCATTATCAAATTACCATGAACATATATCAAATAGATATCAATTTCAATAAAATATAGAAAAATTAACTATTAATTTAAGTTAAATAAAAATATAATTAAGAGTAAAGTTTTCTAGTGAGTAGTGACTATAAATTTATTTCTTTAAGTCAAATGAGTAAAGATGTTTAAATGAATTTCTTTTCATAATTAACATGCTCACATAGAATCAAAGTATCAAACTAAGTCACAGTAGCTCTTAAGACCGGCGGTTTAAATCTCGGCTGATATTATTCTCTCTCATTTTTTAAAAAATATCGATTGTGTTTTTTTTAATTTCCTAAATTAAAAAAATAAAAAACTGTAAAAACCTGCCTTTTTAGATAATATAGAACTTATCATGATGCTATATGTTAGAAAATATGATTTTACAACATTTGTGATTATATACAAATAGGAGTCGTTTAATGATTATTGAAAAAAAACTTATTTTCTCAAATATTCATCATTCTTTTATTTTATATATATATAACAAATAAACCCAGGACCCCCACATCTCCCTTAATACGAGGGCATTAGATAAAAGTCTGGATGTAAAGGCATGAGGGGACTATGGAACTCAAACCTTGGATTGCTAGTTCCAAAGCCAAAGTGACCGTTAATTGAGCTCAAGGATTTAAATATCGGTGGATACGTATCGTGTCGGTCAATATGTCTCGATTTTTTAAGCCTAATACATATCGGCCCATACGACATGTATTGGCCATATACTGTTCATATCGGTGATATCAGCGATATAAATAATATCGGGATTTAAACAGGAAAAATCCATCTCACATTACTATTTGATAACGATTATATTAAATTTATTGATAACATTCACTTAAAGTAAATATTTAAAAGAATATTAATAAAAAACAAATAAAATATATTAAGATAAGAAAAAACTGCTTTCTTATATTATGAAAATATTTGTGTATATACACTGAAAAAAGAAATTTATGGACATCATTGCATGGATGAATTCACTTTTGTTCACCTAACAACAATACGGTCTGACAATGTCCATTAGAACTTCCTAATTGAGAAAGTTTGAAACAAAATGAATTAATGAAAGGCCTCCACCCTTTCCTTTGACAGAAGAGGATTCTTCTTCAGTCCACTTTGAACTGAATCCATGTTAGTGGATAAATTGTGATTCCATATCTCCATAAATTCTAAAGAAAATCCAAACTATACTATAATTTCATTTGAAAAAAAGTTGGGAGGAAATCATCAAACCCTAAAAGCAAAGGAGATCTTGGAATCAAAGACCTTTAAACCAAAATTTAACTTTTAATATTAGTTTATGTTGATAATTTCTAATTTTTCTATTAGAGATGGGATCTTAGCCATCACTTTAACTCTATTGTTGAGACTCGTGCTTAGAATGTTCGTTTTGAGAAAGAGATTAACATATAGGATGGTAGTAAGTTCTAAGGTTGAAGGAATTATATATCAGAGGTTTAAAATTCAATATCGACTGATATATCGATCGATATTTTTCTCTCTCCTCTTTGTTTTACAAAAACGACCGATATCAGCCGATATTGTGATATCGGCCGATATGATACAGTCAAGATATCGACACATCAGCTGAATATCGGTCGATACGATTCGTATCGACCGATATTTGGACCCTGCTATATACACATACATATTACAATTAGAGATCCTTTAAAGAAATATTTGTTATCTAAAGTTAGAAAATTGATCCAAATTAATACAAAACAACAGTTTTAAAATGCTCTTAACTCATCTACAGTATTTGAGTTGATGATGTGACAAAGTGTATATGTAACATTTCATTAGAAATCAGTGTTTGGACCGGCAAACGAGTCTCATATCAGGTTGGAAAAGTGGAGAAATAGAGAGTTAAGGGGCTGAGCAACTCTATCTATAAGATCGATCTTTTGGACTAGAAGCCCAGACCCAGTAAGTGACATAAGAATTTGGAAAAAAGTCTCCTAATGTTTAGTGCATACAAATCATACCATAACAACACTTGCATTGGCCCTCATTACTCTTTGAAAATTGCTATGTAAAAATTAAATGTTTTGTATGAAAATTAGATAATTAATATCTTTGTACTGATATTCAACTTGCATTATAATATATGGATCTATTGTAATTGATATTAGGTGGATGGTTTTGCAGTATTTGAGCCATTATTCTAATAAATCTAAATATACCTCGTAATGAATATGAAATTAGCAATTGAATTTAGAAGTATATTTTCACTTATTGAAATATGAGATTAGCAATAGATTCCAAGATTTTCCATAAATAAGATCAAATTTTGATACCAAGTCAACCTCTCGGCGTCATTGCACAATTTGGTTTCGATAGTAGGTTCCTAATTATTCCAATAGTTCTCCACTTGTACCTTTTTATTCAATGATTTTTTTTCATTAAATAATTTTTGTCCTAATATAGACTTTATTAGAAAAATGCAAGTTATGCCTTTGAATGAATTAAAAAATATATTAAAATTATTAGAATTTAAAATTTAAAGTATAATTTATTAATTTAAATAAAATAAAACTCTGTAAATTAAATATTTTAATAAAGGAGATCTTAATAAATACTTGTTAGACCGTGATAGCATGCGGGCGATCATAATCATTTCACGAACGTTAGGGGGGGGGTGTTCTGATTTTTACATTTCCCCACTCTGCAAGTTGTAACTGTCCACCCACTTCAGTGTTCAGACTCTCTTGTATTGTCTGCTTCCAAAAATCCCTATCGTTTCTCTCCGATTCTCCTCTCTTTTCTTATTTTCTCCTTAAAATCGCCACCAAGTTCTAGAATATTTCGCCTGTTTTCCCTTTCTCCATCATGGAAATGGCATAGAGCGAGAAAGAGAGAGAGGAATCGACGTTTCAGGTGGGCTCGATGAATAACTCAGTGGAAACAGAGCAAATGCAGTTCAACATGGCCTTCGCCGCCCTTTTTGCCTCCTCTGCAACTTCCAACTTCCTCCGCTCCTCGAAATCAGGCATTTTATTTTCTTTCACCACCTGCGGAAATGCATGATTGATGGATTTATATGTTGATGCATTCTCTCCTCTATCTCATCAGTGTTATTGTGAATCGTGGAGTGCTGAAACAACTAATTTTTTGACGACATTCGAATGTGAAAATCACGGCAAAAAATTCACCAGCATTAAAATTGACGAATATGAAAATGGGACATTATAATATACCTTCCGTGCATTTGGGTATTTTGGTTCTGTTTTTTCATCAGCGTAATGATTGATGCCTGCATGTCTAAGTGTGGGAAACCTATCGACCTTGTTTTTTCATCAGCGTAATGATTGATGCCTGCATGTCTAAGTGTGGGAACCTATCGACCTTTGTAATTCCATGAGTGTCAAAACAACAAATTTGTCTAAGACAGCTGAGCGTGAAAACTATGATAAGAATTTCACCACCAAATAATTGCCGAAGATGGTTTAACGTGAAAATGTCATATTAGAACAGGAACTTCGTCAGTGCAATGATGGATGATTGCAAAAATTGGTACATTCGATTTTTTGATATTTGCTTTTTTCCTGCTTCTCATGCTAGTGTTGGTGAATGTGAATGTTGGCAGATCGATCTAAGCATCTTATCAATTTAATGATTGACGAACCTGTTGACTTTTATCGTTCAAAGCCCTTTCGGACATGGCTCAAAGCCCTTTTGGACCTAGACTGTCTGTAGGGCCGGGCCCAGGCCCACTGGACCCAGTCTATGTTGTAAGCCCAACGGCACATATTTTCTCTCTCTTAGGGTCTTTGGGAGAAAAACAGAGAGGAGAAAGAGAGATTGAGGAAGAGCGGAGGGAGTCTTTGTAACCTTTCTTTATAGTGGAATCTTGTTGCATGCCCCGTAGACGTAGGCGGTTTTGCTGAACCACGTAAAGTCTCTGTGTTTTCTTGTTTGTGTGTGATTGCTTGGTTTTTCTGTTTGATCTTGTGATTTGTGTGGGGGTAAATCCACAACAATTGGTATTAGAGCCTAGATTCGATGATCTGAGGGGAAAGTCACAGATCAAGGCTCCCTTCAATCAATGCTAAGGCAGTAGTAGTAGCGACTAGACTTGCAAGAGGAATTGACAACATCAAGGGTTTTCTGGAAGGCAGATCAAAGGGGGTTTCTCGATTTGGTTTTGAGAAGCAAGGAGAACCGTACGATGAGTAGAAGGGGTTCGAGACCGTCTGAAAGAGATAAGATTTTCAGAGGTAGTATCAACCCCAGAACATATCAGATCTCATCTCAGATCTGAGGAACATCGGGCCATAATAGGCAATGGCGGTGAAGCATAGCACAAAAAGCACCTTGGGTATTTGCAGATCTGGTCTTCACCCACAGATCTGAGAAGTGAGATTTCTGGCGGCATGAGCGGCATAGTGCATAAGTGGAGCAGCCTGCACTAGCAGACAACAAGTAGAGCGGTGGAGCGCATTTCAGGCAGAACCTGTGACGACCCAACCCTACCTCATCTTGATATTGTCCGCTTTGGGCTCTACTCGATTTGCACGGTTTTACTTTGGGCTCTGGCTCACATGGCTTGGCCCAAAAGGCCTCACAATGGGGAGGGTTGTCCCCTCTCATATAAAGCCCCCACCACCCAAGCTCTCAACTGATGTGGGACTTTTGGGTGGGGGTGCTACAGAACCTCAGGCAAAACCTCATCGCTCACAGGGAGTCAAGCAGTGGGCGACAGGGAGTCAAGCAGTGGGCGAGCGGCAGCGGAAATTACAGAGCAAGCAATAGATCAGCAACATTAGAGGTCAGATCTGATCTCTCTCTAGTTGGGCAGATCTCGATTTTATGTAGGCTGCAAAACCCCATCAGAGAGAAACCAATCATTGGGCACAAACAATTTTGATTGGGCAGAATCGTCCTAGGGCAAATCAACAGATCCATTGTTTTTTGGGGTTCAACAAAAACAACAAAAACGGGGCAGCGATGAACCCCAGAGAAAAAAAAAGGAAAAAGAAGAGCAAGATATGCACAACAATTGTGTTTTTTTTTTTCCAAGAAAGGACAGCAGCGATCTAGGATAGACCATTGTCTCAGGGCTATAAGAGGAAAAAGGCAGATATGAGAAAAATAAAAAAAAGCCAACGGTTGCTTTGCACGTTTGTAACAGATCGAGGGCATAGTGCAGAAACCTCAATCAACTGAACAACAGTAGTGCTGTGAGCGCAGGAATAGATCAGATTAGAGCATCGGGCAGATTTGGGTTTCGGCCTTTAGAACAAGGGCTGCAACAGCAGGTCGAGTCGTGCGACTGGCCAGAGTAGCGGCGGAGCAAGGGGCACGGTAGTCAGTGTATCTTGGGTTTTTTTTTTTTTCTAGTGAAGGACGTACACCTTAGAGAAGGAATTGTAGGAAGCCATATCACCACAAGGTTCAGATCGGTTGTAGATCAAACAGGGTTACTCGCAGCAGGATTGGTAAAAACAAAAGTGTTTGTCAAATCCCACAAACATGTAGGCCCTTCATTAGAAATATGCTTAAACTGACTATTTGGCAAAGAGAAACTGTGGGACAGCAGTAATAGGTGTCTTAACAATGTGAGACAACAAAATAGGGAATCCTAATGGATATGGCAGTAGTATACAGTTATAAATGGGACTGTTATGGGTTATGACACCAGCTTATGGGGCTGTTTTGGGTTAGGACAGCAGTTTATGGTGTTGTTTTGGGGTTGGAAAGGGTGATTAGGACGGGGGTTTAAAGGTTATGGCTAGAATTAGGGTTTAGATGTGGATTTAGGGTTAGGGTTTAGAAGATATGGTGAGTAGAATAGGATAGAAGGGATTGGCCAAGGCTAGGGTTGATGGGTTTTAATGGGCAGCAACACAAGGAAGGGGCAAAGATCAGAACTGAGGTAGCTAGAGTCGATTTTGGATTGTAGGGATGGGACGGCAACAAAAAGGCGAAAGAAAAAATTCGAATAGGCTATGGCTTCAAGAGAAAGAAAGAGGGAAGAAGAAAAAGAAGAAGAGAGGAAAGAGAAGAAAAAGAAGAGAGGAAAGAGAGAAGAAGAATACCTGGATAGGGGAAAGCTTTTCACCCTGCTTGGATTCCACCAAGGAGAGCAACGTCGCACAATGCAAGGGAAGCAAAGTTTCAAAAATTTCAATCTTATTCAATCTGTTTGAATAATGCTACAAGAAAGGCTTTTATATGTTTCAAAAAGCAAATGACTAAATTGCCCTTAAATAAAAAATTACAATAAATGCCGAAACTATCCTCAAATAAAATAAAACTAAAGCAAAACCCAATATACTAAATGACGCGGGAGCGATGCCTAATGGCAAACGATCCGGCGAGATCGAAGATAACCAGCCTGAGTAATTTCATTCAATATTCATTCCTCGTGTGTTGTTTTTCTTTCATTACATTTATGCATATATATAAGAAACAAATAACTAAAAATTTACTAGGACTCTAAGTTTGGAAGGTCGCGAAGGTGGTTTCCAACTCTATTACCTTCTAAACTTATTTTGGACTCCTAAACCAATTAGGAAAGCCACCAACCTGGCTTCCTTACTAAAACAGGGAGTCCGGATCCTAGATAGGATCGAATAAAATAACAATAAAAATAAATACGAAAATACAAAAATACTAAATACTCCTTGTAAGCTCTACGTGTCGTACGTCATTCCCCCTGTCTTGAAAAGAACTCGTCCTCGAAGAATTCACTGCTACCTCTTTACCACAAAACCAACCCAATAACCGTCCTACCTCATCCCGCCCCTTTTCACCTATAACCCTCCCCAGCATCGCAATAATAACCACCAACCGGCATCGTACTCAACCTCCCTATCTACCCAACCTGGCTCTGATACCAATTGATGCAGGAACGATGCCTAATGGCAAACGATCCGTCAAGATCGAAGATAACTAGCCTGCAACTTGGCAGGAAGAAGAAGAAAGATAAAAGGGAAAGATAGAAAAGGCTAAGCCTTGAGTAATTTCATTCAATATTCATTCATCGTGTGTTGTTTTTCTTTCATTATATTCATGCATATATATAAGAAACAAATAACTAAAAATATACTAGGACTCTAAGTTTGGAAGGCCACGAAGGTGGTTTCAACTCTACTACCTTCTAAACTTATTTTGGACTCTTAAACCAACTAGGAAAGCCATTGACCTGGCTTCCTTACTAAAATAGGGACTCTGAATCTTAGATAGGATCGAACAAAATAACAATAAAAATAAATACGAAAATACGAACTACTCCTTGTAAGCTCTGCGTGTCCTACATCACTAAAGTACGGAAGTAGCATGGGATGAGTGATAGTATGCTCCACATCAGCTTAAAAGTGGGGGTATGCACCACCCACAATGGCTAGTCATTTTGGGATGGGAAGCGCCTCTGTAACATCAGGATCCCTCTCTAGCTACTCTATCCTATCCTTTGACTCCAATCCACTAGGGAAGGTTTGCCTACTCTAATCTATCAAAATAAGATTGTCACAAGGTCCTCAATAGAATTGTTATCGTAATTACTAGCCTCAGAGAAAGAAGCATTGTTTCCACTTACCTCATCTACTTATCCTGCACTCTTATCTCTTCTTCAGATATCTATTAGTTAAGTGATAAGGATTCAACCTAAGTTTTGCTCTACAATGGCACCAATTTTTGTAATCGAGCTTTTGTTGTTTAATTTTAGGTTATTGCAAATAAGAACTTTCCACCTAGATACAAAACTCAAAATTATCCTTTGAACTGTTGAAATGTAAATTGAAAAGTAACAGCACATTTAATATATTATTTTCCTAATGCTCATCTCCGGTGATTCCATTTTCTGTGAATATATAAAATAGGATTATAGACCTTGTTTATTATTGAAATTATTTTCTTATCTTTGTAAGTCCCTGGACCATAAAACTGCAGTAGTTGAAAACAATCTTTATGGACTGTTGGAACCACCTTACACGAAAAACCATTTTCCATGTAGCAGGTGGTATAACATCTCCTAAAAGAAATAGCTCAGTAATTATCCTGGTGGGAATTGAGTACTAGATGCTTAAATTCAGTTGGATTGAACTACAAAATTTTAGCTGGCTCAGTCAGGCATCCGAGATGTGCATGCTAAGATGGTTGAGTGGGGTTACATTGTAAGAGTTACAAATGATACAATAGAAAACCTTAAATATAGCCTCAGTAGATGAGAAGATGAGGGAAGGGCTATGATGATTTGGACATGTCTACGGACAACAAGAAGCAGCAGGATAGTACAAAGAATCTGCTAGTGGTAGGGACTAGGAGAAGAGGTTGACCTTTAAAAACTTGGATTGAAGGAGTAAAGAAGGAAATGATAAAATGTCTGGTCTTTAGCAGTGCAGAATGGAAACTTAGGATTCAAATAGATGGATAGGAAAATGGCTGTCGCTGCGAAGACTAGATGAATGGATAAAATCTTGGTCGCTGCTCTCAAGATAGTTGAATGGAAACTTAGCATGTGGTGTAGCTTCCATACCATGTACTATTTTATATGCCGTTTCTGATGCTAGCTTTTTTCATATTTAATCCGTGTATGTGTGCAAATCTTGTTCAGTTCTCTTATATGCAGTTGGAGATAGAATCTCATTTTTATTTCCATTTATCCTAATCTGGATTCTTTCAATCTGTAGATGGATGTGAATGTGGGTAGCTATATTTGGCCCTATCTTGCACCAAGTGCTAGTTCAATGGAGTGTACAGTCATATCAGAACCCATGGTGTTGAGTACCTTGAATTTGGGATCCTGCAAATCAAACAAACCTGAACTTGGAAATTTTCTAGCTCTTCTTTCTGGACCTCCACAGCAGCTGCAATATGATTTTCAGCAGCTTGTCAAATCCAAAAATTCCAGCGGCTGCTAGTAAGCTTCCAGTTCATAATAACAGCATTCTGATCAATGGTGATGGGTGTGGAGTTCCGGTTATACCTGTTGCAGCATTACCTCACCTCCATGGCAATGAAATCAGTAGGAAGCAGAGGTGAACCATGTCCAGGCATTTCAACCAGGATGTTGCCAACGTCAACCTGTAATGGAGTTTCGGCTTTGCATAAGAATCCAAACTCACATCTTAGTGGTCCAAACCCTGCCAAACATGTTCTGCATCATTCAATTCATGGCAATGATGTGGGGATGGAAGTATCATCTCTAAGGTTGGGACAGCTTGCCAGAGGAAGTCCTGCAAATGATACTTTGTTTCATGCCACAAACATTAAGACATCTCCAGGACTTCCATCTGAAGTTCAATCTACTTCGTCAGTTCTTCCACCTGCTTTTCCAAGTGCTAAGCTACGCGTCTCTTGTCTGTCAACAAGTGAGTAAATGCTCTGGATTATACTTTTACTATTTGCATTGATATCTTGCTGGTGAATATGCTATGTAATGTATTTATCTTCTTTTCTTGATATTTCATTCTGTGACACTGAGGGTTTTGAGACATGGTCTCTGAGTAACAGGTAAGCGTATTACACCATGGCCTTGAGTTTGTACAAGCAGCCCATGGTTCTGACTCCCAATTTGACATGCCTTATCATGGGTAGAGTTGATAGACAATGCCCCAAGAATCTCTCCATTGGGAGAAACAGGATCCTTCCATTAATTTGAAAAAAAAGACCCTTCTGACCAACTGCCTGCAATGGATTGTGAAGATATATGAGTTTGGTGCAAACTCATTTGCGGGTGATCCTTGCTATATATAGATCGCTAAGAAATATAGTAGATGTCTGTGTTTAATTAAAGATTACAGAACACTGGACTGGTATGAACTTCAATCTGGTCAGTCATTGGTGCATGATTCATTCTCAGCAGTTCTCACCAAGATCACGATCTCTGTATAGTAGTTTTATGATGACCATGGATTGAAGACTGGAGAATAAGATGCATATTTCCTTGGGTTAAAGATTTGATATTTCTTGGTGTTCTCTCTCCCTCTCTTTTTTGGGCACACACTAACACAGTTTGAGTCAACTGCACAGGTGGAGATCTGCTGCTCAGTGACACGGGGTTTCTGGGAATTGTTTGCTCATGTCATGGTTTGCGAATGTCTGTGGCTAAATTTTGTGAGGTAATCTTGTGCTTTCTTTATGCTGCCAAATCTTGTTGATATCCTGGTTAGAAATTTCCTTTTTGCACCACTAAAAAGCCTATTGGTAACTCTGGGTAAATATGTTTGTCATCTGATAAAATATCTAGCGCATACACGTATCCTAGAGAGAGAGAGAGTATGCTTACTAGAGTTAGTTTTGCAGCATGCAGGTTGCCATTTTGCTGACCCTGGGGATGCTGTCCAGTTTGAGAGTGGTGAGACTATTGCTCAGTGGTTCAGGGCCTGCTTCTTTAAGTTTGGGGTACGGTGCATGTGTTTTTTCCTTTTCTTTGTTTAATTAGTTTTTGAAAGTCATACCTTCCCTCAAGAAGATGCATATGACTTGAAGAGGGTTTTAGGCATGTGTTAGTGATTAAGAACTTAGTATCGAGTGTTTACTCTCGAGTCATCTTGTTGAGGGGCAACACAATGGGGCGGTGCATGTGTTTTTTCCTTTTCTTTGTTTAATTAGTTTTTGAAAGTAATACCTTCCCTCAAGAAGATGCATATGACTTGAAGAGGGTTTTAGGCATGTGTTAGTGATTAAGAACTTAGTATCGAGTGTTTACTCTCGAGTCATCTTGTTGAGGGGCAACACAATGGGGCAAGAATAACTTTTGTGGCAAGGCGAATCTTATTTTTTACTATCAATAAATACGAGATATGGAACAATAAATATAAAACAAAGGAAATACATTTAGAATTTCTCTGTGTGTGTGGTATATGCATTGGATTGAGTGGATCGGTGAATATAAGAGATATATTTATTATATTTTTGTCGGTCCACTATGATGAATCCAAACTCGCACCTGCAGTTATTTTCTTGTGATGAATCCATACCCTCGATAGTTGTAAGCTCATTTTAACACTGTAGATTTGACAAACCACTACTTATTATCTGTATCTTTATGTTTGTCCGTGGAGGGAGAGAGTCATTCAAGGCCTTGTCAAGATTTATGTGGTGAATTAGTCAAGATTTTATTTTATCATGTGTGTGATGATTAAGAGGTAGATTTCATTCTCAATAAATGACTACCCTTGGAGTTTTTTGTCATCTTGCAGGTTAGTGAGTCTTTATCTGAACGGCATTTGGATGTTAGAACTTGAATGATTTAATGAGTGAAGCGAAGGTCGTCTTCATAGAAATTGCCAAGTTATGCAGACACTTATCTTGCTAGGGTGGTTGGGTTAATGATGGATATTATGGGGTGGGGTTAGCCCAAAAATGATGGCTTATATCTTTATTGGACCCTTCCCTACAAGGAATAAGATGGACCTAGGAGTGTTGTCAAGTTTTTTGTATGGACACCTTTCATGCTTAGCCAAACCTAAAGAGTGAAGATGCATGCTTTGGAGGGTATAGTCTTAACAACATTTGCAATTAATGAACATTTGCAATTAATGAAAACGGGAACAATATTCTTAATCCTAATATTTAGTTCCAGTCCACAGGCCACAGGCTAAATTGGGAGTGCAACCCTTCATGTTTCGGTCTTCCATCTCTTTATCGCTCTTTGTTAAGGTGATGCTACCTGTAGTTCTTTGAAGATGGGAATGTTCACAACAAATTCATGCATCAAAGAATAAATGCACAAAATCATTGAAAAGCAAATTTCCCTCCATTTAAATGAGGCTTTTGTTGAATTGTAGTCATGTTACACTCCCGGTTGTGAATTAGCACAAGCCGTTAATTACATCTCTTCAAAAGAGAAAACTTTGATTATCAGATAGAAGACCCCCTAATTTACAAAGCAATAAGTCAGTCAAATGTATAAAATTTCAGTTTTCATTTCCTAAAAGGGTTCTATAAATCAGTTTTTAAACTGAAACAATATCCCAACTGAGCTTGAAACTTGGCTTTGAGATCACCACAATGAGCAATTGAACACAATCATTTCTTGACAATTGGACTCCAAAAGAGTGAAATCAGAACTATAGAAACCTTAGTGTCATATTCTCTGGCCTAAAGAAGAATTGTTTGATCATGATAATTATCCTACTATAGTACAAGATTTGTTGCTTCCAAGAATACATGAAGACAACCATTTCAAAAGAAAAAAAGTGTTCATTTTTCAAGAAAAAGGTGCTTCCATTTCCTTGTAATAAAAGAGAGAATAAAAGCTAAGGTGTGCATTATATGGATGGATATTGGCTACAAGATGTAGGATTAATTTGTTGATATTATGGTAGCACTAGTGGCAAGACTACTGTTTGTGGGATGGGCTTTTGTGTGTTAGTTTCTCATTTGTTCATAATACCTAGGCTGCCTATTTTATCTGCATTATGTTCTTTTGTCCATAATTGTAGTGTCTTTCAGTTTTGCCATTTCATCAATGAAGTTTGTTAATGGCATATTTCGTTTTAGGGTGAAAGTTGTTGGTTTTCTTTTGGCATTTCAGATGAAAGTTCCTGATGATATCAATGGGTGGGACTGGCCTCTTGGATTCTCAGCACCAGGTGGTTTGGTTTTAGGAAGGTCCTCTATAGTGTCAAACATGCCCAAGAACTCCAACACATTTCAGCAGGTTGATTCATTTGGAGCATTTATGAGGTCTGGCCAACCATGTAATGATTTTACATCTCCTAACAACTCGTATGAAGGACAGTTTATTGTAGAAAAACCAGTTAATGTAGTTATGCATAATGGGCCACAGAAGAATGCTCCGGTGGGGGGAAACATCGCCAAAAACTTGGTTGGTGCTACACTAGGTAATTTGCCTTTTCTGGCAGATAACCAGATATTGCATACTGTGAAGGAGTGTTCTGCATCAATATCAAGGTCTTCTCAAGATAAGGCGGAAAAGGATAATGGATATTCAGTCAGTTGTTGATTGCGTTGACTTTATCAGTAAAGGTGGGAATCCTTTTATTGTGGACCCAAATTTTAGGATTTCAAAATCTTTTGGTGTGGCTACCAATATTAACCACTGTAACAGCTCGAGGGATGCATTCATTATGGATATGGATGGTGCTGTTCCTTCAAACATTGAGTTGAGGCTTGGGCAGCCTTCTCAGCAGAGCTGTACTCTTGGAGGTTCAGCTTTGCCATCCATGCGACCTCAGCCAGTTGATTCTCTGTTTGACATTTCCAAGTCCCAGTTCAGTGAACCATTAGTCCATAGAGGTAAGATATTGAGAGTAGGTTCTTTGAAATGTCATTGTTTGTTGTGTAGTTCGGTCGATTGAGATGCCTTCTTCTTCTTGTGTTGTACTCAGGGGATAATATGATTCTAAGCCTGAGAATATGCATGGTGTCCCTTGACATGATCATGTTATGGTGATCCAGTTTGTCACTTTTGTACTGTCATGGCCTGAAAATGTCCCAGATTTAACCCTTCAAATAGCTTGCCACAAGTAGCTATTCAGAATGAGATGCACAAACAGTCTGCTTCTATCTGAAGGGGTTCAAAAGATGGATTTGTATCATTTCTAATCTGGGATGTATTTAATTATTGTGTGTGTCATTGGCCTCATTAGATTAATGGTTTGGATATCGAGTAATTGGCCTCACATGTTCAAACTCAAAACCTAGATACTGAGAATATGCTTGGCTTGACAATAATTCTTACTTTTTATATGAATAGCCCTGGGTTCTTGCTCGCAGCTATTAATCCCAAGGTGACAGAGGAATCCAAGCAAAATCTTTTCCACGCTCCTTCAGACTCAATTTCCAGTGGAAAAGAAAAAGACGATGAGTTGGATCTGGTGTATCATGCTCTTAGAAGCCTTAGCACTATGGATCCTGCCAAGTTAGAGCGGCTTAAGGTTGATGCAACTAAGAGTTCACTAATTTCATTGTTCCTTTCACACTTCAATAATCCCTTAGAAGGGGATATACAGTCTCATGTTCCCAAGCCTATAGATACCAGTGTTAATAGCATCAAGCATTGTGTGCCTAAAGTACTTGGTTCTTATTCTCATAATGCTAAATGTGATCTTGCTGATTTTCCAAGTAACAAAACTGATGGCATGGGTAACAAATTGAACGTAAATGGGCTGGTTCTCTCCAATCCTTTGGACAAAGGTAAAAATTTGAGAACTGTTTCTGATAATTGCTATGCAGTGGCAAACCCCACTTCTTCGTTTCACAAGGCAGTTAGCAGATGCTGACCTTTCTGCCAGGGTACTTGGTGGGCATTGTCTACAGAGCAGTTCCGCTATGCATGACAAACCATCTACTTTAAATCTACATCGGTCAACTGTTGTGCATGCAGATGTGACTGATACTAGTAACTTCTCTAACCAGTATGGGAAGGATGCTTCTGATGCTAGATGCTTCTCTAACCAGTATGGGAAGGCGCCTTGCTTCAGAGGCAGTGATCATCTAGATCATGTTCTTGGATCGGGAAATGCTGCTGCTACTGTTACTTCAGTGTCTGGATTGTTCACATTGACAACTCCAGTGGGTGGCCTCACTTCATCGAATTTGATAAACCTATCACATGAAAGGTCCAGTGATGCAAGCCCGCATGTTGTGGATGAGAGTTCGAGCTTGCTTGCATTGAAGCATATTATTGACTTACCAAAGCAGGATACTGTATTAACTACTCTTGAAACTATCCCAGAGAAAGGGCCGCTGCTTTGCAGTCCAGTTCTGCAAGTGCGAGGGAAGAGTCCTAAAGAAGTTCCACTAGCTTATGGAGTGCTGAGGGAGGGATCACACCTTAAAAAGAATGGATTTGAACTGAGTGTTAGACCACTTCAATCATGCTGTAACAACTGCACTGGTAACTACCGCACTGGTGATGGTTTTGAGAACTCACCTCATATGGCTGGTAAGTACTGTTACCATTGGAAACTATTATTTAATCTTTGTCCAATGCTGAAGGATATGCATGATATCTTTAGCCTTGGATTTGGTATCCAGAATGTTGATCAGATGGGTTCTTGAATGTATATTCTACCCCCCAAAAATTTCTAGGAGTATTCTATCCCTTCCCCTCCCTACAAATACATTATGACAAATGCTGCAGTTTGACTTAAACAAATCACCAAAGATATTATTGTTATTCTTTCATATAATGCTTGAGTTATTGTCTACTACGGTACCAGTTGGGTCAACTATCTGGAACCTAGAATCATGAGCCTATGTACAAACTTAAGGGTTGAGAATTCTAAGCAATTCATGGGCCCAGGGTCATATAAGTACTCAATAGTCAACATATATTATGTTTCACTAAATATTTCTTTACAACCATCAGATGAATTCTCTTCCAGTATATTTAACTTGTTATATGCTCTTAGCAGTACAGCATGATGGTGCTACTTGTACAGGGGGGAAAAACTGCTGCAATGTCCTGACTTCTAAACAGAGAACATCGTTTTGTTCTAAGGAACTTGGTGCTCAATGGCCTCCATGCCATGACTCTGGCGCTGATGAGCAGCCTTTGCTGAGGTGACCATCATATAACTTTGAATGTCATGTTTTACTCTCAAATTGGTCTTCATCATTATCAAGACCATTTATTCCCAAATTCAATTTCTATAAACTTTGTGATACCCATGTCCATTCAACATCTTGAGCAGCACTGGAGTCCCTTGTGCAAATAAAATTACAACAATGTGTGGTACTCATTTAAAAGGAAAAAGGGAAAAGCACATTGAACTTTTCTAGGTAGTAATTTGTTTCTTTTCTATAAATGGTATTGATGCCCATGGTATGACGAGTCAAGTCTAGTTTCTTCATTTGAAAGCTTTTTACACTGGGGTTTGGGTCCTGCTTTTGATGTAGGATTTCTGTATATGGCGGACCAACTATAGATGATTGATACATGTCATTGTGTTACTGAATCGATGATTAGAGTTGATGATTTTGTTGGGAATGATAGATTCTGTTGCTTGATAAAGAAGACTGGTTATTTTTGTTGTAGAATATGCTGTGATTTCACATTTTACATGTGTATTTGACTTTTAGATATCATTGATTGTAAATGATTGCAATCGATCTTTTTTTCCTTTTTCATCACCTTGATTGGCTCCCTGTATTTTATATATTCATGTATTCTCTTCTCTTGTAAAGACAACACAGAGAATTCTCTCTCTTTTCTTTCTTTTTCTTCCCTTTTCTTCCATTACTGTCTTTCCTTTTCCCTATTTTCATTCTAATATGGTATCAGCTAGAAAGAACGGTCCCCGATTTCTTCTCTGCAACACTGTTTGTTCAACGACTAGTCCTTAGAGAGGGTCCCTTCTCCCTCATTTAAGAGCAAGGTTTTTGTCAGTTACTGTATTTGTTGGGTGGTTCATAGGGCAATCTCTGTTTGTGCCCTTAAATCTGGAGCATTTCTACGGATTTGAACTTGCAACTCCACAATTCTATTGTCGTTTTTGGCCCTAAATCACATCTGTATGGCACGATTTTGGATTTGAATTCTTGTGGAACCACTTTGACTTGTTTTTGCAAACTGCTACATGCACGTTCGAAAACCCAGTTTTTGGATTTCTTCCTCAAGATCTGAGTGTCTACTTATTAGTTACCACCGAAACTTTACACCCACAGTCGCTTCTACTCTATTGGCTATCCATTTTGTTGACCTAGAGTTTTGGTCAATAGAGGGCCCCACTTTCCTTGTTTTTCTGTACCGCTGCAGAGACGCCTAGAAACCCATTTTTCCCCTTTTTCCTGCCAGATCAGGGATTCTAGCCTTCAGATCTCTTTGTAATCTTGCATACTTAGTCGCCCTTGCCCCTATTTTGGATCCCATTAGCTGGATTTTAATTTTTTCGCATGTGGGGCTCTCTTTTTGACAGTTTTGTGGGCTGATCTGCTGTAAAACTGCACTGTTGGGGCTATTTTTTTGCAATTTCATTAGTGTGATCAATCCTAATGGCATTCCCTAGTCCTATTTCTCCTGGGATGATGTTATTCAAGTGACTCGGCGAGAATTTGATTCCTTGTAGCAAGACAGGATACAACTTAAGTGCCTTCAATCCTCTGGTTATACCTAAACTTGTTGCTCAGTCAGATACTTTCTCATTTTCTTTCCAAACGTCATTCGTCAATCCCTGGATTATTTATTTTTGAGCTACGGATCACATGTTATGTCTCATATTTTTTCTTCTCTTAAACCTCTTTCTGTTGGAAATGTTAAACTTGTTGATGGGACCTTTGCCTCCATCACTGGCAAAGGGATCATTCCGATATCTCTACTTTTAATCTTTCTTCCATTCATGTTCCTCAGTTGTCTAATAATTTTTTATTTGTTAGTTCACTTACTAAGGCCCTAAATTGTTATGTGAATTTTTTTCCCTTCTTATTGTGTTATTCATGATTTTGATGACAGGTAGGGTCGGGTTTAAGACCTACTTATGCCTCCATCCTAAAATATTTTTTTATCTGGGATTTTAGGCCAAACCAAGGATTTTGATGATAGAAACCCTAACGAAATCAACTCTCAATTCTTTCGAACACTCTCAAGAAAAAAAAGATGATACTAATTTCATTAGGATAGTTTGGCACAACCAAACTCACCAATGAAATTAGGTGTTCAATCGAATGCAAAAGGAATGTGTAATTGTTATTCCGAATCCAATGAATAATTCATATGCATGCATGGAAATTAAATCCGACACTAATTCAGTTTGACATACATTGAACCTTCTTAACTCAATTTGGATGTAGAATTAAACTCGATTAAGCAATTTAGACTCCTAAGAGATTTTGAAGAGGACCTCCATCAAGCCTTGATTAGATTATTAGGCGACACCAAGTTGTGGCTTGAAGATGAAGACAAGTGGATTTGGTCCATGGATCCTTTTGGAGCCTTCTCGGTAAAATCAATGCGTGAAACAACATATGCGACAGGCCCAAACCCTTGCATGGAATAATAAGGTAACCCCTAGAATCCATAGCTTCATGTGGGCACTGGGCAGCCTTGAAAAAGAAGATTTAGTTAGGCATAATCTCAGGAGAAGGGTATTCTCCCAGAAAGTGTTCCGATGGAGTGTTCATTATGTGGGGAGGAAGAAAAGATGGTGGATCACTTTCTGTGTTGTGTGAATGCCGTTTCACGTGGGGTGTTTGGTGTTATTTTTTGGGTTTATTCGGATGTTCGTGGGTTCTAGGGAGAGGCATGGAGGGTGTAGTCTCAGGTTGGTTGGGGCCCCCCCTTTAGGGATAGAGCAAGGGTGGCATGGAGGTTGGTGCCGTATGCAGTATTGTGGGCAGTTTGGAAAGTGTAAAATGAGAGGATCTTCGAGGATAAAAAGGGGTCCATAGAAGAGGTTTTCGAGAAGGCGAAATGACAATTGATAGAATGGCTTTCCGCCTGCAAGGAGTTTGCTGGACTAGCTCCGGAGGACTTCTACCTATCATGGGGGGAGTTGGGAAAGATAGAAAACCTAGCATTTAGTGGAGCGCCACCTGCAGGGCTCTTATAAATTCAACGTAGATGGGGTGACAAGATGTAAACTTGGCTTGGCAGGAATAGGTGGAGTGTTGCATGATGATATGGGCAGGATGTTATTAGCATTCTCTGAGCCTTTAGAGATTATGGAATTGAATGAGGCGGAATTGAGAGCAATCAGGAGTGCACTCCATATTTGGTCTAGGGTTGGGAATGGTAATCTCTTTGTCGAAGGAGATTCAACTAATACTATATCTTGGGCCAGTAATAGGAAAACCCCCCCATGGAAGTTGGTTAACATGTCACTGACCCAACTAAAAAGGACACGTGAGAAATAATAATATTATTATTTTTTCAACTTTGAAGCATGCACAACTCATAGTCCAAACACGTGACACCTACACGTGTTGCGAGATCCCTACGGATGCAAGGACTTGTTTGACCCTTGATTTGATCGAACTGACTTATCAGCTGCCTATGTACTCCAATGGAGATCAGATCCTGCGTAGTTTTCAATTCATTTATTTCATGACACTAACCCCGTACTATTCATAATGTCACATCAAGACATTCTAATTATCCTATCGTGGGCCTCTTCAATAAAATAGATCTCATCTATCACGGGTCTAGCCAATCACGGGTCTATACCAACCATGGGAACACCGTCAACCATGGGGTCAATGTCACACATGGGATAAATCTCAACTATGGGACCTATACCCGAACATAAATACATCCCTCCTCGGGGACAATACTCTAAATATGGGTCCAATCCTCTATGGAATCAATGCCTTGCGTGGGAATATCTATCCACAGTATACAATACTCATCCATGATCACAAAGCCCTCCATGGAAAATAATATCTATCCATAGAACCGTCACGTTCACCATGAGACCAATACATCTACCATTGGACCACCATATCTATCATGGGGTCAATATGCCTACCATATAATCAATATCTAGGCATGAATCCAATATGTCTACCATGGGAACAACATCCATGGGATTCATCATCCATCCATGATAACTCTCCATTAGTGACTATCATCTATCCATGGGTAATAACCATCCATGAATATAATCACTCTATGGGTATAATCCATCCATGCGCATAACTCATACATTCGTAGAACCAATATGTCTATCATAGGACCAACAGGTCTAACATAAGACCAATACGTCTACTATGGGACAAACATGTCCACCATAATACCAATACGTCTACCATGTGACCAACATATCTAACATAAGACCAATATGTCTACTATGAGACTAACAAGTCTACCATAATACCAATATGTCTACCGTGGAACCAATATGTCTAACATAAGACCAATACGTCTACTATGAGACCAACAGGTCTACCATAGACCAACATATCTACCATGGGACCAACATCCATCCTTGGTAACACTCTATCAGTGAGCATCACCTATCCATGGGTAATAACCATCCATGAATATAATCCCTCCATGGGTATAATCCATCCATGGGCATAACTAATCCAGGGGCACATCATCTACCATGAGATCTTCTATCCGTAGGAACAACACTCG
This sequence comes from Chimonanthus salicifolius, assembly GCA_013350335.1. Classification (NCBI taxonomy): domain Eukaryota; kingdom Viridiplantae; phylum Streptophyta; class Magnoliopsida; order Laurales; family Calycanthaceae; genus Chimonanthus; species Chimonanthus salicifolius. The sequence goes on along the minus strand of CM023538.1, from coordinate 12,454,026 downwards.
AATGAATTACTACGTGACTCTGGCAACAATATCAAATCATCATATCATATCATAAATATACCACGATCCCTAACAAGACTTAGGGCCTATGACTTACTAAGCGGGAGATCCACGACTAGCGTGATCAAGTCTACCTCGCCCTACATCCCCACCTCATGGAGATTCAGTCAAGCTTTAAGGCTGTCGGACAGCGTCTAACGAAGCTAGCAGCACCCCCATGGGGTAAAATAGTATCTAGCTCTGCGCATCAACGCACATTAAGTGTGCTAAATGTGAGGGACCTACTCCTCGACTGCAACCCTACGGGACCAAGTCTCCGTAGTCGACCCCACCGTCCCGAATACCTCTCTGGAACGGTCAGTCAACCATCATAATCACGTGAGGGACGTACCCATATCACGTCTCAATATCAAGTGACCAAGTCACATATACATCTCAATGCCATAGTCTCCATATGTTCATATCGAGGCTCCCACGGTCTCACGGTTACTCTAGGCCTTACTCATGGGTTCTATATACTTATCTTATCATTTTAACTATACAATGGTGAGACATAATGATCTACTGATCGGACAGTTTCCTTTTCCAACGGACAGAGGTATAGCGTTATCATTATCACATGAGGGACATACCATACCACGTCTCAATCATCAATATCATGTGACGGACGCACCCATACCACGTCTCAATATAATCATCACGTGAGGGACATATCCATACCACGTCTCAATATAATTAAGTGACATAGTCACATACATCTCAGTGCCAAAGTCCTCATCTGTCCATCTTAAGAATTTTCACAGTTATCTAGCCACTTTAGGCTTTACTCGAGTAACAAACATATATGTCTCATCATATCAGGACCTCCAAGGCATCATAACCTCTTCGGGCCGCCTTCGAGGGATCCAACATTTAGCATTAGGGTCTATATTAGGGAAGTATATCCCACCAATCCCTTTCTACCCTTCACATTTGCTCAACATCTTACATTATCCTTAATATAAATGGATGACACAATGCGTTTTTTGATCGAGCTGAGACACAATGCTCTCAGTTGCCTACGTACCACATAGTGGATCAGATCAACTGTAGTTCATTATTTTCACATTTGGGCCGACATTGGGGAGTTGTCATACTTTTACTTTGGGGAAACCAAACAAGGCTTTCTTAGCATTTACATTGCATTCCATGCATTCTCAATCATGCTAGCCCATCCCATTGTAGCATAAGTTAACCCCCATTGGGTTATAAGATACTTGACCTTAACTCACCTATATTACTTAGTCTAATCCTTTACCAAGTTCCTCTTCAAATCATGGAAATTCATTCTACACATGGTTAAGTCGATCCACCACAACCATTATCAACATAGGTACTCACTAGTGATGTACACATCATCACATAATCCAAACATGGCACTAAAACACATCCATCATGCTTATTATATGAGTTATCCATTTAAGAATTCTAATCACAATCATGAGAATTCATTTGATACATATATTACTCATAACCATACACAAGTATATGAAGTTATCAAGGCCCTACATTACATATCTTGGACAATCTTGATTTATCATACATTCTATTATACTTTAATACATCACAAATCTATGAACTCTCAATTATAATAAACATCTAATCATAGGGAACTTGGGAAACTCATAAACATGTATCTGATACAATATATTCACTATCAATCACACATAGGCATAAAGAGGTCAAACCATAACCTTACCCAACTATGCATTGGAATGTGTACAAGGCAACATTCACTGAAACATATATCACACAGCCTTGTGAGCATGGAAGTTTACAAATATTCCAATGCTTCTAAGTGGATGGCATTCTCCAATTTTACCTAATGTTATCAAACTCGAATCGTATCGAAATTGGTCTAGAGGGCGTGAATCGTAAATAAAAAATCGTACGATTCATATATCATCTTATTCCTATAACCATTTTGTTGGCCTTGTGCCATTACATAACATTTCGAGGGACATTAGAAGGTTGTGTAAGACGAGTGATATCACCTTCACACACATACCTCAGTCGGTGAACGGTATTGCTGACTTTCTAGACAAGGTGGGAGTACAAAAACAAAAACCTGCAATGGAGCTGTTTTGATCACGATACTTGTTGGGTGTATGGAGCTATGGAGACTCCTCATTGTATTTATATTGACTGGGGAATACTGTACATAGTCTTTTTCATTATCCTCTTTGTATTCTACCTCATAGTCATGTTGGGTGTATGGAGCTATGGAGACTCCTCATTGTATTTATATTGACTAGGGAATACTGTACATATAGTCTTTTTCATTATTCTCTTTGTATTCTACCTCATAGTCATGTATAACTCTTCTATACTCGGTTCCACTACACTTGTACCTTATACATTAAATTAATGGATTCATTGTTATTGTTAAAAAAAAAAAGATTAAGCAATTGGGAAAAGCAAGACATGAACAATTAATTCACCATGCATAGTCAAACCAACACTTAAAAGAAAAATTATTCAGCACAAACACAATTAATTTAAGAACCATAAACTAGAACTCACCTCTAAACAAAGCTCAAAGCTTCAAATAAAATCAACTCAAATTCTGGTTTTCCCACAATGCTTGACTTATCCTTGAATTTATAGGTTTATTTTCAACTGAAAAAGGAAATTAAAAAAGATAAAATAAAAAATCCCACCGAGTTCAAGTCTGACTCGGTCTCCTGCTCCTTTCCTTCGTTTTTTGTTTTTCTTCTTTTCTGAAACTTGAATTCTTCTCCATTAGCAGCGCTAGGCGTCTTCTTCTCATCCTTCTTTCCTTTGTTCTCTCTGTGTGTCTGTTTTCTTTCCTCTCTCTATTCCTCACCTATCTTCTTCTCTATGTTTCCTCTTCTACTTGCTTCTTCTTCATTTTCGGTCCATGCACCTTCTGCCCTTGCTTCGTTCTTTGCTAGATCTTCGCCTAGGACATCTTCGGATGGAAACTTTGCTCTCTCTTCTCGGATTTTCTTTCTGCATCAACTCGGATTTTATTTCTTGTTCCTTCTTTCTCTATTCAATTTCTTCTCTCGGTCCAATACTTGTCTATTCTTCCCTGAGTTACCATTTGCATTGTTTCCAAACTCGTTCGCATGTCAATGCGTTGGCTTTCCAAACTCGTTCTGGTTCACACGGTTTAGCCACGATTTTCCATTTTAAAAATGGATTGGTTCTCCAAGTTGGGTTTCTATGGGGTCCACAAGGTGCTGACATGGCCACTGACTCAGAATTTGAAGTGGGACACTTGAGGTAGCAAACATGCTTGGTTTTTTGGGCTTTTGGGCCCAAAATGAGTTAAATGGGTCCATATTCGAGTATAATCAGTTCCAATAAATTTTGTCTGGGTCCCCACTTCTCTCTGTCGATCTGTGTGTAAATTCGGAGAGCCAATTCATCGATGTTGTCCCATCGGGTCTCGATTGCGCTGTCGGGTTTGATGTCCGCATCAGATTTGTTCACGAAAAAGACAATTGGTGGTGGTCGTTATTTAAGGTGGTTTGGGCATGTAGATAGAAGGCAAGGACAACCATTGTTCGAAGAATTAAGGGCTTTCTAGTTCATGTTGGTTTGAGAAGTAGGAGACAAATTAGGATGTTATGTGTTGTGTTTTAAATTTATACTCGTAAGCGCACGAACCATTTTTAATATAGCTTAGGAGTGCGAGGTCGAACCCATCAGAACTTAGGAAAGTATATCCATTAAAAAAACACACTATTGAATTATATATTTTAAGAAATTTAGAAAATCGTATAAATAAATCTTAAATATGGAATCAATTATCTAATCTAGGAAATTTAATTTTAATTTAGAAATATTCTAAAAATAGAAAACTAAGTCCAAAAATAGGAACAACATCTAAAAATAGAAATTAACCATTCAAGAGATCTAATTTTTATGGAAAACACAAAGTTTATCTAATTTCAATTAAGATCGTGGAATTAATCTATAAATATTATAAACAATCTTAATCTAATGTAGAACACAGAATTAAGATGTAATTAATTAATTTACCAATCTAGTTCACCAATTTCAAGAATTTTGAATTATAAACAAAAATAAAATTAAAAACATTTAAAATTACCTCTGTTCATATTTACAGTGGAACTGGTTCAAAGAATCAAGGAGACATTATTTTCCATATTTTAAAAATAAAATAAAGGCCTACACTACAGAACTCACGTAAATTACCAATCATGCATTCAAATTTTTTATCCATATTTACCACTGACATTAAATTCTAAAAATATACTGAGTTAATCCAAACTCTCATACTGGATTTGAATTATTCAATTTATAATAAAACTCTAAAATGGGGTAAAATAATCCTTAAAATCCGGACTTTCTAAAACTAGACTTTTCTGCTAAAAAATCTGCAATTTCTTCCATTGCTCTTCTCATTTCTTGTATTTCTTCATTTAACCTGCAAAATTCTCAGATTCCAATAAATAATATTAAAAACACACAAAACAAGGCTAACTGATCCCAAATACAGAGGTAAAATATGTCAATTTCCAGTGCTCATCATTATGTAAGGATTTGGAGGATAAAGAATTTGACCCTAAATAGGGATTATTGGAGAAGTAGAACTCAAAGGCTGGCTTGGTTGGATGGAGTATAGACTTTGACGATGATGGTGATGGTGTACAATGAACTCATTGGTGATGACAATGACATTTCTAGAAGGGGGATAGTTACCACTCCAACCATTTTGAAAGGAGGTTAACCTTATTCCATCTTCCATTGATAAAAATGATCTCTCTCTTAGATTTGAAGGTTATGTTCAAAGATATGAGACTTGAAAGAATCTCAAGGTTTTAGGCATGCTCTTGGTAAAATCCTTCTTTCTCCATTTGGTGGATAGGGTTGAAAAGCTGGTGGGTTTATGATGCTTGTGGATGATAAAAGTCCTACCAAGCGTGATAGCTTTTTGTTGGATTGTAGGATGGATAAAATCTTAATTCAAAATCATCTAAGAAACAGGAAGCAGTTGACTGAATGCTTGCAGCCTATGCTCAAGGTGGTAGAGGATGCCAGATCATCTGTTCATTCGGTGATCTTTCTCATCCTGATTTTGGTGGTCTAAACGCAAGTCCAGATTGTTAGTTGGGTCCTTTTCTTGAAAGTGTTTGCAGGCCTCTCCAAAGGGACCTGGATATGCTTTAGTCGGATTGTTGCCTTGGCTTGTTGAGCAGGCAGCATCCTGTTATCAGTGGAATGATCCTCTGTACTGCTGCCTTAAACTTTAACACAAATTTTTCTTCATCTTCAGAGGTAACGGTTTTGGGGGAATTGTTTGAGATTAATTGGGGTTCAAGATTGGACACCTATTCTGGGCCACAGGAAGTTCAGAGCTAAACCCTTGAGTGGAATTGACATCAAGGAATTGCCTAAGTTTAGATCCCCCAATGGGACATCATAAAAGGCAACTCTCTCTCATCTTTCAATGAGCAAAGGAAGTTATCTACTTGTTGAAATTCTTGGACTAGAAGGACGAAGTTTCAATTCTGGAATTCTAAGGCTGTCTTCGTCCTATCTCACATTCTCAAATTGGCGATTGAAGCAGCAGTATGAGCTAAAGAAGGATCCTCAAACGAGCTAGTTACTGTGGGTTAGGGTGTCTGTTCTCTTTATTTGTTTTCTGATGCTTAGCAATCAGGCCTGTTAGCATTACTCAGGTTGTGTTATTCTTTTTCAGCCCCTACACCATCAGGTTGATGCATGAAACCTAACCAAGTCAGTGCCTTTAGAAACAAGGAAGAATCTGCTTTATCATTGGGCAAATCCAGGATTTAGAGTGGTTTTCATGGATGTTCTTGAAAGATTTAACTTCCCTTTACTAATGTAATTGCTGGCTCCTAAATATTTTAATGTCAGCAATTTTCTGTTCGGAGAGAGTAAAAGGACTATCTCCCAGTTTTGTTTTGTTCTGATTCCATGTTGACTTCATGACAGAGGCAGGAAATAGAGATTTGGAGTAGGGAAGAGGGTGATCTCTTACAGTTGTCTTGTAATTTATTCAAATAAATGAAGGGGAACGGTGGTGCAAGGGACTACAGAATAAAAACTAAATAACCCACAGACAACAACAGCATCATATACTTTTTAGGCATTGTTGCACTTGTATGCACTTTTATTTTTAAATATACTCTTATCTTGGTTCAAGTCATTGATGTACTAGGTTTTCTATCGATTTTCTTGCCACATTTGGTTCCTGCTGAAGTTTTACTTTTGAAACTTTCTAACTCAGACTTGGGAGAGCTGAAAACAAAGATACTACTGGGTCCTGTGAACATGGAAGATTTAGTGAGAGAGAATCGAATCCTTGCACACCTGGAAATTGCATTTGTGCTGTTCATTCTTTGTGTTCACAAATTTGCATTTCCAGAGGAAAGACCTTAATGCAGGAACATACTGAATGTGTTGGTGACAAGACCCTGGCATTTTTTAATAAAAATTGTGTGATTCAAGGGAATCAAATTGTTTTATCAGATCAAGGTGAAAGCTGGAAGAGGCATTTTCCTCAGTGGAGGGATGTCCCAAGCAAGGTCACTGGAAATTGCAGCTCTATCCATAATGAGAGGCCAGTGGAGGTTTTGGATTCTAGAAAAGTGATTGAAGACCAACTTTCAGATACTGCTGCTAAAGGTTTCACTAAAGCTGAAGTGGAGTCCTTGAAAGAGCAGCAAATGTCAAATGTTTGTTCTGGATACCTTGCTCCTGTTATAACTGAGGTTTCAGTTGAGGTTAACAATGCAGATTCTTGCAATATGGGTACTGGTAGATATGCACGTGAACTTCTAGTTGATGAAGGATCAAGAATTGAGAAATGTGGCTCATCTGATAATGATCTTGGTGGTACAAGGTGGGCTGAAATACCAACTGTTGTAGGGAAAACTACTTTGAACAAAGAAGGGCACTCAACTGCAATTAGTAGGCAATCATCTTGTAATCTTATTGATGAAGTTAAATTTACCAACTCCTTCAGATCGAAGAAGGCAAGAAATCGAATCCAACCTGGATGCTCTGTTGAAGAGATTGCTAATCATACACTGGCAATTCGGACGCGACTTAAAAGCAGAAAAGAAGCAGAGGACAATGAAATCAGATAGTGATTTTCCTGCTCCAAATCTTTCTTCAATGCATTATGGTTCTTCTAACTCCACTCAGCATTCTGAGCTGTATTTTCGTTCTTCTGAGGAAATAGAGATGTCTCTTGATGATGACTATGGTTGGAGGAAGACACGCTGTATTTATACTTGTGGCCCTTCAAGTCTCAAAAGGAAACGCTCTGCACTTTTATCTGCCAAATTCCTCTCCAGCGACCTGCACAAATTTGAAGAGTACCATAGAGAATGGGAAGATGATTGCCAACAATCGGATGGTGATATCCATTTGCACAGATCACCTAAACATAAAATTTCAGCCCAAAAGAAGTTAAAGATAGATCAAGCTGAAGAAATAAGAAAACATGTGGTGAAACAGGATGTAAATATTGTAGATGATACAAAGGTGCCAAAGTACATGTCAATAGGTTCCATGAAAAGCCCCTCTAGGCATGAGGATGCTCATCAGAAGCAGGGAAGACCTGTTGTTTGTGGAAATTCAGGCATCATTACCAATGGTAGATCACCTCATATTCTAATGAAACCAGCAAAAATTGCTTCCCTTAGATCAATTCTGAAAGTTGCCAAACGATGCACTCTAACTAAAACTGAGATGGAGCCTAGAAATGCATACCTAAGTGGAAATAAAGGAGTTCATGATGTGCACTCTGTTTTGAACAAAGAGAGAGATGATGGAGTTCAGATTACGATCAAGGGAAATCAGCTGCGCCCTATAATTTCTTCTTCTTTGGGAGTGAAGAAGGCATCCCTCAGTGGTAGTCAAGGATATGATGATGGCACTGAAAGTAAGGTAGCTTCAAAATGTGGTGCAGTGCATGGATTTTCTAGTGTTCAGATGAAACCTAGATTTAAGCAAACTCGGAAGCGGAGCCTTCATGAGTTATGTGGAGAAGTTAAGCATCCAAAGAAACCAAGATGTTTGTCAAACATGGAAAATGACCATTCCCAGACATTGGAAGCTGGATTCTTCCTCAATGGATTTTCTGAGAGTGGTAAGTATGATAGGTATTTTTAGAAGAACCCCCAACCCCAAACCCAAACCCGGAACTAAATATCTAAATTTTTCTGCTGATTCTGCATTAAGATGTCTGCTGTGGTGATGGATACGCAGGGATACTTCTTGATAAAAAATGAAATGACTAATTTTTTTCCATAGTTTCTTGCATTATGAGAACTCAGCGGTTTGTTACTTTTAATACAGGGACGCTTCACAGTTTTACAAAATTCTATCCAAGAAAGCATTCTGGCTGCTCGCCTCAAACTGATGCTGTAAGTGAGAAGTCTTGTCTAAATGATGCCAAGGATAGTCAAAATTGTGCAGGTGAACTGTCTCAACAAGTTGATCAGAGGTAACCATTTCATAAGATATTGTTTTCATCTTATTTGTTGTTGTCTAGTTTTACTTAATCTTTCAATATCAGCATGTTTTACCTTTCAATATCAATGGATTTTTCTCGCATGCACTATTCAATGCTTATGGGATTAGTCCAGTATGCAAACTATGTATAAGATCCCAAATGGAGCACAATAGGGGTGTCAATGGGTCAGGTCGGGTTGGCTATAGGTAATAACAGATTTTCTATGTGACTTGACCCAGTCTGATTCTGACTTGACCTGACCTGCCTTGAATTTATATAAAACTTCTAAAAAAATTATAGATTTTTTTTAATAGAAAAGAAATATAGAAAGGGCTTCTTTTTCATGTGAGCACATTGGGATATGGAAAATTGATGAATAGGATAAGATTTTTTAACTTGATGGGGTACATGGGCCAAATTTAATTGGTAAAAAATAAATAAACTATTTAAATACTTGGAAAGGTAAACATCTATCTATTGGGGGCCGAATCATCTTGTTAAAGGCAGTTCTCTCCAGTCTTTCAATATATTTCCTAAGTGTATCAAATGTCCAGCGGCTGTAGTGGATAAGCTAGAAAGGATTCACTGGCAATTCCTTTGAAATGATGGTAGAGACAAATGAATTTCACTTGGTCAATTGGTCTCAAGTTTGCAAACCGAAGGAAGAAGGTGGTTTGGGAATTCGTCCTATTCATATGGTCAATGATGCTTTGTTGGGTAAGTGGTTATGGCGGTTGGGGATTCTACGAGCGGCTTATGGAAGGATATTCTGTGCAGAAAGTATCAGTTGCTTGGTAATGGGTGGCGGATAGGAAATGTTTATAGGAGAGTTTCTGGTTTTTGGAAGGGTGTTACTTCCATTATAGGGGCATTTGATACCCATATTCGATACCACCCCTATTCAGGTGATGATATTCTATTTTGGAAAGATAAATGGTTGGGTGAGGTTTCATTGGCTTTGCAATTTCCAAGTACTTTTCTCCCTTGCTGCTAATAAAGAGGCTTCTATTAAGGACTGTTATAGTGTTATTCAAAATAAGGTTGTTTGGGGGCCAGAATTTCGTTGGCATTTGGAGGGTTGGATGGTGGATGATTGGGTGTCTCTCATGAATTTGTTGGAAGGTGTTTTTGTAGTGGGCTATGGAAAGGATCGTAGAATTTGGGATATAGATTCTTATGGTATATTCTCTATTAAGTCGTTTTGTCAAAGCCTGATTAGGGTGGGTGATATTCCTTCTGTTCACCCTAAAGTATGGGAGGGGGTTGCTCCTTTTAAGGTGAAGGTGTTTTGTTGGCTTGTAGGGTTTGGTAAAATTTTGACTATCGATAATCTGAGAAGGAGGAGAATGCTCATTGTTAATGCATGTCCTTTGTGCTTGTCTGATGAGGAATCGGTGAATCACTTGCTTCTTCATTGTAGCTTCTCTAATAGCATTTGGAAGCATTTCCTGCAGCTGTTGGGTGTCTCATATTGTCTTCCTCGATCTTGGTGTGATTTGTTTAACGAAGAAATTGTGATGTGTGGGACTTCCTTTCGGCGGAATCTTTGGAAAGTGACGACTCTAAGTACTGTTTGGTCTATTTGGTTGGAAAGAAATCATAGGATCTTTCAAGGGATGGTTGGTTCTTTTGTCAACCTTATAGATTTGATTAAGCTTCGTGCAGCTTGGTGGATGGTTGGTTCAACCTAGGTCCGAGGTATCTCTGTGTCTGATGTTTGCAGGGAGTGGGTTTCAGTGGATTCCTCAAGGTGTCATGTTATTCTAAGGACTCCTGTTCCTTGGTCTCCTCCTCTAGTTGGGCTTCTAAAGCTTAATTTTGATGGTAGTTGTATGCGTGAGATCGGTTGTGTTGGTTATGGTGGGGTGATTACCAATGAGTTTGGGTCTATCTTGAGATCTTTCACTGGCCCGCTTCCTAATGGGACAGTAATAGAGGCGGAATTGTTTGCATTATGGAGGGGTATTTTGGAGCTAGAAAAGTTAGGGGTTCGAGGACGCTTGGTGGAAGGAGACTCTAAGGTGGTGGTGGGTTGGATGGTGGGATCTCTCTCCTTGGCTTTATCTAGACATAGTAGAGAGGATCCGTCATTCTATGATGCTTTCGACTTTATGATTGCTTGGGTTCCTCGGTCAACTAACTCAGCTGCAGATGCAATGGCCAAGCAGGGGCTCTTGTAGGATTCAGAACTTATTAATTCTCTTATGTAATTGGGGGGTTGCCTTTTGTATTTTCCCTTGTTGGGCTGTTGTTCTTTAGCCTTGTTGTGTTCCTTTTTTCTATCATAAATAAATATTACTTTTAATTCAATTAAGGTTGGATTCATTTTGGGTTCAGGACCCTTCTACTCGATCTGACCCGAACCTATTTTCAGGTCGGGTCAATTTAGAACTTTTTTAAGAAATGCATGATCCAAACTTCGTTTTTTTTTGGGGTTGGATCGGGTAGGGCAAGTTCACGAGTCGGGTAAAATATTGCCAGCCCAATAGCACATTAATGTCATCTTCTTTCACCATTCACTATTGGATTGCAAAAAACACCTTAAATTGCATATGCTACCAAACTTGCTTCATTCAACCTTCATGGGCATTGGATTTCTAGATGGGCTTTTTTTTTTGTAATATCTAAACATCCATTTTCTAGGCCCCTTTGATGTCTATGGTTGTTTGATTAGGATTAACTTTGGGTTATATATATATATATATATATATATATATTTCACTTGGGGCCCATCCTATCCTACTATCGGCTGGCGTTGCATCTTCTCCACATGGGATCTCACACTTTGCAGTGTGCTAGATCACCCCTCTATACTCTTTTTATAAATATCATGGGTATGCCCAACTGCACATTGGAGTTGAGACTAATCCCATGTATACACGAATCCGCTTACAAGCCTCATGTGTCAGGCAACTCTAGGGAGAGTTGAACACAAGACCTCTAAGTCTATTCCTAGAAGCTCGAGCCAACTGAGCTACAGTGGTGCAGGCAATCCCCCCCTCTATACTTATGAGAGTAGAATATAAATTAACCTTTATTTGGATGCAGATTTTCTATTGAAGCAAGCAAGAGTGAGGCTATTGTCTTGGATTCAGATGCTTTCTGCTGTGTGTGTGGAAGGTCTAACAAAGATGAAATTAATTGCATATTAGAATGCAGTTGCTGCTTAATCAGAGTATGCAATCATATTTATCATTATGTACTCTCCTCTCTCTCTATGTTAATTAACTCGAATTTATGAATCAGATTTGTTATGTGCAGGTGCACCAGGCCTGCTATGGTGTTTCCAAAGCACCCAAAGGCCATTGGTGCTGCAGGCCATGCAGGACTAATTCTAAAAATATTGTGAGTAAACATGCTCCTTGATTCATAGTAGTTTTTTATTCTTAATGCATTGTTATCTTCATTACTTACTGCCACTTCCGTGTAGGTGTGGTCCTTATGCAACATCGATAATCCTGCCACTTGAACCCCAAGGGGTTGGTGTGTTGGCAAGGAACCTTCCTCAGGAAGCGGGAGTCCCGTGGTTGAATCCCGTCCCACCCCAAAGGGCCACTCCCTATAGTTTACTCGGTGTGTAGGTAGGGAGGCTTGCCCACTCTTGAGGACTAGTCGGGTGATCTAAGAGGCCCTGACACCTCGGTCATCAAAAAAAAATAAATCCTGCCACCTAATGTTGTCTTCTAATCCTGTCTTTTAAGGCCTATAGTCATATATAATTCCATCTTTGCCAATGTAGTTATGCACTCTTGTTCGCTTATAGTTTGGCAGAAATATTAGTATTATTATCGACTTGTAATTTGGTTAGGATTGTAGATCTTCTATACTTTGACAAATATCCCAATATTGTCTGATACTTACTAATATTCTCTCTCAAAAATCTCATTATCATCCTCATATTTCTGTCTCCCAAATGGATCTTGATAATTTTTCTAATATTTTCAATATATATATTGTCAAAATGGGAATATCTCCATATCATTCTATTTCATGATAATATGGGATGTTTTTATGATAATTGTCTAAATCTCTGCATATTTAAATTTATACATTCTAAGCTTATGTACATTTTGTTGGGCAATGAGGAAAAAAATATACAATCAAAGCAATGGAGATGGGTATGCTACACTAGTTGAGTAGATTAACTCTAAAAATAGAGTTAGAAGTAGGCACATTAGGGAAAATTCAAAGATAGTGCCTATAGATGATAAAATGAGAGAAACTTGTATAAGGTGGTTTGACCATGTTAGTAAAAGATTGGGGACTGACCTCGGTATGTGGAGTTCAGAGTTTACAAATCGTAGGCACAAAGAGGAGAGGAATATTGCTAAAAACTTTGAGAGGAAGGGATAAAGAAAGATGTGATAGATAGTAGATAGATGAGATTTTGGCAAATGATAATGATAATGATGAAGCTTACATACACTAACATGTTCTATTTTTAATTCTTTTATTTTCTTGAACATTGTACCAAGAATACCCCAATATTATTGCCACCTACTATATCATGATAGGAATTTTGTGATAATGGTTTCAAGTGCATCAGAGGTTGCATTACATATTTATGGTACAGTGCAGCAAGTGTTATGCAACTCAATTTGGCCTATGGGAGCATAGTTGGATTGGACATTGCGTAAATTGATGATCTAACTACCTATTGAAGGTCCTCCTAATATTGCAAGTAGGTATGCTCACAAGTCGTGTTTGGCCGGGCTATGCTTTATGGTAGTCTGAGCTCATTTATATATGTTGTAAATAATGTTTTTCACATGTCTTAATTCAAGGGTTGACCGAAAGATGTCATTAGGTGTAATTGATTATTCTTTCCTTTCTTACAACCTTGATTGGATCCTTGTAATCTATATATAGATGTATACTTTTCTTCATTACAAGAAATATATACAGAGAATTACTCTCTAAAAAACATTATTTACAATTATATATACAAAAGCTTGAGCCCATCTAATGCTTGTCGGGCTTTGTAGGTTAAAGCCCGAGCCCGCCCGGTTAAGACCATTAAAAGTCCAACCATTCAGATTGAAAGTAGACATGATAACCTACAAGTGGGCAAATTTGAGCTCAAAACTCAATTTTGGCCACTTGATCATAGTAGGTCAAAGCACCAGGTGTCCTTGTCTTGATAATTATAAAGGACACCTAATGACTTTGACTACTAAGATTAAGTGGCTAAAAATTGATTTTAAGCTGAAATTTGGTCCACTTGTAGCTCACCATGTCTATTTTCAATCGAAACGGTATGTCTTCTAATTAATTTCAAAATAATTTAATGGCTTCTAATTACACATAATGGCTAAATTGGCCGAAAAGACCGACGGACTTATTGCAAAACCTCGAGCCCCATTATTTATATAAATGAGATCAGGCATTTAGGCTGAATCTGGCTTGATGGGCTGGCATATGTGTTCAAACCCGTTTATTTATGATGAGTTTGGGCGGGTTTTGGGCCAGGATTGGGCTGAGGAGCAGCTCTAATTGCAAGAACTATTTGGTCGACTCAAAACAAAAGGACCCAAGTAGTACCCAATAATTCACTTTCCTTGCATTTGATTGAATTGCGATTTTTTTTCCAACCAGATTGGAAGTGAGGCTATGTTTGACCCTTGTATCCCATTGGTCATGATTACAGGTGGGATGAATTGGCCCCTAACATTTGTCACTTTTTTGCAGTAATTGAGTGGAAAAGTAGAACATAGCTAATCATTGATAGATGGAATAAGGCTAAGATGATGATGGTGGCAATATCTGCAGTAGTACATTTTTACAATTCTTGGTTGTCAAGTATAATTAGTTTCTTCTTTCCACCGAAAAATGAGGTATAATTAGTTTCTGAAAATTGTATACAGGCTTGTGTTCTCTGTGGTTATGGAAGTGGTGCCATGACTCGTGCAATAAAAAGTAGAAATATCGTGAAAAGCCTTCTGGATGCATGGAAAGTTGAAGCAGCCGGATCTACTGAGTCTTTTATGTCCATTCCTGTATCTGGAACTGTAAATGATGACTTGGGCTCTGTTGATCCCGCTATAAAAGCCGGAGTTTGTAATTTCAAAGAATCACATTTAATTCCTGTCATGAGAGCCACAGAAGTTGAATCTTTCCAAAGACCTGTGTTTGGAAGAGATTTGCAGAACAATATCATGAGGAGCTCAGATAGTTCCTGTAATTTTAAAGTATGTAATACCATTACTGCAGGAGTACTTGATCCAACTGTTACACAATGGGTGCACATGGTTTGTGGGCTCTGGACACCAGGGACAAGATGCCCAAATGTTGACACTATGAGCACTTTTGATGTATCTGGTGCTTCACATTCTAAGAAGAAAATGGTGAGTTCTTTGATATGTTTTACAAGATTTAGTTGTCTCGTTAACCTTTTTGACCTTTTTTGTTTTGAGAATGGTAAACATGACTCGAATTTGCAGCCGTTCAGGTTGCATGGTGTAAATAGACAAGTTGTGTCATGATGCGACATTTACATATGTATCAGGGACTTCTTCTTTTTGATATCTGCCAAATATGTTTCTGTGATTCAGATCTTTTATCATCACAACTTGTCTTGTTAGGACTACTATTTCTATCTGGAGTTAGAAATATTGTTCTTTTTTCTTTTGTAATCCTTTCTATTTGATTTCTTATCATGGTTGTCCTGTCGGCCAGATCTTTCATTTTTTTTTCTGTCAGTGAATAATTTGTCCAATCCATGGATCTAATTCGAATGGTTGGTTCACTAACAATCTTATTACTGATTATGGTTATGGAATCTTTTTTATTTTCATTCGATTCATATACTTTCTTGCGTCCAAATAATAAAATGGAGTTTACTTTTGCAAACTCTTTTATTATTTTTTTTATAAATAAAACTATTTTTCTAATCCATCTTGTTTTTTCTTTTGAGACCTTTCGAAACCATTCTTTTAAAACGCTTAGAACTAAAAAAGATTTTGTCATGAGCAGTTTTTCAGGTGCTAGTGGATATAATGTTTCTTGGGCTTCTTCAGAATGCTATTTCTCAAAAAATTCATTATTATATGTTGTGTAAAAGCATGAACGTGAGAAGCAATTGTAAATGCAGACATTATATTCTCAGAAGATGTGTACAAACAGGATTTTTAAGAAATTTTGAGACCAAAGACAATAGGTGACATGTTAGGCACCTTCTATCTATGGGGCTTCTCTCTAAGTTTTTGGTAGTGAAGAGAAAAACTCTCTAATCCCAACATAGAAGGGTGCCTTTTTCGTTCTTTCTGTGGAAGGAGTATGTGTACCTCCTTGCTCCCATCTTGGAAATGAGCTTGTTGCGCTGTGTTGGTCCATCAATTATTTAGGAATGATTGATAAAACCATTATTTTTAAGGACATTAATTTCATCTCCTACTAAAAAATGCTTTATGTTTTTTCTATTTTTTCTCACAAATTTTGAGAATGTATTCTATTATGACTTAACAAGATCATTTGGCAAAGATAACACCAGTAAAGTGTGATTGGTGGAGCTTGTCTTTGTACAAGGTGATGGGTACCATGCAAGATTTGGGGTAATCATTTAGAACAAACATCCACGTGAATTATGTTAAACCATTGTGTTATGGTTGATACTTGTCCCAAATGTACTTGTATTGTGGTAGATATATGCTATGGACAAACTGTCATGTAAATGTTATTTCTTTTTGATTGGTATTCACACTTTCTTTACGATTATTTACAAGTCATGGAGGACCCGAAGTGTTTTGGTCTCGCAAATAGACTTTAGGTATAATAATTTGATTCAAGAGGAATGGAGCCAGGAGCATAGTTGGCAAACGCTCACTGGTGCATTCGTTGGGTTTGAGACGAGTTACCATTTCAAAGAATGATCCAAGGCAGAAGCTATTGATTGAATTGGTTGGTATTTTTGTTAATCTTCAAACAGTGTAAATTTTTTATTGTTTCTTTTCAGTGATCTTGTATTCTCTTCATTTATAGGAGGCATAACTTTCAAGACTTTTAGTGTTTCAATTCCCTTTTGATGGTATTTCATCATTATTTCTGGTTATATATTTATGTATTCAACCCTTTTTTTTAAAAAAAGAAGGTATAATCATCCCTTTTCATAGTCCTCCTCCATTCTTGTGATTTATGATGGTATTTCATCGTTATATCTGTTTCAAGACTTTTACTGGTCCCAAAAAGAAGATGGCCTGGAATACCATTCCCGCAACAATCCTATGGACCATTTGGAAGGAGAGGAATGCCATTATTTTCAATCAAAGGAGCTGGAAGTGGAGGAATGATTCCAGAAAGTCAAATGGAGATTGTGCACTTGGCTTTCATCAGGGAAAAGACTTCATGGGATCCAAGGTGGTGGACATCTACCAGTCATGGGAGGGATCCATGATGGAAAACCCTAAAAAAGCCAAGAAATCAGCTACCTGGGTGGTTCCTCAACAGGGGTTCAAGTTCAACGTGGACGGGGCTGCGAGGGGAAAATCGAGACTGGCAGGAATTGGAGGAGTGCTTGCGAAATCATACAAGGGAGCCTTTAGTCGTCTTCCTAGAAGCGATTGGAAGAAAATAGTCAAATGAGCCGGAACTGGTTATCATTAGGAAAGAGTTGACTATTTGGAACACTTCAGGCCTAGGCAAATTGGTTATCGAAAGTGACTCAGCAAATGCAATGGAATGAGTATCTGGACTGGAAGAATCACCGTGGAAGTTGATAACAGTGGTTAGGGAGATTAAGGCACTACTTAAGGGGCGAGAAATTTCTTTCACCAAAGTCGGTAGATTGGCCAACGGAGTTGCAGATTTCTTCACAAAAGGAGTGGATTCACCAAGCCAGGGTGTCTACCATTTGTAATTCGTAGGAATTGGTGGGGGGGGGGGGGGGGGGGGGGGGGGGGGGGGGGGGTTGGTTAATTTTGTATCTTGGGCAAAGACCCTTATTCTCTTATGTGTACATCTTTTTCTTCTTTAATGAAATTTTAGTGACCGCCAAAAGAAAAGACTTTTACTGGTTCAAATTCATTTTGATGGTTTGTCATCATTATTTCTACCTATATATTTGTGTATACAACTTTTTAATTTTAGATGTATAGTCATTTCTTTTTCATATTCCTTCTCTATTCTCGTGTTTCTATCGTATGCTCATTGTCATTATCATCATTGACTACTTTTTCATCTACTGAGAGTTGTCTTTTTAAGTTTTGCATTTCTATTTTAGACTATAAAAAGTTATACTCTACATTTTGCATTGGGGTTGTTTCTATCAATCCTTCCGAAGTGGCTTTTTCTCATTTTCTCGTCCATTGGGTTCACCTTTAATGTTCCCTGTTGTAATCATTGATAATTCATCTTTTAGTATCACTCCACTCGTGCTTCTATTTTTCCCATTTTTATGGTGTGTTACACTCTTATCTATATATTTAGGAGCCCAAATGACACTACCTAGTAACTGTTTGTTAAAATGTTCAATTATTATACATATGAAGTCGAACTGTTCATCTATGTTGACCAATATATGTTTATACTTCTCAGGTTTGTTCATTATGTAGCCGTCTTGGTGGCTCTTGCATAGAGTGTCGTGTTGCAAATTGCTCTATTCGTTTTCATCCATGGTGTGCCCACCAAAAGGTTTGTACGTCACTCATGCTAAGTTTTGGTTTTATTTTGCTACTAAACAAATAACAGGCATACAGTAATTGACATAAATGTTAATTGAATTATTTGATCCTTGTGTTGAAGATGGCTATTGTCCTTGGGCTGCCCAAAGTTTACACAAGTTATGAATGGTTTGGATATTTGGACTATTTTTGAACTTTCTTCCATTGAATGTGGACCTATGTTGCATTGTCTCTTCAAGATGTGTGATGCACCCTTTTCAAGCTTGTACCTATGTTGGACATTGATTTCGAAAGTAATTAACATATTTCAACACGTTTCTCAACTTACAACCTTATTAAATTATCAATGTATTTGTCGCCTAATTGTTTAGAATAAAACTAGTATGTTATTTTCTATTAGTGTTATTTTGGCATCTCATTTTCATTTAAAATAATTTTAAATTTAATTTGTTTAAATATGGTGCTGTGTATATGTCTTATTTTCTTTTGTTTTCCAAGTTGGCACCTCCAACCTGTGTGGGACTCCACCACTAGGGCCCATACCATGCAACTTAGATGTGGATCGTATATTTATTTCCTTTTCATTGTTGTTAGATCCTTTGTAGAATAGGTTAGGAAGAAGATATTTGATTAGAAGAAAAAAAAATGAGAGAAACTAGAGAACTGTAGTTTTTTTTTTGAAGGGTAACTAGAGAACTCTAGTTTTCTTTTTGAACTCTAGAGAACTCTAGTTGTACTCCTCTATTTGCATTTCTTTTTATTTACACTTCTCCTTATTTATTATCCTAAGAGAATATGTAATGCCCATTCTCTCTTGAACCACAAGATAAAATACGATTAGTATCACTAATTCCCTCTTAAACATCTGTAGCTACAACTAATATATTATTTTTAGGTTACATGAATTTCTTGGTACAAAAGACTTAGTTTGGTGGTTTGCAATGCCATCCCAAATGTGGAACAATATGGTAGTATGAGGACCAAGAATCATCCTTTGTCACAGTCAAACTCATGCACGGACCCAAGCTGACATGTCAATAACTTGTAACTTTGAGTTTGAAGGAGCCATGGAGAGAGAGGAGAGTAGTTGCTGATCATGTGGACAACATGAAACTTGGATTCGTCATTTTTTTTTTTCTGATGATAAAATTTAGATTTTTTTTGAAATGGTAACTGGAATAATATTAAATAAAAAGAACCAGAGTTGCAAAAAAACTATACAAGGCAGAAGGAAAAAAAGAATCCCCTCAACCCCATAAACCCGCAAACTTGAACGCCCTAAATGAAAAAAAAAAAAAAAACATCTAACACAACTCAGCTAGAGACTAAGAAATCCCCATGCATGCAAAATATTTGTCATGGAGACATGTTGGAAATTTGCAAGAGAAGACTCCTAGGTTGTGTATTTGGATATAATTTGGTTACAAATGCATTGGGGGCTTTCCGCGCAATTCCTGAATTCCCTACTATTGCGTTCCCACCAAATGCTCCACAAGGTTGCAAAAAGGGCAAGGCGTCATAACTCTAAGCACATGGAGGAGACATTAGAGATCTCCTAAGCAAAGGAAAACTGATCAATCTTAGAGGGCATAGACCATTGGATACCAAACTTGTTGAAGATAGCACACTAGACATTCGACGAGAAGGAGCAGTGAATCAGGAGATGATCCACATCTTTCAAAGCCTGAAGGCAAAAAGGGCAAGCACTTATCAGTACCCTTCCCCTCCTGTGCAAATTGTCTCGAGTGATGAATTTCGTTAACCGGCAATCCGAAGGAAACTGATGAGACAAGGAGTTTAGAGGACTAGATGGTTGGGTCCACTAACGGGGCTGAAATGCACTGGTTTCTCCACTCGTAGAATGACTTTACTGTAAAAGAACTAGAAGGATCGGCCACCATAGTAAGGAATCATCCTCGAAGGCTCAAATCCGAACAGAATTGAGCAGCAGTAGATGCGAGAAATTATCTGTTTCAGCGTTTGATAGGTTCTTGCGGAAGCGAATATCCCACACAATCTGCTTACGAGCCAAAGAATAGTAGCCAGTGATGAAACCATCAAGAGAAAGGGTTAAGCGGAGGAGGGAAGAAAATCTGGTAGAGAATGATGTGGAGTCGCTCTAAGGATCTTTCCAGTGACAAAGAATGTTTTGGAGATTTTTTACAATAAAACTAATTAAATATAGAAAAAAGAAATGGAAGTGGAGTTTCTTACATACCTTCTCCTCCTCCTCCTCCTCTTGCATGGATGCCTTCAACCTCAGGCCCACAACAAATCTTTCTCTCTTGCATGAGACATTACCTGTATACTCTCAGCTGTTAGGGACCTCCTCAGTCATGTAGGGAAATAAAGGGAATTCCCTCTTCTTCAGACCATCTCTTGTTGGATGGAACATGGAAAGAGTTTCAAGGAAATGCATTCAAATTCAGGAGAGAAAGTTTCCTGCCATTTCCATGAATGAGTTTGTGATATCCTTGCGTGGGCGTTGGTGGGAGAAAAAATAGCCAGGTTGAGCGTTACTTGTCCCACATTGCCTATGAGGGAGAGTTGACTGTAGTATATTTGAGGATGCCTCTTCCTTCTAACACAAGGCCTTTTGGGAGCAAAACTTGGGTTGGCTCGCCAAAGCAAAAGCATGCAGGCCCATTGTCGGCCCAAAGCGGACAATATTGTGTTGGCGGAGTGGAGCGTTACAGAGGCAGCCCAATGGCTTGCTTTTCTCTGCTTCCGTTGAATTCAGCTGAATCCCAACTACTGAAAGGATCCCTATGGATTCATTAACAATGAGCATTTCACTAAGTGTGTTCAGTGGAATGTATATCCATTATTCCCCAATTCTCATATAAAAGGGTTTCGCTGTAATTTTATAGGTTCCAAGATCAAATTAATGGGATTGTGATACTTCTTAAAATCATTATGGTTGATTAGTTATCACTTTCTCTGATCCTTTCCTCAGGATTTGAATGGCAAGTATGAGGTTTATACCTTTGCTAATTCCACCACTCATCTTGGCCCTTCTGTTGGTTCACTGGTCACTTATAATGAGCCCAAAATCTTTGCAAAAACTGTATTCTGAGGCCATCCATCCCTCCCACTTTCTGAATTAGAGGATTCTTCCAATCCATTCTCAACATCCTCTAGAATGGGAAAAGGTGATGTTTAAGCTCAAGTTCCATTGAAAATACGGATTGATCTTGTCTACTGCAGTTTTATCCCCAACTTCCTTACAAGAATATTATAAAAAAGGGTGCATCCTGACACACTCTTCCAACTACTCATGGTTTTTTATGATTGTTGCTTCAGAACATCATTTCATGTTACCATTCAAAAAATAAATAAATAAATAAATAAGTAATCATGTCATGTCATTCATCATCTATCAGAGGAATAAAAAAAATAGTGCACTTTGGCTCAACCTCTTTGTTTTACATAAATTTCATGTACAATGCATCTTGTTGGAAATATAAAGGGATTAAGAGTTATTCAGTGGATACAAATTAATCTTCAAAAAAAAAAAAAAATACTTGTTCTTGTTCCTACCTTTGATTGGTTTTGAATTTCAGGGTTTATTGCAAAGTGAGGTTGAAGGTGCTGAAAATGAAAAGGTTGGTTTCTATGGGCGATGTTTGCTTCATGCAGCCCATGTCGGTTGTCATAGTAAGAATCATCTTTTAGATGCTAAAACAGAGAGGCCTAAAGAAAAAGAGATGACTTGTGCACGTACAGAGGTACATTTATGCTTTTAGAGTAAAGAGAATTCGTTCAAGGGATAAAAAATCTCTTATGAAATTCATATAATAGAAAATTATGTTTTACTAATTTTCCTCTCAATTAGGGTTATAAGGGTCGCAAAAGGGAGGAAGGGTTCAATCATAACTTTCATCTTCAGGCCAATAGCACCAGCACATGCCTTGTTCCCCAGGAGCAGATAAATGCTTGGCTTCACATCAATGGCCAAAAGTCATGTATTAGAGGACGTTTAAAACCAACTGCTTCAGATATTGAACATGATTGTCGGGTAAACTCTGATGGCTCATGAAGGACAAAATTGCATTTGACCTAATGACTTTTTAGTATGTTGTCATGACATTATGTGTCTATGTGTTCATGCAACCATGAAGTGACTTTAAATGGAAACTCTTGACTTGGTTTGACCCCCAATTTCAATCATTTGATATGGAGTATGGAGTAAAAAAGGACGACTAAATTTGATTTTTCACTTAATTTCTTTCATTTTTTTAATTGTTCAAAGGATTTTGCAAACTGATTTCGGCATTTTTTATTATTCTATTGCTAGTTACTTCTAGATAACGTTCTATGCAAGTTTATATAGTCCATATCCTTATATAAATGCCAATTAAATATATTTATTTAGTTGATTCATGCTCGTAGTCATATAGAAGTTTATGAATATACAGATTCATATCAAAACTATCATGAAGAAAGCCATATCCCATTATCTGGGGTCCTATGATGCTCGGACATGGCATGGGCAGGGACATACCATCGATATGACAAGGATATAGATTTTACACATAAAAATGAAGTGTTTGACACGAAGCATTGCCTACATTGAAGTGTCCATGCAAGATAGTTGGGTCCACATAGTGAGTTCTACTTCTCTAATTCTCCATGTCTAGGCTAACATGCCTTATCTATGTACTTCATTCCAAGTACTTCTTAGCTCATGTCTTCTTCTAGTACCTTGAACTAGGCATCTTTTTTTATTTCTTAAAAAGAAAAGTATAAAAAATGTTAAGAGTAGCGATTCTTCGGTTCTTCAACAAGGGTTGTTTATTTCTCCACATGGCCTTTTAATCTCATATGACATTCTTTATTTCCTTTTCTATTGAAGCTACCTTTGTATTTCTGCTATGTGCTTCCTGATTTTGTAAATTTTTCTCTTATAAATGGTATTCCTTATCAACTCTTGTCTATTTTTATATATTCCAAGTTGTATTAAGCCAAGCATAGGGCCCACATGATAGGTTGCTTTTTCTGGTGATGTGATAAATCTATTTTAGCATAGATTTTATATGGTGCCTATAAAATTTCATCCCGATTGGATAAGAGAAGTCATGTTTTTAAGGCACTCGAAATTTCACATTTATTTAATGGTTGAAATTCACTGAATTAGACCAATGAGCTTTAAAAGTCAAATTGAGTATGGATGCAATTTACAGTAATGTGGGGGGTAGGTGGGTGTCAGAGGGGAATGAAATCAATTAAGTCCACTGTGGGCTCCACAAACGAAAGTTTGCATAAAAGTCTCACTGAGAATTATTCTGAGGGGAGAATTGTTATATATATGTGGTAGGTCTGAGAGATGCCCGGATTGGAAAGCCCGAGTGGTCCCACTATCTAATAATCACAAAACTTAAATGGATGGATAAATTATCATGAGGTCTATCATTATGTAAAAAATGGGACCCATTGAATCATCTTAGCCCTTGATTTTTTAAGATTAAAAATAAACCATTAGATAAATATTTTGACTATCATGTTTAATGCAATGGTTAGGATGCCTTAAAATGAAAATTTTAAAAGGTTTGATCTAAATTTTAAAGAGAGAAAATAATTTTGATGGACTGGATTCAACATGAAATGGGCCCCACATGGGTCCTTGTGCTTGTGTGCCAAAAACGCCTAGGCCTTTTGTATATTTGATCACACATTCATATATCTATATATAAATATAATATATAGATATAGATATAGATATCTAGATAATTTATAGGCACCATCTACTAGCCAAGCCTTTCAAACCAAAGTTTACATGAACTTTATATATTTTAAAGATCATTGATCTACCCCATGAATTTTCATCGTTAGATAAATTTGAAATTTTGAGGGCGTTAAAAAACATGGTAGATAGGGATGGAGAGGGTGGTGAGGTAGAGGTGGAAATAGGAAGGAGGTAGGGACTAGAGGCATCAGTTGTCTGGAGGCAACAATTGATCTAACCCATGAATTTTCGTTAGATAAATTTGAAATTTGAGGGCGTTAAAAAACATGACTTGTCTTATCCAATCAATATGTAAGAGCTCTTCCTTCAACAAGTTTGCACCAAAATTGGTGCAAACGGCCAATAGGCACCACCTGGGCCGAGGTGGAAATAGGAAGGAGGTAGGGATTAGAGGCATCAGTTGTCTGGAGGCAACAATTGATCTAACCCATGAATTTTCATTGTTAGATAAATTTGAAACTTTGAGGGCGTTGAAAAACATGACTTGTCTTATCCAATCAAAATAAAAATTTTAGGCACCATATACTAGCCAAGGCCTTTCAAAACCACCCATCCATGTGGCCCATGTGGTGCCTATTGGCCGTTTGCACCAATTTTGGTGCAAACTTGTTCCTAGGGAAGAGCTCTTATATATTGATTTAGATAGAGATAGGATTTAGATCCCCAACACACCGTGTCGAAAATGGCATTTGTTCTCCAAGGGGCAAATGGCATGTAAAGTTATTGTCTCTAGGGGTGAAGACAAACAAGAGATATCATTTTCCCCTCTCTTGTATCTCTACAAAACCCACTTGGAAGGCAAGAATGGGGTGAGAGAGGTAGTGGTAGCAGATGGCGATGGGGATGTTGGAGGAGAAATTATTAGCAATGCAAGCTGCAGAGAAGGAGAGTTTTGGAGGTGGGTGGGTGGGTGGGAGGGGGAGAGTTCGAAAAGAACAAAGATGACAGAGGGGTTGAGGCAAAAGAGGGGTAGAGAGGACTGACTGGTTAGGGTAGATAGGGATGGAGAGGGTGGGGAGGTAGAGGTGGAAATAGGAAGGAGGCAGGGACTAGAGGCATTAGTTGTCAGGAGGCAACAATTGATTGTTGTTGTTTCTTTTCTTCTTTTTCAAATGGCTATTGAGGGAGAAAACAACTGCTGATGCTTCTTCCAGTTCTATTGGCAGCAGATCTACTACAAATACCATCACCATGCACATAGCCATAGTCAGGAAACAAAAGACCGATGCACTAAAATGGTTTTTGTGTTGGATTGAAAGCATATCAACAACATTGAGAGCGCAACATATCTATCTATTTATTTTTCTTTCCAACCATCGTGCCTAAGCCTAATTGTAGTTTTTATCCCACTGTTTGTAGAATCCACAACAATGAAGCCTGGTGTAAATACGATTTACTGGCAAGGTGCGTAAATTGTAACTTTGAGGACTCCTATGTGGAGCCCATCATGACCTATGGAGATGGGTTAATTGGAAAGGTTTTACTTAAGTAGTCTATAAAAAATCATCTTGATTGGATAAACTCCTAAAGATTCAATTTTATCCCATAGTGGAAATTCACATTGTTCAATCAATGGGGTTGTAACTTGGATTGGAGTCAAATAGGGCGCAAATACAATTAATGGGGGTTAAGTAGGTGTGAGGGGGGCAAGGATGTGATTAGAGCCATGGTGGGCCCCATATGTGATTTACAACACAGTGCGCAAATTGTAATTTTGAGGACTCCTATGTGTAGACCATCATGAGCTATGGAGATTGATTGATTGGAAATTTTTTACTTAAATAAGTTGTCTATAAAAAAAACATCTTGATTGGATAAGCTCCTAAAGATTCAATTTTATCCAATAGTGGAAATTCACGTTGTTCAATCAATGGGTTTTTAACTTGATTGGAGTCAAATAGGCCGTGAATACAATTCATGGGGGTTAAGTAGGTGTGAGGGGGGCAAGGATGTGATTAGAGCCATGGTGGGCCCCATATGGTTAGGTCTACAAATTACAATTTTGAGGACGCATCTTTAGGTGATCCTCATTATATATATTGTTCTCTCTCTTGCGAAAGCACTCTCTATGTGAAAGAACGAAAACGGATATCATTGGATGTGTAGAACTCTCTCCTCTTCTTTTGAAAAGACCCATATCCCACTCTTAATCTCTCCCTCTCTCTGAGTTTACAAGAGAAGAAGGAGAGCGTCCTTGAAGAAAATAAGGATAAAGAAGCTCACAACGGCAACTAATCTACATATTTCTTTTTAACTACCCTCCAATTGGTGGCCTCTACTACATTATCTCCAAGTGGAGTTGGAGGAGGTTGTGGCTCTCGTTGGGGCATTTGGAGGTGTCCCTCTAGTGCTTGACAAGTCCTAGGATGACCTTGGCTTTCAAATCATTGTCGATCATGTAGTCAAAAGACATAGAGTAAGATCTCTAGCTTTTAAAAATAGGATCTGTAATACCCCTGTATGTGTGGGCGTTGTGTGAGGAGAGGAAAAGTCGCTAGAGGCGTGATTTCAAGTCCCACATCGCCAGTTAGGGAGAGTTGTTTGTGGGATATAAGATGGAACCTCTCTCCTTCTAGCACAAGGCCTCCTAGGCATGAACGAGCCACGTGCTAGGAACAAAACCTTGAGGGTTACCGGGTAATGGAGCGAGGCTCTACCCGAGGGCCTGAAGGCCCAAAGAGGGCAATATTGTCACTGCAGTACTCTGATATCAGGATAAGGCCTTTTGGGAGAATTCCTTGAAATGCTCACCAAATACAAAGCCGTGCGAGATCGTCTGCAGGCCCAAAGTGGACAATATTGTGCTAGATGGATGGAGCATTACAAATGGTATCAAAACACAGTTCAACTCTCGAACTGTGGTGTGGACAGAGCTAGGGACGACTTTGGTTCTAAGGGGGGTGGATTGTAACATCCCTGTACTGTGTGGGCGTTGTGGGAGGAAAGAAAAAGTCGTCAGAGGTATGATTTCAAGTCCCACATATCCAGTGAGGGAGAATTGTCTGTGGGATATAAGATGGAACCTCTCTCTTTCTAGCACAAGGCCCTCCTAGGCCTGAACGGGTCACGTGCTAGGAACAAAACCTTGAGGTTTGTCGGGTATGGAGAGAGGTTCTATCCGAGGGCCCGAAGGTCCAAAGAAGACAATATTGTCGTTGCGTACTTTGATACCAGGAGAAGGTCTTTTGGGAGTATTCCTTGGGGTACTCACCAAATGCAAAGCCATGCGGGCCTGTCTCTGGGTCCAAAGTGGACAATATTGTGTGGAGGGACGGGGCGTTACATGATCCCTCTGACTGGTAGGATCTATTTCCATTTGGAAGCTTTTTTCCTTTGGTAAGGGCAACTGGAGACAATGAGTCTTGGATTGAGATGGTGGATTTGCCAAGGGGGAATACATAAGTTTGGTGGAGAGCCACTTGTCGACGCAGGAGTAGTAGAAAAGCGTGGGAGCAGGCAAAGAAAAGGCAGAGTTCGTGATGCGGTTCAAATTTTGATAGGTCTAAAAAATAAATGGTAAAACTAGGGATAGTTTTGCGTGGATTTCAATCTACTTTGGCAGTGTCGGTCCACTCATTCTTCGCCACATAAGAGTTCAAGATTAGCTCTCTTATGTGTGGGGCATTAATCTTGATGTGGGAGCGATGCTCAATGGCAAACGATCCGGCGAGATCGTAGATAACCTAGCCTGCAACTTGGCAGGAAGAAGAAAGATAAATAAAACTAAATTGATAATTTTCATTCCATTGTCGATATACTGAGAGATGGATACTTAGAAGGAAATCAAATTAAGATATAAAAATTAGAATCCTAATCAAACTAAAATACTTATATGGCTGCAGAAAGAAGTAGAAGTAGAAATTTCGAGGCTGCTCACATACGGTTGTAAAATATAAAATTGCTAAATAAAATAATAATAAATGGCAATGGGGCCCACACGTGATATGTGGGTCCTACATCAGATCTTTTGCCTTCTTTTTGCAGTGTTAGCAGACCTTTGATTCATCAAGCATGCTCTCCAGTTGTCCCATCCATGACTCATTGGGGGTGGTCCTTCTTCTTCGAGAAGAACATCTTGATAATGTCAGATTTGATGGCTGTAGGTTAAGTTGATTCTCTGGAACTTCTTATATAGTTGAGTTCACCATGACTCTTTTTTTTTTGAGCAGTAACAATGAAATTTCATTCATAAGAGAAACATTTACAAATACATCTACATTAAGAAAAGAAGGGTCTAAAAGGATTAGTCCACAAATAAAGGAAAAAACAGAATGAAACGAACAATACAAAGAACACATTGCTGTAGTACATTAGACTAGGTAATGACACTAATATCAACACATCCGTCACATGTCATAAGAAAAAAATTCCTGAAAAGTGGTTATCAACTCCCAACTTGGCAAAGTAGTTTGCCACTTCCATCATGATAATGACAGATTTGATGGTTGTCGGTGAAGTTGATTCTCTGGAACTTCTTACATAGTTGAGTTTGCCATGACTCATTGTCGAGCAATTGGTTGAAAAACTTTTCGGAGACTAAGTTTGCTCAGATGCTGTCTTCTGAATAGCAGGACATCATCAAGGACTTGATTAGACATTAACCAATTTAATATTATCACCTCTAAATTTTTCCATTTGAGATTATTAATGACACAACTAATCCTTCCTGTTGAAGTGTAGAAGAAATCCAGATTTGGATATTCTCCTTATAATGAATTGCCTCTTTCGGGTATACTACTCTCATGGATTGACACCATTGCATCTGTTGAAATGGTGTTTTTTATTGGCCATTCTACCCATTGATGAGTCAGATGAGGGTTGTTGCTTATCATTTTCATCTCTCTAGTCAGGTTATTTGGTATAAAATGTTCTTTCCCTGGGACCTTTTCTGATGTAGGACACGCAGAGCTTCTAAGGAGTATTTACTATTTTTGTATTTTATTATTTTTATTTTTAGAGTTCTTGTTTAACAAGAAAGCCAGGCTGGTGGCTTTCCTTATTGGTTTAGGAATCTAAGATAAAATTAGGCTTTGTTATTTTCGTTTTAGAATAATAAGAAGTTTCTTAGTTTATTTAGGTTTCTTTTCTTAGGTTTCTCCCTTTTATTTAGAGGAGGGAATCGATTGTAATAAACAACACTCGATGGAAATTCAGTAAACATATATCGAAGAATGAACTCTTTTTATATCAAATAATGGTGGAATTTCTGAAGTACCATGTATTGCTGCCAAGATTTCCTTTTTCTACTGGCTAGTAATTCTTTTCATTCTTTTTGAATTGCCCAATTACATACATGTAAATCTTTTCCTCTCTTCCATTCTTTTTCAAGAGGACTGCCGCCCATGTATCTGTTGAAGCATATGTGGATAGCACATGAGTCGTTGAATGCTGGTTCTAGGGCCAGGAGATGCTGACCTTCTTCTTTCAGTTGTTGGACTGCCTTTTTAGCTTCTTTGTTCCATCCGAAGGGCTCTTTTGGGATACTGCCGGAATATAATCACGAACATAATTTAAGCATCCCAAATTTTTTTGGCATTGTAACTTGTTCTCAAGTTGATCCAGGAATTTGTTGATTTTGCTGATTACATGCGGCTGCATGTGTTTTTTGCCATCCTTGGTTAGAACTCCGATGAACTTGGATTTCTGTTTTTGCTATCTGGAACTTGTATTTGTTGTTTTTTTAGCAGTAATAAAGATATTTCATTCATAAGAAAAAAGAGTACAAGGGTTAGAGAAGGTCTAAAGCGATAGACCTAAAAGAAATACAAAAAGGAAAAGAGAACAAAAGAAATCATAAAGAAACAAAAACAACTATGAATAAAGCAGCCGGTAACCAACATCCCCTCAATCCAAAAAGCAATTAAAAGGCTGTCCTCAAGTATAAAAGTAAGAAGCCTCTTGAGAAGCCGCTTATCAACTCCAGCTTAGCCAAGTAATTTGCCACGCCATTAGCTGTGCGGCTAATATGAACAAAAGATACATCAAGCCCTGTCACCAAAGCTCTAATCTCCCTAACCGTAGTAATCATTTTCCAAGGGGGATGGCCCAAGTCCCAAAGCCCATTTTATTGCATTTGACTAGTCCTCTTCAATCACAAGTCTATCTTGCCTATGGATTTTCATATAGGCCAAAGTTCTCCTAATGTTAAGAATTGCTGCCTCATTTGAATTTCTAATACCAACTGATTCATTGAACATGATTGTTATTCGACCCTCATGATTCCTCAAAACTCCTTTATTCTTATCGGCCCAGGTTTCCCCCCTGCAACATCATCCACATTAAACTTCATAACACCCTGAGCTGGAGGAACTCAACTCTCCTCTAATCAACTTGCACTTGTCTTTGTTGTTTGATAGCCATATTCCATGCTTTTGAACAAGCTTGAGAAACCTTTGGATATGTTTGATGTGTTCCTGCATTGAATCAGAGAAAACAAGAAAATCATCTATCTAATTGGCTACAAAATTGCTATATGGTTTGAAAATTTCATCCATCCTCATTTGAAACTGGGATGGAGCATTTTTCAATCCAAATGGCATGACTAGCCATTTGAATAAACCCATTTGGAGTAATAAAGGCTGTCTTGTGCACATTATCTGGATGAATCTTGATATGATGATCTCCAGATTTGCAGTTAAACTTTGAAAAGATCTTCATTGCAACCATTTGCACTAACTGCTCTCAATCTGGGAGGGGCCATTTAATGTCAATTGTGACATTATTTAATGGGATGTAATCAATGACCATCCTTGCTTTACCTCTTTTCTGCTTGCTGTGATTTCTAACAACAAATGTTGTGTTTGAAAAATTTGAGGAAGAGAGTCTTATTAACCCTTTTTTCAAGTAACTCCTGCGTTTGCTTAATTACTTCTTCCTCGTCTTCTTTGCATTGTCTGAACTTTTTTCCTTGTATTGTAATGTTGTGGATGGTAGGAATGCGAGCAACTGGCGAATCAACTTCCCATTTTTCCAATGGATGATCAATACAGCATGCTTGCAGTTGATCAGTGATTTGTTGTATTTGTTCCAGATATGGCCTTGCTTATTGAGACATAGCATTTCTTTGATGGATGATGCTATGTTTTATAGCATGAATTTCTTCTCATTTTTCTAGATGATCTGATAAAGAGAAGGATATTCGGATCTCTGTTGTTGTATCTTGTTTGCTCGAGAAAAGAACCCAGTGGCTAATCGAGACAATACTTCTTGTGCTCCATTATAGTGGATTACCATCAAACCTTTGGTGATTGTATGAGGACCCTTTGGTCCATACCAAGCGATCCAATTCCAGCTTCGTACCCTCCATTGATTTGGCTAAAATCCAGAAGTGTTGTTTGTGATCCAAATGGAACCAGAACGTTTACAACAAAGTAATTTAACTTTCTGCTTCTGGTCATTGTTTCTACTGTCGAGCCCAATGGATAATATTTCTAGTCATCGATGAATTCTCTTTTGCAGAAATTGAGTGTTGCACCAATGTCTATGAACAGTTTGCATTTCTTCCACTTTGCTTTCCCGTCTACAAGAATTTTTGTTGGAACCACAACTGCAGTTGTGGAACTCATCATCTTTTTGATCTGTTTGACTTCGAGTTGACTAAGAGTGCTGGGGGATGGATCTTCTAATTTCTTTGCTTCTAACCATTTTCCTTTAACTTTGGAAAGCTTGTATTCTCTTGGGAATTTAGGAATTTCTGTTGCTAGAACAGGTTCCTTTTCTGAGGGCTCTGAACTCAGGCTTTTGTCCGAAATACATAGATGCTGATGCTTCTAGCTTGTGTAATTCATGGTCTTCCTCATCACTCTCTCTTTCAAAGGGAAACATCCTCATCATCTTGATTTGAGGAGATGTTTCTGTCATTACATCTTCTTCATCAGAAGAGCTATCGTCGTCACAACTTTCTAGTTCAAATAACTCTTCTTGCTGCTGGACAAGAGTTCGAAACTGCTCCTTTGTTTGGACCATTTCCCAATCTTCATCTATTTGTGGAATTTCAAACATCATTTTAATATGCTTGGGAGCTTTGTCAGACATTTTTGCAAATTGCCTGGATTTTCTGCATGCGAAACGTGCATCTGGCTGTGATATCTTTCTTGTTTTTCTTCTTGGCTTTCTTCTGAAAATTTTGAAAGGCCGGAACTTCTTTTGATGCCTCATTCTTTTGAATTTGAGTTTTCTTATGGGGAGATTGAACGGTTCTGCTCCTACCTGTCGGCATACTGTCATACCCAATCTGGGTAGTTCCTTCTTTCCATGTAGCCCATGGAAGATTTCCTTCATCTCTTGCCTCACAAGATCAGCTATTGCAACACCCTTTTCTGTCAATATGTTGATCACCAGATTTCCTAGTTATCCTGGCAAGGATGTCAGGAACTGCATGTTGATGATACCTGGATTTAAATGTAATCCAAGCCTATATACCTCTTGCATATAGGGTTCAAAATATTGTTAAAAATGCTACAGACTTGTCAACTTCCTTCTTGCTAGCATCATGGTAGCATCCACCATATACGAGCTTGCCCCAAATTGAGGTCTAAGCTGCACCATCATCTGTGCTCCTACGTCATTGATTCCTTCTTTTTTGAAATAGGTGTTTTGGCTTTTGGAAGGTATATCCACCAATTCTGACTTTTCCTGTCAAGCAGCTGGGGATGAGGTCTATGACTTTTTCATATTCAGCCCCTTTATTTGCTGAGCCATATAGTCTCTTTGAATCCAGATTTTGGTTGCTTCTTCAATTCTATGAATTGGAGCATTATCCAGGTTGATTTCAGGAAGGTCGATACCAAAGGGTATCACATGATTAACAAACTCATATGATTGGGATGGCTTTGCTCTAAACATCTTCATTTGACCTCGTGGATCACGAGTCTTCATCTTATGTTTTGGGCCTCGTCAACTCAACATTCCATTGAGGAAGATTGCTCTAGCTTTTCTTGTTAGAATTCTTTTTGATTTTTTATTTCTAGAAATCTGTATGTCTTCTATATGCCTTTCAACATATGATGTCCAATGTATAAGATAGTTCAATTGGCGTGTCTCATCTGGCTGCTGATTCTCAGAATTGATGTTGTGCAAGAGCAGATAACTAACATCAGCCTGAGTGTTGGCCTTCTGCTTTCTACCTGATCTGGCAAGGTAGTGTAATAGGCAGATTTTGGTGGCCGTTCTCCTTTAGTTACAAGCTGTGTTCTGGCTGTTGAGTTTGATGATCCTGATGCTGGTGGTCTTGTGTCATTAAAAAATATCGCCATCTATCTATACTTTTGCTAATTGAGTTTCAAAAAAAATCAGTGTAATTGGCTCATTGACAGAGAGATGACAAGGACAATTTGTTATATCGTAAATTTCACTAGCTAGTCTACACGTGGACCATATGTCGGCCTCAAACTCAATTTTTAAATGCTGATCTTAATGGTCAAAATCATCAGAAGAGTTTGACTTGTCTGCCAGGATAAGTGTGAACAGCTGTTGACCTCTTACAAAGGCACACTGGCTATAGATGACAGCTGTCTTGGAAGTGCAGAACTTGTGATTCTTCAGGATATTCTGTATATTTCTCATTCATTTTTCACAAAGTCAAGAGGTTTCGAAGGATGATATTTTGAATTCTTAGGGAGATTGTGCAGTTGAGCACACAAGAGCATTATTGAGAAGACCAAAAAGTAGTGTTGATTTTGTTGTCCTTCAGCAGGTGGAGAGTAAAAGGGCAAGGTGAGGCTGCAAAAAGTGTAGGCTCCACAGATAAAGGTGTTGATGATTTGGAAAGTGGACAGTAACGCAATTTTGTACATTCTCTTTTCTATTTATGAATAAATTCTCTATCGTTCTCTCTCAAAAGAAGAAAAAGAAACATTCGATATGCATTGCTGTGGATGGTATTATATTTGTCACTGGGCTGAATGGAGATGCTGGTGGTGCTTCTCTAATGGATCTGGGCTGATGCATCACTTAATCTAATGTGTCATTGAACATGTTGTTGTCACCCTATAAGTGCAAGTCCCAGATGTATTTCATTTAAAGAAAATGTGCAATGTATGCAAGATGGTTTCAGGTTAATTGGTTGTTGATTCATTGAGATCTTGTGATGCATTAGGAGTTAGAGTTGCCTTAGTTGATGAGGCAAATTTCGTTTATGCTTTTGAGGAAAGAATCGCAAATACCCTTGATGGATGGGGCCTCCAAGCTCTTTACTCATTTGGGAGTTGGACCAGTGGTGGCTAGCCTTGGCTCAAAGGTAGCAGCAAAACAAGTTGAAGTTGGTCAGTTAGGCCTACCTCACTACAGGAACAGCCTATGCAGGATCCTGGCCTTCAACTATATTGACCCATGTGCTTCATGAGGTCTCAACTGAAAAATTTTGTATTGTACTTCAGCTTAGTATTGAATAGATGGCTAGCAGCATGAGATTGTTATAATGCGACTGATTGATCTATTTTATGGTAGTTGGGTTGTCTTCTTGTGAAAGGTGACACTACTTTTATTCAGGACGACCATGTGCAAGAACGCTGATCCTGTGAGAAGATGGGCCAAAGTGAGGAGTTTCAAAACAAAATGCAAATCAAGAACAAATATGCTATCTTTCCAAGGGATCCCAACTAGGATGAAATTTCTCTATCGGAGAAACATCGAAAGCATTTAGAAGCTAGAGCTGATTGAAAAATGCAAGATCTAATTTTACGCAATACTTCTTCCTTAGATACTGCTTTGTCTTCAGAATTCTCTTGCACTCCAACCAAATGAACCATGCAATAGCTAGAGGTACCATTGTCCCGAGTTATTGGCCTTTCTTGGGAAAGGGGTCCAAACCCCATTCCCAGTATCAAAACATCAGAGAATGGAAGAGCCCACTTAGCGGAAATTAGAGAAAAGAAATGTGACCAAATAATGCTAGCAAAGGAAAGTCAACAGGCCAATATTTGGGCCCAGCATGGGGTTACTTGTATTGGTGGTTTGGGCAGGGAATTTGGGCTGCATGGTGGGTCATCTTTTAATATGGGAATGAGTGTAAACGGTGCGATGCATTACAGTTTCTGAACTGTATATCATACCTTTTTATTTATTTTTTATTTATTTTCATATTTATAAAATATTTGTTTAAACTACCCCCTGTCTCCCTTCCCTTCCCCCCCCCCCCCCCCCCCCCCCCCCCCCCCCCAACTCCAAGGTTGTGGAAAATGGGGCTTTTCCTAATTGATTCTCTTTATAATTTCATTTTGCCACCACTTAATGACTGCATTATTATTCCATGGTATGAACCCTAGATGGAGAACCTTAGTCATTTGTCCCATGTGAAATGGTTTTCATCCAAGATATCTTTAGGCAGTTCAATAGCTGAAACAATTACCTTGTAAAATCTGTGTGGATTATGTGCAAATAGGGCTTATTTTATGAGCCATGATGTTTCTTGTTTACTGCAGAAGGAATATGCCCGTTACAAACATGCCAAGGGTTGGAAGCATTTGGTTGTCTACAAATCTGGTATCCATGCGCTTGGTCTCTATACGTCTCAGTTCATTCCCCGTGGAGCAATGGTAATTGATGGACCTTTGGTCTTGTTCTAGAAACTATCCTTTTACATATTATATGGATACATGTGTTAATCTATTAACTTTATTGGACTGAATGAACCTTCTCTCATTTGTAGGTTGTTGAGTACGTGGGGGAGATTGTGGGGCTCCGTTTGGCTGATAAACGAGAAATCGAATATCAATCTGGATGGAAAGTCCAATATAAAAGTGCATGCTACTTCTTTAGAATTGATAAAGAACATATCATTGATGCCACACGCAAAGGTGGTATTGCTCGATTTGTTAACCACTCTTGCATGGTACTCCCTTCATCTCTTGTACTGCCCTATTTTTGTGATGTCCACTTGCATGTTCTAACCCTTCTGTCAATGTTTGTGGCCAGCCAAATTGTGTTGCAAAAGTAATATCAGTGAGGAATGAGAAGAAGGTACACTATTAGAGTATTTCCACCTTTCCTCTGGACGAGTTTTTGGAATCCAAATTCTGCATTGTGGTTTATTTTTTATTTTTTTGTTGGGCTGGATGCTTTCCACCCTACCTGAACTAGATGTTTCAGTTTGAAGTCCCGATGTTCGTTTGGACTAATGCCTGTTTATATGGCTTAAAGTGGGAAATTTATTATTATAATATATAATTAGTTTTTAGGATTATATTAGTATTATTAATATTAATATAATACATGTATTATATGCATATTTATTATAAACATATTAATATGTGGCCCAACGGGCTGGAGCCAACGGGCTTCATGGATATTATTATATGAGTCCAAGCCTGCCCATTTAGCAAATGAGCCTGAGCCTGGCTTGCTGGGCTAATATATATGTTCAAGTTCGTTTCTTTGTGCTGGGTTGTCCCACGTTTAAGCCATAAACAGAACTAAATTGGGGTGGAGGTGGCAGCATATACTAATTCAATTCCATTTTGCATGTCTGACCGTGGTATTGTGGGTTGTTATAACTCACATACAATTTATTTTCAGCTTAATGAACCATCAAATTTCAAACTGATTTCAGCTTTGATTATCTAGTGCAGCATGAATGTCTCTGTATTTTGAAGCATTTTGTTTTATTCTGCAATATTCTATTGCCATTTAAATGTGTGATTTGGTTCTGTTTTTTCTTTTCTTTTCTTTTTTTAACTATGGACATGATTTGCTTAAGGATTTCATCTTGGATCCCATGATATTAAATGACATTGGCCACCCTAGGCATCCAATGGGCTGAATCATTTGCGAGTTGACAGCATTTAAATGATATTGGCATATGTGTAAACCTCTCGATTCACACACATCAGTTAAGTCTATGGGGAGTGGCCCGTTGGGTTGAACATGAATCGAATTCAAGACCCCGCTTCATGAGATGGACATCTTGACCGTCAGGCCGACATCTTGACCTGTCCGGCAAACACCTTAGGGTTCTAATTAACTATAGACATGATTTGCTTGGGCATTTCGTGGGTGTTTCTTGGATGCATGGTTTAAATGATGTCGGCCACTCTAGGAATCTAATGGCCTGAATCATTTGCGTAGCTGAGATGACTTGTATTGATGTTGAGCGTTTCATGGTAGCCCTTTTGTTGCCTTGCAGGTTGTTTTCGTCGCAGTAAGGGATATAAATCCAGGAGAGGAGATCACTTACGATTACCATTTTAACCATGAAGATGAAGGTAAGAAAATTCCATGCTTTTGTAACTCAAAAAATTGTAGGCGTTATTTGAATTAGGCTGCTCTACTCATTTATTTCTTTTGTATTTTATATTTGTTTTTATTTGATGTAAATCATACTATTGCAATTAGTAAAATCATTTTGGGCGTCTATTTGTGCCATTGCAAATTTAGATTTACTGCTTTCTGCATTGACCCTAGTTGTTGATGAAGGTTATTTGCATGCGTAAAAAGTATCGGCCTGGCATATAAACTGTAGGAACTAGGAAGTGTGTTTTGGCCGGTATGGTGTGGGCCGTTTCAACTTATACAATTTTTTTAAAAAAAAAAATAAATAATTTCAACCGTATTTTGAGTTGAATCTTGCATATTGGATATAGTTTTAAAAAAAGTTTAAAAGCAAAGTTCTTTAAATGTGAAAGTTATTCGTTTATTCCAAACTTTTTCCTTTTAAATTTTACGAGTTTGAGTTACTTTCATCAAAAATTTAAAATATTTCTCTAAGATAATCTCAATTTTATGATTTTTTTAAAATAATCTAGTGAAATCATATCGAGTATTTATGAAACTGAATGGAGATTTTTAATGTCATTGATATAGTTTGTAGGGTTTCTGTGTGATTTGTCAAAAAAATTAAAAATTAATTAAAGTCAGGTTTTTTTAAATATTTCTCATTTATGGAGTTCGTATAGTGGAAAAATTTAGTGAATTGGTATACAAATTATTTTGGAATTATTTTGCCTTTAAGATGATATAATTCTAAGAATGTTAATGTGATTTTTTTTAATATTTTTATGAAATTTTAATTTATTTTTTAATTATTTATTATGAAATTTATAATTTTTTCCAGAAAAGAATTATGAATTTTTAATAAAAAGTACGTGTCATTATAAGATATTAGAGTGTACGAATTTTATATTTGATGTTTTCACGTATCAAAAGAGAATCAAGCGATAATCATACGATGAAATCCTAAGAGTGGGTTGGTCTGATGGTCAAGAAATTATTCTCATAAAGAAAAGTCTTGAGTTCAATTTACGTTCAATATCTAAACATTTTAATCATAAAATTAAATAAAATATAATAATTGCAGTGGATCAGTTTGCTTTGAACCTCTCTTTTGTGGATAAGGACCCAACCTATTTATATTAATTGAGTGATTAATAAAACTTAGTAACATCACAGAGCTGGATCTACCTGTCGTCAATGGCCCGTCATTACCGGTTTAGTATAGAACTATAGACAACATGACTAATTTTGACTAAGGAGATAGCGAAGACAAAATTGATTTGACAATCATGCTCATCTTCATCCCACTGGATTTTCCGCTATTTAAAGCAAGATAGATGATAAGATTACTTTACTCAAGGAAGATATTTTATTCATTGAATGTGACCCCTTTTGACCCATTTCATTCCCAAATTAAAAAATGTATTTTTGGAATATTCGGATATTATTTTTCTTCTTTTTCAAACACTGCTACATGTCTCCTTCAATTATTCTGAATGGGTGTTTATTTTTTAATTGGTTTAATTCAAAGTGACAAACTTCACGCCATTGATGCACTCTTCTTTGTCAAAGAGTATACGACTCAATGAAGATATTTAAATATATTGTTAAAAAAATAAACACCCAATTCATATATTTTGATACAAAATATTGAATTTAATTGATTATCTCTTGCCTCGTGAAATTGCAGGTTTGAACTCCATATTTAATCTTAATGTGTCCTCGCGAGTTTCCCACATATAAGTCTAAAAAAATATTGCAAAGGGTGCACCGTAGCTGTAGGATTGACCACACAAAGGAATCTGGTCTGCGCAAGGAGCTGGCGTCGTAGAAGCGATACATGAGTAGGGTCACCCTTTGATGCTGACATCTTCAGACTTCAGGTATCTACATATGTTATCTACACTCTATTACTGCCAGCGATACTTCCAAGCCTCTGTCGAGTTGACTCAACTCCAGTATTGAGTCGACTCACACAACTCACAACTTTGAATTGAGTTAAGCCAAATATCAGTGCATCGACCTGTATCGGTTTCATGGTACATTCTGTGTACATTTTCAAGTCTTGCAGCAGTCGGGATTCCCAGGTTGCAGCCTATATGTATCGGTGTCAGTCGATATGCGGTAGGTCAGCAACAAATCAGTACGTTCGCAATATATCAATAGTCTTATTGGCTGATAAGTTGTGTACCGTCTTTTTTAGCTGGGATCGAGACAGTGCCCACATCAAACGTATCGGCCAATTCATCGATGCAAGCACCAGGCATATTTAAAATATCGGCTCATATTTATATATAATTTTTTTAATCAGTCTTTTTTATTTTTTAAATGAACTTTTCAAAATAAAACAGCAACTGAGGTTTTAAAAAATAATAATAATAAGGAGAGAGAAAGATCTCAACCGAATTTTCGACCCTAGGCAAGCACATTATTTTAATGAGTTGGGCCTCCAAATTGATGTTCTTGAATGGGCACATAAACTTATTTGTAGGTTATCTTTTAATTATGTTTGTATGTAACAATCTTTTATGGAGAAGTTAGAGGCAAGGCCATCTTAACCCTTAGACAAGAAAGGCGGTTGCTTTAAGCCCCTAGATGAAGAAGGCCCCACTCGCCGTGACTGAGCTCCAATAGTGCATTAGCGAAAAAATATATATATAATTCATATAGTTTTGAATAATAAAATCTCCTTGAAATTATTTTTTAAGTACTGTGTATTTCTAAAATTTCTCAAATTGAATATCCAGACTAATTACGACAACCTGATAAAAATACTTTAAGACTTAAGGTCTTTTGACACACCCAAAGGCTTAAAACACAGTATTTTATAAATAAGGGTATCCCTCAGCTGTGCCCAAAATACACTTCTGGAAGTCCAAACAATAAACCGTAAAAACCATTGAACTCCAAATTCAAAGCTGAACAAATATGTAAAATTTGAAAACTTACATCTTTCAAATAATTGTTTGCCAAAAATAGGTGATCTTTTCCCATCCCAAATCCTATCCCTTTTTCAAAACAAAAAAAATATAGTTAAACAATCATTTGAAAGATTTAAGTTTTCAAATTTCACATATTTGTTTAGTTTTGAATTAGGAGTGTCAAAATACCTTAAAGCCTTAAAGTATTTTTATCATGTTATCGTAATTAGTCTTAAGAAATTTTGGAAATACACAGTGCTTAAAAAATAGTTTTAAAGTTTTAAAAGAGATTTTATTATTCAAAACTAATGGAATTTATGTATGAATAATGGTCCGAACGAAGGAAAAATGTTCTTAACTCACGTCCGGACGGTGTGGAAGCGGAAGGGCAAAATGATAATTTCTAGTAAAAATTTAAAAACCCGTGTGTGATAAAGAAAAATACCGTGTCTGAATCATTATCCTTATTCAAATTATATAGAAAAGAAGAAGAAGATAAGAGCAGTAGAGAGAACACATCTCTCACTTTGTGTTTGCACTTCAGCCCACTCAGTATACTTATTTTTTAAAGTGTTCTTATTCTATTTTAATTTCTGAATATGTTAATTTCACTGGGATGAATATGCTAATTTCACTCAGATGGGTAAATTTTTCAATGCTTTGTATTATTGGCCTTTTGATCTTTTTAAGTTAAAAAAATTATTGTCTAGAATAATTTAATTTATAATATATAATTAAAATTTTAATTAAATATCACTTATAATAATATAATAATATGTTAAATAGCAAGAAGACCCCACTTAAATTTTTTGTCTTAGGCCTCAAATTGTTTCTAGAGAGCTCAAATTGTTTCTAGAGAGCTCTGATTAGAGGAAATGGAATAAAAATGATTTGTACTTAACTACTTTTTTTATGAAAATTTATTTTTATAACTTGGTCAGTTTCTCACAATTTTTGTAAAAATGAATTTCTAGCCAGATGGATTTAAAAAAAAAAAAATCATTCCTCGTGGATTTTCAAGACTTATGATCAAATATATGAAGTAACCAGAGTCCAACTGTCTTAACACTCAAGATTCAAGCTAACCATGACCTATGACTCGTTCCATGGCCCAATTGTTTATTATCTAATCTAGGACTCAACGAACTCAACCCATGACTTATAGTCAACCTATGGTCTATGGGCTGACCCATGATCCATCTCAACCCCAAACATCCCCTCTATGAACTGCACCTGACCAAACTTAGCTTAGGAATTTTAAGATAGGACAAGGCAAGTGAAACTAAAACCCAATTTAATTGCATCCTTATTATATAATATTATCTTTTTAAAGTAACATGTCTAACTAAATAACTATATAATGTAGACACTTAATTTGCTTATATAATATATTTCCTCCGTCCAATTTTAATTGTCTCATTTAAAATATTTATATTTTTTAAGGAACTCTATATATAAGACTAGCATTCCATGTGATCTCATCAATTTTCAGCACATTTTATGCTACTCCAATATGAATAGGACAATTATTTTGATACAATTCCAAAATCCATATCAAATAACTAAATTAAAACATAGGGAGTATAAATTAAATTGTTGTTATTATTTAACATGACATGTTATCGAGTGGTAAATTACATTTTATCTATCTTGATGAATTATTATGGAAACTCACAAAAAATAAAATCTACATATTTTCATTTTCTATAATAAAAGAACCATTGAGGAAATAAAACTTCCCAAAAAATAATTGCACCTGAACATATTCTTTTAGTGGTTTGAGTTGTCCAATCAAGAGTTCACTCGTCACCTTGTGCAAAGATTTAAAAAAAAAAAAAAGATTTTCTATTGAGAAGGAGAAATCACAACCAACAGAACTCCATAATCATGCAAGCTCTAAACCTTAATTTAAATAAATTTCTATGTATGATCTATGGTTATATCAAACTCTCTACATTTCAGAGGATGATTGAATTTATATTCTCAACTAAGATATATTCTATTCTCAATCAAAAACTTGTTGAAAATATTCATATTCCAGTTTATCATTTTTATAGTATAATACATATTTAATACTAGAAAAGAAATGGAGATTATTTTTTAGCTAATTGAAGTTTGATGATTTAGACTCGAATTGAACTCATCAAATATTGAAGTGAAATTTAAAACCCACAATGGCATTTCTAAATTTGGCTCTTAAATTTCTATGATTAATGGAAACACTAACACTATTTTGTTTGATTGCCAAATCCCACAACAGTGCTTAAATAATATTGACAAACCCAATTCTTCATTCATTAATTACAAAGTACAAACCAGAGAGAAAGAAAGGAAGAACAGAAAATACAAAGCCTTAAACCTGATTAATTAATTAATTAATTACATGCAATCTCATGAGAGAGAGAAGAGACAGGAGGAGGAGAGGAGGGAAGGCGAGACGAGAAATTCCGGTATCGGAACTCGTCCGCCTGCAACTCGTCCGATCCCTCGTCGAAATTGAGCGCGTAACTCAGTGGATCGTACCTGAAATCGCTCGACTGCCTCCGGCTCCTGCCGATCCGAGATATGAGGTTCCGGCACTTGTCTCCCAGCTGCGGCAGCTCCTCCGCCGTCGTTCGCAGCCAGGAAGATGAGTTACGGATCAATCTCGGCCGTTCATCTGGATACATAGGGATCTCCTCTCGCCGGCCTCTGCCGAAGCAGCACGAGAAGGAGATCAAGGATCGGAACAGTTGCTTCAGGTACGAGAAGCGGCTGCCCTGCCTTTCATTTTCCATAGGAAAAATAAAAAGAAAGAAAGAGAAGGAGAAAACAAGGAAAATTGGAATCTGGATTTCAGTTTCCAGGAATTTCTTTTGCCTTGGTCGGTATAAGTGAGAAGAGCGACAGAGAGGTTTTTCAGGAATGAAGAGTGGAGGGTAAAAAAGGAATTAAATTTAAGAGCTGCGGAAAGTAACGAAAACTCCCAAGTCACGTCAGCTGTTCACACATGCCTCTTTCTCACCTTACTTATAACATGTCGAATATTATAAGATAAATCAAATTAAACAACTAAGTCAAGATTCGTGGATTAATCAAATATTAAATAAATATCAGACTGTCTTAACAACATTGATTTTAAATCAAAGATTAAAATTAGTTGAATATAAGTCTCTGTTCAATTTTATTAACTTCAGATCAAATACTTACAGATTTCTAATGAGACTGATGTTTTACTTGTCATGTCTATAATTCTTTATTTTATTCAATATTAGTTATTAAGTCTCATTCACTATTATAAATAAATGATGGAATTAAGATAAAAATTAGAAGTAAGTATATTTTAATAATCAATAGATAAGGGAAATCTAATTTATTTAAAATAATAGCCTTTTGATTAACAGCTAAAATGCACTTCCCAATAAATTCACATTCTAAGCTAAACTTTTTGAAGTCTGAATCTATATAGATTTTTTCAAATGAGGTTTTAATATTAAGGATTCCATTTTAAATGGTTATGGTGTGATATGAAAAGAAGGACTATACAAACAAAGATGTGATACCCACCCCCCAAAACCAATGTGGGAAAAATGAAAAAGTCCCATATCGGTTTGGGGGATGGAAAAATTAGGGATTTTAAGTGGCCACCCCATGAAACTCATGTAAGAGGCCTTTTGGGCCAGGCTACGTGGACCCGAGCCCAAATGCAAAACCGTGCGGGTTTGAGCTGTGTGCGAGGTCCAAAGCGGACAATATCTTACTGGGTTAAGCCCTAAGCCCTGTTGTCTGGTCGGGTCGTTACAAATATGGTATCAGAGCCGAGTTCTACACTCGGACTGTGTGGGCCTATCATTCTTCCCTGGAGTTGTCAAGTGGACCGAAGTCGAGCCGGGGACGGCTCGAGGCTTTAGGGAGGGTGATTGTGATACCCACCCCCCAAAACCAATGTGGGAAAAATGAAAAAGTCCCACATCGGTCTGGGGGATGGAAAAATTAGGGGTTTTAAGTGGTCACCCCATGAAACTCATGTAAGAGGCCTTTTGGGCCAGGCCACGTGGGCCCGAACCCAAATGCAAAATCGTGCGGGTTTGAGCTGTGTGCGAAGCCCAAAGCGGACAATATCTTACTGGGTTAAGCCCTAAGCCCTGTTGTCTGGTCGGGTCGTTACAAAAGAAGTGTATAAAGACTATTTTTTAATTTAAATTTATAAAAATTATGACTTTTATTCATTGAAATTTAAAAATTAATATTATATGCTTTAAATTATCTATTGCTAGTGAAATTTTATATATCTTATTATCTATTTAAAATACGTAATAGAAGCACCTAAATATGTAGGATTCACCATTTATTCAATTTCTCCTATGGTGGGTTTCAATTTTCCTTTTAAATGTAATGCACTAATTTATCAATTTATATTTTTAAATAGAATGAGACAAAAATAATAATTATTATATAAAATGAAAATAAATGGAGGTTGTGGGTGTGGGTATGGGTGTGGGTGTGGGTGTGGGTGTGGGAACGGTTTTGCAGCAGTTAGAATACAGGGTGGTACGAGGAAAAAATCTACTATGAAGGTGAGATTTATGTCTCCGTTTTTAGCAAGACACCCATTAAAATTAAATTTTAGGATATACTTTGTTCGGGCCGATGTAAATCAAATGGTATGAATAATTCTTCTATGAAGTTTCACCTCTATCTAATAATTCTATCTCTTGATTTTAAATTTTAAAAAATTAATCATCTGTACTTGTGGAAATTTAAATGCCGAAATTATATGATTTGGATCATTGATTAATAGCAAAAATTTATAAACTTTTTATTCATATAATCACCTATCAAATGAATCTAAATTTAAAGGACTTACAATTAATTTAATAATATATCTTATTAGTATCTCTCACTAGTGTATTGCAC
Organism: Chimonanthus salicifolius; assembly: GCA_013350335.1. Taxonomy (NCBI): domain Eukaryota; kingdom Viridiplantae; phylum Streptophyta; class Magnoliopsida; order Laurales; family Calycanthaceae; genus Chimonanthus; species Chimonanthus salicifolius. The sequence continues at coordinate 12,409,122 of CM023538.1, read as the reverse complement.
TAATCGAACCCTTTTATAAATTTGAACGAGTCTACAATTTGTTTACTCCCTTTGCTCGTGACAGTTATTCCATCTTATCCCATTTAAACAAAATTTCCAAAAATAACCCATAGATATGTCAATATGGCCAAATTAGACTCTTCCCCTGAAACACGATTAGATTAAACCTTCCTAAATTTTTCCACTTCACGAGAATTTTTTTTTTTTATATATATTTATCAACTTTTACTTTTTCACAAATGTAATTAAAAATTTGACTGACACATATTAAATTTATTGTACTAGCATGTATCAGCTAATACAATCTGTACCGACCCACCTCTCGCTGTATAGAGATTGTTCATTGATTTTATTTTCTCTAAGTTTCTCTCAGAAAATGACTCAATACAATGAAATGTAAATATTCTACTTATGAATAATATGAGACAATGATCACCTAATATGGTACCATGTCAGTGCCATCACCTGATTGTGTAACTTATTCAATTTTTATTTCCTATTTTTTATAAAAATGTTGTTTTGACTTTTTTAAAATCTTAATGTGGGTATGATTTTAAAAAGGTTTACAAGCAAATCGGTAAAATTTGTCCACTCCAACCGTATTTTCCTTTAGATTTGTCCATTTTGAGTTATTTTTATCATTTTAAAAAAAAAAAATCTCTAAGATAATCTTGATCTTGTAGTTTTTGGAAAAATAATTTAATAAAATAATATTGAGTATTTATTAAAATGGATTGGGATGTCCTAATGTGATTAATATAATTTGTGGGGTGTTTGTATGATTTTTATAAGTTTTTTCAAAAAAGATAAAATTTTGATTTTCTAAGATAAATTTCATTTTGGGATTTTTGTGGAAGTTTTGTAATAAAATGATATACAAATGTTAATGGAATGAAATGAAAACCCCTTGTTATAATTGCTATAGTTTGCAGTGTATGAATGATTTTTCTAAATTTCCAACATTTTGATAAAATTAATTTTTTTATGAATTCATGAATTGTAGATACATGCCATTATGGAACACTACATAATATGAATTTCATGTCAGATGTTACCTCATTTTTTTTCAATTTTCTAAATTTTTCTGATATTTTTTAAGTGTTTAGAAAATACTTTATTTATATCAAAATTGCAGCTTTCAATGGTCTAATACCATGTGAAAATAACTTTTTTCTAACAAAAATACTCTCATAGTAGGTTTTTTTTCCTATTTTCTATTACTTTTGCATTTTTCTTAAAAGAATTTGAAAAAGTTGAAAAAGAGATCAGAGTATCAACCATATTTACCAGACGATATATATCATACCATTTTTAAACCCTTTTTCCACTGGCATTCTCTAACCATCATTTTCTCATGAAAAATATCATTATGGAAAGAAATTAAAAAAAAAAAAATCTCGCTAGTCAATATCCCACATTAGTAAGAACACGACTGTGTTTGAATCAAAATCCTTTCATAATTAGGAGTGAAATTTATGTTGTGGCCAAACTTGTATAAGGATAATTAAGTCAAAGCTTTTGATCCCTTGGCTCCCTTTATCAGAGAGACAAGAGAATCATTCACCAAAATAGAGAATGATAGAATTTTGCACACAAGCTCTCATCTATCTCCTTCACTTGAATCTAAAGTCCATCCTTTGAAATAGAAAATCCACGAATTCTCAATCCACGTAGTCTTTTTCCATGTCTAACTTTAATAGAATCCCCTCTTTCTTATCCTTATTCTCAGAATGAATCAGTTCATTGGCAACTAAAACTCACATAGGTGTAGTTCAACTGGTTGTGGGTTTGAACTCCTATACTCTAATTTTGGTGTACCTTAATAGTAGCGGATTCACTCGTGAGAGTTTTAAACTGGATATCCCGCCTATTAACTTCACAAGAACCAAAGTGACAAATATCGTTCTCGGGATATTAACGGCAATTGGTAATAACGGGATATTTTTAAATTCTCGGATTTTTATCGAGAATTTAACGGAAAAATCTCGTGGAAATTATAATATTTAAAAAACAAAAAAAATAGAATAAATAAAAAAATTAATGAAATAAAAATGGTATAGGGAATTTACCGGGAATTTATCGGGAATTTACCGGGATATTATCGCGTTATTAACGTTTATAGCGTTTTTAACGCGATTTTATCGGGAATTTACAGAGAATTTATCGTCGTGGCGATAAAAAAGCGTTTTTAACGCGGTAACGGTATTTTGCCCATAAAAACGCGGTAAATTTGAAAATACGGCCGATATTTGTGATAAGGACAAGAACTACATGAATCCTACTAGTTAAAACAATAGCTAATAACTTGTAAACACACTTTACAAGACTGATGGATCTAACTTGTCCTAATTCCAAGGCCCCTACTTACTAAGAAACTCAAGGAGGCTATAAGTTTAATGTTCCCCTATTAAAGAATTCCTTAAAAAAGTTTAGAAAACTCTCTCGAAGATTTAAGTTGAAACCATCAGTTCCAGAACCTTATCTCCATCCAAACTTCCTAAGTCATCTAGGATCTCTTCCTCACAAAAATTCTCTCCAACCAAAGTTTCTCCTCTTCCGATATGCACTCAAAAGAAACCCTATCCAAAGTGGGCCTACCATCCTCCTTTCTATCAAAGCATGGATGAGGTTAATAAATGAAGGCGAAGGGGTCCTATAGAAAGAGTTTCTAGTGTAATCATGATACCAAGGTCATCAATTGGTTCTATCTGATCATATAAAAAGTCTAAATTTTTATTGGGCCCAACTCAGCTGATCCAAAATTGAGGCCTAATTCACCTTTTTTCCTCCAGAAGTTGTAGACCAGGGCCAGAGTAAAACATGAGAAGCCCAAATCTCAAGAGATCAAGCCAAAAGTCCTTGATCCGGGCCCACTGACTGACTTTGACCATCTTACGTTGGGATTTGGGAACAAGTAGGTCCAGGCCAACTTGAACCCTATTGACTAAAGAGTAGAGCTTAGACTTGGATGGGTTTGGATCTACCACAGGCCCGAGATTACAAACCGACCTGATTTTGGTACGTGGATCAACCCAATCCAACCTTAGCTCTGAGCTTGGGGATCGATAAATGTTGAGTTGAAGTCTCAGGTTTCTAAAATTTGCTTCAGCCCATCTCAGTTGGGCATAATGGCCCAAAATTTTACCTAAGACTAGAGTTCAAGATTGGGATTAAGGTTCAGCTAATTATCAGGCCTGGTCGACTAGGAAATTTGACAAGTCAACTTAGTAGCTTAAAATATTTTTAAATAATTTATTTTTCCTCCGAGACTAATCAGATGACTGTTCAATTTTTTTAATAAATTAATATTAAAATCATACATTTATATATGCATTGATCTTGGGCACTTTTAAGAATCAAAGTGGTTGCTTTATCATTTTAAATAGGGAGTACTTTAAGAATAAGAATAGAAGAATAGAGAATCCTTTGTGGGTTTCTTTCATTTGCTCCTCTCTCTGTTGTGTTTCTAGATTCGAATTTGGAATCAGCCCTTGAATTGAGTTTATTGGAATCAGAGTGATTAGTCAATTCTTAGATTCAAATGTGTACTCTTTTTTTTTTTTTCCCCTCTTGAAGAAATTTAAAAGATAAAATATATTATTGCTCAAAAAATATCTAAAATCAATATTTTTATGGGTAGCTCAGTTGGCTAGCTTTTAGAGTTAGATTAGAAGTCTTGAATTTATTTTGATACAAGAGAGTGACAAGACTTACAAGCTAGGGTAAAAAATGCATTGCACTGATATGGGGCGGCATGATGCCCATATCGGTACCAACGCAACACATCGGCCGTTACAAACCGGTGCACATATGTCCATACTGGTTCGGACTCCGACTGCAACACACTGACCCGTTGAGGCTAAAATAGGAATACTCTATGATAATTTAGTCTTTATCTCTAATATAAAATAGGAATACTCTCTGATAATTTTTTAAAAAAAATACAAAACTATATTATCAAATCTTATTAATTTTTGTCACTTCACCACCCAATTTACAGGATTGCGTCTTCTACAATCTACAGACGTGATAAAATAAATAAGTCCAATTGAAAAGGCAGCAATGAAGAGAGATGTCGAGAACTTGAGATGGGCTGTGGAGCCCATTCTTCTGTGTCTATTCCTTGTGGGGGGGCCGATGCTTCTAGTGGAGTAAAGGGCAAGGCCATTATAACTTTATAGTGGGGTAATGTTACTTTGTATTTATTGGCACGAGGGATGAGAATATTAAGATATTATTACGTGTGTTAAAAGAAGATTAGAGACTGATGATAGCAATTAAAATAAGAAAGAAATGTGAGCTTTTTGTTTGGTGGAATGATTGAGATGAGATTACAAGTTCTAAAGATAATTTACAATTTAATTAATTTACATTATCATGCATCTACTGAAAGACACTGACAAATGACAAAACTTTGTCTTCTTCTTCTGCTAAAGGTGGCAACTATTGGTTTCTGCTTAGCATGCGTTAAATGGTAACTTTGTTATAAAGTATTAATAGTAAATATTATATTATGACACTGTGAATTCGTGGTATTGAATCTAAATTTTTAAAATATTTTAATATAAAAAATTGAAATCGAAAATTATTGCTAACTATCTGATCAAGTAGACTATCTTTAGTTTAACTAGTTAGGGCTGAAATCAGGCTGGATCAGGTTTTTCAAAACCCAACCGACCCGAGTTACTAATATACGAAACCGAACCCGATTCGAACTTTTTGACTCGGACGTCTTGATCCTACCCGGCCCGAATTATAACCTGACCCGACCTGCATTTTGAACCTACTTTAGCCTACTTTTTACCGAGTCGGTCTAGTTTGATCGGGTCGGGTTTACTTAAAAATCTCTCAACTCAACCATACCCAATTTTGTAGGAGTAGCGGGTCAGCATAAGTGGATAAAATTAGTTAGGAATTGACATTGTTTTTATTAGTATATTATCTTAATTTTATTAAAAATTATTTGGAAAAAACACACCTCCTCAATTAGAAATTCACTAGATTATGACTTATTTCAATAAAAAAAAGGAAGTGCTGTCATAAAGAAGTAGAATTCTTGTTCAACTTGGAGCTTGAACTTAATTCTAAGTGATGTGCCAACATTTTGAAATAAGATAAATTTAGAAAGAAGAAAATCGACGGAGAAAGCAGCAATGAGATTAGATTAAAAGACTAGAGATAGATTTAGTATGTAAAGTCAAATGTTACGAATTGCCAGCATTAGAAGAAGAGAAAGAAAATTGAAAATATAGAAGAAATGTATAAAAAAAGATATGATCGATAGTAGAGTAGTTGACTTCATCACCTACTGGAGAAATAGAGCTTTAAAATTGACTTTAAATAAATAGAATTTTAATAAATGATAACGATTGAATACATTCAATGTGGGTTAACCAGATAATAAAAGAATATTACATATGTGACTTGGTAGCATTGGTCCATGTGTATGCATGTTTCCATACTAGGGGTTTAAAAATCGGTATCGGCCGATATATCGGCCGATACGATATGTCGACCGATATATCGTTATCGGCCGATATATCGGCCGATATTTTTCTCTTTCTTCTTTGTTTTTTTTAATATCGGCCGATATCGGCCGATATTTTGATATCGGGCCGATATAATACGGCCGATATCAAGGCCGATATTGTGAATATCGGCCGATACGATACATATCGGCCGATATTCATATACCCAAAACCGATATATATCGGCCGATACGATACGTATCGGCCGATATTTAAACCCCTGTTCCATAGTATGACAGGTTGCAACGTTGCGAATAGTTCATTTCAACCATAATAAAACAGTCTTTGGCTATTATTGGCTATTAGAACAACTTTTCTTGAACAATCTTAAACAAAATTCCTTAGCTGATCTCAGGAGTTCAAAATTCAGTATTGGCCAATATTTTTCTCTCTCCTTTTTTATTAAAAAAAAAAAAGGCCGATATTGGCTGATATGTAGACCCCTGACTGATCTACTTCATAAGGGATGACAATTTGATGCAAAATTGGGAAGGCTTAAATTGCTTGATCCATAATTAATAGTGTTGGTCACTTGCAGACTCTAACCTACCTACTTGGTATATACAAAAGGGAAATGATAGAAACATCGATGACTTTGATAATAAGGGATACCGTTATAACTTTTTACTATATAGATGGTGACAAGTAGATAAAATGATAAAATTCAGTGTCTCTTGTTCTCAAAATATTGGTGTTTCTATCACTTCCCCTCCCCTATATGAATGGTAATTTTCTCCTTCAACCTAGAAGCCCCAAAAAGCTTTGGTCCCTTCTTTGATTTATTTTGAGTTTGATCATCAACCCACAGTTGGATCACTTCTGCAATATTAGGATACCACATAATTCAATGGGCTCATCAGACTATCCACTTTGGCCATATATGCAGCCCTACATTTATATGATATGTGTATTCAATTTGAACTCATTTCGAGATACACTCATCATTGGATTACGCTCAAGTCCTATTATCGATTAAAACCTTTTAGCCTTTAAAGTCATATTTAGAATGAATTTTTTTTTTTTTTCAAATTGAGTTATGTCATGCTTCATGTCCACAAGTGAATCTATCAAACTAATTCATTCTCACTAACCAGCATAAACCTTACGAAAAATTAGTCACCCAATTCACATTGAATTGATTCACCGCGAATAATTTCTCCCTCATGCAACGCATAAATGCCTTTGGTCTTACTTGCCAAATTCTCAAATGGTATATTCATCTCACCATTATCATAATCATTATCATTACAACTAAATCTCATTCATCTTTGATTGTCTTTTCAACTTCTACTTCTCTGTTTGACTCTATCATAAAGTATACGGTCAATCATCATACCATCTATTGTATCATTTTTCATGCAAAATGGAATTACAAAGATTATTTTAGACATGCAAGTGGTGTAAACCAGTGTTATCAGAACCGAACCAAACCGCAGTCGAACCCGCGGTTCGACCAGAACCGCGACGACTGCAGTTCGATTCTGGTTCAGAATCGGCTATAGGTCAAAACCGTTCAGATTCGCAGTTTTCTGTGGTTTTGACCCACAATCCGTGAGCCGCGTATTTTGAATTTTTTTTTTTTTTATTTTTAAATTCCTTTCAAAATTAAATTAGAAAATGTATATATTTGAAATATAAATATTTATTACCATTTCTATCACATATCTTTCACTGTTTTGATATATTATTCAGAGTTTAAATGTTATTTTTAATATTTATATTAATATTATTGATAAAAGATAACTTATTTAATTTTATATATAATATTTATATTATATTACTACTTGACCGACTTTGACCGCAATAGAACCCGATTGAACCCAAAATGCCTCAAAGACAATGTTTAATGAAGTTTAATTTTGTTATATTAGACAATCTATGATAATATGAGATAATCTACAACTACTAACAAGCTTGCTGCATGCTAATGTTCTTTATTTTTTTATTTTAAAGACCAAGGTGTGGAGGCCACTTGACACCTGATTAATTCTTGAGACGTGCAAATCTCTTTATCCATACACACCGGATAACACTATGGAGAGTGACCCTTTTATGTTGAGAGTGACTTGAACTCAGGACCTGCAACGTCTCATGTGGGTTCTTGACCACCAAGCCAACCCTCACGGGTTGAACGCTAATCTTCTTTAATCTTTAGAGATCCATACTCCATAACTAGAACATAGTGGTCCACAATCATCACTACTTTCAAATTGTAAGAGAATACAGCCTCTTGAAAACCCCACAAGAACTCCAAATAGTTTGCGTCATTTAAGGGAAAATAAAAAAGAACCCAAATTGTACAAGAAAAATGCTACAAAGGTTCCTTGCAATTTCAGTAAGGGGTATACTACATTACTACAACATCTTACTCCAGAGCTTATACAGATGGATCAACAAAGAAACCAGCTAAACCCTAGAATATCAGCAGTTTCGGTTTGACACACAATTCTGTTCGAAATCCTGTCGCAACCAAAAGCTTCAATCTATCCATTCCAGCTTATGGTACAAAAGAATAAAGGATCACAAACAACTTGCATAGAGTAAAATGCTTGTCACTAGAATAAAGAGTCTAATGAGCTCAATTTAATATCACTCAAGTACAAATAATATAAGTTTTTTTTTTCGAATTGAAATGAGGCTTGAAATTGTTCTAAACTAGCAATTAGGGATCCTACATCAATCTTTAACATTTTGGTTCACAAATTTGGTTCGCAATTACAATGGGATTCCTCACATGGACAGCCCTGATATACCTAGACATGATACAAAACTAGGATGCATGTAAACTTGCTATTACCGAGATTCTGGTCTGTTAAAAATGCCTGAAAGTTTACATGTAGGTTAACATTGCATAAGCTAAGTAATATGTGACTGAAAGCATGTGAGCTACAAACTTGTTTTCCAGTTAGATGTAACACAGAAACATCCAAAAAGAGTATTGGTAATTAAACTACGAACTTCCATTCCTTCGTATTTAAGCAATTTTAGCACTTCTGACATGCAACGCCAAAGTGATTGGAATAGATATTTTTAGGAAGTATGGTAAATGAAATTATTACACTGTACACCAAAAACGTGTAATCATTCTTATTCACAGATGTAGTAGGCAAAATAGGAGTCTGGTTCCAGCATCAAATTCATAAAAATTGAACCTCAATGATACTGCTGCAGCCACCATATGTACCACAATGCATAGACATATGGTATTACCTGTAAAGCTAGCTCATGATTCAAATCAATTTGCGTCCCTCCAGTGTGAAGGTTTCATTAGCTCTCCACAAATCAACAATGGTCTGCGAGAAGAAAAGATGGTCGTACTTCCCTCTGTAAGATCTGTGTCGCACTAATTGTGTGGAACTAAATCCAGGATGACAAGAGGATTTGTCTGTCGGTTGGGACTACAATCCACACCCATCATCTACATGAAGTGTTCAGCATTGTTGTCACCTGCATTACTTCTTTTTCAAATTTAAGTTGGTTTGAAGCCCATGGAATATCCCAAAACAAATAATTTCACCACGTCACTTTAACATACCTCTTGCGTTTGCTCTTTAGAACAGTAGAAGATGAAGGATTGCTGTGCCAGTTCCTCTTCCGCTGGTTGATGAACCAGTTATTGATCTGCTTCAATTGCAAACCTGTTTCTTGTACCAACCTTGCCTTGTCCTCCTCCTGAATATATACATGGTATTTAATTCTATTTCTTTTGGATATTATAAAAACATTTGATAGGCTTGTGATGTGTAAAGCAAAGAGAGGGGGGGGACTAACAGGACACCCAAAATTAGGGCTGCAACTCGGGTCGGTTTTTTACCCGAATTCTGTACCTATTTTAACCTAATTTTAGCCGGGTTGAGTCGGATTAACTTGTAAAATCTTCAACCCGGCCCGATCCGACCCGCTGGCCCAAAAATCTCAACCCAACCCGCATGAATTCTCGGGTCGGGTCATGCTAGTCGGGCCAAAACCCGACCCGAGTTGCAGCCCTACCCAAAATGTTTTGGATTGAACATCTTTACCCAATGAAGGAAATAAATAGACATCCAACTCCCACATTGTTCAAACTAAGTAACATCCAAATGCATCCTAAGAGATGAAAATGAGAATACAGATTCTAGAATAGAATGTCTTTTAAAAAGAAGGTGTTGAAAAGGAGATATTAAGAGCTACTAAATAAACATCATCAGGCAAGTGATCATTGCAACCGAAGATCAAGAGAAACAAAATCGCTGGTTGGGTACTACCAATATCTAAAGGTAAATAGCTGAACTTACAGTTGGATATGGCCATTTGGAATGTGACTGCCACCAAGCCTTCAAGACGGAGGTGGTGTCTCCAGGAAGCTTACCAGCTCGCCGTTTTCGTAGAATCTCCTCCCTTATATCTACAAGCTTCTCCTTGTAACCCTAAATAATAAAAAACTTGTTGGCAACCATTTGCATATGGAATCATTAAAAAAAAAAATTGCACATTCAACCATTTGAAAAAATCTCCTATAGAGGGTTGCAAGTTCAGAAGGTTCATCGATTAGCTAATGAAGGGGCAGATCTTCAGGAGAAGTCAGAGATATCATTTTCTTCTCAGTAATTTTTCATGATTTGTTTCTTTTTTGTTCCCTCTTCCCCCCTTCCCTCTCCCTAAAACAGGAGCTCTTATGTATTCTCTTCTCTTTAAAATCTAATCATTTTATAATTCTTTGGGGAAAAAAAACCATTTAATAAGAATTGTGCATGGAACCATGTTTCAATAATTGCATATGAGAAAGTCAGAAATATTTCCACCCACCTGTTTCAGCTCATGCTTTAGCTCCTGCCTCACACGCTCCATCAAAGATCTTTCACTCTCAGTTGGAATAAGAGGACCAAATCCCATGCTATCAGGCCCATCCAAGCTTCCATCATACAAGTTGGTATCACTATCTGCTTGGTCATCATCGTCATCATCTGACATTGTTGCACCTGTTCCTTCACCGGGAGAGACACCTGTTCCATCACCAGAATTAACAAACCAAAGCAATCATCAGCTTCAGTAGCAATTTCCCTGCAAAATACGCACTAATTAATTTTCGGCTCAAAATGGGTGTGAGGGAGGGTGTGTTTGTTCGGCCTTGGTCACCCCACATGTTGCCCAGGTGAAAATCATAAACCTATTTCTAAAACATTTTGCAAACAAGATAATCATACCAACATCTGCATCCACTCCAATTTTAAGAAAAGGGTAAAAAAATTGTCATCTATGTTTTGAATATATATGTTTCCCCATTCTTTCTCCACACTAACATATCCATCCACACATGAAAACCTAAATTTACTATGCCCCACCAAATCCATATTCTCCAGCAACTTCCTCACTTTTTACAGAAATCATGCAATCTTAGCATCGTTGGACAGATATCTAGATAAGTTATCAAACAATGGCAATCAAAAGCGACTAACATCGTTTGCTAATCCCAAAGTGAGTATTCACTAGTGTGAAGTGATAATTCCTGCATTTTTCTCGTATCATTGCCTAATGTTGGTTTCTCAATCCAATTATAATGGTATAAATAGAAACTTTTTTCCCCAAAAAAGGCAGCCAAAAACATTCTTTGAATTTGTAGGACCCAACTTTATTGATTCTATCGAAAGAAAAATATAGGAGTGTTTGGCAATTGGAGGATTCTAAGTTTGAATATTCTAAGCTTAGAGAATAGGAAAAAAATCTACGCAGGATGAAATGTTGCTCTGACTGTCATTGGAGAAGGGAGATCCTAGTTATCACCGAAGCACAAAGGGTCCATGGAGATGTAAGGGAGTTCCCATTGGAATACTCAATTTGAGGAGGAGGTCTGCTTATTAAAGGTTCCCTTCTTAGCTCAGAATCTCCCATCTTTTAACATATCCATCATAATTTACTGTATGTGACATGCTCAAATTGATATCTATGGCTTTTTACAATGGTCCTGAGGGGATGCAATGTGGGTTAGGGTCAACCAAAACCTGATTGACCTGACTCGAAATATGGGCAAGCTAACCCAACCCATTTAAAACATGGATTTGGTCCAGGACAAGGAAACTTGACTGGCTTATAATTTGGACCGGGCTAGGGTCATGTGCTTTGTTTAACCCGACCTGTTTGCCCAGATTGCACCCCCAATGGTTCTAGATATAGCACCTGTCATTTCACTATTGCCTTATCAAAACCTTCTTCTTTTTTGCCATAACAAAATCATTTGTAAGTGGATGGTTTGCAGATGAATGAGGATTGTAGCCTTTTCCTAAGATCCAAAAATAAAATGGTACCCTTGGAAATACAGGCACGTCATCTTTGAGGACAAAGCTTTACCCTAAAAGTCAATTATTGAGCATTGCAAATCATGTATTACTCAATGGGATTTAGCAGCAACGGACTTAGTTGACCAGTAACAAGTTCACCTTAGTGAACTAAAGGGTGGAAATCTAGTTTATGATGTATTTATTTTTTATGATCTTAGGTGGTGATTGCTTTGTCTCTTTCGGTGAATGATTTGGCCAATTTCTCTGCAGGAATCTTGTTTTCTCTTTGGGAATCATGTTTTCCTTTCCTTTCTATATTCTCCCTCTTCTAATAAATTTTCAGAGGCCCTCTCTCAAAAAGAAAAAGAAAAAAAAAAAAAAAAAAGAAGATTTCTTCAATTTTTCAGAGGTTGAATTTTCTGACTTCTTGAGATTCAGAGTTGTCAAACACATGCCAGTCAGTCTTCTTTTGTCCGCTTCTAGTAAGACTGCAACAATTTTTCCTCTATTTAGTCCAAGGTTACATAGATCGTTGGATCATTTTTCATTTTTCACAAGACATAGTACATGATTCACAAATAGCAACAATCCTAATTTGTTAGGAGGTAGAACGTGATACTTCATTTTTATAGATCACTTGATTAGCAAGCCTTTGGATCCCTAAATTCATAGACTCCATTTTCGAGAGATGTATTTGTTGGTGCCGTTGGAAGAAAAAATAATTTATATATCTCCCATATACCAAAATTAACTTGAATTTCTAGCCATTTGATATAAACCTGTGAAGAATGGCTGGTAGAGGAAAAAGCATTTCCCTATTTCAACCATCCATTTGGAAACCTTAATTTAGGTTGCATTTTGGTATTTTTAAAATCTGTGGGTATCTAATTTGGAATGGTGCGCCCACAAAAGCAGGATGCATGTTGTCCTTAGAGGACAATGTGGTTTTGAAATTTAGATTATAAAACTGGAAGTCCGATTTCAGCCAAGTAAAACATAAATCATGCATGTAGATTACTACTTCTATGTGTATTCTTAGCAGTATTGCAACTTGCAAGAATGAGGCATTGTACGTTAGCCTAGAAGAACATCGGCATCGTGAGGTTGAGAGAAGTCATCAGCCAACTATTGGAAAGGGTCCATTTCAGAAAGCAAAGATGAGACTGCATAAAGCTATCACCAAGTTCTTCAAGATGAGTAATATCTCATATAAAGATCATTCACCGACTCTCAAGCTGATAATCAAGTCAACTTACAATGATAGGTGTGGTGTTGGGGGAGCCACCTATCTGCTATGACCACATCAATGAAAATGTTTTGCAGCCCACTCAACATTGAACATGGTTTTATAACTATGATGATTTGTGAGTAGTGACAGCCATTGGGCTCTCTAAATTGTACTTGTCTAGTTCTCAACATATGAACTTATTACTATCAAAGTATCCATCTCTTAATGTTGAACTTCATTGCTTAATGCTTAGTCACTAGTTGCTTTTGCTTTCAACTATTTAATTAGTTGGTATTGCTTAGAAATGAAATTATACTGAATCAATATAGACATGAGTCATATTTTTGAATTAAAATAGCTATTAGATTGAATAGGTCTAAAACATCAAATTTACTAGCACATAGTATAGTCAATGATCAGCAGTTAAAAAGGTATACAATCATTCAACAATGTATGATATACTTAAACTAAAGTGGACACGTATTATCCTATATGTTAGGTTAGATTGAAAACAAATTTTACAATCAATGATTTTCCAAAACTATGGAATTTTTTATTGTTATTTTTAGACTTTTAGTTAGTTTGAAATTTCACACCAGTTCAAACTGGTATGATCAATAACCGATTTTATTGGCTGGTTTGTACTGCATTTTGATAGGGATCAGTGGAGAGAGAGAAAGAGAGAGCCAAATATCAGTCAGGAAATTTTCCTTTAGGATTCAACATCTATTAAACTGTGCTTTGTCATTCCTTGATTGCCTCAAATAATTATAAAAAGACCAAAAAAAAAAAAGGGAATTCCTAAAATTGGTTACAACATTATTAGAAACAAGTTCCTTGTCAATGGAATTTGAGCCCACTATGAACTCACTTGGGAATTTGAGCTCATTATGAACTCACTTCCTAGGTTGGGAGAAAGTTTAGCAAATTGTTTTTTATACTTTTGAAGGAGTACTTGACAAATTAGGATTTAGGCTATGATGATAATGATGACTCCCAAAGATTTTGTAATCTTATTTCTGAATTGTAAATTAAGCTGACAACAAAGTGCTCATAAGAGATCCAATGTGACCTACAGATATGAGTTTCAAGTGATAACATAAAAAAATATTTGATGATGCGAATCCTATGGCTAATTGGCAAGTTGAATCTTATTCTTCTTCTCACCTGCCCCTCTTCCACCTTGTATGTCACCCACTTTTTTTACAATGAAAAAATACCATTTGTTTCCGGTTCTTGAGAATCTAGAGCATTGGAACTCAATGAGTTCCATGTTGATGAGAGGAACATTGTTTCTCAAGATGCAGGAGAAAGGCCTTGATTATTTCTGAGGCATCTACAACATAGACACTACTTCTTTTAGTACAACATAGATCTATCAGCAGACCATGGAAATCTGAAAGTTCATTAGTTCAAGTTTCTACCGCAGAAGAGTCATTCCTCGGTGAAACCCTATAAATGGCAGCTAGACTGCATGACAGTTGAAATAGATAAGTTCAGGTTGGAATAACCAACTGATCCTAAGTAGAAATAATCCTTAATGTTTCTCCATGATATCACTATATTCTTTTAGTTGTGAACATAGTGCAAAAACGATATTCAGAACTAAAAAATGGGATGTCACCTGTTAGGCTTTGTAGAGATTGCTCAAGCTCCCAGCAGGCCATCACTGCTTCCATTGCATGAACACGGACATGCTGCTGCAGTTGTTCCTTAAATGAACAGAGCAACAGCACATAATGTGTCTGAACAAAGCAAGAAACAGCAGATCAGACAAAATAGAACAATTTAATCAATTAATGAAAGGTTAAAGAAGTTTCAATAATACTTCCAAAGAACTGTAAAGAGAATTGGATTTTTTTTTTTCATTGATAAACAGTAAATAACTTTACCCATATGATCAATATGAATTTCTTTGTAAAAATCATTGTATATAGATAACAGAGCATCATGAAACTGCCTGATCCAAAATATAATTGGTAACAGTACTAAATAGTTGATGGTTACATAGATCTCAATCAAATAAGCTCCTACATAGCCATGCAATCTCATCAAAATACAGCTAAAATATTTTTTCTTCTTATTTCAAGTGCAGATATAGATGGAAATTAAAGAATACATGTACAGAATAACTGGTGAGCTTGAGAACCAGGGATAAATACTGTTCAAAACTATATGACCTCACTCAAAATTCTTTTTTCACCAAAACAATAAAATGCTGTTACTATTTTCTCCTTTCTCATTTAATGTGCATATATAGATGGAAGTAAAAGGGAGTCGATGTACAGAGGAACAACCTATAGGCTTGAGAAACAGGGATAACTGAAAAATATGTACATCTTAGCTTCAAGAGAAAGAACCAGAAGGATTAATCACATGTATTGAGCACAGTAAGGTTAAGGTACAACCAACCTGTGGTAACATGATCTCAAGAAACAAAGCTTCATTCAAGCATAAAAGGGATTGTAACACGTTTCCCAAACACATTTTCCTCAACGCTTTCTTCAAACTAGTAACAAGTTTAGGTTCTTAAAAAAAAATAACCTCAGGTTACCAGTTCAGGCAGTAAAGTCCACTCTAAGACTAGTTCCAACTTAACGATCTCATTGGCCTCCCTTCTCTATGTTCCTTGAGCTACAAACTCCTCAACCTTTCTAAGGGGTTGCTTTTCGCCTTCACACTCCCATGTCAAAAATCATCTTCGATAACAATTTTTCTTTTTTCTTTTTTCATTTTTCCTCTCTCTAGAGTTGCCTGTATATATTTTGCCCTTGTCACTAAAAAAATCTACCCTAGCATACGAGTCCCAATTCCATGTACTTTATCTTCTTGTTGTCTCTTTGGTGGCAATTCAGCTCCATATAACCTAATGACACTTCTAAATACCCATGCTAATTCCATTAAAAAGTGAAAAAAAAAAAAGGTTGAAAATATGATTGATTTAAATTTGTCAGAAGAAAGTGCACCAGAGACCATCAACATCACAGTTCTACTGTGGTTTCCCTCATTAGCAACTATTGACACTTCTTTCTCCCTTGATTTATCCAGTCTTCAAGACTCCCAAAAAGTTGAGAAACATATTTCCTCTAACTGAAACTATCAAGAGATAAACCGTCTAAGAAGCTTCTAAGGATATCAGTAGAATCCACAAGTAAAATCTCAATTAAAATTATGATGGCATCCTTCATCTGTGAACATTGGTACATATTGTGACAAGCAACATAATAAATTGGTACTTTCTTGCGCACATGCTTGTTATTTATTCCCTCTATGCTCCTTATCATTCATTCCCCCTGATCAATTATTCTTCCATCTTCTTCCCTATTCTCAGTTGAGGCCATGGATTTTCCTTCTCAATGTTGATAAAAACCCTCAATGACCATTTAAAATCAAACATTTCCTCTCATGCAAAGCCTCCACCTCAACCCAAATTTCAATCACCATAACAAAGCCTTCACAACTGCTTGTTTGGATAACTAAATTTCAAATATGGAGGTGAATTTAAGTAGAAAAATATTTGAAGTTATTGACCTGAAATAAGGAAAAAAGACATTCAAGATTTTTTGTTTAGTAGATTTGGGGAATGAAATTTCACCCGAATAAGAGAGTAATTTTTTTTTGGGAAATCCAAACAGCAAAACAGGGTTGGAGATTTTTCATGATAGTGTTTCCAAATTACAGAATAACACTATTTCAACAAAAAGACAAAATAAACAAATAAATAACAAAAATGGAACATGCTTCTGCTTCCAAAGGAATCCACTTTGCCGTTTCTGCCAGGTTTCTCAATTCTCAAAGGATGTTCAGATTGCTGGTATCCATTTTCCATATTTTAAAATATATTTTCAACGACAGAGCGCCTTTTTTTTATTTGGCACAAGCATATTTTCCCCTCGGAACACAATTTTTCAATGAAAGCAGTTTCCTACGGGGACGGTAGGAAAATGATTTCTCTCTGATTTCCTACATGGAGGGAAATGACAAAGTGCATTTAATTTTCTTAGGGAAAGTGTATCCATGTAACCAAACACACCCTTAATTTCGTGGAAATTTCAACAGTACTAAAAAACTACGCTAATTGCTAAACAAATAAATATTGCTTCATATCAATTTTCCACTCAGCAGTCATTAAAAACGACACTAGATTGAAGAGGGAAAGTGGGGAGGGAGAGAGAACCTGACCATGAACTGATCGAGCTCCTTATCATCGCCGACAAGCAACTGGTTGCCTTGGCCGAGCACCGAGTACTTGGTCACGACGTGCTGCGACTGCTCCAGCTGCGCATCGATCCGCGGCAGTTGGTCAACCGGAGTCGCAATCCTCAGGCACGCTACGTGGGCGGACAGCAGCTGCTCGTACAGTGGATGCCCCAGTATATCCGCTTTGTACCTCGCTATCTGCCCTGCCATTGCCGAGGCATCGCTCTCTGCCATCTCCGCCGCCGGATTCCGCCGGCCTCCGCTCTCCCCGGGATTGCTCAATTCTGCTGAGCCATGTGAGATCGCAGCCGCAGCCATCATCGAGTCGCTCGACACCGGCACGTCGTCGCCGCTGCCTGCGCCTCCTCCGGCGGCATCGCTCGAATTCCGCTGAGGCATCTGGCGAGGAAGCCAGGGATTGTCTCCGGCGGCAGATTCCGTCGCCGTCTGAAGGTGGAGGAAGCTTCCATCGGAGTACTGGCTCGGCTGCCGAAGAATTGCGCTGTTCAGCCACGTAGGGCCACCTCCTCCGCCCCCTCCCAGTTGCATCGGCCGCTGGCCTTCCTTGGCCGCCGAAGCTCCAGCAGCGTCTGACGAGGACTGGGCTAGGTGTTCCGGTAGTATGGCGCGGAGCACCGAAGAAGGCGTAGCCTCTTCTCCCAAATGTTGCTGCTCTCCGAAATGCGAGAGTTCCATTTCGTGTGATATGCTGTTGTTGTGGTACATCTCCTGCTATGTTTCTCTTTCACGTAGAATGGATTGGAGAGAGAGAGAGGGGAAAGGGAGAGGGGCTTTGGCTTTGGTTTTGGTTTTGGTTTAAATACGTGGAAACATGAATACCAAGGAAAGGCTTTTATTAAATATTAATACATTATTGGTAGACCTACTCATTATTTTTTATATTAAAATTATCTCTTTAAAAAGTAATCTTATTTTTAAAGAATTAAATGTAAGATAACTATTTACATTTTTAGATAGAAATATCATACAGCTACCACTATCATGTATTAACCTAGTAATATTGTAAATTCTCAGTTGAATATTTAATATTGCAATATTCTATTATTAAAGTAAATTAACTTTTAAAACATTAAAATTATTTCTTTTTGTTTGTAAACATTGTTTTAAAAGTTATAAACATTAATAATATAATGATAAGTATAACCCAAATTTGTTCGACTGTAGATAGTGACTACAGGGTAATAATCTTGGCCGATACGATATGCATCAGTTGAGATTATCGAGATTACCTTTAGTCAGGCCGATAAAGGTGGTTCTTTTAAAAAAAAAAAATTGAAGAGAGAAATTTCTCAACCTATACCGAAATTTATGTCCCTGAGTGAGAATGTTCAAAAGATGAATTCTTATATTAATTTTAATTAAATAAAAAATAAAAAATATTTAAGATGATATGTTCTAATTTTTGTTTTGCTTTAAAATTAAGGCGAGATGATTTATAAGCAAATAAAATTACTATACTCTGTAGATAGATGGTAGAATTGAAGCCATGCTAAATTTGGAAGGCCAGGACTTTACGGGTGCAAAAATTGTTTGGCCGTTGTGTACGGGAGATACGAACATCTCTGAAAAAATATACAGAAATATCGGAAAAATTAGAAAATCTAGGCTTAGTGTATTTTTTTTATAAGTAAGGGTACTTTTTATAGAGTTTTAGAATCATGAATATCCCTTCGGTATCATGGAATCTTATATTATATTTATAATTTTTTTATTGTTAAAATTTCTGAGCTTTGACTAAATGTGAGAATATTAAAAAAATTAGACATATTCTAAGTAAACTCTATCAATCACGTTAGAGTTTTTTATTTAATTGTAGAAATATTCGTATATCATTTCATTCAACAAGAAACTCAAAAAATAAGAAGTATATTGGAAATCGACAACTTTTATCAATTTTTTTGAAAAATAATAAAAATCACATAAACACCTTATAAACTATGTGAATAGCATTAACACATCTCTATTAAATTCCAAAAGCATTGGATATTATTTGATCAAATTATTTTCACAAAAAACTCAAAATTTGAGATTTTCTTAGAGTCGAAAGTCGAAACCAAAAAATAATGAAAATAATTTAAAATGGTAAAAAATGATGAAAATAACTCAAATAAAGAATATTCTTATTCGACGGATTTGATATGCTATGTAGCTCAATTGGTAATATCTTACCTCAAGAAATGAGAGGTGTTAAGTTCGAATCTCCATAGTCTCACCTTTTGTGCTTTAAGACAATGAATATCACCTGTAGAGGCCAAAAATGTTGTTATGTATTGGCCAATACGCAATGTATTAACCCATACCTACACCTAAGATGTTTTTTAGGTGGTGATTTATATGCCATTGAATTTAATTGGAGAGATAAAAATTTTAAAAAAAAGAGGTCTTTAATGAATGGTTGTTGAAAAGAAAATTATAAGAAAAAAGAGAAAAAAAATAATAAAAAGAAGAAAAGAATGGACATGGATGACTCACTATGCATGCAACCCTCTGGTCTCTTTCAAGTCCTTACTGGCTCCTGAAATATTCATGGAATCGAATAAAAGAGGACTACAGTTGCTCAAACTTTTTCTAATTAAAGTATATATTAAATGTACTTTTTCAATGAGTTTTAAACTTTAGACAATTGGAGTAATTGGCAGAATACGTAGGATTTCATACTAATAGTATGCAAGGAAAGTTTTATTCCCAATGACATTAAACCTTGTGATTTTCTTTTTAAATATAAAACAATTAATTGTAATAGTTAAAAATCTAGTAAGATGTTGATTGCGCAGATATTCTACTCGCTTTTATTTACGAGATCTTTAATACAACATATAAAAAAAATATCAAATTAACTAATAGCAACAATCAGCATAATAAGTCAAAATATAACTTTTCAACTGAAATTTTATGGGAATTGATTTAGGCACTGGTATTTTTATTAAATAAGATATGATTTGACCTGCGTATCGAATCGTACAATATTATCGTGTGCATCTAGATGTGGGGTCTATTAATAGAGTAGTGATATTTTTATTGGATTAGTCTTTTTTTTCCTCTACATATGGTTCGCTAAAAATCATTTTGATGAAGTCATTTTTTCTCAAAATTCCATTGTTTTAAATTATTTTAGAATTCCTAAATTTTATGTTCTTTAAAATGTAAGTTAGTGAATTGATTTATGATGGACTCCTTATCGAAAGAACGACAATTTCAAAATGTCCATCAACATTCATTTGATGGACCCTACGCATGCGGAATCTGACTAAAGTGTACAAGAAACATGGGATAGAACAGTGGAAAGATCTGTAGATTCAGATATCAGCATTCTTCTTGAAATTAGGTGCTCATCATCTGTTATTTCAAGGCTCTAACTGACACAGCCTTAAAAAAAAAAAAAAATCATGAGATTCAATAAGAATATAACTCGATTTCATATATTCGAGAAATTAGTCTCATCTTAATGTAAACTTTCATACTTATATAGTACCCACTCAAATTTGATTTTTTTAAGTTAAGTAGGAAATCTTTCATCTTTAATATATATGTTTAATTTATAATAAATTATGATAACAGATATTAGTGTTTCGTACGTGTATAAATCAGTACAAAGAAGGGAATCTTCAATTTTTATAAACAATCATTTTATAAAATTCATCTACTAAATTCAAAGTTGAATTTTAATAAGTTATTATTATTATTATACTTTGTGAGCCTAAAATTGAGCCCTTACTCGCGGCATTTGACTTTTTGTAATTTCATTTTAAATGGATTGTAGTACTCCTGCGGAGCACGAAGAAAAGTTCTCAACCGACGACAAAATGCGGGACAACAACAAAGGACACGACAGAATGCCGGTTATTACCGGCGTCGAGAGTTCGTAAGGTCTCCCGGGGCACGCGTAAATGCGACCGCCACCTTAGGTAAAGACACACCAAAAGACAGCGATCCTTTTCCATTTCTTTAGTTCCTTCCGCCAGTTGCGGAAAACGACCCCAACCCATCCTCCCGACACGCGGCAGAACAAGAATGCAAGGACCACCGAGTGGGCCCCACACAGAAGCACGCGGACTTTACACCAATCGAAGCTTGCCACGTGGATGACTACAGCTGGAATATTGACCTTTCTGTGTATGCCGTCGGCATACAGGGGAGGAGCCCTTCTGCCCAAATGCACACCCCCGAATCTAATCCTTCCAAATCAAAGCAGTGGATAAATTACTAATTTGGCATGTTAACACATCTATTTTCATCTTAACAGAAGGATCCATCTTTGGATTATTATTTTTATCAGTAATTAAGCCTGATTAATTATTTTATAATATGATTGAAAGTAAATATTATAGACCGTTAAATTATAATTACAGAAGGTCAAACGACTAATAGTGTTTTTTTCAAGCTGATTTTGATTATTTTCGATGTTTCGACTGAGAAAACAGTATCTCCGTAGAAGCAAATGTGGGTTAACGATTGTGCCACGTGTCAATGGATGAGTAATGATGAACGTTGATCACGGGATGGAGTTGTCGGTGGCGTTGGCGGTGGTCCCCAGCTTTAGCTCTTTCCACACGCTTAGTAGCGGGTTAGCGACAGTACACGTGGCGTGACGTAGGCCTGGCAGGGTAGATTGGTCCCCTTCCCTACGCTACGGTGGTGGCGTTGCCTTGTGGGCGACGGCAATTATTCATTCAGCTTTCAGAAATCACAGTAATCCAGAGTCCATGAATGTTTTCTGCATTTACGATTTAATTCTGCAGACCTGGCATGACGTATCACATGCCTCGTGAGCTCCTAAACGTCTCAAACCTTTACCTTCTTTTGATCTCCAAAGTCATCAGATCATAACCATTCAATGGTGGGCCACATGCCACAAAGTAAATTGGATCCAACGATCTATAGCAGGAAAAAATAGCTGACCATAACAAATGTTTGACCGGTCATATAGAACTCCACTTTTTCATCAGGAGACTAATTTTTTTTTTTTTAAATTATCATTTTGTATTTTCGTATTTTGATAGTATGAACGAACATCTAACTCATTATATGTTCGATCAGATTATTCTGTAAGATGATTAAAACGTCCGAACGAACGATTTCATGTAAAATAGAATCGTCCAAACGAATGAACTTGTGGAGAGGGATTTTCAAAAGAGACCGTTTCTCGACCGACTTTTACAAATAAATTATCAAAATTCATTTACTCTGAATTTTATGAACTCCAAAAGTGATTTTAAGTGAAAATGATATAGTTTTGAGTTTAAAAATTCGTATCCAAAGAATTAAAAAGGAAGGTCATTTTTCCTTAATTCATTGATCACGATATTTGAAGTTCAAAATTATACATTTTTCACTTAAAATCAGTCCCGGAGTTCATAAAATTCAGAGTAGATAAATTTTGATACATTGTTTATAAAAATCGATCGAAAAACGACCTCTTTTGAAAATCTCTCTCCACAAGCCCATTCGTTCAGACAATTCCATTTTACATGAAATCGTTCGTTCAGACTATCAAAACATGGAAGGACAAAATAGTAATTTCACACCTAAAAGCAAAAAGTGGTGTCTCCGACAGAAAAGTGTGAAGTCTATATGGTCACCCCAAATGTTTTCTTAATTAGGATGGAGGTTAACCGTCAAGAAGCTCCTCTTATAAAGAAAAGTCTTAATTTCTAGTCATATTCAAATTGTCTGAAGTCACTCCTCATGGAATTACTCTTTATCAATTTAATCGGTGTATAGATTGGAAGGTTTAAACATAATCATGAGATTACTCTAATGTTGGGTGGGGATAGTCATGTCTCTAGAGATTAAGATATCTTAAAGCACTTGATAAGTCATCAAAGTGTATGTAAAATTTTCTATCCGTACATACATAGGACTAAAATTATGAGGAGTCGTCTATCTTAAAGATGTTAAGAGAATTGGTTAAACAAGTATTTTATAAATGAGACGTTATCACATACTACTGTACCATGGGTCATATTAACCACTGATTTAATAAATGATAGATACAGTTAACAGGTGACTTAAGAGGTCAGAGTGATGATTAAGAATCTATGATTTAATATATGTACAATCACTTTACTTAAAAATTAAAATAAAATAAACACTTCAGTTTAATTTAATTAAACTTTAATGAGTTTTTAAGACTAAATTTATTCAACAATTATTAGCCGTATAAGAGAAATTCTTTTCAAGACTGCTATCCTTGATGATAAGAGGTGTTTTTTTTTTTTTTTATAATTTGATATGTGATAGTGCCCTACTAGAAGCAACACTTAGGCTGCGTTTGGAATGAAGGATAATTTTATAGAGGTCACCGTTCACATGGGTCACTTTTAAACTTAGAGTCACCTTTGAATATCCAACCTTCGATGGAGTATTAAAAAAAGTGATGAGAGAGATAATTTTTTGAAATTTTTAGCCTCATCTAAAATAATTTTTGAATTTCCAAATAAGAGTAGATCCAAACGCAGCCCTAGTTCTCAGTGCATATTGACGGTTTTTAGACTTGTGGTTCAATTTCTCACTTGTTTAACATGGTATTCCTATTTTATATTAGTGAAGTAAGGATTTTATCATTCCTTCAAATTTTAAAATATCTTTTTTAAACATTCATCTAAGTGTTTCAGCAGTTGAATTTAGATACACATCATCCATCGGATAGATCTGAAACAAGCAAATTGAAAATAATAATTTAACTTACACCTTTTTTGTAGAAATGGTAGAGCGAAACAACTCGTGAGAGAAACAGAAGAGTTTTAAGAAGAAAAAAACTATTGATTGGGCATCTTTTATTATTATTATTAGTACTATTGTTTCCATATTGAATACATAATTATCTAAAACAATAAAAGTTAAAAGATAATTTAATCTTTATATATAAAGTGTACTATTTTTTTAATATAGATATTCTCACTCCACATTAATAAAATATTTTAATATCAGTAAAATATTGATATTTTCATTTAATTTTTTTAAAATACCCAATATATATATATATATATATATATATATATATATATATATATATATATATATATATATATATATATATATATATATATATATTAATACCATGTACAAAATTCTCAAGTTTTTCCTCCTAAAAGTAGGCGCGACTTATAGAAATCGGGAAAAACTGCCTCTTCATATTTTAGGATGAAATTACCATTCTGCCCCCGTATTTTCACTCATTCGAACGAATTATCAGTTCATTTTGACGGATTATCAGTTCATTTGACATTCGTTGGAATGAATCATTCGCTCGAACGAATAGCCCACGTATAAATTCAATTCATTCGAACAAATAGAGTGAACAGTAACGCCGAATGAGTCGATTGTTCATTTGGACTGTGCACAGTATTGATTATTTAAATAATAAATTTTCTTTTAAAACTTTAAAGTTATTTTTTAAGCACTATATATTTTTGAAAATTTTCAAATTAAATATCCGGACTAATTACGATAACCTGATAAAAATATTTTAAGACTTCAAGGTATTTTGACACTCCTAAATGCTTAAAATACAGTGTTTTACAAATAAGGGTATCCATAGGCTGTGCTGAAAACACATTTGGTAGTGTCACAAGACCTTAAAGTCTTAAAGTATTTTTATTAGGTTATCGTAATTAGTCTGGATATTCAATTTGAGAAATTTTAGAAATACACCGTGCTTAAAAAATAACTTTAAAGTTTTAAAGAAAAATTTATTATTTAAATAGTCAATACTGTGCACAGTTGTTCGAATGAACAATCAGCTCATTTGAACGAATGGGTGAACAGTAACGCACGTTATTGTTCACTCTATTCGTTTGAATGAATTGAATTTATATGTGGGTCATTCATTCAAACGAATGATTCATTCAAACGAATGATTCATTCGAACGAATGTCAAAATGAATTGATAATCCATTCGAATGAGTGAAAATATAAGACCAGAATGATAATTTTATCATAAAATCTGAAAATAGTCGTGTTTAGAATGTTTTTCTGAATTTCTATAAATCACGCCTTAAAAAGGACAAGACATTTGATCCCCTACAACCACTAGGGTTAGGCAGAGGGTTATACTTTGGACTTTGGACCACATGGAAGTCTAAAGAAAGTGGAACCAAGAAAAGAAAGGAGAACATCTTTCCTCAGTGCATATAAAAAGCTAGAACTCCTTCAACTCAAATGACTTGAGGGGTGAAAACACTATCATTTCATTAAATCCTTTTTAAATAAATAAAAGTTGCATAATTGATAATGTGGAGTCCATAGTAGTAAATGAAAATAAAAAGCAAATGAAATGACTACTTGAGAACAACATCTTGAGGAAATAAAAATTACGACTGTTATGGCTAAAAAAAATAAATACTCGGGAATCTAAGTGCAGTAAGAATTTATAGAAAGAATAAGATGAGGTATTTAGCTTTTCTTGAAATTCTTCGTCAATTTTTTTGTTTTGTTTTTTATGATCAAGATATTTAAAGGTCTCACTTATATTTATACAGGAGAAATTCTAACTTGACTATTCCTCAAAATATATATATATATATATAAAACTTTTTATTCCACGTATACCAAATGAACAACTTGCCAATGTTCCCTTTTGTGAAATTTGAATTTCGATGACATTGAAATTGTATGCAGTAATCTTTGATCATGCCTACATTAAATGCTTAGAGATGGTGATGTTCAACATTTAATGCATTTCTAGAGTGACAACTTGTAATTCCTATATGGGAGAATCTGCATGTGGCTAATTTTTTGACCATTGAGGCATTCTAGATATTTATGGAAAAAAAAAATTAAGATAAAAGAATAGGTGAGAGAAAAAAAAAGTCTCTTCTAATGGGATTACTCTATTCTTACAAAAGATGGAATGGAGTCTAAGTGAAATATATTAATGGATGTTGGGGGTGGGAACAATAGTCTCATATCGATTATAAGGGAAGAAAATTAAAAATTTATTTGGATTAGATCACTCCACTTAATGAGTTAGTTTTTTGAGTTGGAAGCTCAATTCTAAAAGTGATATGAGAGTCAGGTTTTTAAACTATAACATATGGATTTAGGAATCTCTTAGTCAAATGGGATGATAGACAATGTTCTATCAGTCGGAGAGTCTCGTTCAAGAGGGGATTGTTAGAGTGGGAACGAGAGTCTCATATCGATTGTGAGGGGAAAAAACCAAGACTTATATGAAACTTAGTCACTTCACCTATCATACTACTACGCTCGTGAGGGAAAAGCGTTGAGGTCCCATGGTTACTAAGACAATGCTTGAGCTGATTATGGAATCCCCACTAAAATCAACTTACAACACATATCAAACACTAATTTTGAAGTGAAAAATGAGCTTTCATTGATCTTGAAAATTGAAGTGCATCTAGTTAGATTCAAAGTATGAAATAAATAGAGTTTTGGCTCAATAAGAAAACTCATAGTGCATCTAATGTTCATTCCTCTTTTTTAGCAACCAATGTGATTTTAGGAATGTAAGGAGATTTTTGGGTTTAGTTGGATCACTTTGCTGAGGCATTTTATGGCTATTTGGTGGTTGAATTCTCTGTTTTCACTCACAAAAGATCTTTAGAAACCTTAGATCGAATCATTTCTCTTTTGACCTTGATTCACATAAAAGCCTTAATGGGCAATGAAGGAGAAAAGGAATTTGATTCTCCAAAGGTTATTATTTTCGTTCCTTTTTATCTCTTAGGGGTTTCTAAAGCTAGGGTTTTGGGAGAATCCTTTTTTCTTCTCTTTTTGGCCTCTTTAGATTCATCCAATATCCTTCTTTTTATCAACTTTTCATTGCTTATCTTATCCAATGCTTAGTTGGATCATCAAGGAATGAGAAATCATTCCCAATCTCACTTGTTTTCAACGAAGGTGAATCATTATGGAATTGGAAATTGGTTTCATTAGTTTCTATAAAAATGGTAAATTATTTATTGTTTTAATATGAAGATTTCAACTCAGCCGAATGAGACCATAGTAAAGGTTAAAATGGTAAATGAGTCACCATTTTGATAACAATAAAACAAAGCTTTTGTTATTTTGTTTGTCCATTGTTTGTAACTTTGTATAATTGTATCTTGTGTTCAAGGGGTTTTTTGAGTTGAACATTGTACTAAACCATGTGCTTTTGTGAACTTTTTGTAAAGCCGAAGCACGTTTTAAAAAATAAGATCAATAATAGACATCTTTTCATGTTTGCAAGTAACTCCATTTGTTGGAAGTCCATGTTACAATCAACAATCATTTTGTGTACTATAGAAATAAAGTATACGACAACTACAAAATGTTAGAAACAGTGAAAGAAGTCATTTGGTTAAAAAGTCTTGTTAGTGAGTTTCGTTCAACACAAGAGAAGCATAGGACCGACTCTGACTATAGACGGAGTAGGCCACCGCTTAAGTTCCCACCAATGCGACCAATGACTTTACTTACAATCTCAGAGTCTCTAAAATCTCAAGGCCTGCACTATGCCTATGACCCCTGAGATTTCACGACATCTCAGGACCGACACTGAATAAGCATTATGTTTTTAGTTATAGACAAAGTACAATATACTTAGTGAAGCATCAAATTTACCATGCAAAGAACGAAGATATGGTTGTTTGATTTTTTAGCTATGGTGTCATCTCTTAAAAAGAAGATTCACACCAAAGATATATGTTATATGTATGATGGCGAATCTAGTTTCTATTGTGGAGTTTAAGCACATCTTCAACTTAACCAATGTTCAATAGAAGTATTAGAAGGTAGACATTGAATAGGTTCATAGAGAAATGGCTGATAAGAATCTTTATAAAGGGTTGATGAAACTCTTGCTGAGGTGAAAATTGTTGCAAAATTGAGTGGTACTACTGCCAACATAACTACTGACTTTAGGTGGGTAGACAACACATGCATTGTCTGGCATAATATATTCTCGAGAAGGTCTCTCTCTCCATTTTCTATCTTAATTAAATATTATTATTTTAAAGAATTTTTACAGAATTTTTTTTAATTTATGTGTGGTAAATCGTGGGATGCCAAGTGCAAAACTCTCACGGGTGAATCCACTACTCTTAGAGTACATCAATGTTAGGGCATGGAGGCTCGAACTAGCAACCTCCCGCTTTCTGAAATGGGAGATAACCAGTTACACTGCACGTATGTGAATATTTTTTACAGAATTTTTCTTCATAATTTTAGAGATCAAATGTCTATATGTGAGAGGCTCACACCCTCTCAATTGTGACAAATAGAACGTTAGGTTCTTTCTTTAAACTTATCTTTTAAGAGAGAATTGGTGACAGTTTTCTTTTATAATTTTAAGTTTAAGAGTTAGGTGTGTGAAAGATTCAGATGGTGAGTCTTTGAGTTTGTGATGAACACATTGTGATTCTCTCATTTTTTTTTTCTATTCTCTTCTACTTAGTGATGCCATCTTGATGTAGACATAAATGTTAAACTACATTGAAGTCTTATCTTAACTTGTATGTTATGTTTGTGTAAATTTTTTATTAGCATATTTCAATTATATTATTTCACATCATAATAATATATAATTGACAATAGTTTTAAAAGTCCTTCTTATAAAAAATTGCATCAATCATAAATTTTATAAATTTTATATGTAAATTTAGAATATGTTTTATATTTCTTTGGCAATAAGAATTTGGATATGAATCTAAACCTTTCAATTAGACTCTAGCCAGATGACTCTAATTTCAAGAAGGAATTTAACCCTAACTTAATCATCTACCTTTGTAGTCAAAATTCATATACAATAGACCAGGGGTTTAAAAATCGTTTTCGGCCGACATATCAGCCGAAACGATATATCGACCGAAATATCGTTATCGACTGATATTTTTCTCTCTCCAGCCGATATCGGCAGATATAATACGGCCAATATTTCAGCCGATATTCACAATATCGGCTGATAACGATATATATCGGCCGATATTCACTTGTTCAAAATCGATACATATCGGCCGATACGATATGTATCGGCCAATATTTGTACTCCTGTAATAGACAATAATTATTGGTCAAATAAGATAGTTTGCAAGATTTTAAGATCGAGATTTTGAATTTAATCTCTGATAATTTCAATAAAAAGTCACTCTCGTATGATTTGTAAAAAATAAGATTTCACTATTTAAATTTGATGTGTGTATAAAAAAATATATACATACTCCAAAAGACAAATCACCCGAGACACGTTCATACTTTCCCACAAAAAATAAGATAGCTTGCAAAGGCCGAAATCATTGGGCCCACATTTTTTAAATGAAAGCAGCGGACCCATTGCCATGGATTCCAAAACACGGGACACTCGCTTCTTGTCACCTTCACCAAGCAGAAACAAACGGATAGTATTGTAATTCCAACAATGAACTCATTTCTAACGGAAATTACAGGAAATGCCCTAATTACCATCGCCTTACCAGGTGCGAAGATATGAAAATTAGTGGTAACTTCGTAATTTAAATCTGATCCAAGACGAAATAGGAAGGAAAGAATAATCCGTAGTGGGGCCCACTTACCGTAGATCATTGCAACGGGAAGTTAAAGGTCACACGTCAATCAATCGCTTTCTCGCTCCACGCGTGACAAAGCGTTTAACACGCCCGCTATTTTTTTACTGCTCGAGCACACTTAAATAGTGCTCCCGCCCGCCCTAGTTCATTTTTAAGTCTCATTTGATGACAAATATTTTTATTAGATAAGTCATCGACCATTTGTCATTGAGTGACATGTAAAGAAAATTATACAAATAATTTTTTTTTAATAAATTTCATCTACATCTTTTAAAAATTAAAGATTTCAACAAAACCTAAAAAACTAAGATTTTATGATTTAAATTGTCAACAATAATATATATATATATATATATATATTAATCTTCAATTTAATAAATTCCATAATCCAATTGATAACAAATCTCATTATAGAGCCTTGCTAGCCTAAGTAATTATTGACAACCTTCAAAAATGTAACCCACC
The DNA here is from genome assembly GCA_013350335.1 of Chimonanthus salicifolius. NCBI lineage: Eukaryota > Viridiplantae > Streptophyta > Magnoliopsida > Laurales > Calycanthaceae > Chimonanthus > Chimonanthus salicifolius. Next base: position 12,378,920 of record CM023538.1, on the reverse strand, counting down.
GTTGATAGAAAGGAAAAAAATTACAAATTCAGACTCCAACTCCTATTATACTCCTTTTTTCAATATGAATATTAAAAAATTTATACAATTTTTATCTTATAAATAAATTTAATTGTTAATATCTTATCAAATTAAATTATATAGTCTTACTGGTGAAATTAATTTTTTGATTTAACTAAATCAAATTGTTAAGCGTGTTTAAAAGCCTTAGCATCATCATGCTTTAAGTGACTAAGTTAAAAAAATGAATGAATGATATTAAAATTTTATAATTTCATACAATGATTTTATTTTAGTATTAATTCATTTTAATTTTTTATTACTTTCATATTTTATAATAAAATAAAATTATTGTGAATACTGATTTGAGTAATTTGATTTATCTAGTCTCAATAAAAATAAACACAAAAAAAAAAAAAATTAAAGAAAAAAGGCAATTGACTCCTCTATTCTCTAAGTTCTAATTTGATTAACTTTGTATTTAACTTTATACTAATTTTAATTTAAATTCCAAACAATAACATTAATAATATTAATTTTAATTAGAAATCATCGTCTTAAGGAAGTGCTGACCATCTATTACTTAGCTTTCAGTTTTTCACAAATTAGTTCAATTCAATTTGCGGATTCCGAAAGGCGGACTACTGAAGAGGTGTGCTCCTACGATATACGTGACTTTTATCGAATATTTTAATCTCACACGTGTCATTGAAAGTCACGCCATAAGCAGGAATTTTGGAAGCCTTGCGATCTCGTACTTCATGTCTCCCCGGGGAACCCGCTACTCCGCATTATCAAATGAAAATTTGGGAAATTCAAATGAATAAATTTAATCGAGTTAAAATATTTATTCAATTGTTTTCTTATTTTTAAAATTTTGAAAAAATTCTTCAAAACTTTTTTATTTTTAATATAGCACCTTAAACTAAAACCTTTTAGCTTGATCCTTTTCACTCCCTTCAAAATTGGGACATTGCAATTTTATATCAAGAAAACACACTCATATATATTTTAAAATAAATGATAAAATTTTATTAATTAAATTTAATGAAAAATATTATAATTATTATTTGTTAATATATAATTAATTTAAAATCATTTTTGAGCTTGGCCTTTTTATTAAACTTAATGTAAATTACTATGTTCGATATTTTCATTATTGTAGATCTCATCTTTGCACTCGTGATATTGAAACTGTATTTGATTCTCTATTTAATATAAAAATGGTTATGCATTAAAGAATAAGCATTTTCCATTTAAGTTCAAACAAGTATTAAAGTGTCTTTTATTAATCTCCACCTAAAGAAGTTATTTTTTGAAATCATTGTAGAGCAATTAAGGAGTTAATTAAGCTGAAGTCAAATAAATTAAAGTTAGTTTGAGCTTAGTTTGAAACATCATGGAGTTGGTTTTGAACCTAACAAAGTTGGACTAATGAGAGGTATAAATCTCGGTATCGATCGAGATAAACTTCTCTCTATTATTTTTTTCTTTTTAAAAAACCACCAATATCGGCGAATATTATCACCCTGGGGCTAATGGTAATTTAAAGTTGATTTTAATGTTCGTTAAATCAAGTTGAGTCTAATTTATTAAAGGGTGCCATCCTAACACGGGTGACGTATTTTAGCTAACACGGGCGACGTATTTTAGGTGGCACATATTTTCATGATTTTCAACTTTATCCTTCATAAGTGAACCAATCAGTAAACGGTCAGTGAGCCGATTTGCTGGTCTGTATAAAAAAAAAGCCTCATTTTAGTGGTTCGATAAGTGATCTGATAAGTGAACTAGTAAGTGAGTCGATTTCTTATATTATATTTTTTTTAAATGCTTTCAGTAGAGCAAGATGGAGGTAAAGTAGGAAGTTTGGAAAAATTCGTATCTCCTAAAAGACTTCACCCGTGTTAGGATGGCCACCTTTATTAAATCATACTAGTTAAGGCACAAGCTGCCTTTAAAGCAGTAAAAGGGTCCTAAAGTCTAAGACACATGGTTTACTTTAGGTTCATACTTTTTTATTTGAAAGTACACTTTTTATATAATTTTAAATATATATTTTTAATTAAATATGTATAATTTATACATTAATATAAATATAATACAATTGTATACAACTTTATCTAAAAATACACATAATATATGTACAACATGCACAACATTTACTGTATGCGATAAATACATAGAAATACATGCTTATATGACCACGAGCAGGACTCAAGTTAATCTAAGCCATGTAGAACCTAGCTTCAACTTGACTTATTTATTCATTTGGCAAGTTAAACTTAAGTTTAGTCAAGTCAAACCAAGGTTCAAGCTAGATTAACAAACAACATGACTAGTTTACAACTCTAAAAGTAATATCTAATATGCATTTGTCATTGTAGAGAGGATTTTTATTCGAGTTGACATTTTTTAATTAATTTACTTTCCTTTTTCATTATTTTACTCTTCTTTTTTTTTTTTTTTAAATTTATTTTCCCTTTATCCTCTTTTGTATTATGTTTCTCTATGAATACAACATTTACTAGGTCTCTCAGTAATTAAGGAAGGCACAATAAATTCTTGTGTCTCAACGAAAATACATTCTAAACATACTCAATAAGGATACGTGTTTCATTAGAAGAGGTGTCTTGGATTTTCTCACAGAACAAAAGTTATGGTTGTCATGGCTTTACTTCATGATCCTACCCTATATCGCCGCCTAGTGAGTCGTCATGACACTATCTAAGCACCATTCATGATCACAATTGAGAGATTTATTAATTGAATTACAATTTAAATGTACAAAAATACTCAATTTCTACTAGCCTTTTGTATTATTATTGTGTAAAAAGTTTGTAAACTAAAGAGAAAATTATCTAACATCAAATTTTAGTCAGTATCATAAATACAGAGCACATGCTTCTCGTGAATAATTATTAAGATGACAATATTGGCAGTCTAATTCATAGAAAAATACTAAGTAACACGGGTTACTTGAGATTGATTGTCCTCAACCTCAAGGGTGTAAATATCGGATATCGGCTAAGATATTGATTGATATCATCCTCTCCTCCCCCCCTTTTTTTTTTTTTTTTGAAATATTGGCTGTTTTTATTTATTTAAAAAATATTGGCTGAATAAAACACCGATTTTTTTAATATCAGATGATATTAATCCGATATATCGGTCTGACCGATATTCAATCTGTACAGCCAATACAATATACATCGATCTTTAAAATTTCGATATATATCAGTCAATACATACGTGTCGAAAAACTTGATTGCATAATTTTTGAGATTGGTAGCTTAATATTATACATGGTTGAAAAAGATACCCTACATGTTTTCTTATTGGTGCTACCTTTTTGTTATCTTGGATTTATTCGTCTCTATCAAATATGGTGGCTTCCTTTATCACACACTAAACGATCTATCTTTTGATGTAACATGTCATGTATCATGCGGGTTTTGATAAATGTATTCGATTTTTCTTGACTATATTTGTGCATTCACAATTAGATAATTCTGTGATAATTCAGCATATCGTGAACTTAAAATGTAAGACATGTTGATGAATTTTAACAATTGGATCAGGTAGATATTCCTGAAGCGGTTTTGACTAGATTTTTTGCCAAATGTGTTTCTTGGGCCTCTACTTTCGTAGAATTTAGGAATATCTCTATCAATGATATAATGCGTGTCTGAAAAGAAAGTGTGAACTTATTTTAATTCTATCCTTAGATTGCTTCCACCCTGAGTATTGCTTTTCTCGGGGTCGCTGTATATTTATTTTTCTTGTCTTCTTTTATGTAATTGCACTAGGTGCTTTTTTTTTACTAATATATTAACCATTAAAAAAAAAATCAATAATTTTTGAAATTTATGGAAAATAAATTAACTATAAGTGTAATATGCATTTGCCTAGTATGATTTGATGCATGGGGCAACTTCTCCAAAAGTCATATTCCTTTGCCTTTCAAACATGTCATTGATGGTGAAATTAGCAAATGCAACTTGCTTTTAAGAACTTGAGTTCCATGTCAACTCACTTTCTTATCTACAATGGGAGAGGGAAGCCATGGCCACCACAATTCTTTTAAAAGAAGATATTTAATAATTAAAAGATTATATAGATGCCTTTATCAAAATAAATTATATATTGGCTCATAAATTAATGGATTAAAAATGTGGACTCGAACCTAATGGATGGAGTTTAATTAGTTGCCTTTTGCCTCAGGAATCAGGAGGTTATGGGTTCGAGCCTCCATGATCTAACCTTGATATGTTCTAGGGGTAGTGGGCTCATCCATAAAGATTTTACATTGGATATCCCATATTTTCCCACACGAAATTTTAAAAAATGGCTTTTTCTTATTTTAATTACTATTATAGTTTTATGTTAGTTTTATATATACGTGGGATTATTCTCACCGTTAACATGGGGTGGAGATGCCCCTTGTCACAAATATCGGCGGTATTTTCAAATTTACCGCGTTTTTATCGGCAAAATACCATTACCGCGCTAAAAACGCGTTTTTATCGCTACGACGATAAATTTCCGGTAAATTCCCGATAAAATTGCTTTAAAAACGCGATAAACGTTAATAACGCGATAATATGCCGGTAAATTCCTTATACCATTTTTATTGCATTAATTTTTTATTTATTCTATTTTTTTATTTTTTAAATATTATAATTTCTGCTAGATTTTCTCGTTAAATTCCAAGGTAAAAATCCGAGAATTTAAAAATATCCCGTTATTACCAATTGCCGTTAATATCCCGAGAATGGTATTTGTCACAATGGAGATGCCTACACTATTTCAAAAGCTTACTATAATAATTTTGTCTCATATGAGAAACATATATAAAAAATAGCGTAAAAAATTAATGATAGCAAAACAATAAGGGGTGCCTTCTTTTATCAATATTGAAAGTACTTAAATTAAAATTAGTTATAAGTGGTATTATATAAAAATATAATAGAAGCAAAAAATTAAAAATTATGAACACTTAAAAGGTCCCTAGACGCCAAGGGAGATACTTTGAACTTTGAACTAGTCTCAACAATTTAATGTGAGCCAGCTTTTATAGACCCAACTTGTAACCTTATTAAATTTGTGATACCTCAGTTCATTTATATATTTTTAAATTGGGACAGTTGGACAAGTTGTGGAAAATATAAAATGTAGTTAAATTGAAAAATACCATTAAATAACCAATCCATTTTCTTATTTATACAATTATTGGCATCAGTTGGGTGTATTTTTTGGTGGTGGTGTTAGAACCTGTCGTGAAACGACTTACGGTGTATAATATAATAATTTATAATAAGAGTTTTTTTACACTATATTTTTTATAATAATGATAAGGACAAAAAATAAAGGCTATTGCTATTTACTTCCTCTGTCCTATTTTAGTTGTCTCATTTGAAATATTTGTATTTTTTAAATAACTCTCTGTATAAGGCTAACACTCATGTGATATCATCTATTTTCAACACATTTTATACTACTCAAATACAAATGAGACAACTATTTTGAGACAATTCCAAAACCCATATAGGACAACTAATTTGAGACAGAGGGAGTAATATAAAAAATAAGTATTTTTATCATTTTTCTTACATAAACTTTACTAATATAGTGGCAGGTCTAGCGTACACTTGGAATGAAAAGCCCGGGTGTTTTGACGGGCCAAGTCAGAGAGTGGGTCTCCTCCAATGATTAAAAAAATCTATCTAGATGGATAGATTACAATGGGGTCTGTTATATTGTCGAAAATGAGACCTATAAAATCATGTTAGCCCTTGATTTTTTAAGATTAAAAATGAACTACAATGTAATTGTTTTGACCTATCATTATTAATCTAATTGTGAAGATGGATCAAATAAAAATAGATAAAAGGTTGGATCTAACTAATAAAAAGAAAAAAAAATATTTTTGACATATTAAATTTAACATAAAGTTGGGATAATGATCCGTGCACCACTCTTAAAAGGAAAAGACCATTTTGCCCTCTCATTTTAGAAGAGTGAAGAGAGAGAAGAAGAAAAGTAATAGCAAAATAGTCTTTTCATTTTAAAGATGGTGCACCATAGTCGGATAATTACCCTTGGTCTCATGTGGAGCCCTTGTGCCTGTATGCCAAAAACACTTGGGTGTTTTTAGGGCTGCAACTCAAGTCGGGAGGGTCGGGTTCCTTATAACCCAACCCGACCCGAATTGATATTTATGGAACTCAATCCGATCTGAATTCTCGACCTGAACATTCACAACCCGATCCGACCCGAATAAACTCGAATTCTAACCCGACCCGACCGGAATTCTAACCGAATCAACGTGAATTATGGCCTGACCAGCATTTTAGCCCAATTTTAGGCGGGTTGAATCGAGTTGGGCCGGATCGGGTTAACTTGTAAAATCCTCAATCCAATCCCATCCGAATTCATGCAGATTTTTATCTTCTCAACTTGATCCGACCCAGTGACTCAAAATTCTTCACCCGACCCGTATGATTTCTTGAGTCGGGTCTGCAGGTCTAGTCAAAACCCAACCCGAGTTGCAGCCCTAGGTGTTTTATAGAGTCCTCCTCAAGTCCTTAGTATATCTAAAGGGGTTTTCTTCCATTTGCAAGTGCAACTTCTTTTTAGTGTAGGAATTAGAGGTTATACATTCAAGTCTTACAGTGACTCGATGTCCATATCTTTTGGGGGCTGCATTTATCCAAATGCTAAGTGGTGTCATGGGGTTTCGTCCAAAAAAATGAAAAACAAAACTTCCTTTTGGTGTATGCATATTTAATATTTAGAAATAAGTAAAGTTTCATCTAAAATGACTAAAAATAAGGAAAAGAGATTTTATGATTAGATTTATTGAGTTGGAAGGATTTGACCCACTCTTATCATATTGTTATATAAATATAGGAGAAATTCAACACAAAAATAATGTCTTTTTTTTTTTTATCAACAAGTAATTTTATGAAACTTTTGTCCTAAAATGAATAAATATATAAAGCGGTATTTTAAGATTTGATTTGGTGAATGTAAAATTTGACATAGTCATTTCACGTTAACATTAAAGAAAAAAATGATGATCATCGGCACACTGGTGTGTCTGGTGTTATCCAAAAACCTACAATAGAGTTCAGTAAATAAAGTGGTGATGTGTTTATTGGAAATGTCTTTATTTGAACAGAGACACCAAAAATCACCTTGATCAAACAATTAAGCCAATTTTTTAAAGGCCACCAAGTTTAAACAATAAAAAAATAAATTAATCAAATTAAAAATGTAACATGATTGATTCAATCAAAGTGGTTTTTTGTAGACCATATATTCAAGAAAAAACTCGAATGAATTTAATCCGCTGTTATGAAGAAATTTGTAAAAAATGACTAAAAACTAGAAATTAATTAATTTTATATTTAAATTTGACTTGTCTAAAATAATTGGTCTGCCCATTTGATCCAAGAAAACTTTGTGCAACTTTTTCAAGTGGATAAAGAGTGAAGTATTTCCAATCATTTGACCAATTGATAATATGGACAAGAAAATGATCTAAAGGTCCCCCTCACATGCTACCCTTGTTTGCTACCTGCCCCTCAACAATATCTGATATTGAATTCCAATTATTCAAGAATTTCAATCCTTCAACATCAAATTCATTTATTTCACGCTTTTAGAGTGGATATTAATAATTGAATTTGACAAAGAATATTTTGTAAGATACGAACCATCAATTTATGGTTGGGAGACTTGACACAACATGCAATATCAACTATAATGGGACCAAATTTAATTGTAAAATAGTATCCATACACTGTTGTGCAATATATTATTATACAGAGCAAGTAGGTAGGAAGCAGGGGGTGTAAATATCCATTTTAAAAATCTTTATATATCGGCAGATATCCGATATATATCACCGATATTAGTGGGTTTTGTAAAAAAAAAAAAATAAGAGAGAGAAATATATCGATATCGTGACTTCTACCCCTGTTTGGAAGTGTCCTTTTTTTAATATGTGACTATTATAATTTCTTGGATAATTTCTTGGATTAAGACAATAGAATCATGTTTTTAAAAGACATAAAGTTTAAAGATTAAAAAATAATCTAAAGTAATGAAAACTTAGAGAGCTTAAAAAATGTTACATGATTGATTCAATCTAAGTGCTTTTTGGTGGATCGCATATTCAAAGAATGTCTTTTTTGATGTATTTAACATCACTCTATTTGATGAGCCCTATACCTAAATATTTGGTGTAAAAGGCTACACACCATTGTGTGTGTGATAATCTCTTTCTTTAATTTGAATTAGAGAATTTTAATGCAAATTAGAACCATTGTCACAAATATCGTTCTCAGAATATAAACGGTGATTGATAATATTGGGATATTTTCAAATTCTTGTGTTTTTATCCGGATATTATCATTTATCATGTTTTTAACGCAATTTTATCTGGAATTTACTGAAGTGTCAATAAACATGTGTTATTAACGTGATGATGATATTTTTTTTTATAAAAATATAATAAATTTGAAAGTATGACTGATATTTGCGACTTTGATTAAGAGTCCAATGCCACCTCCTCCAGCTCTGGCCTACACAAATTATCTCCTATTAGAGTAGAATGGGTTGGGGATTCCTTGCATTTAGTTTGGAAATCTCTATCTAATTTGCAAATTGGATCATCTCGGGTCAATGGCTTCACCAATCCAAATCTGAAAAAAACCATATTATCTGATATGTGCAATCGATTTACTAATCTTCAATTGGATCCATTGATTTCAGTTCGTAAGTGGTGGGCCCTATCATCACCAACCTAGAGGTCCAATTAATAGGGCTGTAGATGGATCAGATAGTAGGCGGATTAATGAATTCCTACATGTGTACAAAGTAGCATTTGAAGCCGTATCTGAATCATGAATGCCCCAATTGTTAAAGAGGTTGGAGCGATGGCCAAGAGTTTTTTTTTTTTTTTTGAAAATAGGAGCTTTGAGTTCGATTCTTATTTCACCTCAAAGAGTTACTTCTCGTAGAGTTATCCAGTATATATGGGTAGGTGTCTGGACACTTTGATCATCAAAAATTATTAAATGGGTCCAATTTTTTTTTAAAACACTTTTTATACAGAGGATATGATCCAAAATCCACTCCAGTTAATAAACAGAGTCAGTTAGTGTTGACTGCATCTAAATCCATCCATTAATTGGAATCCAGATGTGAATCCATTCCTAACAATTACAGGTTGGATTCTTTTAAAAATAATAATAGTAGGCAGCCCATAACAATGGTATCCAATATTCCAATCTTTGGTAAACCCAGTTGGTAAGTCTTTGGTCTCACCCTTGACCCTCCCTCCATGACTTTAATTTTAACTTAAAAAATTTATTATTGCATATGTATTTTGATCATATTGGACCGTGTTGGGTTAGGTTAAAAGGTTGGAGTTTTCTCATTCTATAGTAGGATTGACTCCAAAGATAGAATTCTGGGTTAGATTGGACTTGTGAAAACCAAGTTGATTGTGTTGCATATTGTAAATTTCCATCTTAATTTCGTATTTTAATCGATAGGAGTTGAAGTGATGGTCAGGAACCCACTTCAGAATCGAGAGTCCCGAGTTTGATTTCCACTCTATCCCAAATGGCCATTCTCCGTAGAATTACTCGGTGTATAGGTAGGGAGACTTACACATACCTCGAAGTTTAGTTGAATGCACTCAAAAGAAACAATTAGATTGGCTCTCTATTCAGACAAAGTTCTAATAAAGCTGAAAAATGTGGAATGTGTATGATAGGAGAAGCCCTCAACTTCGAAATTTTTATTTGAATATTGAAGTTGTTACTGTTCTCTCCCTTATTAAAGTGCTAATATCAAATTTACCATTCTAGATTCTAAGTTTAAATAATGATAAAACTTGTTTTAGCTAAAAAATGTAATTGCTTATGCATGAGGAGGGATGCAAATATTGGCTGATATTCGGCAGTATCATATGGGCCGATATTGTGATATCGGCCGATATCGACCATTTTTTTTTAAAAAAAAAAAAGAGGAAAGAGAATAATATCGTCCGATACCTGAATTTTGCACCCCTGCGCATGAGTATGCCATTGGAGGCTAATTTTAGAGATTTTGATCAAATTTTTAAAGAAGCCTGCCTAAGCAGCAAATCTTGACCACACAATCTCAAAAGATTTGGCTTCAGATTTATGTGTTTTCTAAAAAGTTGAGGTCAATATGACCTAACCAACTTGAAAGAAATTGGGTAGGTTGGGTAGAGGATTCACAGTTTGGCTAAAGTTGAGAATAATTGTGTCGGGTGGGCCAGAGGAATCCCCAACCCGCCTGATGAACCCTAATTAAAAATATCTCTATAGCTAACATATTTCCTTAGCCAAAATATTCTAGTCCACAATACCCACTCATAAGGCCAAATATATCAACTCATTTCCTCCATTTCTCATGATCCAAGAACTCGAGATAAAAGAAAAGACTTCTACTCTATCATTTTCTATTGAAAACTATTTTTTAATTTTATCTAATTTTATAAAAATTTAGGTCAAATTAGATTCAATATAACAAAATTTGAATGGCGTTGGGCTTCAATAGATTTGATCAAGTTGAATTAAAGAAGAAAAAAAATCTGTCTTTAATAAGAGCTAATCCGATTGAGTCCATTGTCACCTCTATATTCATATCTCCAATATAATCCACGAAGTCATAAATAGAGTAATAAGCAGCTTTTTTTTTAAGATAATATAGATATTTCCACCCTATATTAAAGATGTAACTAATCTTGCGTACACACAAAACTACTAGGCAAACCTTGTGCATCATGTATCAAGCAGATTTGTGGAGTTTGTAGATGGAGTTCCAAGACCATTTATGTGTTGTCACTTGTCAGTAACTTTCCATGCTTTCCATTGGTTGTGGTTTGACCTTGTATGATGTCTAGGACAAAACTTCAAGCTGGCCCCAGTTCAAAAATCCAGGTCGGTGGCCCAAGATGAAAAAGAAAAACACAAACAAAATAATCTAAAAGGGCGTTCATCAACCATTGAAAAATTCGCCAAACTCAATTTCAAATTGTCATATTCCGTGCGTACGGTGAAAAAAAAGTCTCATATTGTTAGTTGCGTTGGAAATTCTTTGATATATAAATGGTAGCTTTTTCCTTCTACCATGAAGTCTTTTGAGAGTAAGAGTGGATTTGCTCACCAATTGAAAATTGTGCAGGCTGTATGTGAGGTCTAAAGCGGACAATTTCATGCTAGTAGGATAAGTTATTATAAATGGTATCAGAGAATGAGTCAACTCTCTGCTTGAGTGTGTGGACTTAATTGTTGTGTGTGTAGAGTCAGAGATGGCTCTAACTTTAAAGGGGTAGATTATAATACCCCGTGTCTATGGAGAAAAAAAGTTTCACTTCTAACATGCCTTTCGGGAGCCACATGAATTTGCTCGTTAATTGAAAACCTTATAAAGCGTGTGTGAGATCTAAAATGGACAATATCATGCTTAGTGGATAGTTACACAAATTTGAGTCGAGTGAATCGGTGATGTTCGGACACAAATTTTTCAGTGTATCTGACATTTACTGATGTGTCAATCATTCATTAGATAATTTGCTTAGAATCTTTTCCACCTTCTTATTATATATCTCTTGCCATAATGAAGTATAATAAAATACATGAACTTGAACCTGAACTTGAACCATCCCATCAATGACGCTGGAACCAAATTAACCCCACGTTTTTACTATGCAACTTTTCCCAAGTGCTCAAATGTTTATTATTCTCATCAAGTGTCTATTATGGAGTCTTCTTGATGGGACATAATCAAAATTGTTGAAATATGATCGAAGTTTTTGAAATTTAACTGAAATTTCGACTAAAATCTCATAAATATTGGCTTATAAAGTTTTTCTAAAAAACTTACTGATATTTATTTTTTGGCCTCTATTCAAATAAAAAAAAATTCAGCCAAGATTTCGAATTTGGGCCAAAATTTATAACTGAGGTCAAGGAAACATATCTCAGCCGATACATATCGTATCGGCCGTACATTGAGGATATCGTCTGATATGGCTGATAGATCGGTCGATATAGTCATTTATCATTTTTTTTTAAATCCAGATATCGGCTGTGGTCTGTGGATCCAGGACGATATCTCGACCGATATTTGTGTTTTACAATTTATTTTTAAAAAAGAACTGGACCTTTTCTGTTTTTTATTCAAAAATAAAAAAATAAGTAATTGATATTTGTAAAAAATAAAAAATGAGGAGAGAGAAAGATATCAACCGATATCTGATATGTGTCGGATATTAGCTGATATCTCGTTAACCCGAGATTTATACCCCTCTGAGGTCGTACTTACGTTCAAGTGGAGTCTCTAACTTCTAAAGGAACCGCATGTTTGTCTTGGGTACAGGGGTAAAAAAATCGGCCGGGCCGTTATCCCGGCCGATTTTTCATATCGGCCGATATATCGGTTCGGCCGATATATCGGCCGAACTTTTTCTCTCTCCTCCCCGTTTTTTTTTTTTTTTTTTTTAAAAAAAAAAAATCCAAAAAAATTACAGCAAATGCAGAAAATTATGAGCTTATTGAATATGTAATTTTTTCATAAAATATCGGACATTTACATCTTCTAATATATTTTTGAAGTTACGATACTGGGAAATTATATAAATAGTAATAAAATGGTGAAAATTACAAAAATAAATAAAATAAAAGGAAAAAATTGCATCCCTTTAAAAGAAGTTATTATACATTAAATAACAGCAAATAAAAAAAGTTCATGTATTATTTTATAGGTTTTACCATTTTCTAACATTTATATATCATAGTCCATAGATAATAATGAAATAATTACAAAAAGAAATAAAATAAAAGGAAAAAATTGCATCCTTGTAAAAGAAGTTAGTATACATTATATAACAGCAAATAAAAAAATTTCATGTATTATTTTATAGGTTTTACCATTTTCTAACATTTATATATCATAGACCATAGATAATAATGAAATAATTACAAAAATAAAGAAAATAAAAGGAAAAAATTTCATCCCTGTAAAAGAAGTTATTATACATTAAATAACAGCAAATAAAAAAATTTCATGTATTATTTTATAGGTTTTACCATTTTCTAACATTTATATGTCATAGTCCATAGATAATAATGAAATAATTACAAAAAGAAATAAAATAAAAGGAAAAAATTTCATCCCTGTAAAAGAAGTTAGTATACATTAAATAACAACAAATAAAAAAATTTCATGTATTATTTTATAGGTTTTACCATTTACTAACATTTATATATCATAGTCCATAGATAATAATGAAATAATTAAAATAAGGAGTAAGTGAATGTAAAAAATGTTGCTGTAAATTTTAACATGTTAGTAACAGTAACTAAGAGCAAATGAAAAATGTTCATCTATTATTTTATAGGTATTATCATTTTCTAACTTTTTTTTTCATTTATGCTATTTTATGTTGAAATAGTTAACAAAAATGAATAAATAAATGAAAAAAAATAGTAACTAACAAAGTACACAAAAACTAACTACAGATACATTAACATGGAAAAAAAATTATAATACCTATATAAAGCTTTTATTACTACATATCTTATTTAACTTCAAGCATTTTTTAACTTCTTTTATGTTATTTTTGGCTAAAAAAATTAAAATAAAATACAGATAAATCGAAATAAATTACAAAACTTACAAGAACAGTAGATATGTAAATGAAGAAACCTTTGAACGGTCTGGATCGTTCGGTTTCAAACAAATCCAGGTCGTTTAGAACTTAATTAAATCAAGTAATGAAGAGTGCAATTTTTTTGAAAGATAAATAGTAAAATCTGATTTTATCTTTGAAAATAAGGTGTGAAATTTGAGATGTAGGTGAATGGTATTTATAGGAAAAAATTGGACCGGTTCGATTTTTTGGATTTAAAAAAAATAATAAAATATTCAGGCATGCCGGACCAGCCGAATCCTGCAGTCCGCTGTACACAGAGATGTGATGGGGATAAATTGGTTGACAGGTGAGATCTCGTCCGAGATCTCGCCCGATATATCGGACATGAGATATCGTCCGATATATCGGAAAAATATCGCCGAACTTGAGTTGGGCCCAGGCCCGAGATTTACTGTTTTCAGGGGGAAAAAACGGCCGATTCGGCCCAGATTCGGCCGAGATTTGGACCGATATATCGGTCATCTCGGCCGATATTTATTATGAAAAAAAAGTTTTTTTTTAAAAAAAAAAAAAACAAAAAACCGAATTTTTAAAATTCGGCCGATATGATGACCGATAATTCGGTCAAAAATTCGGACATATCGGCCGAATTTTTTTTTGTACGGCCGATACTATACGTATCGGCCGATATAATTCGGTGGTTGAAAAACCGAATTATATCGGCCGATACGCACAGTATCGGCCGATATTTTGACCCCTGCTTGGGTAGAAGCCTGGTTTGCAATGGGCTTATGGGCCATAGCATGAACTCAGGGCCTTACTCGTGTTCCCTACAAACCTAACAATTTTCATCTTATACAATCCACACAAACAAAATATTCTCTATTATTACTATTTTTTTGTTTTCTGAATTTACGTGTGAGAAACCGCAGGATACCCAGTGTAAAACCTCTACGGATGAACCCACTACCCACAGAACACATTAAGGTTAGGCCATAGGGGCTCGAACCATTTTTACTAATTTTGTCATCATTAGAAATACCCTTGAAGTTTTGTGAATGGTATTTTACTTTGTACATCTAGATTCTAGATATGAGATTCATTAAATAAAATGGTGATGGTGGTGATGAGTTTATTTTAAATATATATATATATATATTTTAAAAATACATGACCCATTAAAAATCATCTTCACTGAATTAAACGAGCCATTTTATTTAACCTCACTGAAATTTAATTTTGGAGCTTTAAAAATATGACTTGATTGATTTCATCAACGCATAGTAGTCAATTCCCTTTTAGAGGACATTTGGCTTTCTTATGAAATGGTGTGTTGGTCATTTTGGTATTCCATTTTGGAAAAATTGCCATGACAAATTTAAATTATTTAAAAATTATATATAAGAATTAAAAATAGAAAACTGAAATATTTTGAATTGAAAAATAATTATTAAGAATAAAAATTATAAATAGTAAATTAAATTTAAATCATGAAATGATTACTATAATAGAAAACAAAAATAGTAATTACAAATATATATAAAAAAAATATTGATTGAATAAATTAGTAACAAAAAGCAAAATAAATATATTTATTAGGCCAAAACGCAAACATTTATCTAGCCGAAAGATACCTATTTCATCTATTTCAAATTAAAAAAGAATAAAATAGATTGAAATGAACCGAAACAGCATGCACAAATGAAGAGAAATGAACTTGACTAGATGGATCAAGGTTATTATGGATGGGCCTCTATGTTCAAAGAAAGGCCCTTACGCCTGGTCCATTACCAACCAATTTAATAGGCGCATGACTGGCTATGTTGAGTCCACATGCCCCAGTATTTCTGTTATCATAGTTACAAATACCATTCTCGGGATATTAATGACGATTGATAATATCGAGATATTTTCAAGTTCTTAGATTTTTTACCGGGAAATTAACGAAAAAATCTCGTGAAAAATATAATATTTAAAAATAATAAAATATTAATAAAATAAAATATCAATATGAAATTTATCGGTATTTTACCAGGAATTTATTAGGATATTATCGTGATATTACTATTTATTGCAAATTTATCGAAAATTTACTGAAGTGCCACTAAATCTCGAGATATTAACGACTATTGATATTTTGTCGATAAAAACGTGGCAAATTTAAAGATATCAGAGATATTCTTGATAAAAGTCCTCCATTCCATTTTGCATGTAAGGATGCAATAAAAAGGCGGTATTTTTGTCATTTAAAATTTTATTGAGAATGTTTTGAAAATTCTTTTAATTTGAGCTTTCTTATTGGATGCATATCTAGATATCAAATTATATGAGCGTTGTCGACCTTCCTAGTTGGTTAGGACCTAAGATTGGGCCAAAGTAGATTTGCATGCTTTGGGATTTAAATTTACAGAATATTATATGTGGAATGGTCACTAGTGTGGACTATATTACACATCTAAATAAGAAGTTTATTAAATGATATGTTGTTCAGTTCATTGAAAAGGTTTTTTTTTTTGAATTTGTACTCTAAAAAATTATTCTAATTGAATCAATCAAGATTTGTTTTTTAAGCTCTTTAAAATTTGATCAATTAATTTATTTTTATTTTAAATTTACATTCTTAAAAGTATGACTTAATTGAAAAGATCAATGTGATTTTTGGTGGATCTCATATTCAATAAAGACACATTCATCAATACACCATTTGATAGGCTCTATACCTATGTGTGTGGGTGATCCTCCTTGTTAATACGTACATAAATTATTTTGATATCTAATAGAATTCGGCCAAACTTAAAAAATTAAATCGAGCCTCCGAGACTGGTTGGAATATAAATTGGACGGGTTGAAGCAAGGCCCAACCCACATTGCATCCACTTTTATTCTTCTCAGGGGTCAAAAAAACGTTCGAGATATCTCGGGTTACGCTCGAGATATCTCGCTTGTACATGTAAGATCTCGGCTGATATCGGCTGAGATTTGAAAAAGAGAGAGACAGAAAAAATATCATCCGATATCAATGAGATATCGGCCAAAAAACGGTGGACCCGAGATCTTGGCATCAGACCTCTGTTTCTTCTGGACATCATCTTTATAACCATGCCAATAGTTGCTCATACTTTTAGAAAAAGGATCTGACTAATCTAGATGGGATTAACCTAACGATCAAGAAGCTCCGCTCACAAAATGACATCTTGAGTTCTATTCACGCTTAAATCATTTTGGACCACTAAGTTACTTTTCATTGACTTACTGGTGCATGTGGATTTAGAGATTTACAAATGATGGCAGAATTAGTCTCACCTTTAATATAGAGTGAGAATACCCATATTAAAGAAAAATAAAGCAAGAATCTGACTACGGAAACTACTTAATCACAAACTATTCTTGAGTATTGGGT
The DNA here is from genome assembly GCA_013350335.1 of Chimonanthus salicifolius. Taxonomy (NCBI): domain Eukaryota; kingdom Viridiplantae; phylum Streptophyta; class Magnoliopsida; order Laurales; family Calycanthaceae; genus Chimonanthus; species Chimonanthus salicifolius. The sequence continues at coordinate 12,361,818 of CM023538.1, read as the reverse complement.
GTGGCATAACCCGGTGTCCCTACCACTCAAGCATAGTAGAAGACTAGAAGGTGAAAGGTAGGAACATGAATCAAAATTTTCTTTTCTAACATTTCTCTGATAGAGAAGATGACAATTATAAATTATGACAAAGTATTCTGAGTCTTCAAGTTCCAATAAAGCCAAAACTGAAAATAATTTCTATTTATTGAATCAAAACACCCAATTCGCAAACAAAGATAAAACTACAAGGAGTGGTCTCCTCTTAAAGTTGAACGTGAATCGAATACAAAACTCCTGCTTTCTAATAGGGTTCTTCATGCTTTTCACCTTCCTCGGTATGGAAAATGGCACTTGAGGCCATTCGACAACGGGCAGAGAATTAGGAGTGGAGGGAGAAGACAGTGGAGAAAGAGAAGCCATGAATAAGCAACCCTGGGTCCAAGTGCTTCGAAGTGGATAGGAAATCTTAGCAGGAGATAAGTTGGTGTAGCGTCTGAACTTGTGAAGGGCGCACCCACAGTTGCGATGGTATGGCCTCCTCCGCATCTCCATGTCCGTACAAACTATACATCCTTCCAACACCAATCCTTCAATAAGCATTCAGGTCTTTACACTTCTTCTCTCTCTCTTTCTCTCTTTCTGATATCAGATAGATGAGATGTTGAAGCTGTTGGTATATATATATATATATTGGAGGGATTGGAAGGAAGCTGAAGATACAAGAGTTTTCTAGAGGAGTCTGCATTGTAAGTGGAGAAGGAAATGTTGCTTGTGATGAAGACAAAATTACAGACAAAATAGAAAAGCTGAAAGTTGGGTCTCATTTGTTGGGGCTACGAATTAATACTAAATTGGAAGTCCAAAGAGAAATTCATGGATTTGAAAAGGATTTCAGTCAGTCTATTTAATAGGTGAGTCTTAACAAGTGGTATTAGAGTCAGGTCTCAGACTATCTTATTTGGACTCAGAAATCCCTCAGACAAATGGGATGATTGGCCTTGTTCTGGGGGGATTCGTGGGGCTGCAAACAAGTCTCAGTCTGAAAAGTGCACTTGGGTCACAGCAGTTGTGTTGGACCAAGGCTAGCTCTTAAGTTTGTACTTTGCAAAAGAGTTAGTCCAGTAAAATATACTAGCGAGACATATCAGTAGATCAATCATATGTCTTATAAATTTAGATTCATTGATATGTGATTATATAGATATAGAGTACATAAGTTTCACTATAAATTGATGATTCAAGCTATATAATTTCGACCTTTAAAAATTTGATATCATATAAAAACTATTCATTTGATTTTCTTTACATCTACCAACAGAAACATTCGTGTCTCAATCGAATTTTTTTTGAAAAAAAAAAAAGAAATTTACTCTGACATGCCCAGGTAGGTCCACTGCCGGATATTGTTAAGACATTTTTCAATCTAATAAGATATTTTCTCAATCGAATAACATGTGTCCTTTTAATTGACTATACAGACCATATCATTAGAATTATATTTATAAGATTCATCTAAATATAAAAAAAAACAGTTGCAAAGTTTACTTTTATCTTTGATATAACATTACAAAAATGAACGGCTTAAACATGTTATATATTTTAAGGTCTTTTTATGTTAAAAATATTTTTTTATATTTAGATAAATATGATAAATAAGATTAAAATAATAAGGTAGGTGAAACCCTAAGTGCATAGGGGAATGAACCTATTCTCCTTGATTTGGGCCAAATCTGAACAAATTTGAAATCCATGGACTTTTGTTTGCTGTCCTGGTACGTCTTACTCTAGTTTTGGTGTTTGACACTTCGTAATTTTTAACTTTAGTAGAGCTTTTGTCTCATTTATCTCTTCTTCCTCCCTTGTCTGGGTTGCATCCCATAATTTTGACTGATATTCAAGTACGTAAGTTGAATAGTATTTTTTTATAATTCAAAGACCATATTTTAAAGTATATATCAGTGTTTCACTATTTCTATATTAAAAAGGAACATTCTTTATATTAAAATATCAACAGATAATTACAATAGAATGCGACAAAAGGTACATTCCAAGTTGTATGCTTTGGTTGTAGCAGTGGGAGAAGAAGACAGGCTTCTTTCCTTTCTTTCACTTTGGAAGCACCTCTTCTGCACTTTTAACGGCGGACTTCTCCAAATTCCAACTGCTGCCTTGTATATCAAAGATGAAGAAATACGACTAAACTTAATATTGGTGGAATGGTGGATACCCGAATCATTCCGTCGAGTGGGTCCAGAGATCTGGTTGGCTTCATGTTGAGATTGGGCTTCCAACCCAAAAGACTAAACTCATAGGTGGAGATATCCAGCCTCATATAAGTCCTAACAATTATAGGTTAGATTCTTTTAAAAATAATAATAGTAGGCAGCCATAACAATGGTATCCAATCTTATTTAAACCCAGTTGGTAAGTCTTTGGTCTCACCCTTGACCCTCCCTCCATAACTTTAATTTCAACTTTAAAAAATTATTATTGCATATGTATTTTGATCATATTGGGCCGTGTTGGGTTAGGTTAAAAGGTTGGAGTTTTCTCGTTCTTTAGTAGGATTGACTCCAAAGATAGAATTCTGAGTTAGGTTGGACTTGTGAAAACCAAGTTGTCTGTGTTGCATATTGTAAATTTCCATCTTAACTTCGTATTTTAATCGATAGGAGTTGAAGTGATGGTCAGGAACCCACTTCAGGAATCTGTAGAATTACTCGGTGTGTAAGTAGAGAGGCTTACACATACTTCGAAAATTAGTTGAATGCATTCAAAAGAAACAATTAGATTGTCTCTCTATTTAGACAAAGTTCTAATAAAGCTGAAAAATGTGGAATGTGTATGATAGAAGAAGCCCTCAGCTTCGAAATTCTGATTTGAATATCGAAGTTGTATCATATTGGCCGATATTGTGATATCAGCCGATATCGGCTATTTTTTTTTTTAAAAAAAAAAAAGAGGAGAGAGAATAATATTGGCCAATACCAAATTTTGTACTCTGCACATGAGTATGCCACTGGAGGCTGATTTTAGAGATTTTGATCAATTTTTTTAAAGAAGCCTGCCTAAGTTTCATAAGGGTTGCAAATCTTGACCACACAATCTAAAAAAAATTGGCTTCAGATTTATGTATTTTCTAAAAAGTTGAGTGCAATATGACCTAACCAACTCGAACAAAATTGGGTAGGTTGGGTAGAGGATTCACAGTTTGTCTAAAGTTGAGTATAATTGTGTCGGGTGGGCCAGAGGAGTCCCCAACCCGCCTGCTGAACCCTAATTAAAAATATCTCTATAGCTAACATATTTCCTTAGCCAAAATATTCTAGTCCACAGTACCCACTCATAAGGCCAAATATGTCAACTCATTTCCTCCATTTCTCATGATCCAAGAACTCGAGATAAAAGAAAAGACTTTTACTCTTCATTTTCTATTGAAAACTATTTTTTAATTTTATCTAATTTTATAAAAATTTGGGTCGAATTAGATTCAATATAACAAAATTTGAATGGCATTGAGCTTCAAAAGATTTGATCAAGTTGAATTAAAGAAGAAAAAAAATCTGACTTTAATAAGAGCTATCCGATTAAGCTCATTGTCATTTCTATATTCGTATCTCCAATACAATATACGAAGTCATGAATAGAGTAATAAGCAGTTTTTTTTTTTTTAAATAATTTAGATATCTCCGACTCATATTAGAGATGTAACTAATATTACTTATATACGAAACTACTACCAAATCTTGTGCATCATATATCAAAGCAGATCTGTGGAGGTCGTACACTTGTCAGTAACTTTCCATGCTTTCCATTGGTTGTGGTTTGACCTTGTATGATGTCTAGGACAAAACTTCAAGCTGGCCCCAGTTCAAAAATCCAGGCCGGTGGCCCAAGATGAAAAAGAAAAACACAAACAAAATAAGCTAAAAGGGCGTTCATCAACCATTTAAAAATTCGCCAAACTCAATTTCAAATTGTCATATCTTGTGTATACGGTGGGAAAAAAGTCTCACATTGTTAGTTGCATTGGAAATTCTTTGGTATATAAATGGTAACTTTTTTCTTCTAGCATAAAGTCTTTTGGGAGTAAGAGTGGGTTTGCTCGCCAATTGAAAACCGTAGAAACTGTATATGAGACCCAAAGCGGACAATTTCATGCTAGTAGGATAGGTTATTATAAATGGTATCAGAGAATGGGTCAACTCTCTGCCTGAGTGTGTGAGCTTAATTGTTGTATGTGTAGAGCCAGGGATAACTCTAGCTTTAAGGAGGTAGATTATAATACTCCGTGCCTATGGAGAAAAAAAGTTTCACTTCTAGCATGCCTTTCGGAAGCCACATGAATTTGCTCACCAATTGAAAACCTTACCGACCGTGTGTGAAATCTAAAATGGACGATATTGTTACACAAATTTGAGTCGAGTGAATCGGTGATGTTCGGATACAAATTTTTCAGTGTATCTGACATTTACTGATATGTCAATCATTCATTGGATAATTTGCTTAGAATCTTTTCCACCTTATTATTATATATCTCTTGCCATAATGAAGTATAATAAAATACATGAACTTGAACTTGAACTTGAACCATCCCATCAATGATGCTGGAACCAAATTAACCCCACGTTTTTACCATGCAACTTTTCCCATGCAACTTTTCCCAAGTGCTCAAATGTTTATTCTTCTCATCAAGTGTCTATTATGGAGTCTTCTTGATGGGACATAATCAAAATTGTTGAAATATGATCGAAGTTTTTGAAATTTAACTGAAATTTCGACTAAAATCTCATAAATATTGGCTTATAAAGTTTTTCTAAAAAATTGCTGATATTTATTTTTTGGCCTCTATTCAAATAAAAAAAATTCAGCCAAGATTTCAAATTTCGGCCAAAATTTATAAGTGAGGTCAAGGAAACATATCTCAGCCATACATATTGTATCGGCTGTACATTGAGGATATCGCCTGATCTGGCTGATAGATCTGTCGATATAGTCATTTATCATTTTTTTTAAATCTAGATATCGGCTGTGGTCTGTGGATAATGGACGATATCTCGACCGATATTTGTGTTTTCCAATTTTTTTATAGAAAAGAACTGGACCTTTTTTGTTTTTTATTCAAAAAAAAAAATAAGTAATTGATATTTGTAAAAAATAAAAAATGAGGAGAGAGAAAGATATCGACCGATATCTGATATGTCGGATATTAGCTGATATCTCGTTAATCCGAGATTTATACCCCTCTGAGGTCGTATTTATTCAAGACTTCAAGTGGAGTCTCTAACTTCTGAAGGAACCGCATGTTTGTCTTGGGTAGAAACCTGGTTTGCAATGGGCTTATGGGCCATAGCATGAACTCAGGGCCTTACTGGTGTTCCCCACAAACCTAACAATTTTCATCTTATACAATCCACACAAACAAAATATTCTCTATTATTACTATTTTTTTTTCTGAATTTAAGTGTGGGAAATCGCAGGATATTCAGGGCAAAATCTCCACGGATGAGCCCACTACTCATTGAGCATACTAAGGTTAGGCCATAGGAGTTCGAACCATTTTTACTAATTTTGTCATCATTAGAAATACCCTTGAAGTTTTGTGAACGGTATATTACTTTGTACATCTAGATATGAGATTCATTAAATAAAATGGTGATGGTGGTTATGAGTTTATTTAAAATATATATATTTTAAAAAAATACATGACCCATTAAAAATCATCTTCACTGAATTAAACGGGCCATTTTATTTAAGCTCATTGAAATTTAATTTTGGAGCTTTAAAAATATGGCTTGATTGATTTGATCAACGTACAGTAGTCAATTCCGTTTTAGAGGACATTTGGCATTTCATAAACAATTCCGTTTTAGAGGACATTTGGCTTTCTTATGAAATGGAATGTTTTGGTGTGTTGGTCATTTCGGTGTTCCATTTTGGAAAAGTTGTCATGACAAATTTAAATTATTTAAAAATTATATATAAGAATTAAAAATAGAAAACTGAAATATTTTGAATTGAAAAATAATTATTAGAAATAAAAATTATAAATAGTAAATTAAATTTAAATCAAGAAATGATTAATATAATAGAAAACAAAAATAGTAATTACAAATATATATAAAAAAAAAAAATTTAAGTGAATAAATTAGTAACAAAAAGCAAAATAAATATACTTATTAGGCCAAAACGCAAACATTTATCTAGCCGAATACCTATTTCATCTATTTCAAATTAAAAAAGAATAAAATAGATTGAAATGAACCGAAACAGCATGCATGAAGAGAAATGAACTTGACTAGATGGATCAAGGTTATTATGGATGGGCCTCTATGTTCAAAGAAAGGCCCTTACGCCTGGTCCATTACCAACCAATTTAATAGGCCCATGAATGGCTATGTTGAGTCCACATGCCCCAGTATTTCTGTTATCATAGTCACAAATACCGTTCTCGGGATATTAATGACGATTGATAATATCAAGATATTTTCAAGTTCTTAGATTTTTTACCGGGAAATTAACGAAAAAATCTCGTAAAAAAATAATATTTAAAAATAATAAAAAAATATTAATAAAATAAAATATCAATATGAAATTTATCGGTATTTTACCAGAAATTTATTAGGATATTATCGCGATATTACTATTTATTGCAAATTTATTGAGAATTTACTGAAGTGCCACTAAATCTCAGAATATTAATGACTATTGATATTTTGTCGATAAAAACGTGATAAATTTGAAGATATGACATATATTCTTGACATTCTTGGTGATCATGCTTTAAAAGTTTGATAAAATTCCTCCATTCCATTTTGCATGTAAGGATGCAATAAAAAGGCGGTATTTTTGTCATTTAAAATTTTATTGAGAATGTTTTGAAAATTCTTTTAATTTGAGCTTTCTTATTGGATGCATATCTAGATGTCAAATTATATGAGCGTTGTCGAGCTTCATAGTCGGTTAGGACCTAAGATTGGGCCAAAGTAGATTTGCATGCTTTGGGATTTAAATTTAGAGAATATTATATGTGGAATGGTCACTAGTGTGGACTATATTACACATCTAAATAAGAAGTTTATTAAATGATATGGTGTTCAGTTCATTGAAAAGGCTTTTGTTTTTTGAATTTGTACTCTAAAAAATTATTCTAATTGAATCAATCAAGATTTGTTTTTTAAGCTCTTTAAAATTTGATCAATTAATTTATTTTTATTTTAAAATTTACATTCTTAAAAGTATGACTTAATTGAAAAGATCAATGTGATTTTTGGTGGATCTCATATTCAATAAAGACACATTCATCAATACACCATTTGATAGGCTCCATACCTATGTGTGTGGGTGATCCTCCTTGTTAATACGTACATAAATTATTTTGATATCTAATAGAATTCGGCCAAACTTAAAAAATTAAATCGAGCCTCCGAGACTGGTTGGAATATAAATTGGACGGGTTGAAGCAAGGCCCAACCCATGTTGCATCCACTTTTATTCTTCTCAGGGGTCAAAAAAACGTCCGAGATATCTCGGGTTACGCTCGAGATATCTCGGTTGTACAGGTGAGATCTCGGCTGATATCGGCTGAGATTTGAAAAAGAGAGAGACATAAAAAATATCGCCTGATATCAACGAGATATCGGCCGAAAAACGGTGGACCCGAGATCTCGGCATCGGACCTCTGTTTCTTCTGGACATCATCTTTATAACCATGCCAATAGTTGCTCATAGTTTTAGAAAAAGGATCTGACTAATCTAGAGGGAATTAACCTAATGATCAAGAAGCTCCGCTCACAAAATGACATCTTGAGTTCTATTCACGCTTAAATCATTTTGGGCCACTAAGTTACTTTTCATTGACTTACTGGTGCATGTGGATTTAGAGATTTACAAATGATGGCAGAATTAGTCTCACCTTTAATATAGAGTGAGAATACCCATATTAAAGAAAAAAAAAACAAGAATCTGACTACGAAAACTACTTAATCACAAACTATTCTTGAGTATTGGGTGTGGCACAACCAGGTGTCCCTACCACTCAAGCATAGTAGAAGACTAGAAGGTGAAAGGTAGGAACATGAATCAAAATTTTCTTGTCTAACATTTCTCTGATAGAGAAGATGACAATTATAAATTATGACAAAGTATTCTGAGTCTTCAAGTTCCAATAAAGCCAAAACTGAAAATAATTTCTATTTATTGAATCAAAACACCCAATTAGCAAACAAAGATAAAATTACAAGGAGAGATCTCCTCTTAAAGTTGAACGTGAATTGAATACAAAACTCCTGCTATCTAATAGGGTTTCATGCTTTTCACCTTCCTCGACAGAAAATGGCACTTGAGGCCATTCGACAACGGGCAGAGAATTAGGAGTGGAGGGAGAAGACAGTGGAGAAAGAGAAGCCATGAATAAGCAACCCTGGGTCCAAGTGCTTCGAAGTGGGTAGGAAATCTTAGCAGGAGATAAGTTGGTGCAGCGTCTGAACTTGTGAAGGGCGCACCCACAGTTGCAATGGTATGGCCTCCTCCTTATCTCCATGTCCGTACAAACTATACATCCTTCCAACACCAATCCTTCAATAAGCATTCAGGTCTTTACACTTCTTCTCTCTCTCTCTCTCTTTCTGATATCAGATAGATGAGATGTTGAAGCTGTTGGTATATATATATATTGGAGGGATTGGAAGGAAGCTGAAGATACAAGAGTTTTCTAGAGGAGTCTGCATTGTAAGTGGAGAAGGAAATGTTGCTTGTGATGAAGACAAAAATACAGACAAAATAGAAAAGCTGAAAGTTGGGTCTCATTTGTTGGGGCTACGAATTAATACTAAATTGGAAGTCTAAAGAGAAATTCATGGATTTAGAAAGGATTTCAGTCTCTCTATTTAATAGACGAGTCTTAACAAGTGATATTAAAGTCAAGTCTCAGACTATTTCATGTAGACTCAGGAGATCCCCCAAACAGATGAGATGGTTGGCCTTGTTCTAGGAGATTCTTGGGGCTGCAAACGAGTCTCACTCTGAAATGTGCACTTGAGTCACAGCAGCTGTGTTGGACCAAGGCTGGCTCTTAGGTTTGTACTTTGCAAAAGAGTTAGCCCAGTAAAATATACTAACCAGACATATCATTAGATCAATCATATGTCCTATAAATTTAGATTCATTTGATATGTGATTATATAGATACATAGTACATAAGTTTCACTATAAATTGATGATTCAAGCTATATAATTTCGACTTTTAAAAAGTTGATATCATATAAAAACTATTCATTTGATTTTCTTTACATCTACCAACAGAAAAATTCGTGTCTCAATCGAATTTTTGTTGAAAAAAAAAAAAAAGAAATTTACTCTGACATGCCCAAGTAGGTCCACTGCCGGATATTTTTCAATCTGATAAGATATTTTCTCAATCGAATAACATGTGTCCTTTTAATTGATTATACAAACCATATCATTAGAATTATATTTATAAGATTGATCTAAATTAAAAAAAAAAAACAGTTGCAAAGTTTACTTTTATTTTTGATATAGCATTACAAAAATGAACGGCTTAAACATGTTATATATTTCAAGGTCTTTTTATGTTAAAAATATTTTTTTATATTTAGATAAATAATATTAAAATAATAAGGTAGGTGAAACCCCAAATGCATAGGGGAATGAACCTATTCTCCTTGATTTGGGCCAAATCTGAACAAATTTGAAATCCATAGACTTTTGTTTGCCGTCTTGGTACGTCTTACTCTAGTTTTGGTGTTTAACTCTTTGTAATTTTTAACTTTAGTAGAGCTTTTGTCTCATTTATCTCTTCTTCCTCCCTTGTCTGGGTTGCATCCCATAATTTTGACTGATATTCAAGTACGTAAGTTGAATAGTATTTTTTTATAATACAAAGATCATATTTTATAGTATATATCAGTGTTTCACTATTTCTATATTAAAAAGGAACACATTCTTTATATTAAAATATCAACAGATAATTACAATAGAATGCGACAAAAGGTACATTACCAAGTTGTATGCTTTGGTTGTAGCAGTGGGAGAAGAAAGACAAAGGCTTCTTTCCCTGTCTCTCACTTTGGAAGCACCTCTTCTGCACTTTTAATGGCGGACTTCTCCAAATTCCAACTGCTACCTTGTATATCAAAGATGAAGAAATGCAACTAAACTCAATATTGGTGGAATGGTGGATACCCGGATCATTCCGTCGAGTGGGTCCAGAGATATGCACGGCTTCATGTTGATATTGGACTTCCAATCCAAAAGACTTAAATTGATAGATGGAGATATTCAACCTTATATAAGTCTTTATATTTTTCTCCATTTCTCCAACGTGGGACTTGTTCGTACCCCCAACACTTGATGCCAAACTAAGGCCAACCTGATCCAAATTTGGAATCAGACTCAAAATCCTATCAAGTTAAGAAACTCAATCGAGTTTTATGAGAAAATCGAAAGACTTGAGAAAACTCGTGTCTAAAAACCTTTTCAACTGGCTCGACTTCAAATTTTGTTGAGTCGGGTCAACTCACATAGACTCAACTGAAGGTCTTTTTTTTTTCAGAGTTTTTAAACAATGAACTCATCACTCACTTTGGGCCAGTTAGATTGGGAATGGTTGGACTCCTGTCATGGGCCAAAATTTTATGAAGAATAGTTTACCCTACATGCACTTCAGCCACTCTACGCTGAGCGCATCTCATGTGGGTCTCACTTTGATTTTAGATGATGTGTTCATCAAAAGAATTAAAATATAAAATTTATAAAAAAATTATCGAGTTATTAGGAAACATTTTTCAGATTCTTCAGATTTTGAAAATATTAAATTATTTTTTAATCTTTAAATCTTTATATCTTTTAAAAATATATTTTGATTAATTTAATTAAAATAAACTTTTTTTATGAATTCTACGTTCTAACATTCTTCTTTTCAAGAGACTCACTCCATAAGACTACATTAGGCCTCTCATACTATGCCCATGTGGACAAGGATCATTTTTCAAGTTTTATCACCCATATGCTAAAGTTGAATGAACCCATAATCTCAGTCAGGAGTCGAAATATCGGCCGATACATATTATATCGGCCGATATGTATCGGTTTTTTAAGACCTAACAATATTAGCCGATACAATATGTATCGCCCGTACAAAACGAATATCGGTCACCATATCGGCCGATATACATAAATATCGGTATTTAAAAGTTATTTTTTATTATTATTATTTTTTTAAAAAACCGATACAGTTTTTCACGATTTTTTGCTGTTTTTAACGATTCTACACGGTTTTTAACGGTTCTTCCGATACGGCTTTCACGGTTTTTTGCGATTTTTCACGGTTCTTCACTGTTTTTTCACGGTTCCGATATCGGAGGAGAGAGAAATGCCGATATCGGAGGAGAGAGAAAATTATCGGCCGATATTTGTATATCAGGTCGAAATATCAGCCAGGGACATTTTTTTGACCCCTGATCTCAGTAACCGCCCTCTCCTTTTAAACCGATTTTTAAAGATAAGTTTTACTCATTTGTTTTAACACACATCACCATCAAAATTACCATTATCTTTATGAGTTCGTCTCTTTCGCTCGATCTTATAAAAAATGATGAGTACACCTATCTATTTAACAAACTTTATAGACCAATTTAATTGTCCATTAACTTTAATCTATAATAGATTTTACTTGTCCACACAAGTCAACTATAAACGTGGGCCCACTTTGTTAGCTAAATTATATATATGCAAAGCAAATAACTTTGCTTTCAAGTTAAGAGATGTGTAGATAAGTTGACAAAGGAAGAATAAAAAATAAAGGAGAAGACAAAGCAAAATCAACCGAAGTCTTTCTTTGTTTTCTTTTCTTCCACCAATTTTCTCATAATGAAAGAGAATGATGAATGGGGGTAGGTATAGAATAGCAGATCGTGCCCACAGCCTAATACTTAGTCAAAAGACAAACCACCCTTCTTCTGTATATCTCTTCCACGACCCAAAAAAACTATTGCATTTTCAAGTTCTTTTTATGACAATGTGACACTAAAAATCAGTTTGATCATATTAATAAAATTATATTTTTTAAAACTCTTAAGTTTTGATAAATTTTAATCATTTTTAATTTTAAAATTTTGGATTTAAAAGCTTGACTCAATCGATTTGATCTTGATAGATTTTTGTAAACCTCGTAGTCAAATAAATATAAATGTTTGAGAGAACATTGATATTGAAATATTAGTAAAAAAAATTCTCTAACTTTAGGCTGAAATATTTATTTTATATTAGCGATCTGAACGAATATATTAAAAGGGTTTAGAATTAATGGAACACAACGAATCGAATCATTTATTCTATCTCATGCTAAGTTGGTCAAACTCAATATCTACACTTTAAGCTTTCCAACTGGATCCCACCACACATATGGCAAATCATCGATGAATCTCAATCATTTATATTTTAAGTCAATGCAGAATTAAGTCCTAAAAGTATGTTCCTGAGCCAAAATGAGCAAAAAATTGAATCAAAAGAATGTAAAACCCAGTTTGATTTGATCGGGATCCAAATTATTTGAATGGTCAAAACTCAAAGTTAATCAAAATAGTCAAAAAGTTAAAAAAAAAAAAATTCAAAGTTTCTAATCATTTTTACTTCTTTCAATGGTACCTTAACTTTTATTTCACAGTACCCCATAATTGGTCTAATTACCCCATTAAAATGATTTGGTCTCTTATCTGATACCAAAAAAAATTCAATTTTCATGAGAAAAATGTGAATGATTTGGCCAGGGGTTCAAAATTTGATATCGATATTTTTCTCTTTTTTATTTTTTAATAAAAAATGGTTAATATCGACTGATATGAATGATATCTGCCATATGATATAATTTCAAAACCGATGGACCTCTGAATTTGTCCAGGTGTAAGAGTCACTTCAAAATTCCATCCACCCTGAATTTCTGTTATAAAAAATTCCTCAACTTTAGTCAAGTGCCACCCACTCTGTTCCATCTCTCCTAACCTTATCCCTAATTCATGTGTCTGACACCCACCATGAAGAAAAAGAAGGTTAAGGATTTACCTCAATTCCAAAGTTTCACCCTCTTCACATTGTAAGAATCTCTCTCTCTCAAGTGACTATAAATTTATCATATATTCAAGACATATAGTTGAATGAGGTAGATAAAGGTGTACAAACATCTCACCTGATTAATCCTTCAGAACATATGAAAAATTCTCAATCTTCATACACTAAGTATAACTATGGAGATTGGAGAGTAACTTTTTGAAGTTGAGTCTAAATCGAACACAAGATTCTCACTTCCTGAGATGAATTCTTAACCATATGAGTAACCCCTTGATATTTATGTTTTTTTGCCTTATTAGGAAACAATTACAATCAATTCCTTATATTTTGAACTTTTTTTGTGGTGGGATGGGTACTGTGTTTTTCTTTTTCTGTTTTTATTATTTGCACCCATCGTCAAGTTTGATCAAGGAGTTAACACCTACCATAAGATTTTTTTTTTTAATTTTTGTACTTCAAAGTTCCAAGTAATATTTATGGAGTTCTTAACTCTATAGCTATAACCTAATCAAGCTCATTTTTTAATGGTCACTAATTATGGATGGTTCTTTTAATTGCTTCCCCTTCCTTTGATTGATGATGACCCTAGGAGTCTGAATATCGGCCTATACGAATCGTATCGACCAATATGCCGATATCTCGGCCATATCATATAGGTCGATAACGGCCGTTTTTATTAAAAAAAAGAGAAAATATTGGCCGAACCAAATTTTAAACCCCTCTTATGACCCATTGAGTCCCCTTACTAAAAAAAATTACATAATATATTGAGAATTTCTTCAAAAAGGAAAAATATTTTATAGAAGTCTAGATAATTGAAACATAGTCATATATTTTACAGCTAGATCTATGCAACTTCTGAAGCACAAAATCTAGTATGTTTGTGTATTTTATTGAAAATTCTAATTTAGTCTATAAAATTTGAGGTAGTTTTTATAAAAGGAAAATGATTTTTCAACCCACTTTTTTATTTTTCTATAATTATAATAAGATGAGATTTTTCTTATAAAAAGTTAATTTTTAAAATGTGAAAAGACATAATAAACATCCAAATCTACTAAAAGTACAATAACAAAAGGAAAACATAAAACTCCCCTTTTCTTTATTACTTTTGGATGAAAGCCCCCACACTCTTGGATCTTGTGCCCTTTCTATATAAATGAAGAGAGGACTTCTCTTCCTACAATCTCACAAGAAAAATGGCCCCTTTTCCCTCTGCAACTTTGTTTTGGAATTACCTTATTGCCACCCTTGTCATACTACTCTCTAATTCATATTTTCTCACTCACTCACATGCCATTACTTCCCACCCAAAACTTGCCAATTCTCCTCCTTTCTCCTCTTCCCCACCACCTCACCACCACCACCACCACCACCATCACCACCGTGGCCACCACCACAACGTCGACTCCCCTCCGCCACCTTTACCAATCAATATATGTGGATCCCCCACACCACCTCCAAGCAAACTTAAATATCCATCCCCTCCACCACCAGCATGGTGCTTCTATTTTTCGCCACCGCCTCCGATTCCTCCATTCTCTCCTCATCCACCACCACCACCTCATAGTACTCTCTCTCCTCCTCGTCTTCGCCCTCGCCGCCTTTATCCTCCACCACCACACCATTAACAGAACCCCAAACTTCAGATGAAATAATTCTTACCATTTCACATGTTCAAAACATGTGTTTGTCTTTGCTCTTCCTTTTTAGCGACATCGGTGTCTACTCTGTTTTCTCCGTTGGTGGAACTACCTTTGACAAGGCAACTTTTTTTTTTTCTTCTTGTTTTTTCTTGTGGTAGGGACAATGCAACTTCTTTAAATGAGAACCTACAAGGATTATGTGTGCTTTGTGCTCACTATTGCTAGTTTGTGAAGTTCTTGAGTTTGTGTTTTTCAGAATCCAAACATTTGTAATTGGTTCTTCACTCTCATCAGTTCTGCATCTTTCTTTATAATCACTGTCATCGAACTGCTGCACTAGGTATTCGTTCTTCTATTTTTTATTTTTTTAACTATAGTGTTCATACATCTCACCCGATTATTCTCGAGACATGTGTAAATCTCTCAGTCTACGCTAAATAAATTCAATGGGAAGTAGACCTCTGTCGTTAAGCATGAATCAAGCACAAGACCCTGATTTCTGAGGTGAATTCTTAACGGTCAAATGACCCTTTCAAATTTTCGAAGTCAGTAAAAAGGTAACAATAGAGAGTTAATATGACCCATAATTGTGTCTTAGAATTATGCTAAGCACAGAAGCCGACTTAGTACATTGGAAGGTTTTATGCTTTATGAAGTGGTGGTACAAGTCACAACTTTCAATTATAAAATATTAGAATTTTCAATTGGTGAAAGATTAGAGATTTCAATCTACACTCTAGGTATTAAATTAAATTATATATATAGAAAAATAGAAACTTTGAAGCTATAGGGTACACTGCATAATTAGATCTCCATGAGTCTAAATATCCAATTAAAAACCCCTTATCATCTTCACTTATTCTTCCACTCTAGTAAAAACCAATCTCTATCGGTTAACAACAACCAAGCAATAAAATTTACAGTGAGTAAATTTTTTCTTTGTGCGTTTTCACTTCATCAGGATTCGAGTCTGGTCCAACCTCATAAAACCACTAATCATATCTACATAGCCAATAAGTGTCCGGTCGGAATAGATTTTCTCTTAATCTCTTAAATCCATAATATCCTATAATAAAGACTACTACTTCCCAAATTCTTAAAATGAAATATTGAAAGCTCACCGAGTTCAATTGATGAAATTAAATAGATTATTGCAACACTTGCTAGTAAATGTTCATTATTAAAATCATAAAGGTTTTGAGTTTGAATCATCATAGGCACTAATCATTTAAGCATTATGTTTGCTAGATTGTCTATCATAAATACTCTATGTAATTGTCAATAAAAAAACGTCCCATCATTTAAAATAAAATTCATTTCAACAAGTTAAAAGAAGTAAAAGAACCCATAATGATAAGAGACTTATGTTCAGTTCAGCTAGTCTTAAAACCATATATTGTCAAATTGGTTACAAATGGCTTTAAGTGAACAATGGCTTCAAGCCCAATTATCGGACCCTTAGGGTCCGGTCCATGAATAATAAATGCACTCCATAGTCCAGCTCATTTTTGTTAATAATCAAGCCAAGCTAGACAGTCCGACGGGCCAGATCCGGATCCGTTTACATGCATAAGTCCATCCATCACATTTGTTAATAATCAACCTCTACATAATAGTCTAAACTCTAAGGCACGCTACTGAATTCCATTTTGAAATATGAAACGTCACATTTATCTAAATCTTATAAAACTATTAAAGTTCTTGGACACGCATTTTATTCAACTTAATTTGAATTTAATTTGAAAATTTTAATTTTATATTTGATTATCATTGAATTGTTCAATAAACAAGATGACTTGAGTCAAATCTATCTTATAAATAGGTTAGGCTTGAATTGAGAAATTAAAATAAAATAAAACAACCAATACGGCATAACTTAATATTTTTTTAATAATCCTGCCAATATGAAAAAAAAAAAAAAGAGAGGAGGAAATTGATTTGGGCACCGGTGCCTTTACTAACATCGGGGCACTAATGATGTAAATATAAAAAAATCTATATATTTTTCACTTTTCAATTTATAATAAAATTAGGAACAAGATAGGAAAAATTATTTTTATATAATTTAGTGTCCAATATTAATAAAGACACCGATGCCCAAATTAATTCCCCAAAAGAATATGAGTTGAATGCATTAAATGTTTTAGTAAATAATTTTATTTGACTCAAATTCGAGCTTCAGTTCCGACTGAAGTAAACCCAAACAGAAACATTACCTCTAAGAATTTTTCTTTAAGAACTTGTATTTTAGTATACTTTCATTTTTTATATTACCTACACGAAAAATTAATTAAAATACAAATATTTATATTTCATTTAATACTTTTATAAAACATATTCAAATTTAATATTAGAGAAAGTAATCCCATAAATTTGAGATTGGCATATCATGTTTGGCAAACACGAACTACATTCCACAATTCTGTCACCTACGTAACCCTTGAACGTGTGACAATTGCTACTGACTCCAACTGTTGGGGAGAGAAATTCGAACTTAACTCAAAATCTGAGTCTATTTTTCAGAAAAAAAGAACCTCGTCAACTCTTCACGCAAAATCCTGTCGAGTCGAGCCAACTTGAACTGACTCGGCCTTTTTGAATTTTTAAACAATGAATGAGAGACTTTCAACTAAAAAAATTTGATGAAACCCTACGAGAAGCTCAATTACAGAGCACTGGAGTGCAGCCCAAATGCATGGTGAAAATGAGAATGCTCTACATAAGAGAAAATTCTTAAAGACATTGGACGGATGTATCTCAGTTGATTTGAACTTTTAAGAATAGACTAGAAGTCTTAAATTCGATGCTCACTTAACTATTTAATATAAAGGCTTGCAGGTAATTTTATATAGTCATGGGGATAGCTATATTATCCCCAAGAAAATTATGGGGAAAACTTGACGAGGCTTGCACATGCAGGTCGCATCCATGTCAGAATTTTTTTCGTTCTAATCTGAAGCCTCTTGAACTCACTCTGATAGCACCAACATCATCGTAGCCGCTAATCCTGTCTATGCCCTTTTAAGTTTTGATGATAGCACCAATTTATGAAAAATAATCAAGATTTCAAGTCACCTGAAATTGTAAGGCACATAAATCAGCTATATACCCTTGAGGAGAAAAGAAGTGAAGTGCAAGAAAGAAAGAGGAAGCTCTCAAAGCATATATTCATTTATAGGTTGATGCTTGTATGATTCAACCTTTTTTTTTTAATTTAAAGTGTCTAGGCTTCTCACCTCATTCATTTATAGGGTATGTGTAAACCTTTCAATCTGCACATGTCAGATACAAAACAATGAAAAGTGACCTTTTTTATGTTCAGAGAGGCTTGATTCCAAAATTTCTTACAAACAAAGGCGGGTTTTGACCACGAAGTCAACCCCTTAGGTTTACCTGTTTGATTATCCCCTTTCCACATATATAAGAGCCTCGTATGAATTCAGTGTTGGTTTTCATGGTAGGAAGCATCCCTGCACAATATATAATTATGAAAATCTATAAAATTCCAGAATTCAGATTCCATTTGAAGATATTCAAACTACCAAAGAGGACCATAAAGCCAAACGCTCACACACTATTCTCTCTTTTTGTTTTTTTTTATGATCAAGGTGTCCGAAGGTCTCACCTATATTTGGATAGAGGATATTTTAACTCGACTAGTTCTTGGGGCATGTGCAAGCCTCCCAATCCCACACACACTGGATAAATGTAAACAACTTTGGGAAATGGCCCAAAGGAGTGTTGAGCATAAATTGAACTCAAAACCTCCCTATTCTCTCTTTTCCCTCCATATCTTTTCAAATTCCTGCAAGCTCAGAAATAAATGCAGAATAAAACCCATACTGATGAAAAAGGAAACAACAAAATTTTATTTCATCATACACCACAAAAGATCCTACTATGAACAAGAATACAAGAAAATTAACTCTTAAAGGATGGTTAAATAAAGACAAAATTGCTCAGAGATCCTCCATATATAGTTACATCTCACCAAGTATAGAAAGAAACTAAACAAACAATCAAGTTATGATCTCTACACTATCCATTTCCTATTCATCATCTCTTCTACTAACATCCTTGCCTTTGAGAATTAGCAGGATAGCTGGTTATATGCTAATGGAAAGATGGTCAGAGCTACTCTATCCATACCTACAATGAAAGACAGACCATATATACATTTAAGGCTGCTCTCACCCGAGGTTAGGACTGTTTGTTATTCCCCCTTTCCATTTCAATTTAGAAAAACAACAGAGTTCACATCAGCTCATTCCATAGAGTATGTCAGAGCCAGATTCCTCCTCGAGAGGTAGTAAGTTCAAATCGGGTAGCTCAAATGCCGGAGTTGCTGGTGGCGGGTCAGAAGCTATGCTGTGTGTGTTTTCTGCTGACAGGGACTCCAAATTAAGCTGCATAAAGAGGGAAAAAGATGAGTTCCAAGATATAATTATCATATTTCTCTTAGTTTTTGTCAGATTATATAGACACTCATCCAATTTTCACCATTTTTCAAGATGGGAGTTTGGGGTATTCCTTGATGCCCGCTGGAGATAAGCTACTAAAAAATCCATGGATTCACACAATGCAAGTTGCAGATGTTGGACTGTCTACATTCACCAAAAAACATTCTATGTGGCTGATCAGGGCTTCTGTTACAGGGATTGGCACCCAAATGTGTTATGGACAACTAGAGTCATTACTTGTCATCATCGAATCAGCATCCAGGATCTACATTTTTATAGAGACACGAATTGGAGTGCTCAGTTTAATATCATTTTCATTTTAAAATCTATGCCTTACTACAAGTATGTCAAAGTAAGATCACCTCTTCCAGGTGAAAAAATAATTCATTCTTATTCATTTTAAATTGTTGTGTTAAATTTTTTCTAGTACTGAAGCAACAACCTAGTAATGTTCCATTGTCGTTCCATGGGAAGAACAAAAGAAGATGAGACAAGCAGCAGGATGATTGTGTATAGTGGCATATTACCCCTATCTGCATGCCTTGGATTTGGTTTGATTAAAATTACCGCCATACTTCATGATGAATGTGTTCTAGGATAGTTTCCATTGCAGACATTGTCTTTAGATGTTACATAAAAAGAAATAGGTGTTGTAGAAAAAGCAGGAACAAGCAATAATAAAAAAAAAATGAGCCACTCTAATTCCATTCCAGATTGAGGTTGTTGTAAGACTCACTTGTAGTGGTGGATGGTTTCCAATATTGACTTTTATTTTAAATAATTTGGATTGCTATATTTAGAAAATTCTCATATAAGAAAACCCACATCTAGCATGATGCATAGAGGATATGGTAATATCTAATAAGTGCCCTATGATGGAAAAGCACTTCTCCATGTTATAAATAGAGGTGAGAAGATCTCTCTCCCCACCAAATATCAATAATTCTCTTTATCCCATGTCCCTCTCTTGGAGCTTTCCTCCATCATCTCAGTGCTCCATCTTTGTGAGAGAAGTTTGACGAATATCCCCACAACAAGGCCTCTTCTAGTAAATCCAATTTGTTCATAAAATCAAGCACTAAGAGGAACTACAACCACACCGTTGGATGGTCGTACCGATACTCAAAGATGGATATAGAGGCTCAAGTTCAAGTATAAATTTTATTTTATAGTTCTTATAGGAGTATGATCTAGATCAAATAGTTTCTCATGTAGAAACAATAAGAAATTACTAACAGATGTTATGCCTCACATGTTGAGACTGAAATCTTTAAGGCTAAAAGAACAGAGGAACCATTTCTTTCATTGTTTAGAAAAAATACTATTTTGAAGAGGTTCATGATGCCAAAGTCGATTTTTCAATGCAAGCCTTTTTTATCTTCAAAAAGTTGTTGAAGTAGAACCACATGAGTGACTTCAAAGCAAATGAAAGAATCTATCAGGAAATGACAGTACTACTTCACACCCAGGAAGACTTTGAAGCATTAGAAAAGACAAGGTTGTCGCTGTAGGAGGCAATAGATACGATGGAAACATGAGAACTATATGCATATGACATGTCGTTTGCTATTTCCGTCAGATTCTTACTGTAGGAGAATCGATCTACAAATTGCATTACAAATTATGAGAAAAAAAAAAAGGAATGAACTTGGACTTTGAGAAAAATACCCATTTTGCCCTTTAATTTATCACAATAAATTTTAAAAGTGAAAGGATAAAATAAAAATATTATCAATATATCACAATAAAATAAAAGGGCATGGCGCCATTTAAGAATAGTACAGGTGCCTAAATCAATTCTCTGTTGAATAAGGCACCTGGTACCCATTCCCAATTCCATACACATGTACTCATGCACATACAACTTGTTAGGACTGGGCTTCTAGCCCACAAGACTGGTTTGATAGGTGGAGAGACCCAGTCCCATATAAGTTCTTCGTTTTCCCCACTTACAACCGATGTGGGACTCTCGTTTGCATCAACAATCCCCCCATCGAACGAGCTCTCCGGCAGATAGAACGTAACCATCCATCCCGTTCGGCTATGAGATTCTTGAGTTCACATGTTGTGGCTTGGGGATCTAGCTCTTATATCACTGTTAGGACTAAGCTTCCAGTCCAAAAGACTAGCCTGATAGATGGAGAGACTCAGTCCCATATAAGTCCTTAATTTTCCCCACTCACAACCGATGTGGAACTCGTTCACACCCCAACACAACTTTGATCAGTCAATTTGCACATAATGCAATAGTTTGTAAAGTTAGCAAGATTCACATTTAAATCAACTCAGATATTTTGGAGGCACAGGCATGGTAAAAATGGGTGTCTATAGTAGAAACCAGATTATAACAGTTCCAGGACAAAAACCCAGAAGCTGATAGACCAAAGAAAGAACAGAGTCACCTTCAATTTCTTTAACTTCTCGGTCTTCTCCCTCAGATCTTTGAAAGCAGCCTGCATTTTCTCTAAGCTCTGCTCAAGCCAAGACGTAGAGAGAATAAGAATTCATATTTCACTCAATGGCTAGTTCAGAAAATAGGACCTAACCAAGCAAAAGACTTGCAGATTATAGACCTTGTTCAGTTCCACCCTCTCCATCAACAACAAATTCTCCTCCTCCTTCAGTTCAGAGAAGGTCTGCAGGAAGAGAAAATAGATCAAGCATTAAACTGTGAACTCCTGGATGCCACCCAAAACCCCTATGATATTGTCTTTGAAGCTTACGGTATTACCTTTTTCCTTTTTGTCCTCATGGTAATTCTGAACTGGCTGCCTTTGCCTCCAGCAATCTGAAAGCACCATACATTAGACAATTAAAAATTACCAATCACATAATTTCTTATAGCCCCATAATCCATAGAATTTTCCATATCCCACCCTCTCTTCAGAGTCCACATAAGATTAGTACAAACCCCTATCATTCTATTAATTAATAATTATCTGTTTGCTATAATAGATTCATTACGAGTTTAAGTACGTCTAATTTAGAGGTCTTGAATTTGATTCCTTTGAGACTAATTGAATACTCAAGACTTGTGTATAATTTTATGTATTGATGGGATTAACCTCTATAAGATGGAGATATTCATATTATTAAAAAATTAAATAAATTCATCATTAGCTTAAATTCTACATTTTGCTATTTAATTGGAATGTAAGTTAGGACATTAGTCAATTCAAAATCTAAAATATAGAATCTTCCATCAGATTATGTGCCGTATCATGCATTCCAATGAGCCCACACCGTTAGATTGGTCCTTTGTAAAACAATAAAAAAATCAATCTAATAATACTATGAAAGATTATCTAAAAGCATTTCCCAAATGGGACTAGGGCCGATTTCAACCTAAAACAAGGGTAGTCCCAAATGTTCAATGGTAAGAAATGGGCCCCACAATTGTTCAATGGTGTTGAATGTTGATGAATATAATGGTGACCTCTAGTTTGACTTGAGAGTAGGGTCCACTTCCGAACATTTCTTTTTTCCTTTCTCTGCTGGGTTTAATGGGTAAATCACTAGGCACCCTCTTGCACTCAACGTAAACGTGTAGATGTATGAGATGCAATATCTCAATTTCATTAACAATCTAATGGATTTCAATCATTAGATTCATTTATTTATGAAAAAAATAATGGTAAGACTGGATTTCAATCATTCATGTATTCATTTTATTTAAATATTTAAATAAAATCAATTTTAAACTAATTTAATGAGGAGTAAATAAAAGAGAAAGGCAAAATTAAGTGGGGAAAAACAATGTGAACCCAAGATCCTAAGCCTCCAAAGGATTCGAACCCTTCTCTGCAAGGAAACATAAGACAAAGCATCCCATAGTGGCCGTCCATCTCGTGGCCCCAGCTGAACACGTTAACCACGAGTTCCATACCTCCTACATTCCCTACGGTCCTACACAATCCTCCACATACAAGGAAGAAACAACAAGAAGGATAGATAGATGAAAAACTCCACAATACGTTGAGTCGGGTTTTAATAAATTCAACTAAACTTATGTTAAAATTTATTGAATTGATACAAATTACTAAACCGAATTACTCGACCCGACTAGAATTTCTGACTTGACTCAATTTATGTGTTGTTTTAGAATTTAGTGCACTCGAGTCAAGTCGGATTACGCAAGATTGATTTTAAAATTTTCAATCCAATTCGACTCGACCCAAGATATACAAATGTTCTAAGGTTGAGTCATACGGGTCGGATAAGTTTCACCTCTGAAGATTTCTAATGTCGAGTCATGTGGGTCGGATAAGTTTCACCCCTGCTCCACAGAGACTGTCATATAACAGTTTATATAGAGAAATCTAGTAAAAATAATAGAGCCCACTTTTTTAGATCTCATGTAAAAAAGACCATATAATAAGTTCTCATTTGAGGTTTAGTTTAAAATTTTTAAAAATCAACCAATGTTATCAGAACTAGACGGTCTAACGAACCGTCTTCGAGGAGGTTAGGATTCAACTGGTTCGACCGCGGTTATAGTCGGTCAAGTATTAAAATAATATAAATATTATATATAATATTAAATAAAACATATTTTACTAATAATATTAATATAAATATTAAAAATAATATTCAAACTCTAGTAATATACAAAATGGTGAAATATATGAGATAAAAATAGTAATAAATATACATATTTCAAATATACATATTTTTTAAAGAAAAAATAAAAAAAAAAAAAAAATTCAAATTTCTAAATTGCAGTTCACGGTTCTCGATTTTCATGTCAAAACCATAAAACGACGGTTCTAACCGATTTTATACAATTTTAATCTAATGTCGATTTTTATTTAGACCGAACTGCATATCACGCGGTCGATTCATCGGCGGTTCAGTACAATTCTGATAACACTGAAATCAACAGACGTAAAACTTTAGAAATATAGATATCACTTATCCACACCTCCATCCATTCCTGTTTCTTATTTTTTTTGCCTTTTCTAACCTATTTTTCAGAGATGCCCCCACTTTTATCCAAATGACTCTAGAGCCACCGTTACACTTCGCCGGGTGAGGCGCGGTAGGAGCGTTCAATGGAGGCTACTTTTGACATTTTAAGAAAAGTACCGTGAATTCGTAGCAGAAATGCCTTGCGCTCCCACGACCCGAGAAAAAAAGGAAAGGACACCGATGGCCCGAACTCAAAAGCAATAATTTTTAAATGACCAAAAAACCCAGCATGGATCGAACAGACAGTAATCAAAGGCCAACGGCGAGGGGTATTTTGGTCAACTAAAAAAACTACCTTCGCCCTACAGAAATAACCGGTCTAACACAAACGTGACGTGAGTTAAAGAAAGTGAAGACGTACCACCGTATGTAAGGGTATTTTCGGCAAACCAAAAAGAAAAGAGAAAACGGTGAGAAGATTGGAAGCAGCTCTGACCAAAACATCCACCGAGATTCCACTTCTTAATCACTTCCACCAATCCAAAAAATTCCCTTCTTTCCCTCAAGGACATTTTCATCCGCCGCGATAGGAGGAGGAAGAGGAGGAGGAGGAGGAGAGACAAGAATTTTTTTTTAAGAAAAAGAAGTACGGAACCAGACCTTCGTCATAGGAAACTCGGAGGCTCCGGTTCCAGATCCTGTTCTGCATCGTCTCGGGCCCTCACAGCTGCTTGGAGACGAGCCGCCGCTCCAGGAGAGCGGTGTCGTTGGGCTCGCTCGTGTTGCGTCTTCCTCCTCCTTCTTCATGCTCTTGAACGGCTGCCTCGAGCGCGGCTGACGAGAGCCCCACTGCAGCGGTGCCTGATCCGGCGGCTTCGCTAGTCGCATCAGTATCTCGGCTACCATAACGTCGTCCAACCAGGCGGCGCGCATCCACGCATCCGGCTCGGCTCGAGCGTCTTCAGTTTGGGCCATGGCAGAGAGAGGGAGAGAGATGAGAAGACAGAACCTCGTCGTTTGAAGTATGTAGTATGCGTGTGTAAATATATATATCCGGTGGTTTCTGGTTTTGTGTGGCGCGGGGGTAGATGGCCACACCTGCATGTGGGGTCTACTTCTGACACGTGGTAAAGCCCTGTTGCTCTTTTTCTAAGATGATAGACTCATATAGAGTTATAGACTACTGTTTTCCACGGCTTTCTTCGAGTAAGGAACAAACGATGCTGCATGTGGCAAATGCCATTTGTGATAATTTAATATTTTATTCTGGAAAGTGATTTTCGCATCATTAATTTTTTTTCATGGTACATCAAATATTAAACAAAATTTTATTTTTATTTTTACTTTCCTCACTCCTTCTCTTTTTCTCTTTTTAAATATGAAATTGAATCCTCTATTAATAGTAGAGAATTTATCAATTCAAGCTTAACATTCTTCTATAGTCACTCCCCGTACGTTACTCGGTGTATAAAATTGAGAGGATTGCAGAATTCTTTGGGTTAAAATATCCCATATCTAAATACAAATAAAACTCCCTAAAAACCTTGATCATAAAAAAAAGAGTAGAGAATTTATTTCATTTCTATTTATATTATCTAATATAGATTCATTTATGGGTAAATTAGTTATTTTAACTAATAAAAAGTTATAATTTGTTATTTATCAATTCACTTTTGCATAGTATATATGGTAGAAAATAATTGTTGACATGATAAATCCTGAAGATCTAAATTCTTAAAATATGATTAGTGACATTTTTTTTTTTTTTTGGAGGTCAGGAGGTGTCCACACGTCGCACCCGACTAATCCTCCGGCGTATGTGAAAATCCCCCTATCCGCACACACCAGGTAAATCGATGGGACCTTACTCTATACATATTCTCATAGGAAGTGACTCGTCATTGAAGCTCTCATGGTTTGAACCTAAGACCTCCCTCTAAAGAATATGATTAGTTATATTAATGAGTTAAGATGGACATTTAGTAAAAGAATTTGAAAGGTTCAAGAAAAAATAAGGATTTAATCTTAATTTATAATTTAATTGGTAATCAAAGTCTAAAAAAAAAACCTTAACCCCAAGAGTTTCAAAGAGATTTCCCCCTTTTATACTAAAAATAAAGGTTAAAAAAAAAGGGAACACTTACACACACCCGGATTTCCTGCCGCTACACACCCGAAATCGGATTTTCGGGTGAAATTACGATTTTACCCCCGCGTTTCCATTCATTCGAATGAATGCCCAAGTGTAATTTCAATTCATTCGAATGAATGGGCTGAGCAGTAACACAGAATACTGCTCAGCCCATTCATTCGAATGAATGAGGATCATTCATTCGAATGATTTAAATAATAAAATTTATTTTAAAATTTTACACTTATTTTTTAAGCACTGTGTATTTTCAAAATTTCTCAAATTAAATATCCGGACTAATTACGATAACCTGATAAAAATACTTTAAGACTTCAAGGTCTTTTGACACTCCTAAATATTTAAAACACAGTATTTTGCAAATAAGGGTATCCCTAGGGTGTGCCGAAAACACATTTAGGAGTGTCAAAAGACCTTAAAGTCTTAAAGTATTTTTATCAAGTTATCGTAATTAGTCCGGATATTTAATTTGAGAAATTTTGGAAATACACAGTGCTTAAAAAATAAAGTGTAAAGTTTTAAAATAAATCTTATTATTTAAATCATTCGAATGAATGAGCCTCATTCATTCGAATGATTAGTTCATATGAATGAATGAATGAGGCCCATTCATTCAAATGAATGAGCCTCATTCATTCGAATGATTCGTTTATTTGAATGAATGAGGCCCAATGAGAATGAATGAGCCTCATTCATTCGAATAATTCGTTCATTTGAATGAATGAGGCCCAATGAGAATGAATGAGCCTCATTCATTCGAATGATTCGTTCATTTGAATGAATGGGCTGAGCAATATTCCGTGTTACTGCTCAACCCATTCATTCGAATGAATTGAAATTACACTTGGGCATTCATTCGAATGAATCATTTATTCGAATGAATGCCAAAATGAACTGGGCATTCATTCGAATGAATGGAAACGCGGAGGTAAAATCATAATTTCACCCGAAAATCCGATTTCGAGTGTGTAGAGGCAGGAAATCTAGGTATGTGTAAGTGCTCCAAAAAAAAAATCTAAATTGATGCTCATAGTTCAATATCCAGTTAAAATGTATCTCTCTCTCTATATATATATAACACATAATATTTTAGCTAAAATTATATAGAAAGTGCACTTTTATTTAATTATCATGAAATATATTAAATTTGATTAATTACTATTTACAAATGAATAAAGTTTCAATTTAAAATTTAATTTATAACTATACAAGTCACTTAATTTTTTATTAAAATCAAATGATTATAAGCTAAATTTTGATGGAAATTTGATTCACTTATAATTCATCAAATTTACTTTTATTCTATATAAATAACTTTAATGAAAAATTAGTAGAAATCTCAGTTAAGCCAATTTTTGGACCCTGATATTAAGCAGACTCAGCTTCGAGCTTCTATTTTATAAATTAAAATTCAACTTGGCACAAGGACATGTTGCCATTCTTAAAAGCACATAATTAGACTAGATAAAAAGACATACCTACTACATTGTTAATACACAAAAGCTTAATAATTTATATATTTCAATCTTCTAATCCAATGCTATTTAATGAATGACTGATCGATATATTAATATTTTATTTATTATCTAGATCAGTTAGTTAAAATTTTGAAGGACTCAAATCTTGATACAAAACTAATTAAATGAAATTTTATTTTAAGTTATCATCACCACTATTATGACTCCTTTCCTTTTTAAAATATTTTTTAAAACAATCATAGTAATGCACTCTAGAACAAGTCATTTTTCTCTCTTTTTTAAGAATAATGTTCACCCATATATTGAGGTGGGCACTTTTTCGAAGGGCTCACTAAATAAAGTGGTGATAAAATGATTAAAATCTCACAAAGTGATTATCCAAATATTCTAAAAGACTTAGATATTTGTGATGATAAATTCATTGAAATACAGGACCCGTCATGAAATTTCAGGAGTTCAACACATAAATAAAGGCTCTAGGCTCTAGGAAAAGTGCATGGTAGACTATTAGTTAAATTTAAAGGCCCTAGACGGCCGCCTATTTAACCTTAAGTCAGGATGACTGATCTTCTTAAAATGATCTTTTCTTCGATTTATTAGAAATTATATATGAGATGCTATTGTTTTTATGAATCCTTCGTAAAAACAATAATGACAAAGATTTAATTGTTGTCTCAAATAAACCATATTGATGGCTATAATATTACTTTTCTATGATGATCAATTGATGGAGATTAAATCACTCACTATTTTTTATTAAATTTTTAAATAAAAAGTACTTTTGAAGGTGATGTGACACATCAAGGAAAGTAATATTTTAAAAGAAGTTTTAATATTTTAACTTAATTAAAAAATCATATTATCTTTTAGACTACGTATAAAGCATTAAACTTTTAATAAGTTCATTAAACATTCTTTTTCAATCTCAAATTCTCAATCAACACATCTATATTAGTCCAATATCGTTATAAACCTCATTCTTCTGTACAGAGCGAGAATAGAATTTTAGCTTAATATATATTATAGATAATATATAAACACTTTTAAATTAAAGTAAAATAGTTTCGAGGAGATTGGATTATACATTTTTAGTAGAATTATAAATTGAACTCAACATTTATGAAGAGAAACTCTTTAATCTAATGATTCTAATATAGCAAGATAAGCTATTAAAATTAAAATTTAGAAAACTTAAATTTGACATAATTCATTTTTAAATTTCATAACACTTTAATATTTAAATATAGTAATTTCGAGAAAAATTCGACCAACCCAGTTCCACCCGTACGCGAGAGACTCAGAGGTAGAATAGATTTTTCTTTTATTTTTCTTTTTCTGCCACCCCTTATTTCCATTATTGCATCGTTGCTGCTATTGTTCCCGAATCCCGATGATCTTCGGTTTCAAAATGCAAAGGATCCTAAAAGACGGCGAGGAGCCCTTCCTCTTTTTCCTTTTTTCCGATGACCAGCCGTTGATATTCAGGTGCGTCCGTCGACAATCATTCTTCTTTTTCTTTTTTTCTTTTTTGCATTAATGGAAAGTAGTTTCTTAACAAAAGTTGCTGGATCTATTTTTTCTGTATATATTTTAGTTAAAATATCGTTATTTTAAATGGATTATTTAAAAAAAAATACTTTTCTTTTCCTAAATTGGGTGGTAGAGAAATGGAATTTATGGGAATTGTATGCAGAAGGTTTCTTACTTGGAATCAAATACTGGCCAGTTGATTTGTTCGATTCAGAAGAGAACAATTCTCGCTTATTTGTGAGAATTTTACTTAAGAATTCCTTTTAGGTTCTGTTCTCGGTGACGACAACTGTCACCGGCTGTTGAGGACTGGGATCTGGCGGTATGTCTAGTGTTAGGTTTCACTATGTCTTGTCGTCCGAAAATTTCAAAATCGGACTCAAATCTTTCCTGGATGGCTGGATCCGCTTGAGTTTTTTGACCAAGCATGTGTCAAGTCTGACTTTTTTCCCCTTGATTTTATGGAGCGGAATTTTTTTCGAGTTAATCAACTCAGTCAAAGTGAGTCAATTGAGTTTTTGAACTACGTCGGCATGTGCCTTTGTAAGCTCAAAATTCGACCCTACTCCATTTTTTACTTTATTCATATTTTTTTTTTTATGACTGAAGGTGTCCAAGCATTTCAACCGATTAGTCCTTCCGGACATGTGAAAATCTTCCAATCCGCATACACCGACTAGGTCTACGGGGAGTGGCCCTTCATTACTTTTAATCGTATTTTCACTAGGACAAGTTAAAGGCTTAGAGAATTTGGGCCGAATTTTGGCTGGTTTGGTGGATGAATTTTTGGAAATCTCTTTGATCTTGTGATCTTGATGCGTCATGAGTGACAATTTTATTTTAAAAAGTTTTGTAAGGATGGCATGAAGGATGCTAATAGATGTGATGATTTAAAGAGATGACTCTACTACATTGTGTTTCATCAAATAGGCATTTGGCCATCAAAAACATTTTGACAAAATTTCTACTTGTACATTCAATTTACAAGTGCTAACTCCAAATAATGGGATAAATAACTGTAATGATGATGGTAAAATATAAGTTTTACTTGTAAGCAATGCATTGCGATGGGGCCTATTTGTAGGAAGCAATGTGCTACAATGAAATCCAATTGCAACAAAAAATAGGAACATAAATTTCTGTAGCATCGAGTGAAAAAGTAGAGCTCAAAAAGACTTCAAGTAGATGGATAAATAGATTTGGTGATAATGATGATGAATGAATCAAAGAGATGGATTTAGGAGGACTCAGTTTGTGTAAGATACCAGCCAATATTATTGCATAAGAATGGTAGAAACATGGAAACTGTTGTTATTATCGTTGTCATCAGGCATGCTATGTGATGTAAAAACCTCATGCTGATTCTATAAAGCGACTATCAGGCCAGCAATGCTCTATGGAACTGTGTTAGGCAATAAAGGTAATAGAAATAGACAAGATAGAAATAATAATAGAGTTGTGTATTTTAAGAATGATGAGTGGAGTAACATTTAAAGAAGAAATTGCGAAGGACCACATTAGAGAAACCTTGAAAATAGCCTCATTAGACAGGAAAATGAAGGGAATCTATTTAAGGTGGTCCAGGTGTGTAGATAAGGCTGGAAACAGCCCTGGTTTGAAAAATCTACAGGGTACAACTAGAAGAAACTTGGAGATTGAGGACATGAAAATCTTGGACTAAGGAGGTAAAGAAGGATATTTGTTTTTGATAGGTAGAATGAGATCAACTCAAAGGAGCAAACTTCAAATAAATGGGATTTATGGATATCATGAGAATGATCGTTGTTGTTGGTCTTATTTGAATAGTAAGTGTTCCATTTATTTGCCTAGGAATTGTGGAAACTCACCCTATTTGGATTTTAGATGTGGGGATTCAACATCTAAGAAACTCGCCACAAAATAGGCTGACTTGAGTTCCCAACCAAAGGGTGGGGAAATCAGTCCAAACACTCAACTCCCTTGACCCTCGACTTCCACCCCCTTTATGGCTTGGCTATTCCTAGACATTGGTTGATTATTTCTATTCTCTTTTTTTATAAATACAAAAGTGTGGATTATAATCATCATATATGTTATTTATGTTCCTCCTTTTTTTAGGACTTAGATATCATTTAGCACTTGCAATTTGGTAATCCAACTGATTTGGTTTTTTTTTTTCAAAGGGCCCACAGAAGAGGGAGGGGAAATAGGGAGAGGATGAAAGAGGACTGGGTACCTGTCTGAGACAGGAAAGATGGCCTCAAGTTTGTTCTTGCACCTTCTTGTAGTAAGCCACAGTCGCCTTCACGTTCTCCTCAGGTCGACTCAACACCTAAACCTCTCACACAACCACCTCCACCACCACCACCGATTCTACCACCAACGCCAATTACGCGACCCTCTCCTATACCCAAACCTGATCCCGATACAGATACCGATGATCTCTCTATGGTTACTCGTACATTATTATACCTGCCTCCTGTCTTATCTTTAGTGCATCGTGCTAACCTTCCCATCGCTCAGGAACATGCCATCATTCTGGTGAAATTTGAAGATCCCTTCATGACCAGATTGATTTGTCCTTGCTTAGCCCGTTTGCGATCCTTGGTTTCTTCATCCCAGAGAGAGATTGCTCTCACCGTACGTGCATTGCAAGTTGTGCAGTTACCTAAATCATCTTTTGACTCTTTGGGATTGGTCTACACCTTAGTTTGATTTCTCAAAACATTTTTTGGTACCTCGAGACAGTCTCCTTTCCTATGGCAACGATGTAGTTATTTTGCATGATTCCAACTCAAAGACAAGTTCTTTTCAAGATCGGGAGACTGATGTAGGACACGTGGCCATCATCTCAAGTGGACCCCACTTCTATATTCATTCATTTATTTTTATTTTCTTTTTTCCTAATTAGCAAGTTTGAGTAGGATTCTTTTTTCGTTTGGGTTTTAGTCGGCGACTTCATCCCGAGTCTATCTTGGGATACGATTCTATCTATAGTTGTTTTTTTATATATACGTAGGTCTTAAACGGGAGAGACACCTCTTTCAGAAATAATGGAATAAAATCAGTTCATTGTTTTTTTATCTTCTTCTGGGTGTTCAGGTTGCTTGAGATTCAGGTTCGCCTGACCTTTCATTAGCAACCAGCGTTCCCTATTGTGTGGGATGCTTCTACACTAGCCAAAATTGCAGCCTCCAGTGCTGCCCGATCGTTCCCTTTTGCCTCTGTTGCAAACGAACACCCCTGGCACGGCCAAAATCCAAACGCCACCATCTTCCATACCCAAATCCAGCTTCCATTCTCACATTTCCCATCTACCTCTTCATCATGTTCCCAGCAAACCATCCAAATGTCCTTAACTTGCTCTTCACCAAGACAAGATGAGTCATCGTATCAAACTTTTCATCTTCCCGCTTTCCCATGCAGGCAATTAATGCCAACACCCCATTAATGCCATCACTTGATTGTCCCTTTGCCCTCTATTTTCCCAACCATCATTAGTACTCTCACATTTTCTCTTAATTACCAAACCATCCCTCTCCCATTTCCTTTCATCTTTTATATGAATTTTTAGTGGGACCTAATTTTGACTAGGTTGACATATGTTGACCCTGGTTGACCGGGGTTTGATGTGATCCCTTTTAACCCGATTATCTCCGTTCCGTCAAGTTATCACTTGACGTAGTGAAAGTTGTCGAATTTACGGGATTTGGTCAAACTTGGTCAACTGGTCAAATGTTGGTCAGTCAAGGCTTAGGATAGGGTGGCTTGATAATTAAAAGGAAAGTTGAGGGTATTAATGAAGGTTAGAAAAATGAGGGGAGAATGAAAGGACATGCATTAATGGGAGGCTAGCTTTAGTTGCATGATATTGGGAAGTGGGATGGTGCCTACGGTTAAGGAATATGTGGGTTTTGGAAAGTGCAGGAAGTAGAGAAGGAAGAGTTATGGACGAACGGCTAGAAGGAGCAAGTTAGGAGATGGCAATGGAAGCAAGAATGAAAGGGAAAAGGCTATGGGAAATCAAAGAGAGATAGGTGAAAGGCTGTTGTGGGGTGTAATACCCCGCCCTAGAGGGGGTCTATAGTGTGGAGTGTGCCTATGGAGAAAAAAGTTTCACATTGCTAGTTGCATTGGTTCCCTGGTATATAAGTGGTAGCCTTCCTCCTTTTAGCATGGGGCCTTTTGGGAGCAACAGTGGGTTGGCTCGACAATTGAAAGTCGTGCGGGCCGTGTGTGAGGCCGCCCAGAGTGGACAATATCATGCTAGCGGGAAGGGTCGTTACAAATGGTATCAGAGAATGGTTGAACTCTCTGCCTGAGAGTGTGGGCTTGGTTATTGTGTGTTCAGAGCCGGGGGCATGACTTTAAGGGGGATAGATTGTAATACCCCGCCCTAGAGGGGGTCTATAGTGTGGAGCATGCCTATGGAGAAAAAAGTCTCACATTGCTAGTTACATTGGAAATTCCCTGGTATATAAGTGATAGCCTTCTTTCTTCTAGCATGAGGCCTTTTGGGAGCAACAGTGGGTTGTCTCACCAATTGAAAGCCGTGCGGGCCGTGTGTGAGGCCTAGAGCGGACAATATCATGCAAGCGGGAAGGGTCGTTACATGGGGAGATGGAGGCGCGAAAGCAAATAGTCGTCTGCAACAGGCAGTTCTCAAGTTGGGATAATGCCCAGGATTCTGGCTGTTGTAGAGAGGCGGTGGATTTGTCTACAACAGAGTATGGCTGCACTAGCGTCCATGCAAAAGGGTCGATGGAGGTTGATTGCGATCAGGAAAACCTAGGAGACCTAAACGCCCTTTCTGCTCACGGCAAGAAGGGATGGAAAAGAAAGAAAAAAAAAACAATAGGCTGATTTGTATTCCAATATTCTGAGAGTTGTGTTTCTCTCAGTTGAGTACATCATTCTATAAAGAAAAGAAAAAAAAAAGATAACTAAAAGAAGGAA
Organism: Chimonanthus salicifolius; assembly: GCA_013350335.1. Classification (NCBI taxonomy): domain Eukaryota; kingdom Viridiplantae; phylum Streptophyta; class Magnoliopsida; order Laurales; family Calycanthaceae; genus Chimonanthus; species Chimonanthus salicifolius. The sequence continues at coordinate 12,327,644 of CM023538.1, read as the reverse complement.
ACTTCAAATGGGACTCACCATGAACTAGAACTCTGACTAGTAGAGTCCGGGACGAACTAGGATACCGACTCAAAATAAAACTAAATTAACAAATTAATAAATCTGCTAGGTAAAAGAAAATTAACATAAAAGTGGGGTCCGCTTGAGATGAGGGCCACGTATCCTACATCAAATTTGGTAATACATGTAGGTGAAATTTTTCCAGATACAAAATTATTGAAATAAATAACAGAAACAAATGATTGCATGACATCTATAATACATAACCCAAGATGGCAGATAACTTAGGCATCCGTATGTTCCACAAGATCAACAATTAGATCATCCTACAAGTTGCATGAACATGGTTGTTGGAAATGAGATATGGGCCCACCACGTATGTTTTTTCTTACATGGTTGTGCCAATGAGTAACTGAGTAAATGAGGCCCTTCTAATTGTTATGAGTAGTAATGCATCATAACTTAGCAAAAGAGAAAAAATAAAATTTTAAAATTTCCACAATTTTGCTACGGAATTTTAATTCTCCACCCTAGATTTACTAAATAGGGTGTTTTAAATGGTAAGGAAAGTAAAATTAGGGTGTTCTCCACTTGTAGGGGAACCCCTTGTTCTACAAGTTCCCTAGGGAAACTAAAGTAGGGTGTTCCCTACTTTAACTCACTCTAATCCAAACATAGCATTATCTTGGTGCTAATTTAGGATTCTAAAGCAGCTAAATTTTTGGATCAGGTCACATTCATGGGTACTCATGTATAATGAGCAGCGAGCAGGGAGCAGCTAAGAATCTCACACTGTCACCATGAGTGGCATTGTTGCATTACTCATTTGAGTCATACATTGAAAAGCAGTGGAGGGAAAAAGTTCTTCATTGAAATTAGAAAATTTACAGGCAGCAGGAAAGCCAATTATTTCTTTTCACTATGTTTTAGTCTACAATGTTTTTCATTCATTTGAGCTATTGGGAGTAAGTGATGGGTAATTGGATTTCATGACTAATCAAGAGGCAAGGACCAGAACTCCTTAAACTCTATATTTGAGACATGAAAAAGTAAAATGGCTGCAAAATTCTCAGCTGAACTCGACCGAACATCTTGGCACATCTTTTGCAGAAGTGAAGTGAGTGGAAACGACCTGGGAAGCAAGTGGCAGATCCGGCCACAGCATCATTTGTTATGAGTGGATAATGCAAGTTGATCATGTGAAGGAGATGATAGCAATTGATCTAGTTGAAAGGCTGAGAGCAATGCTTCTTATGAAAGGACAATTGTTATTAGCTCTGTAAAATTGTTATAATGGTATAGGTGTTTGTGATCCTCATTGAGAAGGAATTTGGAGGATTGAGATTTGGGGGAGATCTACAATTTGCTGGCAGATCTTCATGTAACATTCATATCTGGAGAAGGGGCAGGTTTAAAGATCTGGCATCCTGATATTCATTTCATTTACTCTGTTAAATCCTTTGTGGAGAAGCTTATGAGGAGTAAGGTTCCTTTGATCTCTCCAAAGATATGGAAGTGGCAGGCCCTAGAGAAGGCGAGAGTTTTTTTGCTGGTTCCTGGGATGAAAAGATGCTTAGAGATTTAACCTGATAAGAAGAATCGTATGCTAGTATACGGCTGTAATTTTTGTCTTGGAGGACCAGAAGAGTTGAATCTTTTCTTTATGCACTGCAGCTTTGCAGAAAATTTTGGAATCAGTTTCTGTCTTTGGAGTGTATTGACATGAGCTAGTTAATTCCTAGGTGAGAGGTTTCAGCTAAAAATTTGATGCTCAGCTTTGTCGCAGAAGTTCGTTTGGGATTGGTTGGGAGTTATGGAGGGAGAGAAATAAAATGATCTTTAAAGGTCAAAGTAGTTCAGTGGAAGAGGTAATTGCAAACATTGTACATAAAGTTGCCTGGTGGATTTCCTCTATTCCTAGTGATGCAGGACAAGACAAAATGTGATCCTAAATGCCTAAATGCGGTTTATGCTGTAATAAGAAACTAAATGAGGCTGAAATTAAAATTAAAATTAATAATAACAATTAGAATAATAAAATCTAATACAAATAATCAATAAAATTCAGAGGATTCATTGTAAGTAATAAAATCACAATCCAAACCATGTCATAGCTCAAAGTAGAAGGTTTCAAAATCAAGAGGACAGGTGTACAAAAGGTTCAAGAAAATAGGACAGGTGTAAGAAAGGTTCAGTGCAATAGGACAGCAATGATTAAGACTGTGTGGGATATCTGGGGGTCAGGAAGGGCCTAAGATGGATCCAGAATAGCAATAAAGGGACTGTTCAAGGTAGAGGAGGGACTAAGAAGGGTATATGGCAGTAAAGGGGACAGGAAATTGAAGTGGTAAAGGAAATTGAAGTGGTAATAGCAGCAGAGATGGCAGTTTGGCTGTGGATAGGTGTAGGAGGGTCAAAAGTCCTTGGGACAGGAGTTTAGGGACTGTATGGACTGCAGAAAGAGGGGACGAAGGTAGTATGGTGGGTACAGGGGCTGGATAAAAGTAAAGGCAGAAATCTGGGCAGCAGTAAAAGGGATTGGGGAACTTTGGAAGTCACGGCCAGTAAAGGAAAAGATTAGAAGGAAAGAAAAGAGAAGAGAGAAGAAGATGGAAGAAGATCACGTACCTGGAAGAGGAGGAGGAGGAGGGCTTCTCGCCAATTCACAATCGCTGTTTTGTGGAAAATCTCCCAAATTTTATTCCATCGTGTGTGTCTTGCCCAAAAGGGCTACAAAGCTTTATAAGGCTATCTCACTTACTAAAAGAACTAAAATAGAAAATTACAAAATTGCCCTTACTTAAAATAAAACTAAAAAACATAAAAGGAAATAACCAAAATTACATAAAAGGAAATAACCAAAATAGATAGCAGCAAAATGAATGCACCGCATCACCTAGCTTTCAAGGAGTTTGCAAAGTTGATGAGGTTTGTCTATGGACAGCGGGTGGAGCTGCCTTATCCGTAGTAGAGGAACATACCAAATGATTCAGATTAAAGATGATAACAGAGAAAGTTTTATTGAAGAGTTAGGCTAGTGATACTTTCCTGCCGAGACTCTCTAATGGGACTTCCATCAAATAAACCATGGGCTCTACAAAGTATGGTGCATTGTATAGGAGACTGCTTGGGTATGGAGTATGCAAAGTTTTATCTTCAAATCGTCATCTTAGCCATTTAATCATGGATTTTGAAGTTTGGTGAATACGAGTCATTAGATGATCAGATGGAAATGAAATTTCATGCACCTCCTACTAATATGGCCCCTTTTTTACATCACACCCAACTACATGAGGCCCAAGACCCATTTAAAGGAAAATCTCAGTTTCAAGTCCTAGCTAGAGGAATTCTTGTTAGAGTTTTTCTTTATTTGAAGGCCTGGCTTGGGCAAAGATGCCCCAAGGCACTTGTACGGATTTTGTGACAAAAGTCATACATAATTACATAGTATTTATTAGTTATTTTATTCCTTGAAGGTTGTAGAGTTTTCTCATATTCTTAATAATATTATGTGAAACATCATGCTTGCAAATGGGTCATTATTTGACAGCTCAACACTCCCCCCACCACCACCACCACCCACCTCTCTCTATGCCCTTCTTAGGTTTTTTTAAAAGGCAGTTTATTCCAGTCATGCATGATGTGACTTGATATGATCCACAATGTCTGATTTTGTGAATCTTAATAGGCTATGGGCTTTCTCTGGTTTTCTTGGCCTATGGAATAAGGGGAATTGTGTTCTCTGGTCATAAGATGCACACACAATAAACTTTCACCATGGTCGTTGACAGTAGAACACTGTTTTTTTTTTTTTTGAAAATTGACAGTAGAACACTGTTAAGAAGTAATGTAAAAAATAGATATGATTGGTGTCAGTTTTAGGCAAAAAAAATTCATCTATATCCAACTAGAAACCCATGTATTTTACCAATATAATTTGAGTAAATTTGGCAAGAACTTCTTTAAGAAAAGAGTAATTTTTTTACCCAAAAAGAATCAAATATATGGAGAGAGAGAGAGATTTGGTCAAAGCCAGTGCTTCTAATGGTTCGTGAGTTGCTTTCTTACTATGAATGTATGGCCGTCCTAGTCATATTATGTGGGTATTGGGGAGTGATCATGTACTGACTATTGTACCATTGTTATGGTCTGGCCCTTCGCTGTTGGGCTATGTAGGCTCATATTTTGTAAATCCAGTTTTTGTCGTTCATCTCCGTATGACTAGGTATATGCCTTCCTATTGGATTTCCAATTGCAGGCCCTACTATTGGGCGAATCACATTAAACTTTCATAATTCCATAGCTATTCCACCCAGTGCTGGGGCTTATAGTTGAATGGGGTCCAAGAGTAGGATTTGTGCCAACTTAAAGGAGGGATGGCTAGGAAAGTTTTTTGAGAATCTCTTGTGTATATCCAAAAGTACATATATCATTATGTACTTGTGATGTTTGAATTTCAAATGGAGTCTTTTAATTGACTCTACCTTCAGAATGTCCAAAAAACTGAATGATGTAGTAAGCTATGGTGTATCAGTGAAGTCCTCAACGATTTTGAATCTGATTTAGATTAGGAGAATGTAGGGAAAAAGAACAGTTTCTCCTCAAAAATCCTTCTTTTTTTTTTTTGTGTGTGTGTGTTGGGTGGGGGGGAATTCTTGTTTTCCTACTTTAAGCCCCTAGGAGAAACCCCATAAAGGAGGATCCCCTTCTTGGGAGTCCCTTAAAAATCTTTCCAAGTGGAATTAATATAACCTCATGACTATAATAATTGTTTGGTTCTGAATATTATTATTACCCTTCCTATTGAACTTGTTTCATCTCTAAACTGCTATCTTTGTCACTAGCTTCATTTAATCCCATAGATGAGGACTGAGCCATAATAATTGTTCAGTTGTCAATGCAAGATTATTCCCTTTCATATCCGCTTCAGTGATAACTCTGAAGAAAGGCACTATGCATATACAAGAACTCATGGCCATATGAAATGTAGAAACTCAGTTGACATCATAACTTTTGAAATATATATATATATATATATATATATATACAGATGATATCATAACTTTTGAAATATTGGTAACAGATTTTTTCAAATGTTTCATTAGTCAGTTCTGATAGGCTTTATTCCAGCAGGACTGCTCTCTATTCTCTTCTGCATGTTGAAATGAACATATTTCTTTATATAAATTTATTTTAACAATGATACTAGCTGGCAAGGATAAGATGATAATTGTATCTGGAGAACGCTGATCCAAATTCAAAACCTGAACTGACATCCATTAAAAAACCAGAGAGGAAACTCCTAACCAACACAACCAAGGTAGTGTTGGTTCCACTAGGATGTAGTTATTTTCTCTTTGGTGTGTACCTAACATGAATTACTTCCTTGGCCACAAAGTTGAATCTACGGACCATAATGCTGATATATCACCCTAAAAAAAGACCATAGTGAAGATGTGCACGCACACGAGCGTGCACACACACACACACATGGAGTTCACTTCTTGAAGAGAGGAGAGGGAGATGGTTGCAGAAAGAGCCAGAGTAGGATTATGAGTGGCCTGGGGCAGTGGCTGTTGATTATTGTTGCTTGCAAGGTAGTATTGTCTGATTGACGTCATCATCTGGCTGTGCTGGAAGTGGTTGCATCGGCAGATCAGTCCTGGCATCTAGTAGAGGCACTGAGGAAGCGACTGCAGAAGCTGCACCAGCAGTCATGGAAGAAACAATATTTTAGGATCATGAAGGTGGTGGGTAAAATCTTGGAAGGGTGGAAGATGTTGGATTCACACTAGGTGTTGGCAATGACAGAAGTAATGGAGGCATGAAAACATCAGGTGGCGGTGCTGAAGGAACAAATCGTGGTGGAAGTATCCATGGTGGCAGTTGTGCCTGTGGAGGAGATGGCACAAGGGGTGGTGGGGGTGATGGGACAAGAGGTGGTCGAGGTGATGGAACGAGGGGTGGTTGTTGATGTGGAGGCGATGGGACAAGGGGTGGTCGTCGGGATGGCGGTGGAGGTGATGGGACAAGGGGTGGTCGTCGGAGTGGTGGTGGAGGTGATGGGACGAGTGGTGGTCGTCGGGATGGCGGCGGAGGCAATGGGACAAGGGGTGGTCGTCGGGATGGTGGTGGAGAAGGGACTAATGGCTGTGATGGAGGGAAAGGCACTAGAGGGGGTCGCGTTGGTGGATTCACTGGTGGGGGTAATGGCAAAAGCGGTGGTGGTGAAGGCACGAGAGGTGGCGGATTGTGGTGATGATGGGGTGATGGAGCCGGTGGGAAAGGCCAACGAGGAAAAGGCCATCTGCCACACCTTCCGAAGATGAATCTGTAGAGAGGGTCACATACTTGACGTCTTAGGGTTCTCTTCTCTTCGTATTCTCTGCTAGGCACCTGCTGTTGTTGTTGATGATGATGACGATGTTTTTGTTGTTGATGATGATGACGATGATGCCTTGCTTCTGATGTAGTGAGAAGGGAAAACAAGAGCAGGAGCAACATGGCTTTGGACATGGTCTTCATTTGCTGTTTCTGATTTTGGGCTTATTGTTGTTGCATGCATGTATGCATTTGGTAAGTGTTAAAAAGAAAGAAAAAGGGTTTTTGATAGGTTGAGAGTGAAGAATTTGAGTCTTAAGACTCCCCATCTCTTTATATCATATGAATCTAATGTTTGCCAACTGTTTTCTGCACTGCATAATAAATCTAGTTTGCTTGCAAAGCTCACACTTGTTTGTAGAGTGAATTTGTCATCACTGCTATCGAGACATTGGAGGGTTGGACGGTGGATAATTTGCATTGGCCACTGCACTCAAAACAATATCTGCCTCAATCCCAACCGTCCGTAGTATCTTCTCTTTAGTTGACACACCTGGTTGATGTGGTGAAGACAAAAAATAATATTTTTTTTAATAAATTGACAAATCAGAGAATATGCCCTATGAAAGTCAACGTCCATAGGAGCCGCCTTCAGCATGTTGTGGGTGAGCCACAAACTGCAGACAGCTCCCGTATGTACAATCATGGCCATCAGAACTCAGTTTGGTATTCTGAGTCATGATCAATGGTTCTAGAACTCAGCTGGTGCATCTAGCTCAACTCAGTTATAAATGATATGTACCAACTACCAAGACTTATGGCCGAGTACATTTCATGTAGGTTTTTTCGGGCCCTAATTTCCTTGGATGATAATTTACTCTTAACTATAGTTTTCAACCAAGACTCGACTAATTATTGGGTTAAGTCGACTTGGAGGCACAATGGGTCGACAAGTTGGGTCAGTTTATTTTAAATATAAATATAATTTTTTACCAAGACTCAGTTTCTAAAGTTGTGTCTGAATAAGGTTGTAGGATTTGTTGAGTTCCCTAATAGGTCTGGACACCTTGGTCGTGATAAATATAACTAGTTTAGTTCATGAAATAAGTGTGAATTGAATAGAATAAGCGGAATGTATTTAAATTTTGATCAATTCTAAGTTTATTTGGTCTATTTTCATTTCTATTTATTCTCGTCAGATTGAATGCTTTATGTATGATGGGTGGGACAAGTTTAAGGTCCATTGGTCCTAATTCCTAAAAATAGAGGCGTAGGTCATGTATTAATGGTGAATCTCGTATAACGTGCCAAGGAGCAGAGACTTGTTCAACTGCTCAATTAATAAAAATGAGATCCTTCTTTCACGCCTCTCGTCTTTGGTGAATTTATTACTGCCTTAATGTAATACTCTGAACAGTCATGGCCACTGCTCTTTGAAAATGGATGGGGATGAGTGGGCCAATTTCTACTTTTTTGACTTATTTACTAATAGTTATTTTATGTTTAATAGAATCATTAAATAGATTATAAATATATTGACATAGATCAGAATCATGTATAATCAACGGATTGTAAATCACAAAACATGATATGCCAACTATCCCAATTCCCAATTCCCACAGATAAATTTTGAATAAAGAGCCAAAAATATTTCATAAATCCATGTTGTTCTCAATTTTAAGAAATTTTACACCAAGGCCCTTTCACTAGCAGTTGAAAAAAAGTAATCGATGCGTATTGGTTTTATATATGCCGTATTGTATTGGTCATATAGTTATAATGTCGATATTGGCCATTTTTTTTTTCAAAAAATGTTTTCACTAGATTGAATCTTACATTTAGTATGATTTTAAGAAAAAATGTTAAGAAAATTCTTCAAGTATGAAAAGGTATTTGTCAATTCCAAACTTTTTTGCCTTTAAATTTGTTCATTTGAATTTTTTTTATCATTTTTTGTAATTTTGCTCTACGCTTCGGGTTCTTTGTGAAAAAATTAATGAAATAATAATGGCTGCTTATGGAATTGAATAGAGATGTGTTAAAGTGATTGATATAGTTTGTAGGGTGTTTGTTTGAATTTTTTTTTTTTTAAGTTTTCTTCGGAATATTAATGAATTTTGAATTTTCTTACGTAATTTTCATTTTAGAGTTTGTTGTGGAAAAAAATTAATGAAATAATATACACACTTTTATGGAAGTAAATCAAGAGTCTTTAATGTGATTGATATAGTTTTTAAGGTATTTGTATGATTTTTTAATATTCTAACATTTTTATGAAATTTATATTTTTTAACAACAAAAAATTTATGAATTCTAATAAAAAATGCATGTCATTGTGGGATGTCAGAGAACTTGAATTTCATATTAGGTATTTTCTCATACTGATTTTCTATTTTATAAAATATTTAGAACATACTTTATTTGTATCGCTCCATAAAAAAAATATTTTTTAACAAAAATATGAGTATACTAGGTTTTCTTATTTTTATGATATTTTTTGGAAAAAAATTGAAAAAAAAAGGAGGAGAGAGAAAAAGTATTGACATTTTATCGTCAACAAATATACTTACAAAAAAAATATACGTAATGTGGTAATGCATCAAAAAATTGCTTTCATAAGTGGCGTAGCTTAGAGGATTTTTTTTATATTTTTACACATTTTCCATTTATACCATATTATATCAATTTACTTATTCAACATAATATATTTCAAAAATATTATAGTTATTTATCCCATTATTCAAACCTATACATGTTTAAATTTAATCATGTCGAATTTCTCCTCTCACCTAACTCTAATTTGATGGAATAGACAGTTTAAAGAGAACCGAGCTTAGTCCTAAAATTCTAAAAAGTTATTAGAAGTATATATATATATATATATATATATATATATATTGATTTTTAAAGGTCGATATATATATCAGAGGGTACGATATATATCGTACCGTACAATATAAATGTCGGCTGATATTATGAGTCTGATATATTCCTTTATACATCCGTCCTATTATATTTTTAATATTCATTTCTTAGTACAGAAGTGGAAGTCATCAACAAAACACAAAATTCCCTTGGAATATGATGATTACGTTGGAGAAGTTGAGTACTTAGAAACTGGACTGAACACCTAAAAATGGAGATACTAAATAATTCTAAATTGAAAAAATAAATCAAGTCTTTTGAGTTTTGACCTGTGCTTACCAATAAAACCCACGTCCAAATGAATATTTGTTTGCAACAATTTCTTTTTTTTTTTTAAAGAAATTCAATCAAGTCCACCTACTCTTCTAGAAAATCATTTTTCATGAGAATTTAGGTAAAATTTATTTATTTATTATTAGACAAATTATAGAGTAAATTAGTTTCTTCAGAAATTGTAAATGGAGTTTTAAAGTATAAATTATATAAAGATACCTATCGATGCCTGAAGTTCAAAATTTTGTTAGAAGATAAAAGTAGTTTCGCAATTTTTCATTTGTCCCTACCTCACTGTAGATGTCCGGACACTGTCAAATTCTAATTTTCTAAAATGATTGTATATTTATTATATTGTGATTTATTTATTTTCAGTGGTAATTTGAGTGAAAGCAGAGGAGAACATTGAATCTAGTGATTTGGTCCTAACTGAATGCTTGCCAGTTAAAATTAAAAATAGCATCCCTTAGTGAACTTCACAAGTTAGTGTTACAAATTTTTATCTCATCCTTGACTCGGCATGCACTTAAGCCCTTTTAATTGCTGGACTCAGGGGTATAATTCTCGGTCGATACATCTCGTATCAGCCGAGATATCTTAGGTTTTGGACGCCCGAGATATCTCGGCCAATATGACGTAGATCTCGCTAATATTGTCGATATGGCCGAGATTTGTAAAAAAAGAAAGGAGAGAGAAAGAAATATCGGCCGATATTCGTCGGACCCGAGATCTCGGCGTCTCTCAGATGGACCATTTTTTTTACCCCTGTTGATGGTCAAGCTCTTTGGACTGGTGAGAGCTTTCCCAACCACATGTCATCCTCAGGTTTCAACTTCCAAGTAAATTTTTTTAATGTGAAATGGTAAGAGCATGGTATTTTCTAAAATAAAAAATATCGATATACTTTTTTAACCCTTTAAATAATGACAAGTAGATAAAACAACACCTAATTAGACCCAATATGACCATTGTAAAACAAATATCAACAATATCAAAACAAATTAGCAATTAAATTTGGACTCATAGAAATCTTTATCGAATTTGTACTTCGAGAATATCTTCTTTATCATGCATAAAATTAGAAAAGAAATTGCTTAATGTGAATTTCTTAATTGGTAAACTGAAAAGAGTCAGGTTTTTTATAGATGGTAAGCATAAAATTGTCATGTTTTTATATGAAGACTGTGTCAATCAAGATTTGGAAGCTTTGCTTGCATCAACTTCAACTGATTTCCCTTTTAGGGTGTGTTTGTTTACCCCTCCTACCTTGATTTCATTCACATTTTTAGATATTTCTTTTCCTAATTTTTCTCCTCCACTTCGGCTGCATTTAATGTTTCATTTCATTCACACGTTTATATATTTCTTTTTCTAATTTTTCTCCTCCACTTCAGCGGCATTTAATGTTTCATGTGATTAGTTTTCCTTCGCTCCTTTCCTCTACGACAAAGAAATTCCAATCGTTGAAAAAACCAAATGGCAAAACTTTTAAAATACCTCTATACATTTGTATTTTGATAGATTTAGAATTTTAATTTTATTTTGTACAGTAGAACGTAGTATACAATCATTCTATACTACAAATTTGAAATTATAAATTTAAATCTATGTAATATGTGTTAAATTTGAGTAAAACTTATAAAAAACTTAGTGTCTTTTATAATATAAAAAATTATATAATTTTTTTCATATTAAGCAAAAAGATTGAGGTTTTTTCAAATTTTCTATTAAAATTGATGTAATATATATTTGTAAAATATTTATATATTAGATAGGTTAATTTATATAGATATGTAATCAATTAAATCATAACCAATAACTAATTTATATAGATAGGTTAATAACCATGTTAGTTTTATGGTGCCCTTGATTATTTTTTTCAACCATTGGCACTACTCTTGCTTGGGTAAAGTCGCCATTAGATAGTGATTCTTGTTTAAGAGAGAAGAAAGTAGGAGTAATTTAGACGCTCATGAAATTTTGAGTGCATTCACCAGTCATCACCACCTTTGACTTTGCAGCTGTTTCTGTTCCACACATGAACCATTTGTAATAATAAAATTCATTTTTCAAGGTGGTGCTGTGAGTTGAATAAACCCTTTTTAAAAAATAAAAAATAAAAAATAAATTACCCACATAGTCCAACGCTGTTGCATAATTAATTATTATTTTTTCATTAGTGTCACAATCACCACCTCACTTTCACTCTAAGTTGACATCATGAGCAGGGGTTGAAAAATCGAAAACAACTGATATATTTTTAAAATTGAATTAAAGAGGAAGAAAAATACAACGGAGGTACCGAAAGGTCTAAGAGACGAAAGCCCAAGATAAGCAACTAGGCCACCCCGCAAATACAAAAAAAAAGAAAGGGTGCCTGTATAGAAACTGATGTTTTCTTGTCGGTAGACATCGAAATTTAGATTTTAGGTGAAAATTACCATTTTGCCTTTTTGTACAGAATTGATATGAAGAAATCGATCGATCGAAGCACGAGTTGAAGAAATCAATCGATCGATCGATTGATCCTGAGAACGAGCTAAAGTAAAATCAGTGTAACAAATCGATCGCACCATCGTACCATCGATTCTGTTAATGTATCCTACAGTTAATATATTTTTTAAATAATAAAATTTCTTTTAAAACTTTAAAGTTATTTTTAAGCACTGTGTATTTTCAAAATTTCTCAAATTTAATATCCGGACTAATTACAATAACCTGATAAAAATACTTTAAGACTGTAAGGTTTTTTGCCACTCTCAAATGCTTAAAATAGAGTGTTTTACAAATAAGGGTATCTTTAAGGTGTGCCGAAAATACATTTAGGAGTGTCAAAAGATCTTGAAGTCTTAAAGTATTTTTATCAGGTTATCGTAATTAGTCCGGATATTCAATTTGAGAAATTTTGAAAATACAGTACTTAAAAAATAACGTTCTTTTAAAACTTTAAGATTATTTTTTAAGCACTATGTATTTTCAAAATTTCTCAAATTAAATATCCGGACTAATTACGATAACCTGATAAAAATAATTTAAAACTTTAAGGTCTTTTGACACTCCTAAATATGTTTTCGGCACATCCTAGAGATACCCTTATTTGTAAAACACTCTATTTTAAGCATTTGAGAGTGTCAAAAGACCTTAGAGTCTTAAAGTATTTTTATCAGGTTATTGTAATTAGTCTGGATATTAAATTTGAGAAATTTTGAAAATACACAGTGCTTAAAAAATAACTTTAAAATTTTAAAAGAAATTTTATTATTTAAATAATATGTTAACTGTAGGATACATTAATAGATTCGATCGCACGGGTGCGATCGGGTGCGATCGATTTGTTACGCTGATTTTACTTTCGCTTGTTCTCAAGATCAATCGATCGATCGATTGATTTCTTCAGCTAGTGCTTTGATCGATCGATTTTTTCATATCAATTCGGCACGAAAGGGCAGATAATTTTCATCTAAAATCCAAATTTCGATATCTACTGACAAAAAACGTCGGTGTCTATATCTAGATATGGACACCCAAAAGAAATAGACCCCAAAAACAAAACTTCAAACAGACAAAAAAACTCCATACTCCGTTAATACAAAGACCCAAACCCCTAGTAGCTGATAATGGACAAAATAAAAGCCACCGCCAAGCATCAAAAAGAAGAGCACCAGCCTCCCCTTAAAACACAAAGGTGACTGCGACCTCTAATATAAATACTCTATTAGAATCTTCATTTGAAAATTCTTCGAACTCCCATCATCTTTCGCAATCTAAATTGTTGACTACAATAAACATAGTTTAGAATTCTTTTATTCATTTGAAAATTCTTCGAACTCTCGTCATCTTTCACAATCTAAATTGTTGACTACAATAAACATGGTTTAGAATTCTTTTATTCATTTGAAAATTCTTCGAACTCCAATCATCTTTCGCAATTTAAATTGTTGACTACAATGAACATGGTTTAGAATTCTTTTCCTTTTACAAGATGTGGACGATGAAGGTCTGTCCTTATCTTCAGTCGGAAGAAAGTAAGAGACAATTCAATGCACATTATCAAACGGAATGCCCAATTTAACTCCTAACTTAAGGATTAATGAACTATCTTGTTGAACTAAGTTAATAGAAGTGACTCCCCTAAGTTATTTTGAGTTTTTATTTTGAGTTTTTAAACAATGAGTCTTTGGCTCAGTGTATGGGCTCTACTGGTGGCCCATTTAATTATAAATTAAAAATATTGTTATTTCTTGAGATTTACATCTAACTCTAGTTGATGTCTATGCATCTTTTATTTTGAATTGATTATGATAAATAACAGTATTTATTTAACATTTTATTTTTATTTTAAAATTTTAAAAAATGTATTTTTATAGTGTGATAGTTTCTATCATAATCTATTTATTATTTACGCTAATAAATTGAAACAAAAACTTCTCATATATGAACTTTTTCTAAAAAAAAGATAGTACTTTTTATCTACAAGGAGACGATTTCTCGTTTGACTGTGAAAAAAATAAATAAACAATAGATAGGCATGGCTTTAATTACTTTGACACGGCTTTAATTACTTTGACACATTCTTAAAAGTTAAATGGACTAATGGACGGACCTGATTAAACGATATGGATAGCCCAACTTGCAAAGCAAAATGGCAAATGGAATCCTTTCCCCAAACGTACAATCCATTTGAATAGTCCGCCGGTCCCACCAATGTTTAGTGGAGAAACGTGTAAGGCCCACTTATTTTTGGTCAATTCATAATCTTAGTGGATTCAGTCAATTTAAAGTGGGGCCGGTTTGTGGTGAGCAAATAATTATTTTAAAAAAATTTACTCATATAGGTGTAGCTCAACTTGCCTCTCCATTGGGGAAGCGAGAAGTTACGGATTCAAGCCCATTGGCCTAATCTTGGTGTGCTTTAGAAGTAGTGGACTTACCCATGAGGGTTTTACACTGGGTATACCATGGTTTCCTACACGTAAATTAAAAAAAAAATATTAATTTACATGTGGGAAATCATGGAAAATGAACTTCGCACTTTCCACTTCTTGAGACGGGAAATTACTAGTTGAGCTACACCCATGTTGGACTAATTCTTTTTAAGATTTTCTTATAGTAAAAGGCGTAGAGTTATTCTAATTTTTTTTTTTATAACATGAGAATCTTCATCTATGAATACAAAAAATAACTCGCAAGTGTCGTGTATAAGATAAGTTCAGAATAAGTTGAACTCACGACCTCTAATGTATTTCTAAAAACTTAGACAACTGAGATACTAGTGTGGGTAGTTTTTCTCTTTATTCACACCAAAATATCTTATAAATTTTATTATATCTACACAAAGTTTAGAAGAGAAACTTCATAGGTTACTTTGAGTGGTTAATTCAAGACATTTCAAATTCATTTCTATGATTCAATTCATCAATCAAAATCGTTTTACAGATCTTCATCGTTATGACTCAACATACGTAAATTATTATTTAATTAGGATAATAATCCGTACACTATGAGTACTCACCATTATGCACTATCTTTAAAAGAAAGATACAATGTTGCCGTTACTTTTCTTCTTCTCTCTCTTCCCTCTTTCAAAAAAATAGGGTAAAATGATATTTTTCTTTTAAAGGTGGTGAATCATGGTGAAAACTCATAATATACGGATCATTATCCTTTAATTATTAAGATTCAATTTATATAATTTATATCTAATATCTCAAACGTGATTTGAGATATATTAAATTTTTAAGAAATTAAAGCAGTTCTAACTCCATTGTCCAAAGAAAAATGATCAAATTGCATACTCTTGTTATATGCACTTTAGCATGGGTTGAATATTGATATATAAAAAATTATTTTAGTTGATTCGATTCTAAGTATGTAAGATTTCTATCAATTTAAATTATTCTTAAATTTTTATAGCTTTGAAAATTATTGTTTGTTGTATATTATATATATTCCACATGGTTTTTAAGACATTGAATTCAAGGTTTGCATATTGCACTAAGTCACTGACTTTGATGTTGCACATGCAAATTCTTTAACAAATGAATATATTTTATATTTAAGACCCACCAACCGTATTAGATGAAATATATTTTCTGGATCTATTTAAGTATCAAATTAATTTTTAAAGAATATTTTATTCGTTCAATACAAGATTAAAAAAAATGACAAAATCTGAAAACAACAGTTTTTAAATTAAATCAAATAATTTGGATTTTTTTTTTAGTATGAAGGGGAGAAATCTCCTTGAAACTCATGGGGTTAGGTTAGTTCTCCTAAAACCTCCACTTCGGGTGACGTTCTATATCCAGATATGATAGCCACCCGTTAACACAATGGAGACCATGTTGGGTAAATAAGTTCGAACTTGAACATTTATTTTTATAGATTAGATCAAAAGTTGAAAGCCCTATATTTAATAATATATATTTTTTTACTTAATTAGTAAGGATAAAATTTATGACACGTGTTAATTTTTATTTTATAAAGAAGTTTTGAACTTGAAAGTCAAATTTGCAATCCTGTTTTAGTATGCTATTAAATATAAAATTTTCCAACATATTAATATGACTGGCATAAAACGGTGTGTACCAAATGTTTAAAACCAAATATAATAGTTTTAAAGAATTGATTTGGACATCGACACTTTTACTAATATTGAGGACCTTCTTTATTTTACTTTTTATTTTAAATTTTTACTTTTTTAATTTATTATAATAAAATAAAAAACAAAATAAAGATGTTATAATATTAATGTTCTGATAAATTGATAGATGAATAAAAATGAAGAGTATAAGATGATCAAACAAGTAAGAGAGTTCAAACAAATAGAATTTCATTTTATTTTTTTCATAACATTCGGTTATTGGCAGAAGGCAAGACTCCGGGTTTAATTGATCATTATTTTGTGTCTAAGCTTCTTAGAGTATTTCATTAGAGCATTTTGCGAACCTTCATATGTTCATACACCGAATAATTTTACACGGAGTGATGAGAATCGAATTCAAGATTTTGATGAATTTTTTACCGTCACTTTAACCCTCTGATTCATTATTTCTATGAATTCGTTAGATAGGCTGCTTTGACTTCAGTCAAGAAAGAAATATAATTTTATATATAATTAAATGGAGAAGGAGAAGACACGAAACCACAGTTAAATGGACGATGGAAAAGGCTTCCGTTCCATGATAGTGATCCAATGATTATGATAGGGAAGAAATGTTATCACATAAAATCTCATCCGTCCAATGAATGTATAATTTTAAAGGGCAACAATTTGGCTTGTGTAACATCCAAGATAACCAGGCCAATCACTGTTTCATTCATCTCTGGACCTGATAAAATTTGGTCAATTTAGTCATTTAATTCAACTTAATCTATCTAATAAATCTTTTTATCTATCTAATTGATTAATTATTAAATAAATAAATTTATTTATGAATAGATAAATCCAACTACTCAACTAGCTATATATATTATATCGAATAATTTTGGTGTAAAAATCTCCCTCATCTCATGTGGACTTTGTACTCGAAATGCTGCGTTTGGATGAAAGGTAATGGGAGGTAACTCTCTGTTACTCTTATTTGATTATGGTTGCCTTTAGACGAAGGGTAAATTTTGTGAAGGTTAGCTGAAGTTACTTTTAACTAAGGGTTACATTTAGTATCAGCCCCTGATTTGGAAAAGATTTTCAAAGAAGAGAGATAAAAAATTAAGATTTTTACTCTATCTAAATGCAGCCTAAGGGATAAGATTAAAAAATTAATTTTTTATCTTTTTTAAAATTTATCCCAGAGTCCAAACTCGGCCAAAGTCTATCTACCTGCACCAACCAAAGTCTCGAAGGAACAAACTTTCGGGTGCTCCACAGTGCCTGCCTTCCTGCGTTTTGTCTCCTTCGAGACCCCTTATTTATGGATCTGGACCTCATTAACGCATCTTGGCCCCTCTTACCTGTATTTAGATCTTAGAAATTCAATGCAGCCCAACAGTACTGGGTGAGCAGTGTTCATTAAAACCGAAGAAAATTGTTGCTTGCAGGAAGCTTAGTAATTCAATTTCCCTTATGTGATCTCACCAAAATCATAGAAAAAATCGACCCAGATCAAATGGGTCAGATTTTCACTCTCCCCAATTGAGGAAAACACCACCAAACTCGAATTCCTACCTTTGGTTCCTGGGCTTGTTAGCATCAATTCTGCAGACATGGCTGGTGGGTCTTTCGGGCCGGCCGGCGTCGCCAAAGAAAGAGCAGAGCAATACAAGGGGAATGTCACCTTGTTTGTAGTCATGGCTTGCATGGTTGCTGCCATCGGTGGCTCGATCTTCGGCTACGACATCGGAATTTCAGGTATGAACTACATATATGTATGTTCAAGCAAGAAATCCTCTTACAATAAAACAATTATCCATTTCGCCGAATTATTCGAACTGATTATGGTCGGCTTACGTCGCGATTCGCAGAAGATGAAACTAATGTTTGATTTTGGAAATTGACAGGAGGAGTGACATCTATGGATCCCTTCTTGCAGAAGTTCTTTCCTGCAGTATATCATAAGAAGAACATTCAATCTGAGAACACCTATTGCAAGTACAACAATCAAGGGCTTTCAGCATTTACCTCTTCTCTCTATTTAGCTGGCCTAGTTGCATCCTTGGCTGCCTCGCCTGTAACGAGAAAGTACGGCCGCCGGATTAGTATCGGCTGCGGCGGGATTAGCTTTCTAGTCGGGGCAGCGCTTAACGCCGGAGCTGTGAATTTGGCAATGCTTCTCTTGGGTCGGATCATGCTTGGTATTGGGATAGGATTTGGAAATCAGGTATCAATTCTCCTCCCTTCAGCTGTCTGAGTTTTTTTTTTTTCTCTAAACTAGGGGTGAAACTTGGGTATGGTCGAGAAATCAATGGATTTGGGTTGGGGGTGATACTCGGGTCGGGTCGTGCGAGCCAGGTCAGCGAGTCGGGTCGGTTGAGAAGACAAAAACCCACAAGAAATTCGAGTCGGATTGAGAAACTTTCAAGTAAACTCGATCCAACTGGGCTAAAATGGGTTCAGAATGTGGGTCGGGTCAGAATTCAAATTGAATCGGATTAGAATTCGAGTCTTGTCGGCTCGACAATTTCGGGTCAATAGCTCGGGTCGGTTTTCAAAATATTTAATCAAGTCGGATTGGATTTTAAGAAACTCGATCTGACTCGACCTGATTTCAACTCTAGGGTTATGTATTTATATATTTCGAGTTAGAAAATTTGGGTCGGGTTAAGTTAAGAAATTTAAAATTAATCCGATCCAACTCGATGTAACCCAACTCGACCTGTTTACACTGAGTTATAAAATACCACTTGAATTGACTTGGGTCAACAATTCAGGTTGGATCATGTTGAACAATTTGGATCAGCATTTCGGATCAGATTGGATTAGATTTAATAAAATTTTCAATTGAATTGAGTTAGATTTATTAAAAATTCATTTGACTTGACCCGAATTTAAACGCTACTCTAAACCAATTCAATCATAGGCATGTTAGCCATGGTTTGTTTTCTTCTACTACTGCTGTGTCTTTCCGTATTTTCAAACTGAACACACAATTTGTGTTGTGTAGAGCATGGTATGTGTGTCCTACTGAAGAGAAAACATGTCTCTAATACCTCTCTGATGAGAAAAATCCCAGCCTTATGATGACTTGTGGCCCACATTGACATGGACTAGGTTAAATATTAGGTTGTCCAGTCTGGGTTATTTAGGGACATGGTTTGTCAAAAGGGCCACACCAAATTAAAAAGGGTGGCTCACCTAACCATAATGCTCCACAAGTGCAAATATGATTAGAGTCTCTAAAAATAAAGAGAGAAAAGAGAGTTAGGATTCCATGGATGATTCCAGGTTACAATATATGCTTTAGAATTAGACAATAGTTTGCACACATGTTTTAAAAAAATAAAAAGGAGGAATATTCTTTTACAAAACACAAGGTACCGTGAATTTCATGGCACATCACATCGTGACTTCGCAAAATTATCCTTGGTAAAACCTTTCAAACTGCATTTGGATGAAGGGTCATTTTATAGGAGTCATCTTGCATTGGGGTCTTCCTTAAACATGACTCTTAAATACTTCAAACTTCAATGGAATATTTAAAAAAAAGTGATGAAATGAGTAATTTTTTAAATTTTTACTCTCATTTAAAATAATTTTTTAATTACCAAACAAAGATAAAATACAGCATCAATCATAATCTTTACAAGAGTAAAAAGTTGTCAAAGTTTACTTTTTTAATTCATCTAATAATTCAATTTAAGAATTTTGATTGAGTGTTTATACTTAATTTTTATGAATTAGTTCACGACGGATAATTTCTCGTTGCAATTATGCTCCATTTAATTCATGAATTGGATTTTGGCACAAGTCCCATTCACAAAAGTGCCAATGAGTACAAAATAAAAAAAGCTTGACGTGTTCATGTTCATTGTCTTTTAACTACAGAAAGCTACCTATCTAGCAAAAAGAGGACAGAAAGCCATGTGACACTCCAAAAGCACTTTTGTCATGGGTGTCCACGTAGATACCGCAGAAATTTGTGAGTAGACACTGAATTTTAAAATTTCACTAAAAATTATCACATAGACATCGCGAAAATCTGCAGAGGACACTGAATTCTCAAATTTCACTAGAAATTATCATTCTGCCCTTTCCGCATGAAATCGTGTGATCGATTCCACAGCCCATTTTGCCTCGATCGATCGATCGTGCGATTGATTTACGATTCACGTGAATACGAGCGAAGGAGTTTCCTGAAGAAATCGATCGATCAACCGATCGATTGATGCTTAAATGATGTGCTACAGGAACTATATTATTTAAATTAAAAAAATTCCTTTAAAACTTTAAAGTTATTTTTTAATTATTGTATATTTTTAAAATTTCTCAAATTGAATATCCGGACTAATTATGATAACCTGATAAAAATACTTTAAGAGTTAAAGGTCTTTTGACACTCCCAAATGATTAAAACAGAGTGTTTTATAAATAAGAGTATCCCTAGGCTGTGCCGAAAATACATTTGGGAGTGTTAAAAGACTTTGAAGTTTTAAAGTATTTTTATCATGCTATCGTAATTAGTCCGGATATTCAATTTGAGAAATTTTAAAAATACACAGTGCTTAAAAAATAACGTTAAAGTTTTATCTTTCCTTTTAAAACTTTAAAGATATTTTTTAATCACTGTGTATTTTCAAAATTTCTCAAATTGAATATCCATACTAATTACGATAGCATGATAAAAATACTTTAAGACTTCAAGGTCTTTTAACACTCCCAAATGTGTTTTCGGCACAGCCTAGGGATACCCTTATTTATAAAACACTTTGTTTTAATTATTTGGGAGTGTCAAAAGACCTTAAAGTTTTAAAGTATTTTTATCAGATTATCGTAATTAGTCCGGATATTCAATTTGAGAAATTTTGAAAATACACAATGATTAAAAAATAACTTTAAAGTTTTAAAAGGAAATATAAAACTTTAACGTTATTTTTTACGCACTGTGTATTTTTAAAATTTCTCAAATTGAATATCCGGACTAATTACGATAATATGATAAAAATACTTTAAGACTTAAAGTCTTTTGACACTCCCAAATGTGTTTTCGGCATAGCTTAGGGATATCCTTATTTGTAAAACACTCTATTTTAATCATTTGTGAGTGTCAAAAGACCTTGAAGTCTTAAAGTATTTTTATCAAATTATCGTAATTAGTCCCGATATTCAATTTGAGAAATTTTGAAAATACATAATGATTAAAAAATAACTTTAAAGTTTTAAAAGGAAATATAAAATTTTAACGTTATTTTTTAAGCACTGTGTATTTTCAAAATTTCTCAAATTGAATATCCAAACTAATTACGATAATATGATAAAAATACTTCAAGACTTTAAGGTCTTTTGATACTCCCAAATATGTTTTCGGTATAGTCTAGGGATACCCTTATTTATAAAACACTCTGTTTTAATCATTTAGGAGTGTCAAAAGACCTTGAAGTCTTAAAGTATTTTTATCCGGTTATCGTAATTAGTCCAGATATTTAATTTGAAAATTTTTCAAAATATAAAGTGATTAAAAAATAATTTTAAAGTTTTAAAGGATTTTTTAATTTAAATAATATAGTTACTGTAGCACACCACTTTGAATTTTGTAATCGATTCGATCTCTTTAGGAAACTCCTTCGCTCGTATTCACGTGAATCGTGAATCAATCGCATGATCGATCGATCAAAGCAAAACAGACTGCAGAATCGATCGCACGATTTCACACCGAAAGGATAAAAAATGATAATTTTGAGTGAAATTTCAAAATTGAGTTTCTGCAGGCAGATTTCCTCTCGTATGGACCGAGATTTAGACCCCTCGAGATATCTCAATTAAATAGCCCGAATTTTTGGGCTGGGTCTTCAAGCATGATACTAGAATGTCAAATCCGTCCCGTCTCTTGTCCTGGGCCCAGCACCAATAGTTTCAATGGTTGTCCACGATGGCTCTAAGGTCTGGGCAGGGGTCAAAAATTCAGCTAATACACCGATATATATCGAGATTTTAAACGTCGATATATCTCGATCAATACGTATAGTTATGAACAGAAAGAGAAAAGTTTGGCCAATATGGTCGAGATCTCGGCCGATTTTTATTTTTTATTAAAAAAATTAAATATCGATATGGGCCCAATCGATATCTCGGCCAATATTCGTTTGATACGGGTGAATATCGACCGATATTTATATTTTTTTTAAATTTTTTTAAAAACAACTTTTTTATTTTTTTAAATGATTTTTTAAAAAAAAACCACCGAAATTTTCAAAAAAAAATGAGGAGAGAGAAAAAATTCGGCCGAGATCTCGGTCGAGATCAAAATTCGACAGTAGTATTTATGGAACTATGGCTACAGATTGTAGAAAAGATAAATCTGTGTATATTCAAATCCCTATGCTATTACATGTATTTATAGTCTCTAACCGACCCTAGGGCTATCACACTCAAACTGTAACTCTTAACTAATTATAAATCAAATACACCTCTTAATTAGAGGTAAGCCCAACTTAGACTCCTAATCACACAATGACTCTTTTAATATTAGAATTCTAAATATATTCCAACACGCCCCCGCAAACTGAAGCGTCGATGAACGCGAAACTTGGAACGTGAAGAATCGGCAGATGATCTGCAAAAAATTGCAACTGACTGGCCACGAAGATTTGTTAGAAGAGCACACTGATTGGTTGCAAAACTTGTTGAAGTGGCAGCGTTGACTGGCTGCCAATATGTGTTTATGTGGCAGCGTTGATTGACTGCAAAATGACAGGCGGCGAACACTAATGACGGCCTAAAATAGAGAAAGAGGCTCGGACGACGGCAGTGACCGTAAGACAATTGTCCAGCAAACAATGATCGCAATATATGATAAATGCAGGCGACGAATGGCCTGAAAAACAAAGGGCTGAAGCCATCACATCGATCAATCAGATCGTAAAAGCCAGCGAATAATAGTTGTAGCCATAAAGGCCAGCAAATAAAAACTGAAGTCATAAAGACCAGCAAATAGGGCTGTAACCATGGAAGGCCAGCAAATGGAGCTGTAGCCATAAAAGGCCAACAAAAACTGTAACCATGAAATGTTAGCAAAGGCTGTAGCCATGAAGGCCAACAAAGGGGCTGAAACCATAAAAGGTCAGCAAATGTTGTAGCCATAAAGGCCAGCAAAAATTGGGGACGAATCAGTCCTCCAGATAAAAGGAGTGGATGAATTCCACAACAAATGGACATGTATCCAAAATATGCCGTCTCATTTTCTAGAAACGACAAAAATAAGACGTGCTCGAGAAGGGCAATTTGTGTCCCTTTTTTTCGACTGCAACAAAATAAGAGGAGAAGGGCAATTTGTGTCCCTTCCTTCAGCTAAACAGGCCGTTGGAGAAATGGCACAATGAGGCGTGCTCGAACGGCAACACCCAAATTGGTGATCCGATGGGTCACCCAAAACAGTACTCAGATGTGAGCACAAATAAATGTGATAAAAAAAACAACAGCAGCAAAGTGCGGTGTGACAACCGCAAATAGGCCCAAGTGGTGCTTTCAATAGCAGCGACAAGACGAAGAAGAGGAGGCTGAGCGATGACCATCACAGATCTCATATTTTCTCTCCCCCTTTCTTCTTACACAGATCTTGTAGATCATGGGGAGAAGAAACAACACAACAAGTCTGTGGACTTGAAAATTAGAGCGACAAGGTGAAGATCTGAATACAGCGGCAAAGGCAGCGGTAGCGACGATGCTGCAGATCTGCAGAAATTGGCTACAAACAACAGCAATGGAGTGTAGAAGGGGCACCACTATAATTGAAATAGTTTTTTTTTTCTCTGCAATGGAGATGGAAACAATGCTGCCTCTACAATGTTCTCCAAATCCAGGTGCTTTCAGGGCAGCAATTTTCAAAGCGAGCTTCTTGTTCTATATCTTCAGCAATTATCAATATTCGATATCCGCCCCTTATAGCATCTTCCAAAACATTGACTGGATCTCTAGCATTTGTGAGCTTCTAGTCAACGAGAAGCAATCCATGTGCAAAATGCACCCATCTTGGGGAAGCTGAAACCAGTTGAGGTGAATATATATGGCCAAGAAGTGGCGATACTACTAGGAACATGAAACCTGTAAGTGTAATCATGTTTGGTGGCATCCCAAGTGGAAAGACATGCACAAATCGTGTCAAAAAAGATTTAAAAATATAATTCGCAAGATAGGATTTATCAACACCACTATATGTGTATCGATGCAGAGCCTTGACCCCATGTTGTCCAATATAGCCATTTCTTCAATGTTCAGTCTGACAAAATATCAATGTGGCGGGGCTGGAACTTGTACCAAAGTTTGCAGCTGCAGTAGCCAGATCCTTGATCTGGCGATCGTGAAACAGAGAGGCAACGGCACCAATGAAGAGAGGAAACCCAAAAACTTCTGGGAAGAAGGCGCTGTTGAGAGGTCGGAGAATAAGGAGATCTCGTGCGAACCAGATGAACTTAGATCTGGCAGCGACTGTCTGAGATCTGTGGGTCGACCGGCGATAAGCCCACACTAATCCAGAAAGTAGATCTGCTGCGAACAGAGCAGCGAGTATCGTCGGACAAGAGAACTGCAGCAGCGGAAGAGGGGTCGGATCTGAGCAGAGCAAACTCTCCCCCTCTTGGTGATCGGCGGAGCAGCAAGAAGCAACTACGCGTGACGTCGCTTTCTCCCTCCCTCCCTCTCCCGATGAATCTCATCGGACAGAGGGAGAGAAAAAAAAAATTGTATATTGAAGGTCCATAGGATTTAATTTTGACTGATACCATGTAGAAAAGAAATAATCTGAGTATTATATTCAAATCCCTATGCTATTACATGTATTTATAGCTTCTAGCCGACTCTAGGGCTATTATACTCAAATTGTAACTCTTAACTAATTATAAATCAAATACACCTCTTAAGTAGAGGTAAGCCCAACTTAGACTCCTAATCACACAATAACTCTTTTAATATTAGAACTCTAAATATATTCCAACACAGATATCAATGGGCTGGGTTTGGGCTTGGGCTTGGGCTTGGGCTTGGAACAACTAAAATTTGATATGTTCAATCTAGCCTGGCCTAATTCATTTGTAGAACCAAGCATTATGGACCCATTGTGATAGCTCTATTAATATTCTAATGGGCTAGCTTGCAACGAGTACAGCCATCAAATCCGACATTGGAACTTTACTTAAATTTTTTTAGATAACATGGGTATTCCTGCCTCCACATTGGAAGTGAGACTACCATGGATATATGAAACAACCCACAAGCTTCAAGCTCGGGAAGAGTCAAACTTAAGACTTTTAGTCTATTACTAAAAACTTAGATCAACTGAACTGTCCATACGAGTTACACATAGTTAGGGCCGTTGTGGTATTTAGAATTTGGAGTGGCATTTGAAGAATTCTGGTCAAAATCCATTGTTTGATTCATATGGAATTTTGTAGATGGAATTTTTCAAATTTCAAAAGTTGCCAAAAACTAGAATTCCAAATTCTCTTGAAAAGTTTTTATTTTTGAAATTCTATAATTTTGTATTATGATATTTTAAGATGTTTTGGGTGCAAGATGTTAGGTTTTTCATTACACTCTTTTATCTTTTATCGGATGATAAATGCATTTGTTCCCTTAAATGATTTTGTAGTTTTTTTTTACATAATGATGTTATTAGGTGGGATCATTAAAATCCTAACTTGTCTATTAATCCTTTTTAATTAAATATGTAATGAGAGCCTTCTGGAGCCCACATGATATTTTATTTTAATAGTCATTTGGATTTAATGACTGGTTACTGCTGTTAAACAAATTTTTGTGTAAATTTAATACAGTTTTCAAAATTATGAAAGCATTAGAATTTTAAAATTTCGATATCCAATTTTTAGACGAACCAAATAGAGAATTTTAACTGCTGCAATTCCTTCAATTCTGAAATTTGTCAGAATTCAAAATTCTAAAAATTCTCGTATACTACAATTGAATGATTCATTAGAATGTGTAGTCTTAAATGCACTCAATCATCACACAAATGGTTACATGGTTCAGCAATATAGACCCATTGATCAAATGGCAAGGGTTTCTTAATCACAATGAAAAGAAAGACTGAAATAAGGATCAGTTTTTTTTTTTTTTAACGGGAGGTGAGCATTTTGAGTTGGATTCACATTCAATTCTAATGGGTCACTTTCTGTAGTTGTTTATCCGATGTGTGCGGAATTGAGAGATATTTACATTCAATTCTAATGGGGAAGAGTATTTTCCAATCTCTGATGTATTTCAACTGGAAATGTCGACAGGCAGTCCCACTGTATTTATCAGAGATGGCACCCGCCCACCTCCGAGGAGGACTGAACATGATGTTTCAGCTGGCAACAACCTTAGGTATTTTCTCTGCAAACATGATAAATTATGGAACAGAGAAGATCAAACCATGGGGATGGAGGCTGTCACTTGGTCTGGCTGCTGGACCAGCATTGCTGATGACAATAGGAGGATTTCTCCTCCCCGAGACACCCAACAGCCTGATCGAACAAGGATCGAAAGATGAGGGCCGTAGAGTACTGGAGAAAATCAGAGGCACCCAAGACGTCAACGCCGAGTTCCAAGACATGGTCGAAGCAAGCGAGCTGGCAAACATGATCAAACACCCTTTCAGAAACATACTGCAGTTGAGAAACCGGCCACAGTTGGTAATGGCGATATTCATGCCAGCATTTCAGATACTGACTGGCATAAATTCAATACTCTTTTATGCTCCAGTTCTATTCCAAAGCATGGGCTTTGGTGGGAATGCATCACTCTACTCTTCAGTAATGACAGGAGCAGTTCTTGCACTGTCTACTCTCGTCTCGATCGCAACCGTTGATAAATGGGGTCGGCGTGTTCTACTGATTGGTGGTGGAGTGCAGATGATTTTATGCCAGGTAAAGAATTTAGTAACTTTCTGGATGTTTTGCAGAGCTCTCTGTTTCTTTTTTCAAACACCATGGAAATTGAGAATCACATTCAAACATTTAACACTTTTCCTTTTGATTTATCCATATTTACACTATTTGGGTCAGCGTGTCGATTGAAAATCCAATTGGGTGAACAAAATTAGTACTCATCTGATTCTACCTGCACTGGATTTTCAATCCAAACTACCCGAAATGCGTAACAGAGCAGTCATCTGTTTCATTCAAACCACTGGACCTCCAAATACATCCAAACTCACCCTTATCACAGTGAGCATCATTATCCCATTACCTCACAGTTCTTGAATTTGTGTGTGAAACAGATAGCAGTGGCCATAATACTAGGCCTCAAACTTGGTAATGATAAGGAACTCTCGAAAGGCTTCTCGATACTGGTGGTGATCGTCATCTGCCTGTTCGTAGCGGCGTTTGGATGGTCATGGGGACCTCTTGGGTGGACTGTCCCAAGTGAGATCTTTCCATTAGAAACGCGATCGGCCGGACAAAGTGTAACTGTGTCTGTCAACCTCTTCTTCACATTTGTCATTGCACAGTCATTCCTTTCGCTGCTATGTTCACTCAAGTTTGGGATCTTCCTTTTCTTTTCTGGGTGGATAACTATCATGACCATCTTCGTCTCTGTCTTCCTCCCTGAAACCAAAGGAGTCCCAATAGAAGAAATGATACTCATATGGAGAAAACACTGGTTCTGGAAGAAGATAATGCCACAAGTTCAAGATACTGAGCTAAGTAACTTGGGTGACATCAACTGGTAATGCTTAAGACAATAATATCCAAATTGTATTTAGATCTGTATGATAGATCAATCTAAAAACATTTTTACTGTTTAGATGTCTTGTACCCCTTGTTCAAAAATTTTTTTTTTTTTAATTTTTTACTTGTTTTTCTTATATTACACTGAAGGATGGGCCAGAATGCAATCACAAATTGTAATATTTTGTTGTTACACTTCTTTATCAACCTTTTGGTGCCAAATCACTTTTGGTAATTACAATGACAATGAATTTTGGTCGAGAAAATAGAAAAACATCACATCAATGCGTTCTATTTTATAATTTTATGAGCTCGAACACAAGATGCCAAAACTTCTGCTTTGAGTAAATGTTCAAACTTGCAATTTTAGGTGCATATAGATGCAACAAAGAATATATGGCAGCATGTCCATCCATAGGGCCATCATTAAAATGGAAGATATTAGATTCAAGTACTACTTACCACTCTATATTATTGAAGAAATTATTCATTGTGATCTGGTTCATAAAAATTAGTGTGAACTTTTAATAAAGTCTTTAGATGAACATGCGGATATTATATTTTACTTTTTAAATCCTGTTGATAATCTAATTTATGTTTTTTTGAGATTTTCATGAGATTTTAACTACAAAGTAGTCTGCAAATCCATTTTCATTTATACTTCAAATGAGTAATTGACTAGAAGTAAGGTTTGTATTCTAATTCTTCAATGTAAAGAATAAGAAAGTCTCATAAGTAGAAGACACAAGAAAGAGAGAGAGGCCAATAAGATTATAGATCATGATACAACGATGATTGACGTTCCTTCGGATAGGAGATTTTGAAGTATTTAATATTTATAATATTTTGTAAAATTTATTGTCTGCGAGGGTTGTTTTGACAGTCAAGAACCCGCTTGAGATGTGGAAGGTCTTGAGTTCAAGTCACTCTCAACATAAAAGGGTTACTTTCTATAGTGTTACCCGATGTCTATATATAAAGACGTTTGCACTTTCCTCAAGAATTAATAAAGTACTTTAAGAGACCTGAATACTAATTATCGAGGTGTAAGAAGCCCTTGACACTTCAGTCATCAAATAAAAGAAAACTAGTCTAAGGCCAAGAAAATATAGAATTCGCTACAACTAAAGTTGCCAATTTAACTCTATGATTATAGTAAATACTTTTTTTTTTAATGAGAGTTAGTATTAATCATCTAAAATGAAAAGAACAACAAAGTCCATAGAAGAAGCCCGGGCCAGACAAGAAAAACGAAGAGGCCCCAAGGAGGCCCACCCACACCCCGGTACAGGGGACAAACAAAAAAAAATTAGAGAGAAACAATCGACCACATGGGCAAGAAGCAAGGGTCGAAAATTCGGCCCAGTCGAATTTTTGGCCTAATTTTGATCTTCGGCCGATAGCTCGGTTCGGCTGAGATTTTTCTCTCCTTTTTTTTTGAAAATCTCAGTTTTTTTTTTTTGAAAAAAATCATTTAAAAAAATAAAAAAGGTTGTTTAAAATATATATATATATAATAAAAATCGGCCAAGATCTTGGCCGTATCGGCCGAACTTTTCTTTCTCCGGCTGATACACACATTATTGGCCGAATTTTTTACCCCGGGCACAAAGAGAACCCAAAAAACACAAAAGCCTACGTCAATCGAGCTCGACTAATCAATAGCAGGAAGTAACAGGAACCATATTACCATCATTCTTATTGCCAAAATAAGCATTGAAACGAATTATAGTATATGCTTGTAGCAGTTACACTTCTCCTCTTGCCCCACCCATGTGGGCCCCTCAAGGCCACCTAGGCACTATCACACGTTTGCAGTGTCGCTCATGTGAAAGTGTGGGAAACCATGGGAAACTCAATGTAAAACCCTCACGGGTGATATTCAATGCCTTTAAGCACACCAGGTAAGACTATGGGGGTTCAAATCTGACACCTTTCACTTCTTAATGTGGAAAATTACTTATTGAACTATATCCATGTAGGCTTAATATAAAAAACAAACATCCACAAAGGAGAGGTTTAAAAGTGTTTGTACAACTAGATCTATCCATCACTAATGCAACTAAAAACAATTTGTTTCAAACAAATAAAGAACATTCATCTGTGGATCTTTTATAATAATCATCAGCATTGTCGGTATAATTATCAGACTTGTCTAAATACTCAATGTCTAAACCTAGATGGTTATTTCTGATTGGAGGTGAACAATAGCTGAATGCCCATAGCCCGCTGCAAGCTCCGCCAAAAACGCGACACAATTCGAGGACCACAATCTGAAATAATGGAAATTGGTATCACGTGCCACTTCACCACTCCTCTCACATACAACCAACTCAAACTTTCCATGGAGTTCGTTGTCTTCACAAGAAGGAAATGTGCCGACTTGATGAGTCAATAGTAATGTGCTCCCATTTCCATTTAGATAAACTAAACTAACTCAATATATATATGAAAAAATTTTGTGTTATTCATAAGAATTATATATTATAAAATTTGATTCAAATTCAGACTTTTAAGTCAAACTTAGGCTTTATACACTTAGGTTTCAGCCCAATTTGAATTCTAATTCAGAAATAATATTTGGATTCTTAAATGAGCCTCACTTGTGCCCAGGTTAACCTAAAACCATTTTTTTTCTTTCTTTTGGGTTAAGTTTGACCCAAGTTGCACCTCGACTTTTGGGTCTAAAGTTTGATGAGAACTTCAAAATATTTATTTAATAATAGTCTATACATATTTGTTCTTGTAATAGTCGCAAGGTGTCTTTTCTTTTTTCATACACAATTAATTTGATGCATGCATATATTAGTATAAATAACTAAATGCATTCATCTACAGATAAAAAGAGTTTATGATTGAATTTTTGGTGATTTGAAAGATATGACTAAAATTATTTTGTATTAGTATCTAAAAATCGAATTTTGTATAAAATCTTATAAATTAAAGAAAAAATATTTACTAATTTCATTCACATGAAACGCGTGCCTCATACTAATTTATTAGAAATAAGCCCTAGGCTAGGAGACTACAGAACAGATTCCAGAGTGCAGCAGATGTGCAGGATTACTGTTTAGAGAAGTTGTACAGACTATTGTAAATACGCCACAAGACTTAACTATAGACAGAGATTCGAGAGTGCAGGACTACTATTTTGAGAAGTTCTACAGACTATTGAACCTATTGTTTAGATGGATTCAAAAAGAGTGAGGCGGTGGACACGCAGTTTGGGTTGATTCAAAATTTCACCTTATTTGGCTATTATTATGTTTATTTAATAATAAACTAAATGACACTTAATATATTAATAAACGTTTACTAAATTTTGGAAATATCGATATGGATACTCAACATCTTGATAATATTAATATATAATTAGCATCGAAATTGTATAAACTAGAATAACAATTGATATATCTAAAATATCTTCTTTATCATGCATAAAATTAGAAAAGAAATTGCTTAATGTGAATTTCTTAATTGGTAAACTGAAAAGAGTCAGCTTTTTTTTTAGATGGCAAGCATAAAATTGTCATGTTTTTATATAAAGACTGTCAATCAAGATTAGGAAGCTTTGCTTGCATCACCTTCAACCGATTTCCCTTTTTTCTCCTCCACTTCGGCGGCATTTAATATTTCATGCGATTAGTTTTCCTTCGCTCCTTTCCTCCACGACAAAGAAATTCCAATCGTTGAAAAAACCAAATGGCAAAACTTTTAAAATACCTCTATACATTTGTATTTTGATAAATTTAGAATTTTAATTTTATTTTGTACAATAGAACGTAGTATACAATCATTCTAAGCTACAAATTTGAAATTATAAATTTAAATCTATGTAATATGTGTTAAATTTGAGTAAAGCTTATAAAAAACTTAGACTCTTTTATAATATAAAAAATTATATAATTTTTTTCATATTAAGCAAAAAGATTGAGGTTTTTTCAAATTTTCTATTAAAATTGATGTAATATATATTTGTAAAATATTTATATATTAGATAGGTTAATTTATATAGATATGTAATCAATTAAATCATAAACAATAACTAATTTATATAGATAGGTTAATAACCATGTTAGTTTTATGGTGCAAGATGTTAGGTGTGATGTGGAATTTCGAATTTTGAGTTTGTATGACTTGATTATTTTTTTCAACCATTGGCACTACTCTTGCTTGGGTAAAGTCGCCATCAGATAGTGATTCTTGTTTAAGAGAAAGAAGAAAGTAGGAGTAATTTAGACGCACGTGACATTTTGAGTGCATTCACCAGTCACCACCACCTTTGACTCTGGAGATGTTTCTGTTCCACACATGAACCATTAGAAATAATAAAATTCATTTTTCAAGGTGGTGCTGTGAGTTGAATAAACCCTTTTTAAAAAATAAAAAATAAAAGAGAGAATCTTTAATTACCCACGTAGTCCAAATAGGGCCGGCTAGACACAAGTTGAGGCCTAAGACAAAAACTTTAAATAGGGCTTTCTTAGTATTTAACATATTATTATAAGTAATATTTAATGAAAATTTTAATTATATCTAATAAAAATAATTTATCTAAAATTCTTATAGATGTCTGGTTCAAATATCCAGCTAAGCCCAAACTGAAAATGATTTCATCTATATTTTGTCATTGAGTTTGGATGAGAGACTATTTATATTCTCATTATCGCTGAAGAGAATGATGATATACAGTCATTTTTCTTCAATTCTTATCCATTCGACTACATTATGTGCAGGACATTTCAAACAATATCTTTAACATTTATTCTAGCAATTCTAGCATATTCAAACATTTTCAGCATTTCAACATCATTTCAAGCCCGTAAGAAATTATTATTCTACCAATATTCAAATATCCAAACCTCAAAACTCTATTGTTTCAATATTTCCATTATAGCATTGCCAATCTAGTATTAATCACCATTCACCAAATACAAGAATAAATAACTGAATTAAAAAGGTAATCAAAAGACAAATGAATTAAATGAATAAATAAAGTAATCAAAAGACAAAGGAATTAAATAATCTGCACCCTAAGTTCGGCTAACACAAGCAATGGTTGGCGTTGGATTAGATTAGGTGGGAAATGGGTAAAAACTGATGTTATATCAATGGGCTAAAACAACAATCTAAAATCTCCAATTTAATTAAATTAGAGAAGGGTCCTTCAAATTTATCCCACAGATAAATTTGAAATCTTCAATTTAATTAAATTTGAGACGGGTCCTTCAAATTTATCCCACAAATAAATCTGGCCTCAAATGGTGAAGCTCAAAACTAAAAGCCATCTCCAACATGAAACTAATTTATGGAATGGCTAATGGTTGGTGTTGGATCAAATTAAGTAGGAAAGGGGGAAAAATTGATGTTGATTGAAAGGGTTGAAACAACAATTTAAAATCTCCAATTTAATTAAATTAGAGAAGGTCTTTCAAATTTATCCCACAAACAAACCTGGGCTCAAACTGGGGATGCCCAAAATTGAAATCTATCCCCAACGTAAAACCAAGAGTGAGCCTTCTTTTAAATGAGGCCTAAGGCGCCGGCCTAACTTGCCTTATGGTTAGGCAGGCCCTGAGTCCAAAGTAGTTGCATAATTAATTATTATTTTTTCATTAGTTTCACAATCACCACCTCACTTTCACTCTAAGTTGATATCATGAGCAGGGGTTGAAAAATCGAAAACAACCGATATATTTTTAAAATTGAATTAAAGAGGAAGAAAAATACAACGGAAGGTACCGAAGGATTTAAGAGACAAAAGCCTGAAATAAGCAACCAGGCCACCCCAACCAAAGCAAATACAAAAATAAATAGACCCCAAATGCAAAACTTCAAGAGACAAGAAAACTCCATACTCCGTCAATACATAAACCCAAATCCCTACCAGCTGATAACGCACAAAATAAAAGCCACCGCCAAGCATAAAAATGAAGAGCACCAACCTCCCCTCAAAACACACAAGTGACTGCGACCTCTAATCTAATAACTCTAGTAGAATCTTCATTTGAAAACTTTTCGAACTCCCAACATCTTTTGCAATCTCAATTGTTGACTATAATGAACATGGTTTAGAATTCTTTTCCTTTAACAAGATGTGGACGATGGAGATTTGTCCTTATCTTCAGTCGGAAGAAAGTCAAAGACAATTCGATCCATATTATCAAACGGAACATCCAATTTAACTCCTAACTTAAGGATTAATGAACTATCTTGTTGAACTAAGTTAATAGAAGTGACTCCCCTAAGTTATTTTGAGTTTTTAAACAATGACACTCACTCTTTGGCTCAGTGTATGGGCTCTACTGGTGGCCCATTTAATTATAAATTAAAAATATTGTTATTTCTTGAGATTTACTTCTAACTCTAGTTGATGTCTATGCATCTTTTATTTTGAATTGATTATGATAAATAACAATATTTATTTAATATTTTATTTTTATTTTAAAATTTTAAAAAATGTATTTTTATAGTGTGATAGTTTCTATCATAATCTATTTATTATCTACGCTAATAAATTGAAACAGAAACTTCTCATATATGAACTTTTTCTGAAAAAAGATGGTACTTTTTATCTGCAAGGAGACGATTTCTCGTTTGACTGTGAAAAAATAAATAAACAATAGATGGGCATGGCTTTAATTACTTTGACACGGCTTTAATTACTTTGACACATTCTTAAAAGTTAAATGGAATAATGGACGGACCTGATTAAACGATATGGATAGCCCAACTTGCAAAGCAAAATGGCAAATGGAATCCTTTCCCCAAACGTACAATCCATTTGAATAGTCCGCCGGTCCCACCAATGTTTAGTGGAGAAACGTGTAAGGCCCACTTATTTTTAGTCATTCTACATCATAAATTCATTATCTTTGTGGATTCAGTCAATTTAAGGTGGGCCCGGTTTGTGGTGAGCAAATAATTATTTTAAAAAAATTTACTCACATAGGTGTAGGTAGCTCATTACAAAACCAATAAACCGGAAAAAGATTGATTGTTTTGTGAAAGCGAGAAGCTGCGGATTCGAGCCCATTGGCCTAATCTTGGTGTATCCTAAAACTAGTGGACTTACCCATGGGGGTTTTACACTGGGTATACCATGATTTCTTTTAATTTACGTGTAGGGAAATCGTGAAAAATGAACTTGGTACCTTCCGCTTCTTGAACTGGGAAATTACTAGTTGAGCTACACCCATGTTGGACTAATTCTTTTAAGATTTTCTTATAGTAAAAGGCATAAAGTTATTCTAAATTTTTTTTATAACATGAGAATTTTCATCTACGAATACACAAAATAACTCGCAAATTGAACTCAAAACCTCTAATGTAATTCTAAAAACTTAGACAACTGAGATACTAGTGTGGGTAGTTTTTCTCTTTATTCACACCAAAATATCTTATAAATTTTATTATATCTACACAAAGTTTAAAAGAGAAACTTCATAGGTTACTTTGAGTGGTTAATTCATGATATTTCAAATTCATTTCTATGATTCAATTCATCAATCAAAATCGTTTTACAGATCTTCATCGTTATGACTCAACATACGTAAATTATTATTTAATTAGGATAATAATCCGTACACCATGAGTTCTCACCATTGCCTACCATCTTTAGAAGAAAAATACAATGTTGCCATTACTTTTCTTCTTCTCTCTTCCCTCTTTTAAAAAAATAGGGTAAAATGATATTTTCCTTTTAAAGGTGGTACATCATGGTGAAAACTCATGATGCACGGATCATTATCCTTTAATTATTAAGATTCAATTTATATAATTTATATCTAATATCTCAAATGTGATTTGAGATATATTAAATTTTTAAGAAATTAAAGCAGTTCTAACTCCATTGTACAAAGAAAAATGATCAAATTGCATACTCTTGTTATATGCACTTTAGCATGGGTTGAATATTGATATATAAAAAATTATTTTAGTTGATTCGATTCTAAGTATGTAAGATTTCTATCAATTTAAATTATTTTTAAATTTTTATAGCTTTGAAAATTATTGTTTGTTGTGTATTATATATATTCCACATGGTTTTGAAGACATTGAATTCAAGGTTTGCATATTGCACTAAGTCACTGACTTTGATGTTGCACATGCAAATTCTTTAACAAATGAATATATTTTATATTTAAGACCCACCAACCGTATTAGATGAAATATATTTTCTGGATCTATTTAAGTATCAAATTAATTTTTAAAGAACTATTTTATTCGTTCAATACAAGATTAAAAAAATGACAAAATCTGAAAACAACAGTTTTTAAATTAAATCAAATAATTTGGATTTTTTTTAGTATGAAGGGGGGAAATCTCCTTAGTTTTCCTAAAATCTCTGCTTCGGATGACGTCCCACACTCAGACAGGATAGCCACCGGTTGACATCACGGAGACCATGTTGGATAAATAATTTGGAACTTGAACATTTATTTTTATAGATTAGATCAAAAGTTGAAAACCCTATATTTAATCATTTATTTTATTTGACTTAATTCGTAAGGATAAAATTTATGACGTGTTAATTTTTATTTTATAAAGAAGTTTTGAGCTTGAAAGTCAAATTTGCATTCCAGTTTTATACGCTACTCCCTTTGTTCCAAGTTAGTTGTCTTATATGAATTTTGAAATTGTCTCAAAATAGTTGTTCTATTTATATTGAAGTAGCATAAAGTGTGTTGAAAATGGATTAGATCACATAAAGTGCTAACCTTATATAAAGAGTTTCTTAAAAAATATAAATATTTCAAATGAGACGACTAAAATAGAATGAAGAGAGTATTAAATATAAAATTTTTCAACATATTAATATGCCTGGCATCAAAAGGTGTGTACCAAATGTTTAAAATCAAATATAATTGTTTTAAAGAATTGATTTGGACATAGACACTTTTACTAATATTGAGGACGGTCTTTATTTTACTTTTTATTTTAAATTTTACTTTTTTAAATTTATTATAATAAAATAAAAAACAACATAAAGATGTTATAATATTGATGTTCTTATAAATTGAGAGATGAATAAAAATGAAGAGTATAAGATGATCAAACAACTCAGAGAGTTCAAACAAATAGGATTTCATTTTATTTTTTTCATAACATTCGGTTGTTGGCAGAAGGCAAGACTCCGGGTTTGATTGATCATGATTTTGTGACTAAGCTTCTTAAGAGTATTTCATCAGAGCATTTTGCGAACCTTCATATGTTCACACATTGGATAATTTTACACAGAGTAATCTTTTAAAATAAAGTGAGAATCGAATTCAAGAGTCTGACCATCTTCCCATTCATTATTTTGTGAATTCATTAGATAGGCTGCTTTGACTTCAGTCAAGAAAGAAATATAGTTTTATATATAATTAAATGGAGAAGGAGAATACACGATACCACCATTAAATGGACGATGGAAAAGGCTTCCGTTCCATGATAGTGATCCAATGATTATGATAGGGAAGAAATGTTATCACATAAAATCTCATCCGTCCAATGAATGTATAATTTTAAAGGGCAACAATTTGGCTTGTGTAACATCCAAGATAACCAGGCCAATCACTGTTTCATTCATCTCTGGACCTGATAAAATTTGATCGATTTAGTCATTTAATTCAACTTAATCTATCTAATAAATCTTTTTATCTATCTAATTTGATTAATTATTAAATAAATAAATTTATTTATAAATAGATAGATCCAACTACTCAACTAGCTATATATATTATATCGAATAATTTTGGTGTAAAAATCTCCCTCGTCTCATGTGGACTTTGTACTCGAAATGCTGCGTTTGGATGAAAGGTAATGGGAGGTAACTCTCTATTACCTTTATTTGATTACGGTTGCCTTTAGATGAAAGGTAAATTTTGCGGAGGTTATCTAAAGTTACTTTTAACTAAGGGTTATGTTGAGTATTATAAATGCCCCTGATTTGGAAAAAAATTTCAAATGTGAGAGAAGAGAGATAAAAAATTAAGATTTTTACTCTATCTAAATGCAGCCTAAGGGATAAGAGTAAAAAATTAATTTTTTTATCTTTTTTAAAATTTATCCCAGAGTCCAAACTCAGCCAAAGTCTATCTCTACCTGCACCAACTAAAGTCTCGAAGGAACAAACTTTCGGGTGCTCCACAGTGCCTGCCTTCCTCCGTTTGTCTCCTTCGAAACCCCTTCCTTATTTATGGACCTGGACCTCATTAACGCATCTTGGCCCCTCTTCCTGTATTTAGAACTTAGAAATTCAATGCAGCCCGACAGTACTGGGTGAGCAGTATTCATTAAAACCGAAGAAAATTGTTGCTTGCAGGAAGCTTAGTAATTCAATTTCCCTTATGTGATCTCACCAAAATCATAGAAAAAATCGACCCAGATCAAATGGGTCAGATTTTCACTCTCCCCAATTGAGGAAAACACCACCAAACTCGAATTCCTACCTTTGGTTCCTGGGCTTGTTAACATCAATTCTGCAGACATGGCTGGTGGGTCTTTCGGGCCGGCCGGCGTCGCCAAAGAAAGAGCAGAGCAATACAAGGGGAAGGCCACCTTGTTTGTAGTCATGGCTTGCATGGTTGCTGCCATCGGTGGCTCGATCTTCGGCTACGACATCGGAATTTCAGGTATGAACTACATATATGTATGTTCAAGCAAGAAATCCTCTTACAATAAAACAATTATCCATTTCGCCGAATTATTCGAACTGATTATGGTTCGGCTTACGTCGCGATTCGCAGAAGATGAAACTAATGTTTGATTTTGGAAATTGACAGGAGGAGTGACATCTATGGATCCATTCTTGCAGAAGTTCTTTCCTGCAGTATATCATAAGAAGAACATTCAATCTGAGAACACCTATTGCAAGTACAACAATCAAGGGCTTTCAGCATTTACCTCTTCTCTCTATTTAGCTGGCCTAGTTGCATCCTTGGCTGCCTCGCCTGTAACAAGAAAGTACGGCCGCCGGATTAGTATCGGCTGCGGCGGGATTAGCTTTCTAGTCGGGGCAGCGCTTAACGCCGGAGCTGTGAATTTGGCAATGCTTCTCTTGGGTCGGATCATGCTTGGTATTGGGATAGGATTTGGAAATCAGGTATCAATTCTCCTCCTTTCAGCTGTCTTAATTTTTTTTTTTTTACTCTAAACTAGGGTTGAAACTTGGGTCGGGTCGAGAAATCAATAGATTTGGGTTGGGGGTGATACTTGGGTCGGGTCATGCGAGCCAGGTCAGCGAGTCGGGTCGATTGAGAAGACAAAAACCCATATGAAATTCGAGTCGGATTGAGAAATTTTCAAGTAAACTCGATCCAACTTGACTAAAATGGGTTCAGAATGCGGGTCGGGTCAGAATTCAAGTTGAATCGGGTTAGAATTCGAGTCTTGTCGGCTCCACAATTTCGGGGCAATAGCTCTGGTCGGTTTTCATAAATATTTAATCCATCGGATTGGGTTTTAAGACACCCGATCTGACTCGACCTAATTTCAGCCCTAGGATTATGTATTTATATATTTCGAGTTGGGAAATTTGAGTCGGGTTGAGTTGAGAAATTTAAAATTAACCCGATCCGACTCGATATAATCCAACTCGACCTGTTTACACTGAGTTATAAAATACCATTTGAGTTGACTCGGGTCAATAATTCGGATCAGATCAGATTGAGTAATTTGAATCAGCAATTCTGGTCAGATCGAATTAGATTTAATAAAATTTTCAATTGAGTTAAATTAGATTTATTAAAAATTCATTTGATTTGACCCGAATTTCAACGTTACTCTAAACCAATTCAATCATAGGCGTGTTAGCCATGGTTTTTTTTCTTCTGCTACTGCTTGCCTTTCCGTAATTTCAAACTGAACACACAATGTGTATTGTGTAGAGCATGGTATGTGGGTCCTACTGAAGAGAAAGCATGTCTCTAATACCTCTCTGATGAGAAAAATCCCAGCCTTATGATGACTTGTGGCCGACATTGACATGGACTAGGTTAAATGTTAGGTTGTCCAGTCTGGGTTATTTAGGGAAATGGTTTATCAAAACGGCCACACCAAATTAAAAAGGATGGCTCACCTAAGCATAATGCTCCACACGTGCAAATATGATTAGTCTCTAAAAAGAAAGAGAGAGAAGAGAGTTAGGATTACATGGATGGTTCCATGGTTATAATATATGCTTTAGAATTAGACAATAATTTGCACACATGTTTAAAAAAAAAAAAAAAAGGAGGAATATTCTTTTACAAAACAGAATAAGACAATAATTTATACACATGTCTTTAAAAAAAAAAAGAGGAGGAATATTCTTTTACAAAACATAAGGTGCCCTGAATTTTATGGCACATCTCTCACTTGGGGTCTTCCTTAAGTTTTGGGTCACTCTTAAACACCCCAAACTTCAATAAAGTATTTAAAAAAGGTGATAGAGATGAGTAATTTTTTGAATTTTTATCTTCATTTGAAATAATTTTTAAATTACCAAACAAAGATAAAAAAAATAAAGCATCAATCACAATCTTTAAAAGAGTAAAAAGTTGTCAAAGTTTACTTTTTTAATTCATCTAATAATTCAATTTAAGAATTTTGATTGAGTGTTTATACTTAAATTTTATGAATTAATTCACGACGGATAATTTCTCATTGCAATTATGCTCCATTTAATTCATGAATTGGATTTTGGCACAAGTCCCATTCACAAAAGTGCCAATGGGTACAAAATAAAAAAAGTTTGACGTAATCATGTTCATCGTCTTTTAACTACAGAAAGTTACCTATCTAGCAAAAAGAGGAGAGAAAGCCATGTGACACTCCAAAACAGGGGTTTAAAAATCGGTATCGGCCGATATATCGGCCGATACGATATGTCGACCGATATATCGCTATCGGCCGATATATCGGCCGATAATTTTCTCTTTCTTCTTTGTTTTTTTAAATATCGGCCGATATTTTGATATCGGGCCGATATAATACGGCCGATATCAAGGCCGATATTGTGAATATCGGCCGATACGATACATATCGGCCGATATTCACATGCCCAAAACCGATATATATCGGCCGATACGATACGTATCGGCCGATATTTAAACCCCTGCTCCAAAAGCACTTTTGTTATAACCAGAACAAGAAAAAAAATGCAATTGGGCTGAGATATATTGATTAGTATATCGGTGAGATTTTAGTCATATCAATCGAAATTTCATCTGAGCATCTCGTATCGACTGAGATTTAGACTCCCGAAGATATCTCAATTGAATAGCCTAATCATGGGCCTTCGAAGGAGATAGGTTTGGGGTGGTTCTTCAATCATGATCGTAAGAATGTCAAATCCGTCCCGTCTCTTGTCCTAGACCCAACACCATACTTTCAATGGTTGTCCAAGATGGTTCTAACGCCTGGGCGGAGGTTAAAAATTCGGTCAATGTGTCGATATATATTGGGATTTTGAACGTCGATATATCTCGGTCGATACGTATAGTTATAGCCAGAGAGAGAAAAGTTTGGCCAATACGGCTGAGATCTAGACCGATTTTTATTTTTTATTTAAAAAAAAACAAATATCAGCGTGGGTCCAGTCGATATCTCGGCCGATATTCGTCCGATATGGGTGAATATCGGCTGTATATTTATATTTTAAAATTTTTTTTAAAACAGTCTTTTTTTTATTTTTTTTAAATGAATTTAAAAAAAAAAAAACCACCGAGATTTTCAAAAAAAAGAAATGAGGAGAGATCAAAATTCGGCCGAGATCAAAATTCGACGGTAGCATTTATGGAACTATGGCTACAGATATCAATGGGCTGGGTTTGGGCTTGGAACAACTAAAATTTGATATGTTCAATCTAGCCTGGCTTAATTCGTTTGTAGAACCAAGCATTGTGGACCCATTGTGATAGCTCTATTAATATCCTAATGGGCTAGCTTGCAACGAGTACAGCCATCAAATCCGACGTTGGAATTTTACTTAAATTGTTTTAGATAACATGGGCATCCCTGCCCCCACATTGGAGGTGAGACTACCGTGGATATATGAAACTGCCCACGAGCTTTAAACTCGAGAGGAGTTGAACGTAAGACTTTTAGTCTAATACTAAAACCTTAGACTAAAAACTGTCCATATGAGTTAAACATAGTTAGGGCCTCTGTGGTATTTAGAATTTGGAGGTGGAATTTGAACAATTCTGGTCCAAATCCTTTGTTTGATTCATATGGAATTTTGTAGTGGAATTTTTCAAATTTCAAAAGTTGCCAAAAACTAGAATTCCAAATTCTCTTGAAAAGTTTTTATTTTTGAAATTCTGTAATTTTGTATTATGATATTTTTAAGATGTTTTGGGCGCAAGATGTTAGGTTTTTCAATACACTCTTTTATCTTGCACCCACCAATAATGTTGAATATGGATCTTGTTTTAATTTATTATGATTAAATGTCTAATTCACTGAAAAATAACTTAATCAAAAAAATTGAATCATCTTTTTGAAGACAATAAAAGTTCATGATTTAAAAATAATTTAAATTTATTGAAAACGTGGAAAGTAAAAAAAACACACCATTGAATTAAGCTCATTATTTCTGTTGTTATTCTATTTTTATGTATTTTATTGGATGATAAATGCATTTGTTCCCCTTATATGGTTTTGTAGTTTTTTTTTTTTTACATAATGATGTTAGTAGGTGGATCATTACAATCCTAACTTTTTTATTATCCTTTTTAATTAAATAAGTAATGAGAGCCTTCTGGAGCCCACATGATATTTTATTTTAATAGTCATTTGAATTTAATGACTGGTACTGCTGTTAAACAAATTTTTGTGTAAATTTAATACAGTTTTCAAAATTATGAAAGCATTAGAATTTTAAATTTTGGATATCCAATTTTAAGACGAACCAAATAGAGACCTTTTTTTTTAAAAATTTATGTGTGGGAAACTGCGGGATACCCAGCGTAAAACTCTTACAAGTGAGCTCATTATCCCTAGGGCACACCAAGATTAGGTCATAGGGGATCGAACCACAACCTTCTACTTCCTGAAGCGAGATACAACCACTTAAGCAAATAGAGATTTTTAACTGCTGCAATTCCTTTAATTCTGAAATTTGTCAGAATTCAAAATTCTCAGATACTACAATTGAGTGATTCATCAGAATGTGTAGTCTTAAATGCACTAAATCATCACACAAATGGTTACATGGTTCAGCAATATAGACCCATTGATCAAATGGCAAGGGTTTCTTAATTACAATGAAAAGAAAGACTGAAATAAGGATCAGTTTTTTTTTTATTAATGGGAGGCTGGTATTTTGAGTTCGATTCATACTCAATTCAAATGGTCACTCCCTTTAATTGCTTACCCAATGTGTGCAGAATTGAGAGATATTTAGATGCCCCAAAAGATTAATCAGGTGAAGAGTATTTTCCAATCTCTGATGTATTTCAACTGGAAATGTCGACAGGCAGTCCCACTGTATTTATCAGAGATGGCACCAGCCCACCTCCGAGGAGGACTGAACATGATGTTTCAGCTGGCCACAACCTTAGGTATTTTCTCTGCAAACATGATAAATTATGGAACAGAGAAGATCAAACCATGGGGATGGAGGCTGTCACTTGGTCTGGCTGCTGGACCAGCATTGCTGATGACAATAGGAGGATTTCTCCTCCCCGAGACACCCAACAGCCTGATCGAACAAGGATCGAAAGATGAGGGACGTAGAGTACTGGAGAAAATCAGAGGCACCCATGACGTCGACGCCGAGTTCCAAGACATGGTCGAAGCAAGCGAGCTGGCAAATATGATCAAACACCCTTTCAGAAACATACTGGAGTTGAGAAACCGGCCACAGTTGGTAATGGCGATATTCATGCCAGCATTTCAGATACTGACTGGCATAAATTCAATACTCTTTTATGCTCCAGTGCTATTCCAAAGCATGGGCTTTGGTGGAAATGCATCACTCTACTCCTCAGTAATGACAGGAGCAGTTCTTGCACTGTCTACTCTCGTCTCGATCGCAACCGTTGATAAATGGGGTCGGCGTGTTCTACTGATTGGTGGTGGAGTGCAGATGATTTTATGCCAGGTAAAGAATTTAGTAACTTTCTGAATGTTCTCTACTTGAAGCTTCTGCAGAGCTCTCTGTTTCTTTTTTTCAAACACCATGGAAATTGAGAATCACATTCAAACATTTAACACTTTTCCTTTTGATTTATCCATATTAACACTCTATTTGGGTCAGCGCATCAATTGAAAATCCAATTGGGTGAACAAAATTAGTACTCATCTGATTCTACCTGCACTGGATTTTCAATCCAAACTACCCGAAATGCGTAACAGAGCAGTCATCTGTTTCATTCAAACCACTGGACCTCCAAATACAACCAAACTCACCCTTAT
The DNA here is from genome assembly GCA_013350335.1 of Chimonanthus salicifolius. Classification (NCBI taxonomy): domain Eukaryota; kingdom Viridiplantae; phylum Streptophyta; class Magnoliopsida; order Laurales; family Calycanthaceae; genus Chimonanthus; species Chimonanthus salicifolius. The sequence continues at coordinate 12,283,421 of CM023538.1, read as the reverse complement.
CACAGTGAGCATCATTATCCCATTACCTAACAATTCTTGAATTTGTGTGTGAAACAGATAGCAGTGGCCATAATACTAGGCCTCAAACTTGGTAATGATAAGGAACTCTCGAAAGGCTTCTCGATACTGGTGGTGATCGTCATCTGCCTGTTCGTCGCGGCGTTTGGATGGTCATGGGGACCTCTTGGGTGGACTGTCCCAAGTGAGATCTTTCCATTAGAAACGCGATCGGCCGGACAAAGCGTAACTGTGTCTGTCAACCTCTTCTTCACATTTGTCATTGCACAGTCATTCCTTTCGCTGCTATGTTCACTCAAGTTTGGGATCTTCCTTTTCTTTTCTGGGTGGATAACTATCATGACCATCTTCGTCTATGTCTTCCTCCCTGAAACCAAAGGAGTCCCAATAGAAGAAATGATACTCATATGGAGAAAACACTGGTTCTGGAAGAAGATAATGCCACAAGTTCAAGATACTGAGCTAAGTAACTTGGGTGACATCAACTGGTGATGCTTAAGACAATAACATCCAAATTGTATTTAGATCTGTATGATAGATAAATCTAAAAACATTTTTACTGTTTAGATGTCTTGTACCCCTTGTTCTATTTTTTTTTTTCTTTTTTTTTTTTACTTGTTTTTCTTATATTACACCGAAGGATGGGCCAGAATGCAATCACAAATTATAATATTTTGTTGTTACACTTCTTTATCAACCTTTTGGTGCCAAATCAATTTTGGTAATTACAGTGACAATGAATTTTGGTCGAAAAAATAGAAAAACATCACATCAATGCGTTCCGTTTATAATTTTATGAGCTCCAAAGAACACAAGATGCCAAACCTTCTGCTTTGAGTAAATGTTCAAACTTGCAATTTTACGTGCATATACTTTCTTTTTTTTTAACAAGGGTTAGTATTAATCATCCAAAACGAAAAGAACAACAAAGTCCATAGAAGAAGCCCGGGCCAGACAAAAAAACGAAGTGGCCCCAAGGAGGCCCACCCACACCCCGGGACATGGGCAAGAAGAGAACCCAAAAAACACAAAAGCCTACATCAGGCGAGCTCGACTAATCAATAGTAGGAAGTAGCCAGGAACCATATTACCATCATTCTGATTGCCAAAATAAGCATTGAACCGAATTATAGTATATACTTGTAGCAGTTACACTTCCCCTCTTGCCCCACCCATGTGGGCCCCTCAAGGCCACCTAGGCACTATCACACATTTGCGGTGTCGCTCATGTGAAAGTATGGGAAACCACGGGAAACTCAATGTAAAACCCCCGCATGTGATATTCAATGCCCCTAGGCACACCAGGTGAAACTATGGATACTCGAACCTGATATCTCCCACTTCCTAATGTGGGAAATTACCCTTTGAGCTACACCAATGTAAGCTTAATATCAAAAACAAACATCCACACAGGAGAGGGTTGAAAGTGTTTGTACCACTAGATCTATCCATCACTGATGCAATTAAAAACAATTTGTTTCAAACAAATAAAGAACATTCATTGTGTGGATCTTTTATAATAATCATCAGCATTGTCGATATAATTATCAGACTTGTCTAAATACTCAATGTATTTCTCATTTTTTTTCATTTATAGAGAAAAATTGTATTTTAATATTTACGTTTCAGTATAAAAATAAAATGATACTAAAATGTACAAAGCACTCAGCACACATTTTTATTAAAGGTGCACCAACACTTTTACTTTTGGTACACCAAAAATAAATGAAAGAACCATTTTATCCAATTTTGATATGACCCATTTGTCCAATTTTTTTGAAGAGTTGATACACCAATCAATTTTCTTTATTAAACTATATTATGCCTCACCTAACCTTATTTAGTTGGAGACCCCCTCTATTGTGCCTTAGGCGCAGCCTTTGACTAGTGTGGTGGTTCTCAAGTTGTTCCTTTCCCTCTACTTACCCCTCCATCAAACTTCTACTTCTTGTCAACCTTTCCCACCAGTCTTATCTGCCACATCCTTTGACCGGACCTCCTTCGCCGGACGTTATATTTCTTGCTTTTTCTCATATGGATCTTCAATTAGTTGCACCTAGTTGTGTTTCTCCTTTCTTTTTTAATAATTTTTTATCCAATAAGTATCACTGATGGTTGAAGGTTGACTTCACAAACTATAGTGTATTAAATTGAACCTAGAATTCATATTTAACTACTTAGATCTTAGAAATCGAAATTATCAAGCTTCCATATTTTATTCTAAAGATGTTTGGTGTTTCTAACCATTAAGATCAAGTGGTTTTAATTTAATTTATGGGTTGAAATTTGGTTTGCATATAACTCATCAAATTAATTTTTAAATCAATTGATTAGTTTTTCATTAGAATTCAATTTTTTTAAAAGACTAAAGATAACTTATATAACTTTATGCTTAAATTATAATGGATAGGAGGTAGGATCGTTTGATTAAGTAGAACAACAACGTTCACAACAAGCCAGTTATATTATAAATCCTCGATGCATTATTATAAAAATAAAAACTGAAATAGAATGTATCTCTCATTCTTAAAAAGAAAAAAAGAAGAAGAGAGAAGCTTACCCTATAAGCTCATAATTTTCATATTTTTCTCTATTTTTTTATGTAATATCATTTTTGACATACTAACATAAAAAAACATGTGTCGAATTTTTTTCAAATCACCAAATCTCATATTAAAATTCTCAATTTAACACTCACCAATTTTTTTTTTCAAGACCTTCCAACTCATTATATCTATTTATCAAAGTTTCTTTTTACTTTTAAGTATTTTTTCCAAGATTAAATCATTCCCATTCACCAAGTTTTAATACTAAGAATTCTTTTTACTTTTATCCATTCTTTATATGAAATTTATATGCTTTTTAGTTATTAATATTAGAAGAGTGATAAACTAAATCAATTCTCCCAATTTAATTCTAAAATTTCTATATCTATTCTTAGGCATTTTTCACAAGCTTTCTCTATATTTAATTCTCTATAAAATTATCTACATAATAGATTAAATAAATAATCAAATTCATTTAACAATCACCCAAAATTGTATTTTTACATAAATGAAAGACTTGACACTAGAAACACCACACTAACAAGCAATTAATTATACGAGTGTTTAGATGGCCACTTTCCTCACAGAAGGCAAACGATATTTGAAAAAGAAAAAAGAAAAAGAGGGAGACATACAGATAGATATTTTTTTCCTTCAGTAATGCATACATTATTAAAAAAAAAAAAAAAAGAGTAAATCAAATTTGCACTAATTAGAAAATAAGTCACATAATTACAACAATTAAACAGGTTTCTAACCAGCGTATATAAACTATATACACCTTCCTAACAATAATTTCTTCTATAATTTAGAAAATACTGATTTTTTTCATAAATTATCAACGTACAGACCCAAATTCCTATAAAAAAAATTGCATACCCAAATCTTTCAACTGCAACCTCTTCCTCCTCTCCGCTAATCACTCCTGGTTTTTTTTTTTTTTTTAAGTTTCGGATGTGTTCAGGTGTCACCGGACTAGTCGCACGTGTGAAAACCCCCTATCCACACATAGGACCTTACTCTATATATATTCCCATGGCCCATGGCAAAGTGGGCCAGGATAACTCCTTGGTGTTATGCTCATCACTCCTGTTGAAAAAATAAAGGAGAGATTCGCCGGAGGAGAAAGTTAATCAGAACCATCAGACCAAATCGAGTCCCAACAGACGGCGCAGATCCTTCGTTGCAAAATCGTTGCTTTCCTTCTTCAGGAAGAAGGTCGGAACGGGGAGAGATCTCGGACATGGGGAGGAGGAGAACGCCGTCCCAGCGTAGAGCGGATCGGCGAGCAGGACCTCCTCCGGACCTGAGCCGATGACGTCTTCGGACGGTGGGGATTGCTTTAGCAGTTCACCGCGTTTCAATATCGTCACTTTTTCCATGACGAGGTTGGGATTCGGGGTTGTGCTTTGCCTGGAACGGCCCTTCCGTCTGCTGGTACGAATCGGGTTCCGGCAGGAGCTCTGGTTCGGTCTTGAGTCGAACGGAGACTGATAAGTTCCGGCGCAGATAACGGATTTTAAGCAGTCGTGAGATCGCAGAACGGCGGTTCCCATGTTGAGAGAGAGAAGCAGAGCGTTGGAAATGATGAAAGCTCTGTTATTTTATAGAGAGTTTTATTTTTGGACAAGCCATCCTGGTTTTAGGAGTAAATTACGAAAATACCAGCATCTGCCACACTTAAGTTATAATCACTGACCTGGATGCCGGCCGGTGGCTCGACGGAAATGAAAAGTCAATAAATATAATTTATATTCTCTTGGCCTTATTTTAGTTAGCTTATACATAATCGGACCGTGTAACGAACTATCTTTGAAGATGTCAGAGTTTAACAAAGTTCGATTGAGATCAAAACCTGATAAAAGCTGGTCAAATATTAAAATAATATAAATATTATATATAATATTAAGTGAGACCTATTTTACCAATAATATTAATATAAATATTAAAAATAGCATTCAAACTTTGAGTAATATACTAAAATGGTGAAATATATGGGATAAAAATAGTAATAAATTTTTATATTTCAAATATACACATTTTTTAAGAGGGAAAAAAAAATCAAATATATGAACCGCTGGTTCACGGTTCCGGGTTTTATGTCAAAACCGCATAAAACCAGTGGTCTGACCGGTTTTATGTGGTTTTGATCACCAGCCGATTTTTTGGGTGGACCGAACCGCATATCCGGACGGTCACGGTTGAACCGCCGGCTCAGCCGCAGGTTCAGTCCAGTTCTGATAACACTGGTCTCATTTGAAATATTTGTATTTTTTAGGAAACTCTCTATATAAGACCTACCACTCCATCAGTGATTTAGATATTTTCAACATATTTTATACTACTCTAATATAGATGAGACAACTTATTTTGAGATAATTCCAAAATTCATATAGACAACTAATTTTGGACTGAGGGAGTACTATAAATAACATCACATGTGATAAGGGAGAAGAGATAGGCTTGTCGACGGATATAAGTCTGGCCCACTGTCCGCTGTCCCACTCTGTTTATCTTTGATGATCAATGATCACCGCGAATTTACTTCACCATGGAAAGCTCCTAAGTTTTGGGGTTAATGAAATTTAGGTTGGGATTTAGATTAAGATGTATATTTAAATTTGAATTTAGATTAAAATTTATATTTTAATCCATTAATTTAGTTTAATGGATGGAATAAATACTCAGCAATGATATTGAGTTCGAGAAAATTGGATTTGAATTTTGGTAGTCAATTTGTTTAACCTAAACCATTATTTAAAATTTTAAGAAATCTTGGGTGAGTCAGTCAGATTTAACTTGACTCAATAGGATTTGAATATCACAAGTCAATGAGTTTTTTTCGAGTCGAGTTGAAAAACTCATTTCAGTTTCTCAAATTGATAAAATTTCAAATTTAATCTGAGTTTTGGTCCAAAACTAACTCATTTATTAATTAAAGACCCAATTATCAGACGATATGATATGTATCAGGTAATGCATATCATTTTTGGACTCTCAAGTATGTTTCAGCTTATATTTATCATTTGTGATTTATTTGGTCACATGTCATCAACATTAAGACAAGATATTATCGAGACGACATGTATTGCCAATATATCACCAATATGATATATTTTTTTTTTTTTCCTAAAAATATTGTTAACTCAATACGTTTGCATATCGCTAATATATCATTGTTACGATATGTATCTACACTGTACACTGATATTTGATTGTATCAATTTTAGACTAATATTTAGACTCATGTCATTTAGTGAGTTAAAGCTTAACTCTAACATATAGAATCTTTTCACCTGTTAATAATGCTTGCATCAATTTATCCATTTATTGATGAAAACTCTTGTCTAACGTATTTGATTTAAATTTTGACCAACCTATCATCCTAATTCAAACTCTAACAAAATATGGGCTCCGGTTCATAATTTATTGAACTTTTGTATTGATTTTGATTGAGTTGATTCATTTTGACAAATTGTCTCTATAATAATTCACTTCCAAAAACATATTTGAATATCTTTTTAATCAATATCTTTTCAATTCAACATATTGTTTCATTCTAATATAAAGTTTTAATTAATTAATATTTTGAATTTTATATAAATATCTATGTATTAGATGGCTAATCTAGTTATAAATAAAGTTAATAAATAATTATATCTCTTCAACTTAGTAAATTAGCAAAAGCTTGAGCTAGTAAATTAATAAGGGTTAAAAAAGGATGGTCATCCTAATACGGGAAGACTCTTTTAAGAGACACGGATTTTATAGATTTCCTACTTTGTCTTCATCCATCCTTACAAATGTTACTGAACTTTCAAAAATCGATTCACTAGATCCGTGCACCAATCGGATAACTTGAAAATTGAAATTTGAGGAAAGTGATCTGGTTGGTGTACCGATTTAGACTCTTTCACGTCTCAAGAAATTGGTGTACCGACCGAATCAGTTTCCTAAAATTTTCATTTTCAAGTGATTCGGTTAGATACACCGATTTTTTGATACGTGAAAGAGTTCAAATCGGTGCATCGACTGAATCACTTTTCTTAAAATTCCATTTTCAAGTGATCTGGACTGATGCACTGATTCAGTGAACTGATTTCTGAAAGTCTATTAAAATATTTATAGATAGATAAAAATAAAATAAGAAAATCACTAAAATTCATGTTTTATAAAAAAATATATCATGTTAAGATGGAAGCCCTTAATTGGGAGCACTTACACACACCCGGTTTTTCTGCCTCTACACACCCGTTTTTTAAATTTCGGGTGAAATTACGATTTTACCCCTTCGTTTTCAATCATTCGAATGAATGCCCAGTTCATTTTGGCATTCATTCGAATGAATGCCCATGTGTAATTTCAATTCATTCGAATGAATGGGCTGAGCAGAAACACGGAATACTGCTCAGCCCATTAATTCGAATGAATGAGGCTCATTCATTCGAATGAATGGGCCTCATTCATTCAAATGAACTAATCATTCGAATGAATGAGGCTCATTCTTCGAATGATTTAAATAATAAAATTTATTTTAAAACTTTACACTTATTTTTTAAGCACTGTGTATTTTCAAAATTTCTCAAATTGAATATCTAGACTAACTAAAATAACCTGATAAAAATACCTTAAGACTTCAAGGTATTTTGACACTCCTAAATATTTAAAACACAGTAGTTTACAAATAAGGGTATCCCTAAGGTATGTCAAAAGTACATTTTGAAGTGTCAAAAGACCTTGAAGTCTTAAGGTATTTTTATCAGGTTATTTTAATTAGTCTAGATATTCAATTTGAGAAATTTTGAAAATACATAGTGCTTAAAAATAACTGTCTATATTTTAAAACATAGACCGTTATTTTTTAAGCACTGTGTATTTCCAAAATTTCTCAAATTGAATATCTAGACTAATTAAAATAACCTGATAAAAATACCTTAAGACTTCAAGGTCTTTTGACACTTTCAAATGTGTTTTTGACACACCCTAGGGATGCCCTTATTTGTAAAATACTGTGTTTTAAATATTTAGAAGTGTCAAAAGACCTTTAAGTCTTAAGTTATTTTTATCATATTATTTTAATTAGTCTAGATATTCAATTTGAGAAATTTTAAAAATACACAGTGCTTAAAAAATAACGGTCTATGTTTTAAAATATAGACAATTATTTTTAAGTACTGTGTATTTTCAAAATTTCTCAAATTGAATATCTAGACTAATTAAAATAACCTGATAAAAATACCTTAAGACTTCAAGGTCTTTTGACACTTCCAAATGTATTTTTGACACACCCTAGGGATACCCTTATTTGTAAAATACTGTGTTTTAAATATTTAGGAGTGTCAAAATACCTTAAAGTCTTAAGGTATTTTTATCAGATTATTTTAATTAGTCTAGATATTCAATTTGAGAAATTTTGAAAATACACAGTGCTAAAAAATAAGTGTAAAGTTTTTTAAAAATTTAAATAAATGTATATACTATATACTGTAAGTTCACATTCATTCGTTCACAGTAATTGAGAATGGCCATTTGATTCGTTCACAGTCATTCGAATGAGACCGGGTCATTCGAATGAACAGATCGTTGAATCGAATGACCGTTCATTCGTCCTTCATCCGAATGAATGAAGGAAACGAACGAATGAATGGGCTGAGCAGTATTCCGTATTTCTGCTCAGCCCATTCATTCGAATGAATTGAAATTACACATGGGTATTCATTCGAATGAATGCCAAAATGAACTGGACATTCATTCGAATGATTGAAAATGCAAGAGTAAAATCATAATTTCATCTGAAATTTCAAAAAAAAAATGTGTAGAAGCAGAAAAATCAGGTGGGTGTAAGTGCTCTCCCTCAATTAAGCTCATTAGCCACCAAGAAGGGTGGACCTTTTTCTTTACCCTTTTGCTAGGCAATCATGGAACTAAAAGTCAAGGCGCATTCTTTGATAATTTCATTAAAAGCAGGGTCGTTTTGTTGATAAGGGCAACCCTCAATTTCTAGATATGATCGGACTTGTCACGCGTCTTGATCGGACTGGCGCGAACCTCATATCTTCATATGACACGTGTCGTCAAGTCAGACGACCGGCTTTGGAGAGTCGGTTGCCACGGGCAAATCCAGGTTTCCCAAGGATTTACTTGCGAAGGAAACATCGGCCTGATGTTCGGCCGACATGATATGGAGATTGATTTTGGACGGAGGGACCGGTGATTTAAAAATCAAATTAAACCGTCTTGTACCCTTGTTCAAACTTCAAACGGTTTAATTTTTCATAACAGCTCATTTTATTTAAAAATCATTATAATATTTTTTTTTCTTTTATTAAAATATTATTTTAGTATTTTATACTAAAGTATACACTTCTATGACTAATCTTTATGACGTATGCAGGCCTCTTTATTCTTTGATAACTTTAATATGAGTAACACTTTAAACTTTGAAGTAGAGTGGAAAAATATTATTTTATTATTTTAAATATGACGTCGCAGTAATGTTACAGTAAAAATTATCCAAAGTAGTTTGATTCAATAATTGAATTTAATTAAATAAAACTAGTTAATGATTTCACTTTTAAAACATGGGAGAAGATGATTATTAGATTCTCTTCATTAATAACTCTTAAGCTATTTAAGTATTTTTAAATCTAGGCCAACCATTTTAATATATTATACCTATTTTCAAAAAAAAAATAACTTAATTTAATTAAATATAAAATTAATTTCAGATCAAACTCTGTTGAAGAACTTGGAACTCAAATCCATTTCGACTAATCTAAAGTTTATATATTAAGTTCTTTATTTTTTCTAATGATTTTAGCCCATCACCTTTATCTTAAGTTCAAAATTTTTAATGTTACATTCATTTCCCACGTCACACTGAAAAAAATATTCTATCTCCTTTATTTTTATTATTAAAACCATTTTATCTATTTTTTAATTTTTCTATGGTTATAAATGAGTAAGATGAAAGTTAGTCTGAATTAGTCAATTATAAAATAGCTCAAGTCAAATCCAAAAAAAAAATATTGTTATTTATAATAATTTCGGCCCAAACCATTTCCACCCTTACATAAATATGTGGGCAAAAAGTTCTTTGGTTTGGTGAGGCTAATGACAATTAATTTTTAACCGTCTAGAGTTTAGAGTTTTTACTAAATATTTTTATTTTTTGGACTTCTGACTAATCCTGATTATAAGCTGAATGAGCATTTTTAAATAAAATTATAAATTAATAAAAGGTGAGTCTCACCAATAAATTGTAAGTCTCTACTTATTTAGATTTCATATTAAACTATTAACAATGAAAAAGAAAATCAGTGATAATTTTGGGCTGAAATTTTATTTGAGCAAAGAGTGAATATGGTTTACATTAGAAAGTCTTTGGAAGAAAAAGGTTATTTGAATTAAGTGGGTGCAAGAGTAATGTAATTCTTGATTTAGTAAAAAATTTAGAATTACAATTATAAAAGTTTGATATTTAGATTTAAGAAAATATAAATTCAAGGTAAAGGTTAAAAATAAAGGGTTTAATGAATTAAGAAAGTCTCAATTACTAAATAAGATTAACAAGGTTTTCTCATAATAACAATAAAAAAAAACTCTCATTTGAGAAAAATAGAATGAAAGGTTTACTTTATAGAAATTTCACAAACTCAATTGAAAATTGAAAGCTTAAAATTTTACCAAAATTCAATTCAAGAGGATAATAAACCATAAAGGTTGAAGGAAAAGATTTGGGTCAAACTTGTATTCTGTTTGGTGCTTGAGACTATTATTTATACATAAAGTATTATAAAAAACTCACTCAAAGAGACAACGCAACACCTTTGTTTATATATCATTATCTCATCTAAATCAAGTCACATCATCACTAACATTGTCCGCATCAAGAAACTAAGAAAAATCTTAGAAAAGTCCTTTGTGAGCTATCTTCTTCTTAGAGGATAAGAATTTAACTTCATCACTCTCGAGTAGAGGTCAGATTCTAATAAATCTAATCTAGTTGATGTAAAATGTAAAATGTTATTGAATCTAATCAGACTTGAACTATTCTGTAAATACTCTACCCTAGATTAGGCGTGTTTTAGTTCGTTAAGTTTGTTTAACCGGTTAATCTCGGAGATTTTAGTTAGGTCTTCGAGGAAAGTCCAGGTTTGGCCCGATCTGAGCCCGAAAACTCAGTGATTCAGCTCATCGAGCTGAAGGGGCATTTTGATAATTTACCACTTGTTGTGTATATTTTTATAAATTGTGTGATTTTGTGAATATTATTGGTGAATAATGTTTTCCTTAATGAAGGATTTACATTTCTGATTTTAAAATAAAACTATTTTCAGAAAATGATATTTAAATATCGCCCGTCAAAACCCCGAAAGGGAATATTAATTATTTTAAAGGGTTTTGAAAATGAAATAAAATTTAAAATTTGTATTTTATGGTAGACCATTTTAAGAATGGTCTAGTTATTTTATTTCACCTCAAAATAATGTTTCTAAATTGTTTATTTTAACAATTCTTTATTTAAGTAAATAGTGTAAATTTATGGTTTTTATTTAAATAAATGATTTTTAATAAGAGTTAAATTCCAAAAATTTTATGGTGATTAAGATTTTTAAAACCCAACCTATCTGTAAGGTTGGATTAAATTTTTGAGCTCTTGAAATTATTGTTTTAGTTAAAAATCAGGTTTTTATTAAAACTAGGGACTTTTCTGCAATTTAGAAAACTTGAAGGGCTGATTTACAAAAAAAACTGCAGTAAACTCTATCAGCGTCACCAGCGTGCAGCTTGCCCGATTTTCCGGCGATTCGCCGTCGTCCCATCCCATCGCGAGTGGGCCGGATTTTCCGGCCAAAAGCCTATAAAAACCGGCTCAACCTTCGGTTTTAACTCTCATCTTCTCTTCTCCCTTCTCTCAGTCTTTCTCAGCCAAAAACCAGGCCGACATTTCCATTTTTCAGTAACAGTAACTTAGAGGGAGATTTCAAAAGAAAATCTGGATTTCAGCCCAGAAACTCAATCCAAGGTAACCACTGCATTCCCCTTTCAATTTCGATCGGTTTTGAATAAAAAAATTTTGAATTTGGCTCTGTTTTCAGTGAGAAAAATGATTTCAAAATTTAGGGAAAATTTTAGGGTTCCTTGTATCAGTGAGCTTCCGGTGTTAAGATCGGATGGCTCACTGAGTTTCAAAGCTCCAAACCTCTCCCTATGGAAAGAGGACTCCCGGAGGAATCCATCGGACCGGTCAGATGTAAAAACCGAGTCCAGAAAATAGCCCTTTTGCCATTTTTGATTTTACTATTCACGGCCGCCGTTCACTGTCTGTTGCAGACAGTGAACGGGGAAGAAGAAGAAAAAAAAATTTATTATTTTATTAAAAAAAATTATTTTTATTTGATATTATGGTTGCTCATGTTTTGAAATGTTGGTTCCCATTGAAGAACAAAAATGAATAAATAATTAAATAATTAAATATTATTATTTTATTCAAAAAAAATATTATTATTATTTTGTTCGATTATGTGATGTGATGATTTATACCCCCCTTGTTAAATAAAACTGTACTAACCCCTTTCTCTTATTATTTATAGTGTAAATACTATTGTATCCGCTTTCAGTCCGACATTAGTCGGGAACTGAGTGATTCACTTTCAGGCTGGCACTATAGTCGGGCACTGGGTGACCTCGAGGCCTACTCAAAATGTCAGATCTGGTCCTATCCAGAAGACAACCGAGAAGTGACCCGAGGATCTAGACCTCACTCAATAAGTCAATCTGGTTAATGCCCAGAAGACAATATGAGTTTGGACTGAGCCCCTTTTTACTATATTATTATCTTGTGGATGATTTGAAAATGATAGAAACCAAGTAGGAGACTCAATTCCATATACCTCGGATATTTTGTGGGAAAACGTGAGATTTCAAAATACTACTCGTGTGTATGTATTTGATCTGTATATTGATTGTGCACTTATGTGCTGTTTGAACAGAGACTGCGTAAACCACACATAACGGTGAGGGAACTTAACTCTGCAGATTTTGTAAACAGGTGTTATATTGAGCAATGAGTGGTTTCGGTTTTGATGAACCCACTCATGTGCCTATACATGGCGCACTATGGTAAGAGTGCTGTGATGATTATGGTATTACGATGTTGATCGTATGTGTATGTAAGACTGCTTCCACGTACCTGGGCTATTGAACCAATATCGGCCATATGAGAGATGGTTTATGTCTACTGGACCATGGGCGGACCATGCTGTCGTCAGTTGCTGACTTGAGGGTGTCGGTATCGGCTACGTTTAAGAGTCGGAGATGTACTTGCAAGGATGTATTTTGACCGTGTCGGGACTTAATACTGGTCTCAGTGTAGTCGGCAGGCGTTACGGTGGATAATGGCAGTGGTTTAATGATGTTGACATATTATTTTGAGATTATGCTTATTGTTATCAAGCATGTGATATTGAACTGTTGCTAACCTGTTTTGTATTTACTTAATTTGCATTGTTAATTATCCTTCGCTGGGCTAGTTAGCTCACACCACTCACCTTTCAGGCGATGAACTCGAGGAGGAGGACCCTCTCTTTCAGGCTTAGGGCGATTAAGCTAAAGCAGTGTTTTGGGATTCCCCCGGAGAGGAATGCCCTGATCTTTCCCTGTTGGTTCTTGGAACCATTGTCCTTTTTTGTACCGGATGTGGTACTTAATTTATGTCCATTTGATGTATTAAGCTATGTTGCCTTTGAGACAATGCTTTTGAATGATGAATCAATGAGTGATTTTATTTTGCGTTGTATTAATCAATGTTGGTTTTGATTTGAGCATGTTATGCATTGATGTTGTTGTATCTTGGTTTTTGGGAAGCATATGGTACATGTTTGAGTCCACATGACGGGGTCATGTGTGACTTCTGGGCCCAACTGTTGATCCGGCCCAGTAAGAATGCTTGTGGTTCACTTTATCTTCTAAAAAAAAAAAATCAGTCGCGTTCCGGGCCCATCGGTCGGGTCGAGGCGTGACAATTCAATCCAATTTGACCCGACCCTCCTTTAAGAAAATTGGATGAAAAAATTATTTTGTAAGAATTTCACACACTTAATTAAAAAACAAAAACTTAGAATTCTACTGAAATTCAGAAAGAATCAAGACATAATAAACCACAAAAGTTAAAAGAAAACACTCGAATCAAATTTATAATTAATTATGGAAATCACATCCAAAACATTCTACATGGTCATGCACTTTTCTTGGACATCAGTTAGGTGTAGATAGATGTGACCTATACTAGTATAATCGTATCTTGGACAAGCTTCAATCTAAATTATCTAGATGGAAATCTAATAATTTATTGATCGCTTGTACACTAATTCTTACTTGAAATAATGCCCTCCCACCTTATTGGATGATGGGTCATAACTTACCTTCCAAATTGCTTAATAAGATTGATGCTCTTCAAAAGAACATTTGGAAACAAACTACATCTAATCAAGTGAGAAGATAATACAAATCAAAATGTTGTGGCAGTCTAAGACTTAGGTCAAGTACCAAAATGTGCCCTTTTTCTTTGGGTTGAGGTGTCATTTTGAAAAAAGAAAGAAAGAAAAAAAAAAGGTTGGGATTGACTAGGCTCAAGTCGGTGAAAAAAATAGTTGAAGAGTTCTTCAATTGTTTATAATTTGATAAGTGAGTTAGAATTGAAATAGAATTAAGTTAAGGTTAACTCAAACTTTGGTGAGAATAAAGTTAGAAGAGTTTCTCAACTCTTTATAAATTGATACATGGGTTAGAGTTCTTTGAAAATCGTTTTGAAAAAAAAGTTAAAATCCCCATGTGATACGGTGTTATTAGAATTGGATCGGACCACAGTTGAATCGGAGGTTCGACTGCAACCGTCTCCTTTACGATCCTGTCCATGGGTTAGAGTTTTTCGAAGTCTTAGACTGGGACTTTGTAGTAGGATAAATGTTGTTTTTTTGAGGCTTTGATTGTGAAGGCAAGGCCTTTGGGGTAGTTGGCATGAAAGTTTTTTTTAGGTGTTTTTTTTTTTTTTTTTCCTTTTTTGAGTGAAGTCAAAAGGTAAGTTATGTTTTCATATATTTAATCATTTATCATTCTTCACTCTTTTAGTAATATTAATATTATAAATTAAATAATAATTTGTTTATAGGTAGAATATAATAAATAAGTTTTATTAAATATATTTATTTTATTGATTTACTGATTTTATATAAATGAGTAAACCTAATATGAAATATTAATTGATATATTATTATTCATGATTGTACAAATAATATGCAATCAAATGTTGTTTAATTTATTAATTAAATAATTATTGAAAATTAAAAATTTAATACTGTAATCTCAATAGTGTAAAGTTAATAATTTAATATTATTTATAATATAATATTTATGGCAAGGTTTGATTGTATTTCACCACGATTGAACTTTATTTAATCCGACCTTCCATCGACACGATTCACTTCACAGTCCAGTTCTAATAACATTGCTAAGGGCACATCAGATTAGTCCATGAGAGTTCAAACCCATTACGTCCTGCTTTCTGATGCGGGATGTAACGAGCTGAACTATACCCGTATGGGTAAATAAACAAATTTTAATATGGAAAATAAGCAAAAAAATAACATGAAAATGAGTTTGCTCTGATATAAGTTCTAAATTTAACAACTCTTTTCAAGAATATAACATCCATAATCAGAGAAAAAGCCCTAAATAAAGGCACGATTTATAGACACCTCATTTTTCTGCTTCTACACATCCATTTTTAGATTTTTAAAGTGAAATTACTATTTTGTCCCTACATTTTTTATTTATTCGAATGAACTGTCCGTTTATTTTAACATTTCATTCGAATGAATGAAAAATATAGGGATAAAATGATAATTTCATACTAAAAATTTAAAAATAAATATATACAGGAAGAAAAATCGTGTGCGGTAAGTCGCACTTAAGTAAATTGACTAAAGTACGAGAAAATAGCTTAGCCCCACTTGCTAGGGAAGTAGGGAGGAGCCAAGTATAGTCATTTTCAAGTGCATTTCTGCAATGAATCCTCCACCTCTCATCTCACCACTCACCTGCATCAGCTTTTTCATTTACTGCGACGGTGCCCACTTTGGATTTCTTCTGCCAACAGAAACGAGACAAATACTGCTCCCAAGTCCCAAGTTGTAGCAGAAATGGGGAGAAATATAAACTCGAAGTATCGGATTTCAATTCAAAAAACAAGATCCACGGCTACCCCACTTTCCAAACTCTCAATATCGTCTCCCTCCTCTTCTTCCCTTGTTCTCTCCACAAAAGATATGAAGCTTCTTTTCCTACTTCTTGCCCCCATTTGTGTTCTATGCTTTTCTCTTCTGTCATCACCCGCTCATGCTAGAATTCCACCATTCGCATCTCCCATTCCGGGCCCTGTCTTTCCACCTCATGGAACACCCATTTCGCTTGCTCAGCCAAAACTTGCAGCAGCTCCTCTGGGTAAGCAGTACAACACTTCTTTCTGCATTTTCTCTTAGTCTGCCTCCTTTACAAAGCATTACATTTGAAACTAGAGAGAGGGAGAGAGAGAGAGATGCAAACACGTCTACGATCTCTTTTTAAGGATTTTTGTGTGTGTGTGTGTGTGTTTTCTTGGTTTCTCTTTTTGAGTCAGTGGTTGACTAGTTTTTGTACATTTTGGGAAAAGTCCGCAGCTTTTGCTTCTGAAGTTTCTGCCGTTCATCTTCTTTAGGCGATTGTGTTAATTGCAATGTTTGCAAGTAGGAAAGATACAAGTGTTCACTCTGTCTCTGTTGCCCTTTTTCCGTTAATTTCTTCAAATTTTTTTTTTTTGCTTTTGCCAATTCAGTTTGTAATATTCTCAATTGTTTCTGTGTTAAATGAATTTGAAAATGAAAACAAGAAACAGAGCATTTGAAAGGGGAAATGATTTTATTTATTTATTCATTATTATTATTATTATTATTATTATTTTGTGGGGGGTGGGGGTGGGGTGGGGTGGGGCGGGGAGGGATTTACCATTGATGCATTTGCTCAACTCTGAGCTTTGGATCTTCACAATGGCTGTGGGGGGAAGGCCTTTCTTCTCTCTTTCAAATTCTTCTACTTCTTTGCTTTCTAGGGTTCTCTAAAATTTCTGCTTTTCCTTGTCAAAGAATGCTGAAGAATATTTCAAAAATTTCTCTGGATTCAGGAATACAGGTGGCAACAGAAGCCCAACACCGTCATTTGAATGGAGAGTTCTTTTTGGCGATCATCATAGTTACCGTTGCTGTCAGTTCCATCCTACTATCTTCTTTTTTCACTTGGGTTTGTCTACGGAACAACCTGAGAAAATCCAATCTGGAAAACATAGAGAATTCAGGTTTCCCATCTTTGATCAACCCAATTTCTCTTTCAACTCATGTTTTGTTCCATTGCAATTAATTGCAACAGCAATTCTTTATTTAAACTGTTTTGTGTGTTTCCTGTACTCCTTTGATGTATCTTCATTCTATAAGGTGCCGGTGGAGCTCTTTCATTGCACCCAATTTTGGGTATGATCAGTTCGTTACAGACAAGTAGCAAGAAGGGATCTCTTTCTGTGATCGAGTACAGATTTCTAGAGGCTGCTACAAATGGTTTCAGTGGCAGTAGTGTTTTGGGGGAAGGTGGATCTGGGCATGTTTACAAAGCTTGTTTTGACGATGGCTTCCTTGCTGCTGTGAAGAGATTAGATAGTCAAAGGAAGGATTTAAAGAAGGAATTTGAGGTACAATATTGTGACTGGAACAGCATTTATCCGATTTCCCGTTAGGATTCTATATTGGTCTTTTCTTTTTGTATAAAATTCATGGTCTCTTTTTCATTGACACTGCAGAATGAAGTTATTTTGATGAGTAGAGTTCAGCATCCAAATATTATTTCGCTGTTGGGTTATTGCATTCGTGGAGATACAAATTTTCTTGTTTACGAGTTGATGCAGAATGGATCGTTGGAAACTCAGTTGCATGGTATTTCTTTTGCCCTCTTGAATGCTCTTCTTTAGGGTATCTGTATATGTATCTATCAATGAAAGCTAAGGATGTGTTCACTGTACCTCAAATTGCTATATGTTTGAATAATTAGTCAAAAGACATGACTGAGCGAAGAAGTTCAGAACTGCATTAGGTAAAAAATTAATACTATTGTAGTCAATGTGCAAAGTGGATTTCTGAGCCTGAAGGCACAAAGCCCATCCTAGGTAGACATCATCATCATCATTAAAGCCCTAATCTCATTTATTTGGGGTCGGCTTTTCAAGTTCTATTTCTCCATATGACTCTACGAGTGAGCCTAATTTTTCTTGTTCAGTTATTTAGATACTCTAGTATATATTGTGTATTTTGCATCTTATATGAAAATAGAGCAGCTCTAAGGAAGCTAGGTTGAAGATTCTCTAGGGAGACGGGCCATTTATCAGAGGGATTCAAAGAGAACTCTTCTATTCGATCATCAGAATTTCATGAGATGGGGGTCAAAATTTTCAAGATTCAAAATCACAAGGCTAGAATGGTAGGATGGGGGTCAAGTATTATCAGCCATTGTCCTTGTTCTTACATACCAACCAAAGGTGTGTGACCCTCTTACTGATATGGGTGGAAACATTTATATTGACTTCTACCACCTCAAACCAAGATCTCTAATCAGTCTAGATGATAATGTTTATGGCTAGTCAGAGAGAAACACTAGCAGTCCTGATGTTTGTTACTTCCTGCCAGTCTAATTTATAGAAAAAACTGATAACTATGTGTTCTACTGTAGTTTGAAACACTTTTTATTTGGGTTGCATCCAAGCACATCCTAAGAGAAAATTTCTATCTGTTCTACTGCAGGGCCTTCACATGGATCGGCATTATCTTGGCATCTTCGTATGAAAATTGCACTGGATACAGCAAGGTGAATCCCTCTGCCACTCCTTGAATAAAGTGCCATATTTCCATATTTGATGTATTCTCACGTTTTCGGATATTTATATTGACATTGAACAGAGGACTGGAATATCTTCATGAGCACTGCAATCCACCAGTTGTCCACAGAGATATAAAGTCATCTAATATTCTTCTGGATTCCCACTTCAATGCAAAGGTAACACTACCTCCTAAATAGAGAGTTTTGAGATTCAACTGAGTTGTTGCTCAATTGAAAGAATGGATTTCTGTTTTTGGCTCAATAACAAAGTTCAACAGGTGGGGTCCACCATTAACATCCAGACATTTCATCTGGTTGAACTCATTATAGGCGGGTCAAAATTTAGAATATTCCCTCCAAGAGGTTATAGGAAAGTTTGTTTTGGTCCACATTCAATTGGGTAAATCATCAGTGTCATTCTGTTATCAGTTTCCAATGGTGAAGAATATAGTTGCACAAAGCATTCATCAATGATGATGTTGCTGTCAAAGAATCTTCATCTCACTGATATTTTTGAATTTTCCTCGGATGCAGCTTTCGGATTTTGGTCTTGCTATTACTGGAAGCCAAGGCAAGAGCGAAATCAAACTGTCAGGAACTTTGGGTTATGTAGCTCCAGAGTACCTTTTAGATGGTATAGTAATTTCTTCTTAAAATCTAGCTTTAGAGTAGTTTCATTTTAATGATTATCCTAAATCATTTACTTGAACCCTCTTCTTTGACTGTATGTTTCCTCTGAATTATTCAGGTGAAAACTCAATACTGCATTTCTTTTAGAAACACTCAACACAAGAAAGTATCTTTTACTTCAACCATCACCTAAGAGAACTCATCCTGTTGCAGAAATTTTATCTTTTTCTTTCTTTCTTTGGATTTCTTCTACCTGGTATATGAATTACACACGGTTACCTGTCACACAAAATTGTATGGTTTATTCTTCTAGGTGTAACAGCTTATGGATAACAGTCTTGACTTTCAGGTAAACTGACTGAAAAAAGCGATGTCTATGCCTTCGGGGTTGTCCTCTTAGAGTTATTGATGGGGAAAAAATCTGTGGAGACAATAGAACCAGCTCAATGTGAACAATCTCTTGTCACATGGGTATGCATCAGTTCTACTCCTGTTTAGCAGCTACTCATTTCCCCAAGATACTCGACTGAGGTCATTGCTCTGTTTCACATTTCATTGCTATGTGCAGTATCTTTAATTCTTTATACTATGCAGGCCATGCCTCGGCTTACTGACCGATCAAAGCTTCCAAACATTGTCGATCCAGTTATTAGAAACACGATGGATGTGAAACACTTGTTTCAAGTTCGTGAGATTTAAAACTGTATCCATATTTCCCATGTTTACTGTCACATATTGCCATTCCTTACATGAAATTCAATATGGCTTTGCAGGTTGCGGCTGTTGCTGTGCTGTGTGTGCAACCAGAACCAAGTTACAGGCCATTGATAACCGATGTTCTCCACTCTCTCATCCCTCTTGTGCCGGTCGAGCTTGGAGGAGCTCTTAAAATTACTGACACTGTAGCTTGTACATGCCCAAAATCATCCACTGACTAATTATGCAATTGGTTTATCCATGTATTTTTCAAGCCTGGAAGGAGCTAGTGTCTTTCTGGTCTGCACTGCCCTTCTCCAAGATATGGCTGTTGCGAAATTGAGTTTACATTCGAATGTAACCGAATTTCAGCAAGTTATTTGGATACTGATCTCTTCTATGTTATGGGTGTTGCACAATCAAAGTTACACTAGGTATTATTAGTTTTAATTTTGTTTCATGTCCATAATGACAACAATTGTACCTATGATGATTTGGGGTGAAGGAAGAAATTAAGTTTCCAACTAAAGTGGTCTCTATTTCCATGTTACCCCAAATGTAGAATGCAGAAAGATCTTTTCTTCTATAAAGGAGCTATTTTAGCTGATTGATATGGAGTTCACTCCCTGGTGTGTTTGGAATTTCATATAAACCTTTCTGGTGTTTCATGAATAACACAACCTAACATGGTTGGCTATAAATCTCTCACTTTCTTGGCATTTTTTTAGAATCCATCTTTGCTTATGCAACTATGTAACATATTAGCAGTTCTCTTAAAAATTAATTATACAGGATGTCACGTTTAGGATTGGTTTTATGAGTTCTACTTCTCTACTTACGCTTTGAACCAAATTTTTTTGAGTTAGGTTAGTGAAACACAACAAGCGAGACTCTCTCATAAGACATGCTATCAAATGGATCATGGGTCTCATATAATTGGGTTTATTTAATGGGTGACTATATGTATATGAAACATATAAAGTTTCACTATTAATCAATAATTCAAGCCATATAATCTTGCCCTCTAAACTTTGATGAGTATAGATGATTGATCTTTTAAACTTTAAATACACAACATATTCATATAGCCCTCTTTATATCTCATCCAACTATATGGGTTCTAAGATCCATTCGATGACATCTCTTTATAGTGAGTCTCGACAGAAAAAGTCTAGATTGAGTTTTTCAATTTCCTATCACTCCACATTTCAATAAAGCCCCTTAACTTTTAGATTATTTTCCATTTTAATCATCCAACGACCATCAATCATGTGTGTTAGCTGTATTTTTTTTTTTCAGTATGTTTAGATAACAACTAAATAAATAGTGAGTGGAACTTGGTTGGATCGTATCCATCTTTGAAGCCAACCCATGCACAACACAAATTTCATATGAGCCAACATAAACTGACCTGAAAAGCTTTTTCTCTGAGCGAGTTTACCGGTAGAGTCTGGTCGGGTCACTTAGTGTTAAGATATATTCAGATTTAGATGAAATATTTATTATTTCTTTAATTAGAGAGTATTAAAGATGTATTTTCCTCTTTTATTTATTCTGTCTGCTATATTTTGTATTTCTTTTTCTCTATAAGTAAAGTTCAGGGTTTCCTTAATTTACAAAGAAGACACCACATTATTTTCGCAATTAGGGTTGGCTTAGGCCAGGTTCAAAGAGAACAAATGCCCGACCATATTTAAATCAGGTTGAGAATTTCATAATTGAAGCAGACTTGATCAAACCCAGCATAAGCCAAGCCTTAGCCCAACATCTTGCTGGCTTTAGTCATCAGGTTCAGATTGGGCCTCACTAAAGTAATACTCTTTAGTTCCTAGTAATACTCAATTCACATTGTTTTTTTTTTATATTGTCTATAATGAAAATTTGAAAAAAAAATGAAATAAACTTGGTCCTTTTTAAGTTTTGACCTTTAATTTTGAATAAAATGAGAAATCAAATTTATTTCTTAAATATTTTTTAGATATTTTTTTTGTTTAATTCAATTAGTAACTGATTATTATTAAATAAAATTTAAAATATTCTTAAATTAGTATTTGATAATTACACTACTATGAATTGAGATTACAAACATAAGTATTTATGTATTAATAATTTATGCTTTTATTTTTTATAGATTAGTGATAAAAATAATTAATTCAAATATATTTATAAGTTTATATTATTGTCTATATATGTTATTATATATTTTTTTTATATTTCTTCAAAATAAAATATTGGAATAGCCAAGATACAAAAATAATCTTATACATTAAAAATGAGAACGAATTATGAAATAAATTTGATAACCATCCTCTCATTCATTGTCACAAATAAATTAACGGCTATTGATAATATCGAGATATTTTTCAAAATTTCAGAATTTTATCTGAAAATTAACAGAAAATTTTGCAAAAAATATAATATTTCAAAAATAATAAAAATGTTAATATAATAAAATATAAATGAGGAATTTATCTGTAATTTACTGAGAATTTATCGAGATATTATCACGATATTACATTTATCATATTTTTAACGTAATTTTATTGACAATTTACTGAAAATTTACGAGAGTACTGATAAATCTCAAGATATTAATGATGATTGATATTTTGTCAATAAAAATATGATAAATTTAAAAGACTCTTAATCTAAAAGAGTCACTCCCATAAAATTATCTGGGCAGGGAAAATTGCAGATGACTCAACAATTGGTAAAAAAAATATCCTCACAACCCTGACTCACCCGTGCAGCCTAAGTGGGAAAGTCTACGCCTCCAACTCACCGAGTATAAGGCAAGAAACACGTGTAAGCACAGCATTTTCCGGTCAGTTCGTTACTTTATTCCGTTGTTAGGGTTTAGGATAACACTAGTATCATTTCCCGCCATGACTTCCCCGCCAAAATCCACTTACCAGTGACACCTTCTCAGTTCTCTTATTTCCCCATCCGGCGAGAAGAAGAGAGGAGAGAAGAGATCCCGTTTGGAGAAGAGAAGGAGAAAGGTACAGAAGAGCAAGCAGAGAAGAGAGAAGAGATCCCGTTTGGAGAAGAGAAGGAGAAGGTCCAGAAGAGCAAGCAGAGAGAAGAGGCAGAGAGTAGTAGCAGCAGCAATGTCAGGCTGGGACGAAGGGGTGGTTTACTATAGCGATCAGGCGCAGTTTCCACAGGGTGGGGGCGATCCCGACCAGGGAGCGCTGACACGCCACTCTGCTCTCCGAAAATTCAAGGAATTCATCCGCGGCTACCTTGGAGAAAAGGGGGATTTTCCTTACAGGTCTTATTTATATTTAAATGCCCCCACTTCCAACACATCTACTCCCATCACATTCTTAATCTATAAATCCGTTTTCACTGTCTCAATTACATTACATGTATGTACGATGTCCTTTGTTTTCTTTGCAGGGAAAGCCTTGTCCACAATCACAACTCTCTCCTCGTCGCCATGGAAGACCTCCACTCTTTTGATGCCGAACTTTCTGACAAGATCCGAAAGCTCCCTGCTGATTATTTGCCTCTGGTGCTTCTCTCTCCCTCCCTCTTGAAGATATCTAAATCTTAGTTTGGATGGGTGGAGAGGAAGTGTTTTCCTGGAAACTAACCTTTTTACTCAAAACGGTTAAACCCATTTCTGGTTTTGGTTAGGAAGAGAAAGTGTTTTCCTGGTTTTGGTTATCTCTAAGAAGGAACTTTCATTCCTATTCATCCAAATGGAACTTCAGGCTCTGGTTTGATGCATGGAATGGAAAGTGCTTTCTTGGAAAATAATAATTTTATGCATGGATTCTCTAAACCATCTTTGGTTAAAGGTCATTTTTTTTTAAGAGAACACTTTCCCTTTCATGCACTCCGAGGGCATATTTAGCAGAAAACTCTTGCTGGATTGTGATTCCTTGACTTCTTCAATCCGCAAATCGTGCTAATTCTAGAAATTTAAATTTCATGCCAGCCTTTTTTTTCTTATTTGTTTGGTCAGTTTTAGAATTATTAGCAATTTTTAATATGTTAGGAAATTTTGAAATTTGATGCCTACCTTTTGTGTTTGGTACGTATCATGTTTGCTGGTTGGACATGTATTTTATAATATCAGTGATTTGTGCTTTGAAGTTTTTTTAAAAAAAAAACAGTTTCAGATGGAAAGTTATGAATCATATAGCATGACTTCTGTTTGATTTTATAGGAACCATTTGGATGGAAAGATAACCACTTTTTTAATTGCAAAAAAAGAGTGAAACCATTTTTGCTAAATATCTGGAAAGCACTCCCCTGCATCTGAATGAGGCCATTGTTGTCCTTCTAGAATTTCATTTCACCAAGCGCTGAATTCTTTGTGAAATTTTATATTCCATATTACCCAGATGCCTCTGTACACAGTTCTTTTGAATGCCCACCCCAAGCCCATTTGGGGCTAATTGCTGCCACCAAAAACATGTAGATCACTATTGTCAAAAACTAGAATCAAATGGATGCTCACCAATTCCAGATTCAATCATGATTCTGTTAGTGGATGTAGAAATGTCCCCAACCATAAAAAAATACCATTGATGGCAAGAGAAGGTACTCCATTTTCTTACCTTTCAAAAGATGTCCATTTTATTGGGTGATTTGCTACTGGTAACTATGCTGTCCCAAATGTTTGTTGGACTGATTGATTATCCATTGCAGTTGCATAATACTGGTCATTTCTAA
Source organism: Chimonanthus salicifolius (assembly GCA_013350335.1). Classification (NCBI taxonomy): domain Eukaryota; kingdom Viridiplantae; phylum Streptophyta; class Magnoliopsida; order Laurales; family Calycanthaceae; genus Chimonanthus; species Chimonanthus salicifolius. The sequence continues at coordinate 12,258,891 of CM023538.1, read as the reverse complement.
TTTGAGGACATATAGATGTGCTGCCTGGACTGTAGTCGTCCTTTTCTATGATTCATGCCTTATTGTTTTTGATTTTGCAGTTCGAAACTGCTGCCTCAGAAGTTCTTGCGAGTTTGCGGTCAAAAGTTGCTGGAGAGACTGGTGAAATGGAGGAACCTGTCACTGGAGAGGTGCAGATCCTTCTCTCTTCAAAGGAGAATTCTGTCTCAATGCGATCTGTCGGGGTTAGTATATTCTCTTGCTCTTTGATTTGCATTATACCGGGCATTACAAACAAACAATGCCTGTTTGAGATGATTCATCTCTTCAGCCTAGCCACTTAGATTACACCTACAGACTACTACTCTTTCATCTACATGTAGCATCTGGTGCACTTCGACGGAGTAACTTTCAGTTGGACATTTTAGCAGTTTGGTTGTTTCTACAACTGGAGGGCCCCATGTTTGAGCCTCCATGCAGTTTCTAGATGAATTGTATAATCCTTGTTTTGTTAACCACTCTTGATGGATTTGGGATAATTTTCTTTGGTGCTGATGTAGGCTGACTACATCTCAAAGCTTGTTAAGATTGCGGGAATCACAATTGCAGCATCAAGAACAAAGGCTAAGGCAACATATGTGACTCTGTTGTGTAAAAACTGCAAGAATGTCAAGACAGTACCTTGTCGTCCTGGGCTTGGTGGGGCAATTGTTCCCCGATCATGTGATCACGTTCCGCAGGTATGGCTTCTATGGACTATTTTGCTTTCAGAGTTTTCTCTATCTTGGGTGAAATTTTATCTTTCTTTATACAGCCTGGAGAAGAGCCTTGTCCTGTGGATCCATGGGTGGTTGTCCCAGATAAAAGCAAATATGTAGATCAGCAAACATTGAAACTACAGGAAAATCCTGAGGTAAGTTCTCTTCCCATGAGCAGACTGAATCTGCAATAATTTAAGGTCGATAAAGTGAGTGCCTGAACCAGATTTTTCTTCTTGGCTTGCTGTATGTCACAATGGATTAAGTAGTTGAGAAGTATTAGCTAAACTGAAAATTTTGCAGCACCTTTATCATTGTATGTATGTGAAAGGGAGATAAACCAATACCAATAGATATTGCTCAGGCTCATAGGTGAAAGCATCACGACACATGCCCTAATGTAATATAGTTGGTTAAACCTTATGATATCCATATGCTTGTATGCACGTTTGAGTATGACCTTGTATGTATGTTTATCCATGACGCTAAATGTGTCTAGCTGTTCCATGAATAATAGTAAGCCATCGTTTGGCTATTCTGTTTGGATTTTTTTTAGAAACTGGTGATATTACATGTGTTTGCATGCCTTGGAATCTGGAAATGGCACTCATAACAACACCTAATATTGTCCAAAACATATAAATCTTCCATATGTAGGAAGCCATACACTAATCTATTTCTGTGATTGAGGCCGATGTAGCTATATGGTATCCAAGTTGGTAATCTAGAGAGCACAAAGATGGACTTTACTGTTTTTAGCCAGCTAAATTTCACTCCTCTCTCCTTCTGCATGGAAGGATGTACCGACTGGGGAGCTTCCACGAAACATACTTCTTTCCGTTGATCGACACCTTGTTCAGACAATTGTACCTGGTACAAGGCTGACCATTATGGGAATTTACAGCATATATCAAGCAGCCAATTCTGCCGCGTAAGATACATAATTTGAGAGTGCACTGGAAATCTTCTACCTATTATTGCATTTTCAAGCTACTGAGTTGCAGTTATCATTATTATTCTTATTCATTGCAGCCAGAGAGGAGCAGTTGCAGTGAGACAACCTTATATTAGGGTTGTAGGGATAGAACAAACTCATGATGCAAGCTCTGGAGGTCCCTCCTCCAACTTCACTCATGATGAGGTAAGATCTCCTATATGGTAATATATTGAAAAATAAATTTTTGAGAGACTGCAAAAAAAATGAAGGCAAAGGCATGGCCGAGATGATTGACTGCTCTCTGTGACTGTTGCTTGTGGCTATTGAATTGTTGGCTATATTCTGTGGACTTTATAGATTTTGTGTTGAAATAGAAAAGAGAGGAAGAGTAGGACTCTAAGTCCTAACTCAATTAGGTCTCAGAGTTCTAACTCAATGGGGTCTCAGAGTCCCAAATGAACTCATATTTGTATTTTCTCTTATAAATATGTCTCTATTGTACATAGAAAAATACAGTGAAAATAATATACTCTCTTTCTCTCGTGGTTTTTTCTCTTATGGGTTTTTCACTTAAATCGTGTGTTATGATAATTTGTGGTGTGTGATTTATGTTTCTATATGGTATCAGTCAGACTTCGATCCGAATCGAAAACATTATCGGCTCTTGCCGCCTAGTCGGGGTGTGTCCCGATCTGTCCACACCACAGACAAATCCGGCTGTCTTGCTTATTCCGATCTGGGTCGCATTTACTCTTACACCGATCCACATCAGCATCACAGTCGAATTTTTTTCCAACACCATTCGTCACTGTGTTTTTTGTGGGTTTCTACTGTTTGACACCTCCGCTCCGATTGGCTTCAGCCGGCTGGCTGTTGACACTCTCCGATCAGCAGATCTGACATTTGCAGTTCCGGCGTACAGATCCGGTCGATCTGTTCAGACCCCGCCGATCCACTCTTGCTGCCGCCGGAGTTGGATTTCGCTGCCGCTATCTCTCGAGTTTTTCAGATCTGGTTCCGCGCCGGTGGCTATTCCGCCTCCGATCTGAGGTGATTTCTGCACAGATCTGCAACTGCTGAGCTTGCCGCCGTCTCCGATCGGTCGCTGCTCTGCCCGGCCGTCTGCTCTCCTCGAAGTAAGTCTCAGCTAACCACTATCCTGCTGCGTGCTCTGTTTTTCAGATCGGTTTGCTCTGCTGCTCGCCGACTGCTGCCTGTTTTGCACAAGAGGGTCTCTGTTGCCGTTTGCCCGCTTGACTCCATCGTCGGCGCTTGTTTTCTTCCCATTGCTTGCCGCCTGTGCCGCACTCACCGCATCCTGCTGTGGTCTCAAATTGTAGCTCAGGTTCAGCCCAGATTTGGGCGTTTTTTTTTTTCGCTGCCACCAATTGTTACAGTGCATCCCGTTCCAGATCAGACGTGATTTGGCTTGCCGTCGTGATCTGGATTCCGCTGCTGTCCGGCGTGACCTGCTGCTCCGATCATCTCTACTGTTGCCTCGGCTGTTCAGACTTCCTCTGCCAGTTCTTCACGTGCGCCTCCGGCCAATCGTAGCTGTTTGCCAGTCGTAGTTGTTTGCCATCGCTGCTGTCTGAGAGTGCCGGCGATTACCGATCTGTTTCGGCCTCCCTGCGTCTTCCGCCCCGCGTTTTTTACAGATCTGGTTGCGGATTTCTTGCCCAGCCAATTTACTCAGCGCCGTTGGTTGTTGCTGAGAGACCACTTGGGTCGCCGCCTCAATCTGAACAGCTCCAATCTGCTGTCCTTTGCTTCTCGGCTACTGTTCCGATTCCACTGACGGCGGGACTGTCTCAGTCCCTCTTCCCGTGCTGCATCCGCCTGAGGGCACTGGACCAGAGGTTTTCTCGACCTGCTGCTATCTTCTTCTGCTATCTTCCAAATCTGAGAAGCCTCCAGAACAAGGAAGAGTAAAAAAAAAAAAAAAAAAAAATTCAAAGTTTTTTTTTACTCTTCTCTTTCACAATGGGAGAATCCGACTGTAATCCAAGTCTAAGGCTCTCATCAGTTTTGCTCAATGCAAATAACTATGTTCTATGGTCTCGAGCGGTTACCTTATCACTTGGTAGTAAGAGGAAATTGGGATTTATCAATGGGAAGATTGTTTGTCCCCCACTGGGTTCTACATCTAAAGCTACCGCTACAGAGTCCTCTACAGCCACCGATCCTAATACAGCTTATGATGATTGGATAGCTAATGATCAACTGGTCCGTTCATGGCTTCTTAATTCTATGGAACCACAGATTGCTGGTATTTTTACATTCTTTGATTCTGCAAAAGAGCTGTGGGAAGCTGTAACTGGTATGTATGGCAGTCGCAATAATATTGCTCGGGTGTTTCAGATTCAAAATGAGATTGCCACTGCGCTACAAGGTGAGAGGAAATTTTGTGATTTTTTAGGACACATGAAGAGACTATGGGATGAATTACATTTGTATCGCCCACACACTACTGATGCACAGACTCTCGTGCAACGAGACGAAGAGGATCAAGTTTTTTCTCTCCTTCGAGCTTTACGGCCTGACTATGAATATTTGCGGAGTAACATACTTATGACAGATCCGCTACCCTCAGTGATTAATGCTTGCGCTATCATTCAACGCGAAGAAACGCGTCATGAAACTATGTCTTCTGCTATTCCGCATTCCTCGCCGCACCTTGAACCAAGTGCACTTCTTACTCAGAAGCATGACCGCAGACATTTCTCCGAGCCTGAGAAAAAAGTTATTCCGCCTAAAGGACGACTACGTTGTGAACATTGTGGAAAGATTGGGCACCCTAAGGATCGTTGTTGGTTGTTGCATCCTCATCTCAAGCCTAAATTTGAATCCAAAAAGAGAGACAAGGCTCATATTGCAGACACTTCAACCACTCTAGATCAGTTGAGTCAGATTCTAAATGATCTCCGTAAGTCTCTGCCTCCTCCAAGCACGTCTTCTTCGTCTCATACTGCAGGTAACCTTCATGCTTTCCTTGCTTCACAATCTAATGGTCATCCTTGGATAATTGATTCTGGAGCCACTGACCATATGGCTAATTCTTCGTCGTCTGTGTCGGATTTTTCGTCATCGTCTCGTAAACACGATGTTTATCTAGCCAATGGATCTATGGTTCCTGTGGTCGGCAGTGGTAAAATTGATTTCTTTTCAAATAGCATCCCTTCTACTGCTTTGGTTGTTCCTTCTTTTCCAACTCAACTCCTGTCTGTTGGGAAACTTACAAATGCTTTGAGCTGTGATGTTATTTTCTCTCCTAACTCTGTCTTCTTTCAGGATCGAATGTCCAAGAAGACGATTGGTGAAGGCATTTTTTCGAACGGTCTTTACATGTTATCTTCTCCTAATAAGGTTTATCATGCCAAGGACCGTATAGCGGGTCACCTACTGCACCAACGGCTTGGACATCATTCAAGTCGTATTTTGTCTTGTCTTTTTTTGTCTGTTTCTATTCCCTCTAATGTTTGTGATGTTTGTCAATTTTCAAAACAATCACGGTTACTATTTGCTTCTTCTATTTCTAAGTCTCTTGCTTGTTTTGAACTGATTCATTCTGATGTATGGAGTGCTCCCATTGTTTCTTATGATGGATTTAAATATTTTGTGTTGTTCATTGATGATTGCACACGTGTTACTTGGTTATACTTGCTCAAATCTAAAACTGAGGTGTTATCTGCTTTCAAAGATTTCTACAACATGGTCCATACTCAATTTCATGCAAAGATTCAAATTCTTCGCTCTGACAATGGGACTGAATATGTCAATGCTCTTTTCTCTGATTATACTCACAACAAAGGTATTATTCATCAAATTAGCTGCGTGGGTACGCCACAACAGAATGGTGTCAGAACGGAAAAATCGTCACATATTAGAAACTGTTCGAGCACTTATGTTTCAGATGCATATTCCTAAGACGTACTGGTCTCATGGCGTCTTGACTGCTATCTATTTGATTAATCGACTTCCTAGTCGGGTTATCAATTTTCAATCCCCATTGGAAGTATTGAAGAATAGACCTCTTGACTTATCTCACCTATGTGTGTTTGGGTGTGTCTGCTATGTCCATCGCCAGAGTATTAATCGTGATAAGTTCGATGCCAGATCTCTCAGGTGTGTTTTCTTCGGTTACTCTTCCACACAGAAAGGGTGCATTTATTATGACCTCTCATCTCGCAAGCTTCTTGTATCACGTGATGTCCGCTTCGTTGAATCTGAACCGTATTTTCCATCTCCTGGTGACTCTGGGAATCGGTTCCAGGGGGAGTACTTGTCTGACTTGGTACCGCTTCCTACTGTAACTGATGATGTCTCCTGCCGCAGACATACTGTGATTCTCTCTCCAGATAACCACCCAATGTCTACAACAACTGAAATATCGACAGCTCCTACTGAGGCTATATCCATCGCCAGAGTATTAATCGTGATAAGTTCGATGCCAGATCTCTCAGGTGTGTTTTCTTCGGTTACTCTTCCACACAGAAAGGGTGCATTTGTTATGACCTCTCATCTCGCAAGCTTCTTGTATCACGTGATGTCCGCTTCGTTGAATCTGAACCGTATTTTCCATCTCCTGGTGACTCTGGGAATCGGTTCCAGGGGGAGTACTTGTCTGACTTGGTACCGCTTCCTACTGTAACTGATGATGTCTCCTGCCGCAGACATACTGTGATTCTCTCTCCAGATAACCACCCAATGTCTACAACAACTGAAATATCGACAGCTCCTACTGAGGCTATATCCATCGCCAGAGTATTAATCGTGATAAGTTCGATGCCAGATCTCTCAGGTGTGTTTTCTTCGGTTACTCTTCCACACAGAAAGGGTGCATTTGTTATGACCTCTCATCTCGCAAGCTTCTTGTATCACGTGATGTCCGCTTCGTTGAATCTGAACCGTATTTTCCATCTCCTGGTGACTCTGGGAATCGGTTCCAGGGGGAGTACTTGTCTGACTTGGTACCGCTTCCTACTGTAACTGATGATGTCTCCTGCCGCAGACATACTGTGATTCTCTCTCCAGATAACCACCCAATGTCTACAACAACTGAAATATCGACAGCTCCTACTGAGGCTATATCTCCTGAGATCCAGCCGATGTCTACAGCAACTGAAATACCGGCTCCTCCTCTGCCATTACGTAGATCGAGTAGAGAGACTCGTCCTCCAAAAGGAATGAAAGATTTCTTCACTTATCATGCTGTATCATACCCAATGGAAGCTTCTCTGACATATGTTAATGTTACTCAGTCACATCTGGCCTTCTTGAGTGCAGTGTCTAGTGAACAAGAACCAAAGACATTTCGTGAAGCTAACTCTATATCTGTTTGGAGACTGGCAATGAAAGACGAATTGCAAGCACTTGATGGTAATAAAACTTGGAATATTGTCAAATTGCCTCTTGGAAAAAATACTGTTGGGTGCCGTTGGATATACAAAATCAAGTATAAAAGTGATGGAACTGTGGAGCGATATAAGGCGAGACTTGTTGCCAGAGGCTTTACACAAACATATGGAGAAGATTATACAGAGACTTTCGCACCTGTTGCAAAGATGAACACTCTTCGAGTACTTCTCTCCTTAGCAGTTAATTAGGGTTGGGAATTATCTCAAATGGATGTGAAAAATGCTTTCTTGCATGGTGATCTAGAAGAGGAGGTGTACATGAGTGTTCCACCAGGTCATTCACAAGAATCCAAAGTTGGATTTGTGTGTAAGCTAAAAAAGGCCATATATGGACTTAAGCAATCTCCCCGTGCGTGGTATGCGAAGCTCAGTTCTGTTCTCTTGAGTAATGGGCTTCAAAGGAGTGCAGCTGATTCTTCTTCGTTTGTAAAAAAAGGTGCGTGTGGTACAACTATTGTTTTAGTCTATGTTGATGATATAGTGATCACATGCGATGATAAAAATGAAATTAGAAGGCTTAAGACTCTACTGCACAAGAGATTTGCCATCAAAGACCTTGAAGTGTTAAAGTATTTTTTTGGATTAGAAGTTGCCTACTCAAAGAAGGGAATATTTCTCAATCAAAGAAAATATGTGCTGGACCTGTTGCAAGATATTGGAAAGATGGGAGTTAAACCATCAGATACTCCAATTGACAGTGGAGGTAAGCTTGACAATGATGGTGAATTGTTATCTGATATTGGTCAGTTTCAAAGGTTAGTTGGTCGATTGATTTATCTAACGATTACTAGGCCAGATATTTCCTACGCAGTCAGTCTAGTCAGCAGATTTATGCATGCACCTACAGTTACTCACATGAATGCTGTCAATCGAATTTTACAATATTTGAAGGGTTCTCCAGGAAGGGGAATATGGATGCGGAAGAATGGAAATAGTTCCATTACTGCTTACACTGATGCTGATTGGGCAGGTTGTCCGGTTGATCGACGATCTACAACAGGATATTGTACATTTGTGGGAGGTAATCTGGTAACTTGGAAAAGTAAAAAGCAGAGTGTTGTTGCAAGATCAAGTGCAGAAGCAGAATATCGTGCAATGGCCTTAACCACCAGTGAAGTTATTTGGCTTCGGTCCTTATTACAAGATTTGGGTTTTGGTTCTAATCAGCCAACGCAAATGTTTTGTGATAATCAAGCTGCCATTCACATTGCTTCAAATCCGGTGTTTCATGAGAGAACCAAACACATTGAGGTGGATTGTCATTTTGTTCGAGAAAATTTGCAAGCTAATGTTATTTCTACTCCGTTTGTTCGCAGTGATCAACAATTAGCAGATATCTTCACAAAAAGTCTCTCCGCTGTTAAATTCCAAGATATTTTATCCAAGTTGGGCTCAATCGACATTTTCGCACCTACTTGAGGGGGAGTGTTGAAATAGAAAAGAGAGGAAGAGTAGGACTCTAAGTCCTAACTCAATTAGGTCTCAGAGTTCTAACTCAATGGGGTCTCAGAGTCCCAAATGAACTCATACTTGTATTTTCTCTTATAAATATGTCTCTATTGTACATAGAAAAATACAGTGAAAATAATATACTCTCTTTTTCTCGTGGTTTTTTCCCTTATGGGTTTTCCACGTAAATCGTGTGTTATGATAATTTGTGGTGTGTGATTTATGTTTCTACATTTTGTTTATGCATGGATATGGTATAAGAATGCTCTCAAAACTGATTTGCATAAATGTGTGTAAATTTGTATCTGCACATGCATTTTGTTTGGAATACAGTGAAATGTTTCAGTGTGTGGTTTCTAAGGTCTTATAAACCATGGCCATTTGTATGCAGGTACTTGAATTTAAAGAATTTGCTCAAAGACCAGATTGTTATGGGAAGATCTGTTCTATGATTGCTCCTTCCATATATGGTCATGATGATGTCAAGAAAGCTGTAGCTTGTCTTTTGTTTGGAGGATCGAGGAAGGTATACCATTGCTGATTGTTTTCTTGATTTATCGATGTATGATATCCATGTCATGATCAGTTCCTTTCTGAATGTAGAGGTTACCCGATGGTGTCCGATTAAGAGGAGATATCAATGTCTTGCTTTTAGGTGATCCATCCACTGCTAAATCTCAGGTTAGTGTTGTGTTTTTCATGGTTTGGCTACCAAGCTTGTGAAAATTTGAACTTCAAAGCTAAATAACTTGGCACATTTTTAATAGTTCTATTACAGTTAAAACATTGTGAATCAAACCAAAATCCTAGTGTATCCGTTATTTTAAGGAATTAAATCAAAACCAGCATTGAATCAGCATGGATTGCATCCTAATTGATAAGAGTCCTAGCTCCAATTTACTTGAATTCCATGACTTGATCTGACTTGGTTGGACTTGATTGCATGTTTTGACTTAGTCACACAGTGAGACTCTCATCATAAAGGATGAACAGGAAATGATTTAGACTTTTTTGGGAATCACTTCCATCAACTCCATTTTTGCCCATGGATTTCAATATTTTAACTGAAATATTGCCAATTATTGTAAAAAGAATACTCAAGGTGTATAGTAGTTGTCTCTTGTTATTAAATCTCAAAAGCCAACCAAATGCACTTTTTTAGTTAATTTAGTTGATTTTGACTCAGAGCCGGTTCCAGGTACTTGAATTCCAAATTAAGATAACACGTGCACTATCTTTAATTATTATTTTTCATTCTCAGTGACTTATTTACACGTGTCACTCCCACTCCCTCCGACTCCCACTACAACTTGGTTTCAGTGAATTCTAACTCTCACCTTGAAATAAAGACCTTATATTATTGCTGCTGCTCTTTTTGTTGCTGTAAACCATTTCTATGAAAAGAAGCTTTTGGCTAATGACAAAATGTCCTTTAGGAGCTAAACTTTATAGAATTTACATCTTTTAGTGTCATTATGCATCTGCGTAGACATCATCACTTGTAGGGTTTGAGGGTCACTTGTGTCTATCTGAATTTTGAATATCTTGTGTCATCTGCATCAAGACGTGCGTGTATCAGCATTCATGCATGCAACTAGGGATGTAAACAGATTGGATTTAGGCAGGGCCTGCATCCACTTCCTCTTCACGTTGTTAGATTTGAATTCAGATCTGAATTGTGTCTGATTTTTAGATCCAAGATCCAAATTCACATCCGCTTCATATTGTTGGTTTTGAATTCAGGTTTGGATATATTCACAAAACTAAAAAACATAACATTTTGTTCAACGAAAAATAAATCATATAGTCAAGTTCCAATATCAAATAAGAACTATAAATTTGTGAAGCATATAATTAATAAAAATTAGAAGAAAAAACTAGAAAAGTAATCTCAAAAAGCTACTCCAATACTCATATATAAGAAAGAAAAGAAATATAGAAGGAAGCGCCAAAAATGGCAAAATAAATAATAAGTCTATAATTCAAATGGAGGAATCCAACTGTATACCTCTTGTAATCTCCTAATTCTAAATTTGATTGGTACTATGATAAGGACATGAGAGGATAAATGTTAGGGATTCTTTCTCATATGACTCCACTCATGGCATACTATTGAGAATAGATATGTTATTTATATGTCATTTGGGTTAGTGGGTTATTGAATTTGGATATGGTTAGATCCAAATTCTCATCTGAAGATAAATAGATGTTAGACTTGAATTTGGATAAAAAAAAATTGAACAGATCTAAACTTTGCATCCAAATCCCTTTATTTTGGATCAGTTATTCTGGGCTTTTGGATACCTACATGCAGCCTTCAATGAATAATTTACAGTTTTTTATGGTTTCAACCTCAGACAGATTTATCAATCAGTATTAATCATCTGCAAGGTTTTCGGAGGGGCATTTCATTTTCCTGTCCTTTTATGACATATCTTTCTTTGGTTTTCATTTAAGCAGTTCATGAGTTGGTTTGTATTTTGCACTCCATGTTCCTATACATCAGTTATGGTCAGGATCAATGATGTAATATGTTATATTAGATGTTATCTCGATTATTGTTGATATCTGATAGAATATTTTCTGCTTTTGAAGTTTCTCAAGTTCGTAGAGAAGACGGCTCCTGTGGCTGTTTATACTTCTGGGAAAGGGTCTTCTGCAGCTGGTCTTACAGCTTCTGTTATTCGTGATAACAGCTCAGTAAGTTTTTGATGAACATTCAAACTGCAGTGGATTTAGATGTTCTATAAATGAACATTCAATTTGCCATGCATTTGGGTTGATGTGAAATTCAAAAACCACGTTACATTGGATAATTTTCTGCCTTTCTCTACCCAAATCATTATTGGAACACTTGGAAGGATTGTTAGGGACGGAAAACTGGACAAGCATGATCCTACATCAAGTTGAACACGTATTTTGTAACTGTTCAAATAAACAGAAGAATGGGTATCCATTCATTCATTCAAGTGTTCAAACTTGTGGCATTCAAATGTTCAAACTTTTCTCATATTCCTCATAAATGATTCAAAACATTAGGCTTTAAAACTTAAATGAGCTCCCTCGGTTGCATTAATTCATAGTTTATCATTTCAGCGTGAATTTTATCTGGAAGGAGGAGCCATGGTTTTGGCAGATGGGGGCGTTGTTTGCATTGATGAATTTGACAAGATGAGGGTGGAGGACAGGTAAGTGAGACTGGATTAGAGCTTGACGGACGTCTGTTCTTTAGCACCACTTTTTTATTCACACCAATTAAGAGAGGCTTGCTATTTTCAACACCCTTGCGATTGTGCAATATCATGATCATACCCCCTGTTCTGAGTAGCTATTCTGTCCCAAAAATATGGCCAGAATACGTAACAGGTAGGCCAGAGTGTATATGAAATGATGGACGGCTGAACCTAAAATAGGACGAGGCTCCATATTCTACTCAACTATTGCACTTCCTTAGGAGTGGAGTGGTGCACTGCATGGACTTGTGCTCTCATTGTACATGGTCGTCTCCTGAGTGGTCCAGTCTGTATTTTAGGTTGGACAAACTATACATTGTGCTTGACCTAATGTATGGCCTGGGTTTGGACCTTGTGCTCATGAGATCATGCAGATATGTGGAAAATTGATGCAGGGAACCTCTTAAGAATCTAAACCTCTTTCCATAAGAGGCTTATGCATAAAGCTACAAGGATACTTGAATTCATGGGCCTATGAGAGGCATGACAGATTCTGATAAACGGGATGAGATGTGGAGAACTCAAAACAGATGATAGTTAGATAGAAAAATGGCTATGATGATTATGATGGTTTCCCTTCTCATAAAGAGCTTACTTGTATCTGCTGTTTCATGTATCTAGAGTTGCCATTCATGAAGCAATGGAGCAGCAGACAATATCCATTGCCAAAGCAGGAATAACAACTGTGCTGAACTCTAGAACATCTGTGCTTGCAGCTGCTAATCCCCCATCAGGGCGTTATGACGATCTTAAGGTTCAAGAGTCACAGCTTACTATCAATTCTCCTTTCTTTCTTGCTATTCACAAAAGATGAATACAGGGTTTTGCACAGCAAAGTGTGGTCCATTGCCTGGTATGCCCATTGCATAATGCATCGTGAATGGTTTGCAATGCTTCAAAGTTCTTCAGATTGGAAGGCATTCTCCTTATTTTTTCCTTTTCATTGGGCAATAGCTATACCTTTTTTTTGTAAATATTTACCTGATCACCAATTGAAGGGCTACAATCTTTAGTCCTAAAAGTTTTTGGAGAATCGTGAACTCATGGAGGATCCATTCAGCAAATGTGTGGATTGAAGAATAATTATTACATGAACAGAAATGGGTGGCACAGCAAACCATACAGTTAATGCACACAGGACCCTGTAATACTTTAATTTTCTGAACATGTACTGAGAACCAATCCTGTCTTTTCAGACTGCACAGGATAACATCGACTTGCAAACAACTATCCTTTCTAGATTTGATCTGATTTTCATCGTTAAAGATATCAGAATGTATGGTCAGGATAAGGTATTGGACATTCTCTTCTTTAGCTCAAATCACGTTTTTGCAATTTTGTTTGAACTTTCTAGCTACATGGAGAAAGCATATATTGTGAGAGCACTTAGCATCCTGTGGTAGGTGCATGTATGCTGGTATCAGAACCTTGTAATAGTATGCTTCACAATGAATGGGCTAGCCATGAGCAAGTACCTCTTCCTATTGACATCCTTTGAGTACAGCTATAACTATTAAAGCTGTGGAATGGCCAATTGTAGATTCTATTCTATTTTCTTGAATTGCAGAGACGACTGAACATGTTCTATCCATGCTGAACCTATTTTTTGAGCAACTCTGATGGATTAAGGTCGTATTTTTGTAATTTCAAGAGAATCAGCTGATGTTGTCTTCTTATTCAGCTTATTGCTAGCCATATTGTAAAAGTCCATGCTAGTGCTGGTGCAGTATCGAAGGACACTGATTCTTTGGAAGGAGAAAACTGGCTGAAAAGGTATTATATGATTTTGCAGCTCCTCTATCATCCAATATCTATAAGGCTGTTTTGTTAAATAAGCTTACCGTATAATTCCTGACTTCACTGCTTTCAGATACATAGAATACTGCCGTGTTCACTACAAGCCTCGACTCTCAGATTCTGCTGCTACCTTGCTGCAGAACAACTACGTGCAAATCAGACAAGTAAGCTTACAGCTATCAGGAGTATATCGAAATGTTTTACTAGTGCTCAGTTTTTAAGGGTTGTTTTACTAGATAAGACCCATATTGTGTTGATTCTGTTTGTTGGATATGAACCTTTCTGCTCCAAAGCAAATGAAGCAGCAGGCTAATGAATCAGGGGAATCTTCTGCAATACCAATTACTGTGAGGCAGCTGGAAGCTGTTATAAGGTTAAGTGAATCACTGGCAAAGATGAGAATGTAAGCACATATGCTTAGATGGCTAAACATTCTTTATCATGAAATTACATGCAATAGTATACCACATATTCTAAGAAATCAAGTATGTGATATTAGAACTGCTCAATTTCTAGGATTTTTTTTTACAATTTGACATGTCTAAGTAATTTTATTGCATAGTTCTGTTTAATCTTTTCTTGTATGTTTATCTGATTCACACCATGAGTTCTCCCAGTTTGATAAACCTATTGTGGTCCTGTTTAATGGAAATGCTTATTGCTCATCTCGAGAAAATCAACAGTTTACTTGCCATGCTTCTGTACAGTTGGAGCCTGTCTTTAGATGTTGAAATCATTTTATGGTCGGATCCATCATTGATTTGTGTATTGAAAAGCCACTCCACCTGGGAAATTGCCACCTATTGAGTGCTAGCTACTGATGCCTTGATACAGACACTTGAATGGAACGAGATAAGGAAAGATTTACGGGGGACAACAATTAAAAAATCTCGGTCACAGGTAATGTAGAGGATGTAGTAGATATAGAACTTACATGAGCATTGCCCATATATACTATATATATATATGTATATATATATATATATGAATGATAACTATATTATTCAGAAAGGGAAGAAGCTTTACAATAGAAATCGGGCCAAAATCTGGCCACCTAAATTACAAAATTCTAGATACAAAATCTGATGTACTATTAAGGCCAAGCCTAGCCAACTCATCAGCTGCTGAGTTTGCCCTCCCTAGGAACCCTTGAAATGGAGAAAGCACACTCCGAGATGGAGTCTCGAATCCTCTCCATTATATCTAGAAACTTTCAAGGAACAAATGGAACCTGAAGTCCAACTCAGAACCTACCCTAGAATCACCTTCAATAATACCCCAAAATCCCTCAACTACTCCATCTCCTGCATCTCCTGTCAGAGAGCATGCAACTCAGCTTCAAGGCAGAACAACCAGGAAGCGGGCTGGCAAAAGAAGAAAGCAAAGCCCCACAATGATCCCTAATCACCCCTCCAAAGCCCACCAACTGTCAGTCTTGGATACAGTTGCCATTGCAGTTAAGCTTCAATTTTCTAGGAGAGGATTGCTAAGAAATGGTGCTGAGGAGCCTGAGACGACCAATTAATGTCCACTAGTCCCCAGTCCCTATAGATATCAGATATGCACACTCCCTGGAGCTATTTTATGAGCCAAGATCCACCAAGCAACTCTGACTTTAATGAGGTCAATAACTTAACGAAGATGGTGATCTCTTCCCCTTACAGACCCTTTTTGTTCCTTTCGAGCCAGATAGACCATATGATACTAACACTAGGGATTTGATATAAAAGGCTATAGAGTGATAGTCTCAACATCGACATTGCAGTATTTTTCATTTTTGCAATTTTTTGTCTTTTTTTGTCAACTGTTGGTTGCGACAAAGGCACAATCGCGATAAGCATGTACCTCCCTTGAATGTCCCAGTATTGTACTCCGCATGTGTATGTAAGGAAAATGCAAGTGTCCGAGTTGCAGGTGGTGAGCAATCAGATTGTGAGAAGATATAATCTGTCTTATAGATAAACTACAAGTTTCTTATATTGGATAATTAGGGAGTCATTGCCTACTTGCCCATCTGCAGAGGGTTCTGCTATATGGATGATCTAGACAACAGATATTGGCCCTACCTTTATAGGAATGTTTAGTGGGAAGAAGCTTTATATTCTTTTAGCCCATGTAGAATGCTATATTCCCGGTAGGGCCCAGCCTGGGGTATGGGTATAGGATTGGGCTAACCTAATATAGGATAGACTTGAGGACATCATTTTTCGTGTTCCATCAATTTTAAAGCTTTTGGCATATTGGTCAAGTACCTAATGTATAGGATTATGGACTGATCAAACATGAATTGCCCAACTGAAATGAAAATGATAGCTGTATCTTATTATGCATTTTGATAGAAGTAAGTTCTGTTAAAATGAATCATAAAATCTTGTTGAAAATTTACTTTGTAAGCCGGCAATTTTTTGAACCTTGAAATCCAGGTCTGTTAATGCAACTGAGGAGCATGTTTCAGAAGCGCTCAGGCTTTTCAATGTGTCTACCATGGATGCTGCACGGTCTGGAATCAATGAACATATGAATTTGACAACTGAAATGGCAAATGAGATTAAGGTTTGTATTAGAGAAGATTCAATTCTCAATCTTTTTGTGGTTCTACGGAACAGATTTTGGGTGTTTTTGGACTCTGGACATGAACGAATCTAAGCAGGTCTAAAACTTTTAGGTGCCACTAATAGAAAAGGTTGGTTTTACAGATGGACAGTAACAAAAACATAATATGCTCTTGAAATCATGAGTAGTTCAACCTTGCACTGGGTAGCTCAATTTGCAGGCACTTTCTTTCAGGAATCAGAGGATTGCAAGTTCGAGTCTTGTAATCACTCGATGCCCATGGCTTGTCGGTGGCTGCGTGCATCTGTAGTTTTACCCAACGCCCTTGTATTTGGAGAGAGGTGGAGTCTTGGAGCTCAGTTGTAAAAAAAATCACGAGTGGTTCATATCTTATCATGAATCATATCATAAAGACATTCTGTTAGAATGGAGAGCTTGTTATTAGGATGAAATGTATCTTTTCCACTAAATCCTCTTGAAATTTATGGTTTCTCATGATTCTGTGCAGCAAGCTGAGACATACATAAAAAGAAGAATGGGAATCGGAAGCCATGTATCAGAAAGACGTCTGCTCGATGAGCTTACCAGGATGGGCTTGAATGAGTCAATTGTGAGTTGTGCAATCTCTTAACGCAGTCTTCTCTTTGATTCATGATGCAAATGTCTAATGCCAATATGCCGGTTTGATCCCTTTCACAGCTATCTGAAGCATTTTGCAAATCAGAAAATGGTACCAAAGTCTGCATGAAGTTTATGACATAAGCATCTTGATGATTTTCAGATACTTGGAATATTTCTGAAAACTTTGATATTTTAGTGATCTTCAGAGCTATTTAAGTCATTTTACCCAAAAATTAATTTCTTGAGATCTATATTTACAAATATTTTTCCTACCAATAGAATTCATGTCCAACCATTTAAAAAAATAAAACCTATGTTGTGGGACCCACTTCAGGACACACGAGGTGTTGTGGGACTCACTTCAAGACAAAGTTGACCCAAATCATCTAATTTTGGAAAGACCCTGATTAGTTGTATGATTGATTATAGATAATTATTCTTTTATTATTTTCCTTTAAGCCATCTAGATTGACTCTCCTTTTTCTATTTTTACATGTAATCCTTTTTAGTTTAGACACATTCAATACAATCAATACGGAGAATTTCTTCTCCATCTTCTCTTTTCTTTAGTCTATAATTCTTCAATCTATACAATGTAAACCTTTTCTTTTAAAATCTTCCAGCTCTTTTGTTTTCTGAAAAGTTTTTGAATATATCCCAAGGCCCAGAAAATTGAAAATATCATCATTCATCAGGCTTTCCCCTCAGGTTGCCAAGCACTAGATTTCTGATCTTATGGTTCTGATAAATGTTTTATGCATGCCAGGTGAGACGAGCTCTGTTAATCATGCACCAAAGAGAAGAGGTGGAATACAAGAGAGAAAGGCGTGTCATTGTTCGCAAAGCTTAATCATACAACATCTGCAAATCATGATGAACTTGGAGAACATGTGAACAAAATGTAAATTATGCTGACTTTACTTCGAAATTGAACTTTAATCCTTTATGATTTCTCTCATCCTTCCTCAATTCACAAGGCTGTATTTTTCTCCTATGACTATTTTGGATTTCATTTTGTTGTATTTGTCAAATTATAATAAAATCTTTAATTGCAAGTTTTAAAAGTTTACAACTTTACAAGAATACTGATAATAGATGTAATCTTGAATCCCTGAAAAAACGAAACACTACAAAAACTAAAACTTTCCTAACCTTGTCAAAATTAAACTCTTTTGTTTGAAAGAGTAGCTAAATTAAGGGAAGTATGAATCCTTTACCAATAGTTGAGAGTCAATTTGGGGATTTTTATTCTTAATAACGTAATTTTTATCAAGGATGGACAAATATTCTTATCTACCATGTATTCAATGCCGAAATTTGTCCTATTTTTTTTTTTTTGATCGGAGAGTCCAGTCATCTCATCCGTAGGAGATTTTATTCGAATAAATCCTTCAGGACATGTGCACACTTCTTTTCACACACGTACTGGATTCAAACGATGAAGAATAACTCCATGAGAAGTGGCTCTGAGAGGTTAAAGCGTGAATCAAAATCAATATCTCCCTTTATAAGGAGAGCTTGTTGCTTCTATCTTTTTATATCGTGTATTTCGTTTATCTTCATTACCAACAACATTCCTTTGGCTCCCTCGCAATCCTACTTTCACTTTTAATGCAGGTAGAATGGCATTTTGCTAGAAATGGACATAGAAGATTATAATTGCAAGCGGGTGACATAGTTGTAGCAGCAGCTTCGTTTCCTTGCCACTTCTGCAGCACAGCTAAAATGTGACATTTTAAATAATAATGTGACTACAGTGTATAAGCAACACAGCTTTTTATCCCTTTTCAACTTTTTAAACTTCTTTATAGTATAAAATCACCGTTAACATTAAAAAAAATCAGCAATTTAGCATCCCTATTTAGAATTTGAATACCCAAGTAATTAAAAAATAAACTATTAAGCTAAAAAATAAAATTAAAATCTTGAAAAATTTACATATTAGAAAAAAAAAACAGATCCAGACAGGTTTTGTTTGAGTTTTTCTATCTGAAAGTTTAAATAAAATAAATGAATAAAAGAGATTATACACCTTACTTGATTGTCAATCGAAAATGTTGGCTATTGGAGCAACACATTCGTTTCAATTTGGAAAAGAAAAATTAAAAAATGAGAGCACTTTTCCATTTAAAAAAATGGTTTTTTATTAAAATAAAGAAACTGGATTAAAAATCTGAAAAATTGAACAAAATGAGAGGTGAAGGAGTGAAAGCATCTCTTCGTATCTCTTGGCTGTAAATTTAAGAGGGGTTAGTTTAATGGTTAAGAAACTGCCTTCATGAAAGAAAGTGTTGAGTTCAATTCACATTCAATATATCCATCTGGGCCACTCCAGTTGCTTATCCAATGTGCATGGAATTGAAATAACTTAGTTTCATTTAGGCCAAATGATTCTATCGAATCCTTGATCGCATTTTCACCGGCAAAACCTACTTACCTTTGCTTTTAATCGTGAACGTTTGTTCAATCGGACGACTCTCCAAGAGTCTCATACAGTATTTATTGTAAGGTATTATGAGGGTGATCATCTCACAAGAGAATGACTTTTTCGAATATTTTTTTTTTCTTTATTTGGAAACTTTTGGACAACGTAGATTTTATTTTTAATAACGGCAAAATATATTTTTATTTATCATTAAAAGAGTAACAATGATGAAATACCTTAATTAAGACATACTTTCAAAAGTATTATTAAACATACAGGAGTGAAAGCATTAGATGGGTGAAATATGTGGAAAACCGTATGGATAGGAGATGGGTAATTTTTAGCATGCATCTAATTATATTAATTTTATGATTTTAGTATGTCTTACATTTTTCGATGGCTTATCTCATGAGAATAGAACGATCTAAAAAAAAAAAAAGTAAAATGTTACTCACCGAAAATCTATATATTTTTATGTATTTAGCTAAATTTTAAAGATCATTATAAATGTAACTTCTGCAATGGTTGAAACTACAATTGCAAATTTGTAATTAAATGAAAAATAAAATTATAAAAAATCAATAATATACCTTCACTCTTTTTTTTTTTTCAAATCTCTCATTGTATAACTTATTTTCTCATCGAATAGAATAGAATAGAGACATGAGTCCATTTTCTCAAATTATACTAAATTCATAAAAAAATGATATTTTAATAATGATAATAAATATAAAGTTCTTTTATATATTTGCACCCTCTTTATCAATTAATATATAACCATTTCAATAAAAAATAAATATATAGTTCTACTATATGATAAGTAATAAAATATTATATTCCATTATATTAAAAATTAATTTTAGATTTTTTCAAAATAAAAAAATAAAATTAAAATTGATTACTGTCATTAACTTCAAATACAATATAAGTAATGCTCATAATACTCTTGATTTTGATAATATTAAATTTAATATTTTATTTTAATTTTAAAACTCTTTATGACTAAATCTTTAATATAGTAAAAACCACTTGCTCACAAACAGAATATGTTAATTAAATTTTTTTAATTTTTACTTTACTAAAATAATAAAATTATGTAAGTCTAGCATTCTCTTCACGTGTACCTTCATCGTGTACGGTCGCACGTTTTCCGCTCCTTCCGCTATAAAAACCTGTCTAGGGTTAGGGTTTTGGCTCTCGCATTGGAGACTTTCAGGTTGTTGCCGCCAAGCTCTCCATTTCCCACACACCAAACGCGAAGATGGTAAAACCCTCTCTTCCTCTCTTCTTTCTATAGGGTATTCTGACTGTTCTTGTTTTATCCGCTACCGGATTTGAAATCTGAAGTGTTTTCCTGACCTTTGGATCTGCAGCCGTCGCACAAGACGTTCAGGATCAAGAAGAAGCTGGCGAAGAAGATGAGGCAGAACAGGCCCATCCCTCATTGGATCCGTATGCGGACCGACAACACCATCAGGTCGATCACTTTATCTCCCTCTCCCTCTCCCTCTCCCTCTCCCTCTCTTCCATTTTCAATCTCTTTTCTTAAAGCTTATACACCTTTCCTTCCGTATATGATATCAGGTACAATGCCAAGCGCAGGCACTGGCGCCGTACCAAGCTAGGATTCTAGGTGGCGCCGATGCTGTAGGATTTTCTTGTTTCTCTCTTCTTTGAATTAGGGCCTTCTTTCTAGAAATGAAGCGAGAATACTTGATTTTTTTTGTTTTAATGCTTAATATGTTTTGAATACTTGAACTGGACTCCGGTTCGTCGTTATGTAATGACATTACGGATTGGTTTGAATTTTGGAACCTGTTTTGCTGTTTTAGTTTGGATTTTATGATTTACAATGGGAATTGTGTATTTCTGGGGCTGCAAGCAATGAGAAAAAGGTGTCCTGTGAGCTAGCTTGGATTGGAATGTAGTCTTCCAAAGTGGTGGTTTAAAAGTCGATATTGAAATAATTAGATCTAAAGTTATATGGACAGGAATCTAGTAAATTGCAGATTTCAAGCTGAAGTTGTTTAAAATCATTGTGCTGTATATCTTAAACCTTTATTCCGTAGTCTTTTCTTTAAGACCATCATTTCTATCCAAAATTCCACTTCTCAAGTAGAGCCACACAACTTATTAGTTCTGATTTTCTGTGGAAATTCATCAATATTTCTAATTCATGGGCAGTTCCACCCAACTTAGTGTTCTCTGTTTATAGGCAGATTTGGTTGTCTGAACAGGTGTTTGGTCCATTGATGGTGTTTGGGAAATGGGTATGCAGGATATAACTGTGACATGTATTTCTGTTTAATATCTCCTTGAGAACGAATTGCTTGTCTACAGCTTTTGGTTTCCTCCTCACACATATTGTAGTTGGTTTCTTGTATTTCCTGTGCTTCTTCATGAATGAAATGGTGTCTGTGAACATCTTATGCATATCTTCGTGTATTGCACATCAGATATCAACCCTACTTCAAAACTTGGTGGTTCTTATCTTCATCCCGTCCTGTATATTTGCAGCTTTTTTCAGTCAATGCTTCTTGTTGGCCCTTTCATGCTTGTCTTTCATAGATCCCCATCCTATGTTACTTTTCATGGAGGCTGAGGATACTTGAAGGTCTCACTTCACCATATTGGGATCACAGCTGTTAAACAAAATAAAAATAAATAAAATTCCAATATGTCTACAATAAATTCCATAATGCTTGGTGATGACCTGCAAAATCTGTTACCCTAGAATTAGGATCTATAGTTCAAATCAAGCCCAATGACATGTTTGGATGTCTTGACTTTTCTCTATGATCATATTGTAATCAAGTAAATGATTCCATTTGGTGAAACTTTTTGTTTGGATGTTATAATATATTTAGATGTTATGTTTAGATTATTTCTTATTTAGTATTTTCGAAGTTTTAGGGCCTTCTATGTTTATTTGATTTCACCTAATTTATTTGTACTCTCCTTTGTCTATAACTAAAATCAAGGTCTCCTTAATATTCACAAGGGAGACACATCACATTATTTTCAGGGATGTCTTGATTTTTCTCTATGATCATATTGTAATCAAGTAAATGATTCCAGTTGGTGAAACTTTTTGTTTGGATGTTATGTTTAGATTATTTCTTATTTTGTATTTTCGAAGTTTAGGGCATTCTATGTTTATTTGATTTCACCTAATTTATTTGTACTCTCCTTTCTCCATAAATAAAATCAAGGTCTCCTTAATTCACAAGAGAGACACATCACATTATTTTCACATGTTACAGAGCCAAACTTAGATTCAATTTTTTTTCACAATCCCCATCGAGCGGGCCTTCCTCCCACATACCTCCTCTTCACTTCCCCTGTCGAGAGGAGATCCATCACCGGGAGAGGGAGGCCATCTTCTTCAATATTTCCCTTCCGTCTGATACCCATAAATAAGCATCCTTTCTGCAATTTTTTATTCCCATTTCTGCATTCAGCAAGATAGAAACTGACGTAGGACAAGGCATACACGTGGACTCCACTTCTATTTTTATTTTCTTTGTTTATATTTATTTTAGTTAGCAAGTTTGTGTAAATTATGATTTGTTATTTTCGTTTTAGAATATTGGAAAGAGTCTTTGTTTTAGCAGGATAGGAAAGCCAGGTCAATGGCCTTCCCAATCGGGTCTAGAGTCTTTACCATTTTTCGTTTGCATTGTTTTATATATAAACCCATGTATCGTATGGGACAAATAACACAATATAGATATTCAATAAAGCTAATCAAAGGCATCCTTTTTCCTATCTTCTTTCTTTCTTCTTCCCAATAGTGTTCCTACAGTTCTGCTCCACATCGCGTGCATCCTCTCGTCGGAAACTAGCCACCCCCACCTCCCTCTCAGATCGGTGGCTCTATGTTCCCTTTGCCCTTTTACAAAATTGATTTGTGCCCAATCAACAAAAACAAAAATCCCAATCCTGATCCCCCCTACACCCACACACACACACACAACCACCATTGCATAGGTGTATTTCTGCCCCTAATTTGATTGCATGTCCTCATCTATCCATCTCCCCCTTTTTTTCCAACCTGTTCCTAGTTGCATCGTTCTGAATAGAAAAAAAGCCAAAATTCAATCTTCCAACCCCATTCTTCTTTCGGATCTAGCGACATATTTCCCTCTCATTGCTACCAACTGTTCCCTGCGCCCTCAGGTCCTTAGCACATCACCGACCATATACACCTCTACTGCTGTGGTTTCACTCTCCAGATCCATTGCATCCATCACAACTGAGCTCCTCTGATTTCAAGCCACGACATGTCACATCATTTCCCCGCGCCCATACCCAAATCCAGCTGTGTTTCAAGATCTGCTTGAGCCTGCCAACGCTGGTGATTGCGTCCCAGATTTCCATCTCTTTCATTATTCCATATTTGTCCTAGATTAGGCCAACACTATCTTCCTCGCATTAGTTAAAAGCAAAAAAAGAGTGCTTCATTGTGTAAAGGCAAACCCATCTCGCTCTCTTTCCTCTTTTGGTGGTCTATAGGACCACACTTTTTGATGCTCTTGCAAGACTACCGTTTCGGATATTCATGCAAAACAAAAAGAAAAAAAATCTCTTTTTCAAGGCTGCCACCTCTATTTGCCGCATGTTATCTCCGCATATAGTCAGCGTGCTGCCAATTCAACAAAATCTCTGTAGCCAATTCAACAAAATCTCCGCAGTCAGTCAGTGTGTTGCTCATTCAACAAAATCTTCCGCAGCCAGTCAGTGTGCTGCCACTTCATCTCATGTGTGCTGCAAGTTCTTATCTTCTATATGTCCAGTCAATGTGTCCGTTTTCGATGTTCTTCTCTAATTTCGACAATTTCTAAGCTTCACGTTTCTTTCTATGCACGCTTCAGCTTACAGGGGTGTGTTTGAATATATTTAGATTATTTCTTATTTAGTATTTTTCAAGTTTAGGGCCTTCCATGTTGGTCTCTCCTTTATTCACATTATTTTCACATTGGGTAACTGCCAAATTGATTTTCATGTTATGTCCCAAGTGATGCAATCATTCTCGATTGTTGATTTATTGATATCCTCCCCGATTGTGGGTTTCTGGATTGATTCAGACCTTCTTTCCTATTTAGCCCTAGTTGGTATATTTTATTAAGAAGGGAGGTACATGTGGGTTTTATATTATAGATTGGGGGTCTGTTTGGTCTTGGATCCTCAAATCTGAGCTTATGACATACATGTCATGCATATATTTTGTAGTCTAGGCTAATTTAGCTGAATATAATCTACTTGGAACTGATCCAACATATTAGCACAAGTTGAACCCAAACTTGGATCCAGTATGGAATTTAAAATCTGCTAGCAAGGAATGTTTGGATTCACTCTGACCTGTTACTTTAGGCCAAATGTATCCTTCAAGAGTTGTAGAACAGTTTTGGTATTGATGACTTAAAAAAGTAAAAAACAACTTCGGTGTTGCCTCCCAAATAGCAGTTTTACGGAGTCAATGGGCGATGTCGATTACAAACCGCATTTTACTGGAGTTCCAGTCTCTCATGTCAATTGAGGCTTAGTACTCAATGTTTTGTTTACTGCATTTCTGGCGTTGCTATTGTTTCTCATTACTTGGGTGCCTCTGGGATGCCTTTGGGATCGTTTATTCTTAAATGTTTAAATCCATTAAACTTATTAAAATGTTGGATTGATTGTGCTACGAACATAAATTAGGCACCTAATACCCTATGTAGAGCCACTACATTTTCCTTGGGAAGATCATGCTTTTAATCTTTTAGGACATCTTTGTCTTTTTTTACATATAAGAAAGTGGAGTGGTAGATTTAACTTTTCTAATTTGCCCTCTCGTCCACACTGAAAAGGAAAGAATAACTATTTAGGTAGGAAAATCTACTTTTTGCTCATGCATCAATATTCCTTGATTGGAAACCTCATCTTCTGAATAAGTATTTCTTTTTTAAATTACTTTTAGTTTTGTCCAAAGTCTCATTTTTGTGAAAATTTTACTTTCAAAGCAATACACAAATCTAGTCCTCATTTTTGTGATTGATGGTTGGATGGTCTAGATGCACTCTTAAATTATCTTCTGTAGAAATGACAATTTCATTCCCTGGCTGATCTACAATAGAGCCCACAGCCCCTCACCTCCTTTGGTTTTGTCATTTATATTTTCATACAACTTGGGTTTTGTTTGTTTTGGATGGGTCACTCGTGGTTAAGAATCAGCTGAGTTTGAGTCATATCAGTTGAGTTAACTTCAAGGTGGTCCCTCTGATCCAACTGATTCATGTACAATTTGGGCTGATTTTGTTATTTTCACAATTTCACCTTGTTCCAAGTATAGTTAGGCTAGGAACTTCATTTCTCTTTTGCCCTTTTCAAAAAGGAAATATCAATAATTTTTTGAAAAATTAGAATTTCTGAGATTCATATTGATTTGGATGTGTTTACCTTATGCAGAATGCTTAAAAAAGTATAGTTAGGCTAGCAAGAAACATTAGCAAGCTTCCGCTAATGAGACATGCATAGTTATAGGATATATAAAGTTTTACTATCAATTGATGATTTTCATATGATCTCGGCCTTTAATTTTTTAGTGAGTATTGACTATTACTTTTTAAAATTTTTTGTGAGTATTGACTGACTTTTTAAAATTTTAAAAATCAAGGGATAGGATCTTGTTGGAGGTAGATTTTTTTTTTTTTTATGAGAATTATTCCTGTCTTCTTACATCACTCATAAAGTGAGTCTTAAAAATCGTTTTTACACCCGTCTCTTGGTAAAGTTTTTCTTAGAGTATGATCGTTCAATTTCGAGTCTGATTTTGCTGGTGCAACTTGGATGTCGTTTTTACTTAGTCCGAAATTGAGTTTAGAATGTTCTGTCAAACACTTGGGGTTTTTTTTTTTTTTGGGTTTTGTAAGCAGCACAAAGGCCTTATCTGGGTTTCCAAGATTTCTTCTGATCAGCCTTATTTTCTTAAGCAAAAAGAAATAATAAGACAATAAAAAAAATGGAGAAAAATAGGAGAATGCAAAATCAATGAAAAGACGAAACCAAAAGTTCTTGGGTTTTCCTTTTTTGGTTTGCTGTGTAAAATCAATGAAAAGATGAATCCAAATATTCTTGGGTTTAGTAGGGAAGTTGGGATTTTCATTGTTTTGGCTTTTGGGTTTGGTAAAAATCAAGGGTCCGGTTGAAAATGAGGAGCAGATTGTAAGATCTGAGCCGTTGATCACAGTGGAGTATGAAATAGCTTCTCTGCCTCAGTTTCCTTTTCTATCATGAAAAATTGAATTTAAATTGAGAGCGAGTTAGCGGGGAACTTGGGTTAGTAAGATATTGAAAAGGTAATACCTTTCCCTCTTCGGAGGGAAAAATGTGGTGGAAAAAAGAAGAGGTAGATTTAGACCTAGCAAAATAAAGACCTAATCTGTTAACTCAACTGAATGTGATTATTTTAAATAAATTGGTAGAAGTTTAAAGTTTTGTGATCTGAATCTAAAATAGACTTGAATTAATTAGTTCATTTAATAAATAAGTAGTAGATCATAGTTGTTGATTTGAACTCGAAATTGATTTGTGCGAATTTATCTGTTGCTAGGTTTATTTTGAATTATATTTGACACAATTTGACCTCTCCTAATTACTTGAATCAAACTTGAGTATTTTAAATGGGTGTGATATGGGTTGAAAATTTTGTGACTCCAACTTGAGTTAGATCCATTGAATTAAACAAATAAGTACTGAATTGAGGGAAACTGACAACCACCTATTGCTAGGTCGGCCGGAGAAAGCAAAAGCTCTGTGAAGAGAAGAAACAGATGTATTTTTGTTTCTTGTTGAATTCTCAGAGTTCACATTTTCAGCCCCTAGAGTCTCCATTTTCAAGCTTTGAGCATTAAGCTGAGCATAATTCGAGGACAGTTGGTGACATTAGATGGAGCTCTTAACCATAAGGATGACCTACTTCTCCATTTGATCCAGAAGAGATAAGTAGCTAATGTGAGCTGACAGTCTCATTAGCTTCTAATGCAGTAATACAAAGCTTTTTTTTTTTTTTTTTTCAAAATTTAAGTGTGGAAAACTGAAAAAGAAATTAGCGTAAAATTTTTACGGATAATATTTACCGTCTTTAAAAGTACATCAGATTAAATTATAGAGCTCATCTTTTGAAGTGTGATGTTAATCAGTTTAACTGCATCTGTCGGCAATAGGAAGCTTTTGATTGGCTTTGAGAGGATTCAGCGAAGCTTTCCCAATAGAAGAGGAAGAGAGACAAAGCTGATTTGACATAATGGAACCGTTGGAAAAATTATTATAGTAGTCAATAATACTATCTGCATTTACAAGGTCTGTCTGCATTCATTGATCCGTAAAAGCACCGTCAAATGCACACGCTTTCATTTTTAATAGCAATATGAGTATTTTGGTGGAAAAATAAAAGTAAATAATGTGAACATCATTCTTTCTATTAAATAAGATATATTTTTCTAGGAGAGACGTATATACATTCATAAAATCTGTCTCTACACCTATTTTTGATTTTTTAGATGAAGTTACCATTTTACCTCCGTGTATAAATTCATTCAAACGAATTTTCAGTTTATTCTTAATTCGTTCGAATGAATATACTCATCCGAATAAATGCTTTAGTGTAATTTGCACCTCCAACGAATGTTCATTCGTTCGAACAATTTGGTTCATTTGAATAAATGACAACTAATGAATGATATTTCATTCGAATGAACGAATGAATGATATTTCATTCGAATGAACCTAAATTGTTCATTCGAACGAATGAACATATATATGTTAATCCTTCACAATATTCGACTATTCATTTGAAATGAACACTCATTCGAACGAACTGAAATTACACTAATTTGTTCGTTCGGATGAATGTTTCATCCGAACGAATTGAAAATAAACTGACAGTTCGTTCATATGAATAGAACACGGAAGGATAGAATGATAATTTCATCTGATTTTTTGAAATCGAGTGTGTAAAGGTAGAAATATCTGGTATCTATATGGGATGCCCTTTTCTACAACTATGTATATGAATAGTGAAATTAACAATATTTTCTATACATAAGTGTCAAATTATCATCGGATTATATTATCCACATTGGCCTTAAATGGACTTTCTTGAGTTTGTTTTGGATTGTGTCCATGCATCAAGTTTCAAAAGGCCTTGTATTAGAACGGAAAAAAATCTTAATTATATACCATATCACTCTGAACTCCCGACTATATGGGACTTACTCCCAACTCCCTAGGCCATATGGGAATTTTAGTGACTTCTCAGGCGTTCTTTTCTCTTTCTACACTGCCCTCAAACACAACACCTCTCAAGGTGCCGAGTATCAAAGATAATGTCCCATTTAAAAAAAAATATATAATTTTCAATTAATTGGCATATTTATTTTCCTTTAAACATGGCATTAAATAAAAATAAAAAATAATCAAAACAACTTGTTTAAAGGATATTATAATCTCAAATGACTCATTTACAATAAAGCCAATATTTAAAAGAAAACATTATTCACAAATCATAATAACTAGAGAGATTTCATTAGTAATACATATAACTTTCTTCCTCTAAAAAAATTGTGCGCCCAAAGAGAGTGGGTTCTCTTGTGTAATACATAATTTTTCTATTTTTAATATTTTTTCACATCTAAATAATTTATAATCATTTAATAAATAATAATTAAGATTTATTTGAGAGCTACTTTATATTGTCTTTTTTATAAATAAATCGATAAATAAAATAAAATTATTTAAACATAATCTAAACTTGAGAGAGTATGCAGATGCATATGTACATCCGGTCCATATTTGACCCATTATGTCGCAAATTAGATTTGCTAAGGGTTATCTTGTCAATAACATCCATCCGTGGCCCAAAACGTGAATGTTTAGGAGCTCTAATTAACGGTCAATAATCATCCAAATACTGATTTACTGTAGCCTATACATCATCAATCTGGGTCCCACGGCCCACTCCCACCACATGTTATGGGTCCCACTTATTTACGCATGAGTTACTACGTTGCTGAGGGGCCTGTACAAAAGCATCATATACTGTTATGCACAGTGTCACAAATATTTTGATATTTTTAAACTTATTATATTTTTATCATATCAATTGTCGTTAATATCTATAAATTTATCTTCAATATAATAAATGTAAATAAATTTTTGATAAAATCAAAATAAATAGTAGTATCACAATAATATCTTAATAAATTCTCAACAAATTCACAATAAAATACCAAGAAATTTCTTATAAATATTTTTGTAAGATTTTTCCACTAATTTCTCAATAAAAATCTAATAATTTAAAAATATTACGATATTAACAGAGAACCATATTTGTGACTATCCTTGCACGTAGCCTGAAAGGCAAGCACTCGAGGAAATCCAGAAAAGAAATGGGAATATTTTAATATCTCCTTCTTCTTCTTGGGTCTTCTCTTTACATTTCCCACATCTCCTTTGCAAAGAGAAGACGAATAAGAAAAATAAGGGAAGTGGAAGAAGAAGGGGTAGACCTTTCCTTAATAATCTGATATTTGTTGTACACAATTCGGAGGCTTTGAATTTCCGGCAGAAAGCAGAGATTTTTCTGTCGGAAGTCGCTTCAATTTTCCGATGTCGACAGCCGCGAGGAAGAGGCTTATGAGGGATTTCAGGAGGTTGCAGCAAGATCCACCTGCGGGGATCAGTGGCGCGCCACATGATAACAGCATCATGTTATGGAACGCTGTGATTTTTGGGTAATTCCTCTTTTTTTTTTTATTTGTCAAATTTACTTTAGTATTTTTTTTTTTAAGATCTTGGGAACATGGGTGTTGATGGGTTTGGGGCGTTTTATTTGCAGACCTGATGAGACCCCTTGGGATGGAGGTGAGTAGATTTCTCTCTCTGTAGTTTATAGAGCTTTTGGTTGTTTGTAAGTATTGATTGTGTTGGGATTTATTTTATTTCTGCAGTATTGGAAATTGGTGTTTGTCTTCGAGTTTATGTGCTTGGATTCCTTTGATTGCTCTTAAAGTTTTTGGATGATTTATCGGATTGGTGTTTGACTTTTGGTTTTGTAATTGTGGCATTTCTTGAAGGAATTGTATATAGCAATTTATAGAAAATAAATACAATTCCAGCTGGTCTCTCTCTCATACTTGGTTCCTTGGGTCTCCTTAAGTCCTTATATGCTTGAGTTGTTTTTTAAAAAGCCAGCAGCATTTCTCTCTCCCAAATGGTTGTATGTGCATGATGTGCTGAAGCATATTACACCAGGTGCATAGATCAACAGGTTCTGTGGCATGGTGGCATCAACGAAGTGCATCGGTTACAATACAATCCAAACCTAGGAATGGTTAACTCCCTGGGGAGATACTGGGATTTACTGACATTCGGTGGTGCATCTCAGACCCAACAGTGAATGTTCTTCATGTGTAGACAATGTTGAATCCTTACCTAATCAGATCCAAGTTCTCATGATTAAAAATGTGCCTACTTCCCCTCATGTAAAAATTAGGTCATTGTTGTGTTACTTTCAATAAAATCAAATTATACTGTTTGCTTTAATGCCCAACCTCCAGGGGCTTTGGTAAATTATTCAGAATTCCAAGGTTATTGTAGATTTAAGCTCAGGCAATGGTTACCAACTTTCTTACTCAAACCCAGTCAAGACTCCTGTTTAGGATTTACTCCGAACTTGGAATTTTTAAATTTATTGGAAATTGAAAGCTGTGGACACAGTTGTCAAATTCTTACTAGGTGATATGATTTTTACAGAAAATGATTTGAATCATGTACTTGAATTGATTTTTAAGAAGTTGCAGTTTTTTGTAAATTTTTACCACTTATATGTGATTCTACCAAAAGTTGATTTCTTGTTACCTCTCGAAAAAATGTTGATTTCTCCTTTATGATCTATCGGTTGAATTTAAAAAAAAAAAATTGGTCTTATAAGCTTTGTGTCATCACATGTAATTACAAATTGATATACATGTCCTATTTTATTTATAGTCTTAATCATTGTTAAAATGACATATATGGCAATCAACTTTTATATATGACAGTGTCATTGTTTTTCCTGTGTTACTTATATTGATGGCTTATATACAAAATACTTGGACTATGATTTTTTTTTTTTTGAACTGTTTAAATTTAAATTATTTCTCTTTTTTGTAAAAAATATAAAAATGTTATAATTCATTTTTCAATTTATGATTCAATAAAAAATTATGCCTAGTATGATTTAGTGTAAGATTTCTATTTTCATAGCATTGCTTCAGGACTTATTTTAAGCAACTGCAACACTAACAAGCTTTCCATTCAGTGAAGAAAAATGCTTATAACTAGGATTATTTTAAAGCTGAGCTAACCTTGATTTGTCAACAGGTGTTGGGAAAAATTGGTTCCTATATTTATAGTTTTGAGGGAAGATAAGTGGTACATATCTTTCCTATAAAGGGCAACTATTCAATAATACAGAATACTAACAATGCAATCTTAGATACTGATAATAGGGTAGAGTTACTGTACCAAAGAACCAAACCATATCTATACTGAGCAAGGCAAACAAATGGGCTAAACTAAAGAACTGAGTCAACTAGCCAACTTGATGCACAGTTGAGCTAACCTAGATTTGTCAATATCTTTTGGGAAAACTTGGTTCCTATATATATAGTTTTGAGGGAAGATAAGTGATACATATCTTTCCAATGAAGGGAACCTATTCAATAATACTAAATAATTAGAATGCAACCTTAGTTACTGATAATATATTAGAGTTACTATACTGAAGAAACGAACCATATATATACTGAGCAAGGCAAGCAAATTGGCAAAACTGAAAGAACCAGGCAACTAGCCAACTTGATGCCCAACTTGATATACACGTCGGTTCTTTAGCCTGCGTGGTTTTCTGGCCTTTGGTCTCTTTTACTGTATTGTCTTTCTTTTAATAAAATACTACTATCATTAAAAACAAGAAGAAAGACTCAGATTATATAGAACAGGCACAAGTACTAAAATAATTTGAGCACACCAGTATGTTGGGTCAGGAGAACAAATAGAAATGTAATCTAATTCAAACATAACATCTAATCCCACATACTGTAGGACAAAAATGAAGGTGATTTCAAAACTCATTTGTTGAGAAAGACTTGGGGGAGCGAAAAGGTTGTAGACAAAAGTGTGCACTGATTTTCTATTTATACTCAGATTGATTTTGGTTAGAAATAGAAAACCCATGCATGTGAACCAATCAAACTAGAATGTTTAGACAAATCTAGTATAACCTCAACTCTTCATGATACTAATCTCTTTTTTTTTTCTCTCTTTTTTCTTCTTTAAAAATTTAAAGAGCCTCTGCATCTTACTCAAAATGAGCACCAATTTTCTCTGATTTTAAGAAATCCTTAAGTTTTTGAAAAATAAATCTTTCAAGGGATTTTGATCAGGGTTGACTAAGAGTAGGAAGTCAACTCTTCTATAAGCTGAAACTTTAACCCTCTCAAGAAGTTAGATAATAGAGAGCAAGGAGTGGTTTGATCTAATTGCAAGTTAACGCAAGGCTGACTTAGTTTTTACAAGAGGTGCCTACTTTCACTATGAAACGCTCCAAGTCAACATCTCTTCATGATAGGTGATAGAATTCAGTGCATGAAGGCATTTACTTATTGGGTTGAAATGCACTATTTGTGTCTCTAAATCTCATACGTCCCCGTTGTATCATGATCCAATGGTGAATACTAAATTGTATTATAGATGGGTAATTTTGGGGATCATTTAAAAAGGGGAAGTGATAGGGGCATCGGTTTTTTGATAACAAAGGATACCAGGCTTGTCTTTTTGCCCACTTGTTATCATCTAAGTGGTGAAAAAATATACCTTGTCGGGCATCCCTATCATTTCCCTTAAAGGGGGTAATTTTTTTTTTAAAGAAAAGAGGTAGTGTTGGCCTATTATCAGTCATGGAGAGATCTTTGGTATTGAGGGTTTCATATGATATAAATCAAGCCCCATATGTAAAAACTGGGTCAACCTTAGCAAAGTTTATGTTAAGGTCGACCTTACACTCCTTGCATTTTGGCTTTTATATTGCCACGAAATAGATTTTATTTATTGTCCTCTCATTGTTGGCATGGATGTAATTGAAGAGGCCACCAAATACCTACTATATCAACAAAGAGCAATAAAACATCTAAAAGATGCATCTTGACACCTGATTGGCATCTTGACACAAGTCTATTACCTTGACTTCGTTTATTTTTGTTTTCTTCATTTCCCAAACTTTTATCCTTAGAGCTTTGCGATAATGTTTTATAAAATCATCCCTTTAAACAATGTAAGACTCTCTTGTCTCATAAAACTCTGCTAGTTTTGAATGTGTTAGATTGGATGAGAACATCTACTCAAACCATTAGGGAGAGATAGGCCTGTGGCCATCCTGTTCAGCTATCAGGTTAAAGTATCAGAACTGACTCAGTCCATGGGTGGCAGCTTAAAATCTTGGTCAAAACCAAGCCTACTGTTGTCATGATTGAACTGGGGCCAGCCCAAGTACCACCCTGGAGATGGAGTCTGGTCTAGCAGCAGTGGGTTTTACATTTGTTTTGGTTGACACTCAAAATGTTTCACATCCATTTTGGCTAGGCTGTTCACATTCTAATATGTTTTATGGAACTTCTTCGGGCACGTTCTTGGTTGTTCATATTCTAATATGTTTTATGGAACTTCTTCAGGCACGTTTAAGCTAACATTGCAGTTCTCAGAGGATTATCCTAATAAAGCTCCAACAGTTCGGTTTGTTTCACGAATGTTCCATCCAAATAGTAAGCTGAAACTGAAACTTACGAATTTTGATTCAGTCGTGTTTGCTGCTGATTATATTGCCCGTGCATTTTCTTACTTCCACTTGTTTCAGCAAGTTTTTTGTTGATTCTAACTATTCATGTCTTGTTTTACCAGTCTATGCAGATGGAAGCATTTGCTTGGATATCTTACAGAACCAATGGAGTCCTATTTATGATGCTGCCGCCATATTGACTTCCATTCAGGTGACATTTTTTCCCACCTGCTAGTTTTTTATTATGATAAAATGAAACTAATATTATCTTTTGAAAAAAAAGTATTTGTCACCATGTGGACATTTATTATTATCTTGAGAAATTTGAGATCCCCTATGATAAGTGCAACTCTGCCTCCCCCTATGGGGCAAAAAACACGCTGCTCTCTTCCCCCTTCTTAAATTTCTTG
Organism: Chimonanthus salicifolius; assembly: GCA_013350335.1. Taxonomy (NCBI): domain Eukaryota; kingdom Viridiplantae; phylum Streptophyta; class Magnoliopsida; order Laurales; family Calycanthaceae; genus Chimonanthus; species Chimonanthus salicifolius. Next base: position 12,224,458 of record CM023538.1, on the reverse strand, counting down.
TGTCCCAATTGACATCTCTCCTAATACTGGCATTTTTTTTGGGAATATCCGTATAATCCATGGTACGTGTTGATATCCACCACTGGAGTAAAACTCTTCTATGATGCATACTGTTGAATTTTGGGCTACTTAATTTGTATCCAAGGGTTATGGCTTCTGATCATATGGTTGGCTGGATATCTGACTGGACAGATGATACTATAGGCCCTTTTTTATAGGCAGCTGATTTTGTTTTGAAAGCACTGTAAGGTGTTGACTGCTAAAATTAAAATGAAAACTTGTACAAGAATTGCATGTTACCCAAGAGGCTACATATTTATGTCCTTATATTTTGAATTTTTGAGTTTTATGTTCCATAATCGTTGCTCATCTGGTGCCAGTTTATTATAATGTACTAGCTATTTATACACACTCAGAATATTGGATTTGGTTTTGAAGTAATTTTATAATAAGTGCAGCTAATTAGGATGTTATTTTTCCAGTCCCTCCTATGTGATCCCAATCCGAATTCACCTGCAAATTCGGAGGCAGCTCGTATGTTCAGTGAGAACAAGCGTGAATACAACCGTAGAGTGCGAGAAGTAGTGGAGCAGAGCTGGACAGCAGACTAAAGCATGCACAAATCATTTTGTTCTGCTGAAAAAGAAGAGAGTAATTGGTTTGAAATGGGACTCTTACCAACTACAATTTTTTTTGAAAGGTCTCTTACCAACTATGGCTGTTAATGAAAAGGGTACACTTATGAATGCATTGCTTTTGAGGACTAGTTCTGGGTTTTGCCAAGCTTGGCAATGGCTTGTCATGTTAGCACCTTGTTGTTCTTCTTAGTTCTGTTAATGTAACTTTCAGTTTCATGTCTCCTGTATTTTTTATAAAAAAGGTTGCTGATTTGAGGTGATCAGAAGTTTAGTATCTTTTTCATAGAGTTCTGGAGTTGAATGAGATCATTTATCAGTTCACTGCTTCACTTGCAGTTTGGTGATTTAGGGAGACTAAGGTTGCGGAGCAGAGGTATGGTTTTCTTTTCTTTGGAATGACTGGTGGGTCAAACTCTGTGCTCCAATATTATTTTGTTAGATTATCGTAAAGTATCTCCACTCTACATTGGAGATGAGATTAATCCTTGTGGATACACGAGACAACTTGCAAGCCTCGTGTATCAAGTTAAAAAGAAATTTAAGTTGCAGGGGTTCAAAACGACACGTGTTGTTTGGTAGTGAAAAGGCAGAATTGGATGGACCAATATTGCCTTCTCAGACAGGAAAAATGGAGCCCTGGCATTTTCCCTCTTGACATTGTCTAGAATTTGCAATTGTTTACGGTAGGAGGCGATTTTTGCACTAATATTTTTTTCTCATGGTGCACTACTCTTGAAGGAAAATTCAATTTTACCCTTACTTTTGTGAAAGATGAAAACAGAGAGAATGAGAGAAGTATGGTTCAAATTTGAATTTTCCTTTAAGGGTGGTGCACTATGAGAGAAAATGGTAGTGCAAAAATCACTACCCCTATTAAGAGCTTTCTTAAACCTCTCTACATGTCATTGTTCTTGGGATCTGGTGCAGCACCCTTAAGCTCCAATCTGCCAGTTGCATCATTTTCAAACACAAGATGTCCTTTTGAGGAGGTTGGCCTGACGGTCAAGAAGTTCCCATCATGAAGGGAGGTTTTGGGTTTGATTCACACTCAAATATTTTTGGGCCACTTCCATGGAGTTACTCCTCATGGACTTATCAGTGTGTGTGGATTGAGAGGTTTACACATGTTCGTGGAATTAGTTTCGCCTCCAATGTGGGGTGAGGATACCTATGTTAAAGAAAAAAAGATATCATTTTGCCATGGTTACAGGACTTGTGTACCTATCTTCAATCTGGACAATGAAGGGCTGTGGATTGTGATTTTCGAATTCCGAAATTGTGCTGACTGTCTCATGCATGCATTGACAGAGGGTGGCTGCAATAGGTTCTGGTGATTGATAATTGTCTTATTCTTTGGTCTCTGGACCACCCGTTGTTTGAGTGGTGGTGTTGTGAGCAAGGAAACATTATTATCTTGGGCATTGGATCGTACTGAGTTAAGTACCAAGATGGAGGTGGTTGAGTTTAATTCATTCCAATGTCTCAGGTCACCTTTTGAGTTTGGCACTTCATCTTGCAATTGTGGGATTTTCATGGATGATCTTCGCCAATGGAGAGGTTGGCCTGCGTGTTCTACATTTTTAAAAGTTAAAACAGTCCATACAACTGAAAGGTGGATCATGAGGTCCATCAGATGAACAGTGCAACTAACGTGGATCCTCCCTATTTCATTTGTAAGTATAGCAAAATGCATCTTTGAAAACTTGTTAAATTAGTGAAATCATTGTTTAGAAACTCAAATGACTCGAGTGAGTTGGTCTGGTTTGGGGTTTAACATGACTTGCATGATCTGACCTGAGAAATTAATGGGTTTGAGTTTTATGTTTGTATATCTCGGGTCGAGTCGGGCTGGAAAAAAATAAACCCGCATGAAATTTGAATCGGGTCGAGTTAAGAAATTTACAAGCAACCCGACTCAATCTGGTGCACCAAGTTATAAAACAATATTTCAGGTTAGAAATTATGGTCGAGTCGGAATTGAGTAACTCGGGTCAACAATTTGGATTGGGATCAGATTCAAAAAAAATTTGACATGGTTGAAGTTGAAACCAATCCGAATTTCAACTTTACTGCTGAGAACATACGACACAACATAAAAGTTAAAGAACAATCTTTGCTATGATTTTTCATGTGCTTGACTCTCATGTAATTGAATCCGTCGACGTCTATTTTCAGATATGAAAATAATTTTTTATTGGATTAATTTTCTCATTCGGTTGGCTCCATACTTAGAAAAATATTTATCTAGTTTCATGATATTATAATTTATAAATATATATTATATCATAAAATATTTCTGATAAAAAAGAATTCGAATATGGATTTTCTGATGTTCATACCTCCGTTCCATTTGCATCACATTTTGAGGTATAAGATGAGATTCCTTGCTAGATCACCTATGCACCAAGTCCCTCAGTATTACCGTCTGCACCTATGTCTGGGGCTCAGCCAAAAAATGGTCTTGTTAGAATTTTTTTTTTCAATATATTATCTACAATAAATCACATTGATTAGATCGATCAAATCATTAAAAAAAAAAAAATTTAATGAACCATATCACCACTTTATTTGATAGATCGGACATTTTTAGGTGGCGAGACCATAGTACAGGACACTTATCTCAATAGAGTCTAAATTTGAGGTGAACATTGTCTTCTCTACCTTTGTCGAGGCTTCAAATAGACGTCTTAGATCGTTTTGCCTAGGGGTAAAGATATCGGTCGATACAAAAAGTATCTGTCGATATGATACAGTTTTTCAGTACTGTATTATATTTGCCGTACACAATGTTTCTCGGCCGATATGACCGATATATCGGTCTAACATCGGCCGATATTCAAAACAGTAGTGGACCCGAGTTGATATCTCGGCTGATATTTTCATTTTCAATTTTTTTTTAAAAAAACCTGCTTTCTTTTGAGTTATTTATTTATATTTTAATTCAAAAAATTAAAATAATAAAAAAATACCAATATTTTTTTTTAAAAAAAAAAAAGAAGAGAAATTTATCCGCCAATACGCCTAGTTGAATTTTTCGCCCCTACTTTGGCCAGTTCACAAGTTGTGAGCACTCACTATCAGCCGACAGACTGGTGGAGAAGTAGGTAAAGAATTTTGAATGGTGGAAGACTAACACAGGAGAACACGTTCACTGATTCTTTAGACAATGACTAATTGGGACTAAAACGGGTTATGGAAATGGGCCCATTGGCATGAATCTCTTTTTTTTTTCCGACTATGAGACAAGAACCCCTGTGAATCTTCGAGGAGAGCGCCCACACCTACAGCGACGATCCTGTTTAACGCTGTAGGATTCTAACTGACTATCTCTTATTTCATGAGACGAAAAGTAATTAATTAAAGTACCCAACGTTGGATGAATTGACATGAGTCTCGAATCAACGGATTTGAATTCTTTACAAGTGATCTCGTTTTAAAAGACAATCTTTTTAATAAAAATGAATTATATATTTAAAATTAATTTAAATAATTTTTAATAAAAAATTACATAATCTACTGCGTAGATATTTAGGACTCGGATACTAAAGCCAATGTGGGTAGCATGTGGGAATTTTAGATAATTTTTTATTGAAAATTTTATTAGAATGATTTTTCAAAGAGCAACTCTAGTAGAAGCTCTAACATACCACTCTTTCGTAAAAACTAGTTTATATGCCCACATTTTCAAAAAAAGGCTTATAATAATAATAACAATAATAATTATTATAATAATCATCATTATCATTATTATTGAATTTCATAATAATAATAATAATAAAGAGTCTCTTAAAATGATTTATTACTTCAAATATAAAGTTAATTATTTAATTTTAATAGATGATGAAAAGAATTTCAAATAATGATGATGATAAGGAATAATTATGATTTAAATATGATAAAAATTGTAAACTTCAAAACTAAACATAATAATATTTTTTTAAGACCTACAATTTTTATTTTTATAATAAGGGATATTGGTAAACATGTTCATTACTTAGATGATAATAAGTTGACAAAAGAATACGCTTAATGTCTCTTGTTGTAAAAACAAAAGTGTCCCTATCAATTCTTATGCTATAATTGTGTATTCTTTGTTATAACATTTCATGAGCCCTTAAAATTGAAAAAAGAAAAAGAAAATCAAATTATTAGCTACACTTTCGTTGGCCTTCGTGATGCATGTCAATTCAATTACAAATTTTAGTTGAAATTTGAAATTTTGATAGAAAATCTTTCATCTTAGGTAAGGCTTGAGATATAAATATTCGTAATATCAATATTTTTGAGAAATTGTGAGTCAAATGTTATAGATTTCATTCAGCAAATTTGAATAAGATTTTAAATTTTTTGGTGATTTTGCCCATTTACAAATTATGGTTACTATAGTTTATAGAAATGAATTAGTAATAAAAAACTTTAGACTTTATCCAAATTTTTTTAACCAGGTACGAGCAAAAACATAAATACTAGTGACGATATCGATAAATTTGGATTAAATTTTAGTCAATTATCAAAACTTACATAGAAGTGACCTTTTAGAGTGGGAATGAAATTCAAAGTCAAAACTTCCCATTCAGACTCTAAATATTTTTAATTATTCTTTTTGTCTTTTCTAATTAACTGATTATCATTAATCAAACAAAAAGAAGTTACATATAAGGAGAATTTGTTTGCTATAATCTTAATTGTCAAGTATACTATCAAGTTTTTAAAGGAAAAAGCCCATGGTCTTTGTCTTGTTGATCAAGCATCATATTTCCACGAATTAAAAAATTGAGAAGGTATAAAAATCTGAAGAATCCAAAAAATAAATTAAAATAATAATAATTAAATAAAGTGGTGGTTGTTGGATCTGTAATAGTCAGAAGAAGACAAGGATGGTTGGTGGGTTAAGGCCATGGAGCAGTCAAAGGCTGCTTCCTTAAAAAGTTATATTATATGTAAAATGCGTCTTCCACTTCGCCACAACTTCACCTTATTCATCCTCTGGGATGTAATTAGAAAAATGTTATGAAAAATATAATATCCAAAAGTAATTATATAATAATTATAAAAATAAAAATATCATTTGAAATAACAATAAATTTGATGCATGATGGTTTTGAATCATATAAAAGGACTTGTGAGTTTCTATAGGTATGAGAAAGACAAAGATTTATAATATCATTATTTTATTATCATGACAAATATAAAGCTATAAAAAGAGGAAAAATATTAATAACAAATAACATTTTTTCAACTTTTATACCATCTATATTTTCATAAATAAAATAGAGGGTTAGCCACACGGCATTGAACATTTGAGGCCCTCTTTTCTGTTCTAAAGGATGGGGATTCGGTTCATTCAAAGAGATATTTTCAAGAAATGATGCTTCTCATAAAAAATAAGTTTTTTTAAATTTTAGAAGTCATGATTTTCGAGTTCAAAAATCAACAGTAAAAAATAGCGATAATTTTGTATGAATTTTGATTTAGTAGTGAGATCAACTCAAATTGAATTTAAATTAGATAGAGATTCAATTCACGAAGAAGGTTCGAGTGTAAAGGAACGACGGCTCTTACAAGTGCTTTTTTTTAAATGATGGAATAAGTTTTGATTACTCACTGGTGATGTCATCTTTGGAGAGCTAGGATTTGATCAAGATACGTTATAAATTTCAATGCTCTACAAAAATAATGAGATGCTATGAATTTTTAAATGAAAGTTTATTAGTCACATGTAGCATTTTCATTTTAAATAGTCAAATTGGTTAGTAAATCTAAATATGTAAGTATTTAAAGATAGTCTTAAGTTATAATTGATTAATTAACTTCTTGAAATACGCACCACTTAATTTTTTTTTATAATGAAAATTACGGAATTCGACCATTATCATGTATGCAAATTTTGAATTATCATTGCATTCTTCACTTTCTCTTTTCTTAATTATCATAAGCATTGTTTGTCTATTTTTTGGAACAAAGCAATTCTTTAAAAAAATTATGCTTGGTTCGATTTATGTTATTTGACAATATGAAATTCAATCCTATTTAGAGTAAGAAAACTCAATATTTTTATTTTTTTCATCGAAATCTTTATCTTTATTGAAAATGGATGAAGCATACTCTTAACGAGTCAGAAATACTTTTATATTTTATTATTGATTTTTTTTTATCTCTTTACTGAAAATGGATTTCTTGAATTTTTTATCAATTTTATATTTTTACCAAAGAACTCTCATTGTATAAAAAAGATAATTTACTTTTTTTTTCTTATTTTTAATCATTAAAAAATAATAACGCATTCATTGCCTAAATTTGTATCATAAGCTTGAGATAACCGAGTTCCTAAGGTGAGTAGCTGATTTGTTTGGTATTAACGTTGTTAGATGATTTAATTATTACTAAAGTTTAAGTCTAGTTTACAAAACTATGAGAGAGACACATTTTAAATTTAAAGTTTTTTACTTTTTATTAATTACCAATTTATTTATAAAAATAATTACACCTGACGGGGATAGTGTGTTGGCTAGAAACTCAAAAATTTATACGGTGTGTATGAATAGAAAAACTTGCGCACTCCACGAGTTCTTAGATATTTTGATTATAAAAAAATATATTACTATTGCTTTATTATAAATATTTTTTAGTCAGAATGAAATCTAAATCCTAATTAACTCTTCACTAAATGCTACATTAATTTGAAATTTATAAATATTCAATTGCTCTTCTAACGAAATTAATTTCTTATTTTGAGTTTTGATTATTTGAATGACGAAATAGAAAATATATAAAAAAAGTGATATAGTGTTTTCTCTAAAAACATATTTTCTAGTTTTTTGAGTTATAAAAATGCAGTTATTTATTTTCCTTTTTTACAATTAAGAATAGGTAGATTTACAAACTCACAACCATAGATTTAGTCAGGTATTGAAATTTTTCAAAATATATTTTTAGAATAAGATATATAAAAAAGGGATAGAATTTTTCCTCTAAAAGTATTTTTTTTTAAAAATTTTGAGACATCATTTTCATAAAAACGAAAAATAACTTTTTTACAACTAAAAGTCAGTTCTTCTTTATAAAAATCCATCAATATTTTATTTCATGTCCAAAAAGTAATTCTCTTAAAAGTTTAAATTGGAATTTAGTTTATTTACGAATAAAATAAAAGAAATTATTAAAATGAAAATTTAAAATAAAGGGTATATAAATCGATCGAGTATCTGCAAAATCTGTCTCTCTTCTTCTTCTTCGTCTTCTTCCCCAGGCAATGGCAGCTCCTTCTCCTCATTCTGTACTTCTCAGAAACCCTAGCCAGCCATCCCAGGGATTATTTTTCAGAAGCCCCAACTCCAATGGACACTTCCTCCAAACACCCGTTTCGAGAAAACCCCTCTCCATCACCTGCAATGCCGTCTCTTCCCCATCATCTTCCGTCGTTCCTTCTTCGACTTCACTCCCCAAGATCGGAGATCGGGTCTTCAACTTCGCCGCAGGACCCGCCACCCTGCCCGAGAACGTGATCCTAAAAGCCCAATCGGAGCTCTACAACTGGCACGGATCGGGCATGAGCATCATGGAGATGAGCCACAGAGGCAAGGAATTTCTCTCCGTAATCCAAAAGGCTGAGTCAGATCTCCGTTCCCTCCTGGAAATACCCGAAAACTACGAAGTCCTGTTCTTGCAAGGAGGCGCCACCACCCAATTCGCCTCTATCCCTCTGAATCTCTGTAACCCGGACGATCCTGTGGATTTTCTGGTGACTGGGTCGTGGGGCGACAAGGCCTTCAAGGAGGCGCAGAAGTACTGCAAAGCCAATGTCATCTGGTCAGGTAAATCCGAGAAACACACAAAGATCCCATCTTTTGATGCTCTAGAACAAAGCCCTAATGCCAAATACCTTCACATCTGCGCCAATGAGACCATCCACGGGGTTGAATTCAAGAACTATCCTGTTCCAAAAGGGAAAGATACGATCTTGGTTGCTGACATGTCATCGAATTTCTGCTCCAAGCCGGTGGATGTCTCCAGATTTGGGATAATCTATGCCGGAGCACAAAAGAACGTTGGCCCGGCAGGAGTCACTATTGTGATTATCAGGAAAGATCTGATCGGTCATGCACAGGCAATTACACCTGTAATGCTCGATTACAAGATCCATGCCGAAAACAAATCGCTCTACAATACCCCACCCTGCTTTACAATTTACATGTGTGGGCTAGTTTTTGAGGATCTTTTGGAGCAGGGGGGATTGGAGGAGATTGAGAGGAAGAACGAGAAGAAGGCATCTATTCTTTACAATGCGATTGATGGAAGCGGTGGATTTTACCGATGCCCGGTTGAGAAATCAGTGAGATCTCTGATGAATGTCCCATTTACGCTTGAAAAATCGGATCTTGAGGCAGAATTCATAAAGGAAGCTGCAAAGGAGGGGATGATTCAGCTCAAGGGGCACAGGTCCGGTGGGAGGAGTTCGCGCTTCGATCTACAATGCACTGCCTTTGGCTGGTGTGGAGAAGTTGGTGGCTTTCATGAAAGACTTCCAGGCCAAACATGCTTGATGAATTTGATCTAGGCAATGTGTCTTGAAAACCTATGGAAAAACTAGGCAGGCTTTCTTTCTATGCCATTTTTTTTTTTTTTTGTGTTTTTCATTTTCCCTTTTTGCCTTTGTTAGGTTGGATTCTGATTGCAATTGATGCAAATCTTAGTCTCCACTTGTATGGGTTGATATTGATCAGATCTCAATTGGGTATCTTATATTACTGCAATTTTTTTTTCCTTTTTTTGTGGTCTGAATCACTGAAACTTTTTGATCTTCTTCATGAATGATGATCTATTTTTTTTTTTTTCCTGAAAGAAGGTGAAACTGTAACTCCGACGACCAAGGAGATACAGTAATAATTACAGGTAGTATTCTTCATGGATATATGGGGTTTTTGTTAATTGATGAAGAGCAGAGACTATCTCTTACTGCGATGCAAGCCCTCACCAACTACATGTCTTTGCATATATTTTTATTTTATTTTTTATGATGAACCTGTATGAGGCCTTTGAGAGCACTTAGACTAGTTCTCGGGCATGTGCAACCTTCTCTACTCACACACATTAGGTAATTCTATTAGAAGTGGTGCTTAGGGTGGAGTCGGAATCGAACTAGACTCATTCCCGACTCTCTGAGGCAGTTTGTGGCCATCACTCCCCAACCCCTTGAATGAGGGTTTGCATGGCAATTGCGTTTCTAGGGCTGCAACTCGGGTCGGGTTTTGGCCTGACCCGCATGACCCGACCAGAGAAATCATGTGGGTCAAGTTGAGAATTTTGGGCCAACGGGTCAAGTTAGGTTGAGAAGATAAAAACCCGCATGAAATTCAGGTCGAGTCAAGGATTTTACAAGTTAACCCGACTTGAACTGATCCAACCCGATCTGTCCCGGCTAAAATTAGGCTAAAATAGGTTCAGAATGCAGGTCGGGTCAGAATTCGAGTTTGATTCGGGTCGGGTTGGGTTATGAAGTTTAGGTTGAGAATTCGGGTCGAGCAGAGTCGACTTGACAATCTTTACAGATTAAAATATTATTATTTAGCAACTAAAAAAATCTTATCACCTATTAACAAATTTATTCAGAAAAAAATTATCTATCAAAATAAATTAGAGATCATCAATATTTTAATTACGAAAATAATTTCATGTAAATATTTCTATTCATTTAATTTAAACAAATAAAATGAATAATTGATAAAAATTAGACTTTAATAATTTATTTCATGTAAATATTTCTTCACTATGCATGTTCTTGCACTCTATTATACCATTTTGCTCCATTGTATATGGACAAGTAAGTTACTGATGAATCTCATTCTTCTCAAGAGAATCTGTAATTTCTTTAGAAGTCTACTTGGCACCATTGACAAACAACCCAACCTTACAATGAAATTCATTCTCAAGAGGTTTTTTTTTTAAATTGTCGAATTGTTTTAAAACCTTTTAGATTTGTCTTTAAGAAAATAAGCCTAGTTATATTAATATAATCATCAATAAAGGAAACTATACATGCTCAAATCCCCTCTGGGCCACTTCCCATGGAGTTATTCCTCATCTCCTAGAGACGCCTGAACACCTTTGATCATTAAAAAAATTAATAATAGAGGAAACTATACACGCCATACCTATAAAAGATAGAATATGAACCTTCGGAAAGAAATCTAAATAAATCAATTGTAATGGCCGTGAAGAATTTGTAGTGCTGTTACTTAAAGATAACTTATGCATATTACCATACTTACAATTTGCAAAAGTTGTGTCTAACTTTACGGGTAATATCTTAGACTATTGACCAAGCCCTTTCTTATGCATAGATTTTAACTTGTCATGGTTCACATAAGCCAATTTACAGTGGCACAAGTCAACAATATCATGCTTAAATGTATGATCCACATAAGAATTTAGGAGTCAAACACGATGCAAACTTGTTCACTTCTACACTTTGTGTCACCAAAGTACTAAGAACTGTAAGATAATAGTAGACTCTAACATCATCTTCGTCCAGACAAAACATATAACTCATGTTGTAATACAAAGAACTAAAAGTAAATTTTACAATCCAATCAATGACATAATCAACATCATTCGTGAATGAAAATGCTACAACACTAAGATCATCAATGGTACCAGCTCTGAGAGCTTGACAAGGACATCAACATGACCATGGATTGTGAAGTACATCAAGGACCTTGGAAATAAGAGCCTAATTGGAAGATGTACATAGTGGAAACTGGAAACTGCATTCTTAGCACATGAAAATTTTGAGACTGCAAAATGGGGCCTCGAGGGCTCAATTTAGGTTCAGATCATTAAATAATTGGCTCATAGGCTTGGGCATTAGGTCAGGCTTTCAATTCCATTAAAATGGCCAAATTCAGTCAAATAAATGGTCCATTTGCTGGTCACAAGGGAGTGACGGGAAGAGAAAAGAATAGATGAGTGTTAGCCCCAAGGTTTCATACCATGGATATATTGGTAATTTCGATGATAACAAAATCATTGTCGTACTGTGCTAACCACTCTATAAGCATGATCTTATAAGGACAGGTTCAAAGATAATCTCCAGGGCATTAAAGGAGACATGTATTGAATATCATACCCTTCAAATTGGAGATTGATGATGAAATAATCACTCAAGCCTATGAACATACAAGCTATTCATTGAAGATCAAAAAGGCTTGTGGAGACGGAGACTCAAGACTTGAAGCTCTGAAGTGAAGACATTGAAGATCAAGTATTAGGATATTGATTTTAGTCTTTGGTGTTTAGGATCTTATTATAAAGTTACTCAATTGCATGATCACCATGGCTCAAAGCAATGATTGGACTCTAGGACCTTGAGACTTGCCTTGAACACATTACTATAGCTCCCTAGAATGTTGTCTTAGTTCCCAAAGACTCATTGAAATATTCATGGACTTAAGAGGACTGACAGCCGGAGTGATAAAAGGGGTAGGAGGTGCAGAAACAGCCTGAGGATGATGGGAGAGACCAAAGGGGTACTTAGCCGCTTGAACAGATAATTTTCCTCCCTTGAAGGATCTATCATTAACATCCACAGTTGCTCGAAGGGACTCCACCTCAGTGGCGAAATGGACAAAGGAAAAACCAAGGTGACGCTTTGAATCTCTTGATTCAGGTATGTTACCTGTCTACAATCTTACCAAATTTCCAAAATACCAATTCAGAGAAGGGATCATGGATATTGAAGATGAACAGTGAGAGATGATTTTCTTCTTTCCTGTAAAGTGGAAGAAAGAAGGGGTGGGGGAGGAGGTGTAGTGATGGGAGGGGCAGGGGCAGGGATAGAGGAGGAAGGGAGGTGGGGATGGAAAGGCAGCAGGGGAGGATGGGAGGACGAGGGGAGCATGGCCAACCAACACATCCCTAGAACCACATCATCATAGATCTCCTTTCTATTTTAATATTGGGGTGTGTGTATTTTTATCAATTCCCTTCTTTTGGAGTAATAAAAAATTCTTGAACTCCTCACCTTTTTGTTTCTAAGATGATTTTGGTTTCTATTCTTTATGGTTCTGAACTATTTCCTAGAAGCTATGGACCATGACAAACAAATTATGAAACTATGTGTTACTTCTACTTGGAAGGGCTTGTAGCCAATCATCATTCTACATGTAGCCAATCCTCATTCTACATGTTAAGTTTTGATAGGGAGTTGGGTTTTGGATGTGCAGAAAGATTCTTGGATTTGATTCCGATTGTTTTACATTGCCTTCCAAAAGGAAAAAAAAATTGCTCAACATCGATCCTAATTTGAGATAAGGCTGTCTCTTTCTTTTTCAGTTATGTTTGGTCATAGTAGTCACAGTGTGCACTCAAGTTGTAAAGGGTCATGGAGCCTATGGCACAAATCTCATGCCTACATTTGAGCCCGAATTAGCTGGCATATTTCTTCAGAAATTAAAGAACATAAAATATTTTTACTTTTGTCTCTTTATGACACCAATATTAAAAAAAAGTAAAGCAAGTCTAATTTTCATTAAGAGATGGTGACATGACTCAAATCCACAACCTTTGTAGCTGCATTACAGACTGGACCTGAACCAAAAACTAAGCACACCTCTGTACAATAAGGAGCAAAGCATAAAAAATGGAGAAAAAACACCCTACTATTGTGATTTCATTGAGAGAACCAATCCAAGCTAACAAATGGCAGTCCAACCATTTCCTCTGGAGATCAACCTGAGTAGTGCCCTAAAAGACCTTGTATGCTGAAGCCCAGCTTTCCATATTTGATTTGACCCCCTATGATCCGAGTAGCCACATGTGAAGTGGCCTTCAAAACATCTCAAATTACTCTCTTTCAAATCGACCACACCATTGTTGGCATCTAAAGCTTTAATAGGATCTTTTCTTTGTGGTTTCCCACCTTTATATGCTGTTCTTAAGTAGTTCATGCATCGACTAATGAATCGTAGAGATTATTATGACTTCTGACCAAATCATATTGGAGAAGGGTAATGGATGAGCAAATAGTGGAGAAAGATCAATCATTGGCCTAAGTATGAGCATTAGTGGGACCTTGGATCCTAGAGGTAATGAGCTGGAGCCTAGGCCCAGTCATGCCTATGACTACCAAGTTTCACTATCTGCCATTGGAGTAGAATTTGGGTTTGGAATTCAGTCGTCTGCAAACAGTTTTTCCCCCACTAAAAAATACAGTCAACTACTGAGTTATGTTGATCTATTGTGCCCACTAAAGACAAACAAATTGGTTCCTATAAGGCTTTCCTTTTATGTTTAACACAAGAGTTAATGGATTCCTAATTCTAATGTCATATTGTTACTTCATCACACTTCATATGAATCTCGACCCTACATACATGAAGCCCCTCTAATCAAATTGGTACTCGACTTACATAAGATTCCTGTAGCATCTCTACATTTGCACCTTCCAATAACCCTACTTGTTGCATTTTTTTTTTTTGAAACATCCTACTTGTTGTATTTTGATCCTCGGTTTTTCTCTATATTCATGATCTGGAACCTTCTACATTGTGAGTCTACTCTCTAGTGTTTCTCTCCAAATCTTGTAGGGGTTTGAGAGTTCCATTGAGACAGGGGCTGAGATTTGAAGTCAGATGAAAATCTTTTCCTTATGATTAGAGTTTATAAACAAAAATAGGGGTTTATTAGGAGATCTTTTAGAGTTGGGTATCATGCATGTGATCAAAAAGAGGTTGACTAAGGGAAATTGAGATTTGGCCTTGGGGCCTGAGGCCAAAACCTTGGCCATAGACCAAACCCCCTGTGAAGGTTTGGGGTTTTAAACTAGATTGAAGCTTTGCCTCTTTTTTTAGTTAGTTAGGGGATTGATTATATACTCTTTGGCCTTGTTATTGTGTTGAGCAGCGCCTAGCGCACCTGGAGTGGGCACTTCTCAGGCTTCTGAAGAAACCAACCCAGCTAATCTGTAGGTAAGGGACTTCTCCTCAGAAGTTACAATTTCTTGTCATGCACTTCCTTGTTATGATAAATTGCGTCGCTGTTTGACAAATTGTAGTTATGCAAATGAATGTGTTGGCTGAATTATAAAGAGAAAACAGGCATTTTTACTTTCTATACGCGATTTGCTTGTGCTTATTGTATCCTGCCTTTATCCATGAAACAACCAAGGGCTAAAATTCCACTAGCCAAGAGGGCTATGCTTAGTGTGGTGCCAAGAGGGAAACTTAGTATTGAAATGTCAAGAGGATTATTCAAACACTATGAATTCATTGCCAAGTGGGCATAGTAAAGTAGAGAATGCCAAGAGGACAACTCAAGAGAGAGTTACCAAGTGGGTAAACATTCCAAAAATTGTGCCAAGAGTGCTGATTGGTGAATATTTTGGCAAGAGGGTTATTTAGTGATATACCTGCCAAGTAGGGCAATTTCTTATGAGTTGATAAAAGGTCATTTCTTAGAGTAAGTCTAGTGGGTATTAGAAGACAGCAGTATGAATTACTCGTGCAAGGACCTTCAAACATAACTTTTATTGATGCAACTAATCATGGAATTGGTGTGCTTCTATGTTAAAGTATTTATCTGAATTGCTGGCATAAATGTGAATATTTCCATTTTGATGTTGTCATGTACTGATTCCTTACAGATGCAGGAAACTTTTTGGAGGAAGGGTTATAAGGGAGACTTAATGGAAGTTGGGCTACTTTTTGTTTGGTGTCTAGTTTTGTAATAGAATGTTTATGTTTAGAGCCTATAGAAAGAGCTATGTATACATGTAATGCTCTTTTGGTTATATCCATCTAAATCAAACTGTAGATGATGGTTTCGTTGTTTATGAAAGTGGGTACGTTAAGTTGATAATCTTTTGTATTAAGCTTAATTGAAATATACCCATGTGTATTGGAGTTAAAGAGTTTGGTCCCTGACATCTTTGTAACCTATTAGATTATCAGAATATTTAGATTTGGGAATTCAATCACTGACATAATGAATGCCACTAGGGGAAGAAGATATGCCAAAACACATGAAAGATCAATGATATTAACAATGCAAACCCAACTTTCACCATTATTTTTCACTCTTGGTGGCAAATAACTAGAGGCGACATTGTACTGCTTGAGTTTCATTGCAATCCTATTTTGTATAGCCATACTTCGCACATCTATGATGATTCTCATTAAATATGAAAATTTTGTTCTGACTAAAAGGAAGTGATAGGTGTACTAACACTTTTATCCTAGATGCACCAAAATAAAGTGAAATAACTATTTTGCCCCAATCCCTCAGGAGAATTGATTGGTGCACCAACACTTTTATCTTTGGTGCACCAAAATAAAGTGAAATACCTATTTTGCCCCAATCCCTCCTCTTTTCCTCTTCCCATTTGTTTGAATAAAATAGATGTCTCAAAAATCTGAATGGGCTGAGATGGATTGATATTACTATAATGGGCTGAGATGGCTAAGACCCACCAGACTTCTAAGTGCCTTGATAACAATATGTTAGGTTTGATAAATGGAAGGACTCATACTGTATGATTTCCTTAGTTAGAAAGCTGCTTATTAAAGAAAAAAGAGGTCTGGTTGGCATGCCTTAGCCTCACCATTTGCGAATGCTAAGGCCTATAGCTACTATTTATTTTGAAAGGCTATTGCAAGGATGGCATCTTATATATAGATAGTCACATGTACATTTTATTCATTTAGAAATGTGGGCCCATTTTAACAAATTGATGGGTCATGGGTGATGGGCTGGCTCCCTTTAAATTAATATATATTCTCTTAGGTGAATTGGACTAATTTTCAAATTGTCATTGTCGTCATGTGACAAAGTAAAAATTTCATTTATCTTAGAATGGGTTTTTTGAGTTTTACTTTTGAATTTGGACTTATAAACTATAGAGTGAGTCATTTCGTTATCTCTCATGCCATTTTTTTCCCTCTTCTCTATATTTCCGGTAGTTTATCCCTCTTTCTTGTACTTGAAACTTGTACTTCCTCAATGCTACGTGTTACATAGTAAGGTTGTCTCGGGTCTTTTAGTTAAATGTCTAAATCACCTCAAACGGATTTCTTTCAATTTATTTTACATTGGACTTATTTTTAATCTTTCTCTAAGTATGGCACATTTCTAACATTACCTATCAGAATTAATCTACTTATTCGATGCAACATTCTCATCTCCATTACTTAAACTTTGTCTATTCGTTTGTTCTTCATTGTTCAACACTCTGTCTCATTGAGTGCATTACTTTTCAAGTAAAAACTGTATTTTCTATTAGTTGTCTCTCATTTTAAAGTAGCATTGTGATACCCACCCACCCCAACCTGATGTGGGAAAAGTGAAAAGTCCCACATCGGTTGGGAGGATTGAGATTGAAGGGGTTTTAAGTGGCTACCCCATGAACTCAAGTGAGACTCGTTTTGGGCCCGGGCCCAAATGCAAAACCGTGCGGGTTTGAGCTGTGTGTGAGGCCCAAAGCGGACAGTATCTGACTGAGTCAAGCCCTAAGTCTTGTGTTCGGGTCGGATCGTTACAAATATGGTATCAGAGCCGAGGTTTTACACTCGGACTGTGTGGGCTTTCCCCTTCCCTGCAGTTGTCGGGCTAGACCGGGTCGAACCGGGGACGGATCGAGGCTTTAGGGAGGGTGATTGTGGGTAGCATGCTTTTTTTATCACATATTACATCGTAAAAGCAGTATGAAAGTTTTTTTTAAAAAAAACTATAGATGGATTTAATTGTACATCTTCTCTGCCAAGCATGACCTTAAAAAAATAAAAGAGCAGCAGGTAAAGACAACCACAGAGACAACTATGCCAATCTTCTTTAGTAATCTCTATCATGAAAAAGAAGCTCCAGAAGAGAATCACAGCAACACAAAGAAAAGACAATACAGTAGGTTGGTGTTAACAATAAACAGGTCACTGGTTTTTAAGAAGGTTGGTATAACAGGTCCTTGATGGGGATTTATGAACTGAAGGGTTTGGTACCCCATAAATCTACATGATACCCATTTAATAATATGTTCTTGGTTCGTGAAAATGCAAAGCAGGAACCCCATTTATAGGATTATGTTCTTTCTCAATTGTCATATGCTGTCTAGGGGTTGAACCTTGGGCCTTTTTCTCTATTCAATTATTGATTATGACCCAAGTATTTGTAAATAGATTTCCATAATTAGGAATGATTCTTTTTTGCTGATCATATGACAAAATAATGGCCTTATTTAATCCTCTGCTAGTGATATATATTGTTGGTGAGGCCATCAACTTTTAATGCTACAGATTTCAGACCTTAAAATGTTTCAAAAATCTAATTAACACAGGAATCGTAAATACGTATTGAGGATACGTAGCATACGGTCTGTATGATGGACGTATCATCGCGGGTGGTATCTGCTGATACTGTATAATATTAGCCGCATTCTATTTTGAGTTGAATATTACATTGGATATGATTTTAAGAAGGTTTAGAAGCAGATTTGTCAATTCCAAACTCTTTCCCTTAATATTTGACCATTACCTATATGGGTGTAGCTCAACTGGTTACCTCCCCGCCTCAGGAAGTGGGAGGTTGTGAATTCGAGCCCTCGTGGCCTAACCTTGGTGTGCCTTAGAAGTAGTGAGCTCATCCGTAGAGGTTTAATAGGACTGTGTCTGAGTTTCCCACACGTTATTCTTAAAAAAGGAAAATTGACCATTATTACTTATTATTATTATTTTTTTGAATTTTTGCTCTAAGATAATCCCAATTTTGGATTTTTTTGTTAAAATAATTTACTGACATAATATTGAGTGCTTATGGAGTTGAATGAAGATATCTTAATGTGATTGATATAATTGTAGGATGTCTATTTGATCTTTCAAGTCTTTTTTGAAAATTTAATGAAAACTTATTTTTCTAAGATACTTTCCATTTTGGAGTTTCTTAGGAAAAAAATTATTGCAATGATATACAAATATTTCTAGAATCAAATGACTATAGTTTTTAAGGTATTTGTGTGATTTTTCTAATATTCCAACATTTTTATAAATTCAGATTTTTATTTTTAAATATGGATTGTAGTAGAAGATAGTGACTATGGGATATTAGAGAAGATGAATTTCATATTAAGTGTTTATTCATATTCGTTTCTTATTTTCAAATTTTTTAAATGTTTTTCAAAATTTTCGAATTTATTTTATTCGTATTAAAATTTCGACTCTCAAAATCTAATATTTCTCAAATCTAATATTTCGTAAAAATGACTTTAATAAAAAATAGTTCATAAAAATGACTTTAATAAAAATAGTTCACATTGGGTTTTCCATTTTCCTATTTTCTCACATGTTTCTATCTTTTAAAAAAAATCAAAAAAAAAAAGAAGAAGAGAGAATGCATATGGGTGATAAATCACTGTAACAATATGTATCAACAATGCGATCATATCAGCCGATATGAATCAAGCGGAATTATGTTAATATATCAACCTTTTATTTTTGCTGGAATTTTGGTCTTCTCAGTCATTTTGGCCAAAATTGTAATTTTTCTCATGTCTGGCTTGGATCATTTCGGGTCAAGCTTAATGTAACGGCTACAAGTAAATATAAATTTGGGTACATTCGAAAGTTTTATGTCTTCATTAAGTGTTTATAAAAAAATGGGTTTTGTTCAAAGACTTTTTTTTTTAATTTATGTGTGGAAAATTCAGCATAAAACTCTCATCGGTGATATCCACTGTCTTTAGAACACATCAAGTGAGATAATGGAGATTCGAATCTGACACTGCTCCCTTTACGATTATTAGTTGAACTGCACTTATGTGAACAGCTACACTCATGTGGACATGAAAGACTCTGATTATGAAATTGAATTGAATAAAATTGTGCCTTAGTCTATCACTGATTTAACTGGGTAGAATGTCTACTTGACTCGGTCGAGTCAACTCGCAACAAATCTCTTTCTTTCTTCCTCTGTACTATCTTTTCCTGCAGGCAGTTCCAAACCATAGACCCATAAATTATATAAAATAATTCAGTCAGTCATTGAGACTCTTATAAAATGGACACCGACCCTACTTTTCACCACCAATTTTGATCACTGATAAAACCCAAATTAGGAGCTTCCTAATCCTCAGCTAATAAAAAGGATAATGAAGAAAAACAAAAGTAGCTGATCATATTAATATTAAAGAAAGTAAAAGTTGTCACAGTCACATTCAATTGATTGGAATGAGACATTTTTGAACCGACATCTCCACTATCTAATGTTAATGATGTTGAAATTTAAAGTAATAGAAATTTTCAAAGTAAATGAATGATTGAAATATCAAATCAAATATTTATGAGTTTGATGATTTTCAATGTATATGATGAATGTCATTGTCAAACATGATCTGATCTTCCATTCCCATTACATCAATGAAGAAAGCCGGTGGTGTGGTGAGTTCCAAAACATAAATCCAAGTGGGCCCCACACGCATGGAGGAGGAAAATCAGCCGTCCAAAATCAAACCAAGCATCAGATCAGACAGCCGAGGAGTCACCAATATTCCTTCCTTGCTAGCTGTAACATCATCGCCACTCCCACCCTCCCATGCCTCAAATCTTCTGCACAATTCCAATAATTAATACAACTACCACCCTGTACCATTATGTACAAGTAGACCCTGACGACAGATTCGAGTTGAATCTTATTTAATTCAAATTTATTTTAATTTTTTATGAAAAATATTCATTTTAAGTTTAGATCAAATTACGTATTTACATGTTTAAAAAGACTTTTTTAATGAGATACACATAAAAATAATTCTTAAAAAGAATATAGACCTTGTTGGGAAGAAACGTCTTTCTTAAAATAACAATAGTAGAAGAAAAAAAATAAAAAATAGAAAAGTAACACAAAGAATTATACCACAAGAGATTTACGTAGTTCTCCCAGTATATCCACATGTTCAACTCTCTATTCTCTCCTACAAAAAAGAATAATATATATTGTCCGATTAGGATTTACATAAAGTATAATGTAAAATTATAAAATTGCCCTCCTGTGATAATATATATCTGATAATCAGATTCCAAACATCTTAAAAAGTCTTACGTAATTAAATATGTTGTATTTAGACATAACAATAGTCAAGTAAGATGAATATATTCGTCGAATTGGATTGGTTGTTGAATAATTTGATTGGATCAATTTTGCATGATCTAACATACAAGTAGAGATAGATCAAGAGATGAAGGGAAACGCGTCCTTCTCCTTACCTAACTCATTTCTGTCTCCTCTCTGACCCCACTGTCCATATCTCTCTATCTCCACTATTTCCCTCTTCATTCATATAAGAATACCAGCCCTTCTTCCCTCCCATCTCCACATCAATATCTTACTTCTCTAAAATGCTGGACTGTTTCAGAGCTGGACTTGCCACCTTCTCTTCTACTCCTAATCTCACCACCTCCCTCTACCAAACCCCTCTTGGCATCGCATCTCTAACATGGTGCAGGAATCTTCTCGGCAACAGCCTCTTCATCATCTTCACTCCTACTTTTTGCAATGGAAACAACACCCACTTCCGTCTCTACCTCAACCCTTTGCTGTTTTGGAAGAAGCAGAGCACCAAACTCTTCCTTCTAGACGATGCTTGTTGCAAAAGAAAGAGAAGGATCGAATTCTACTGGGATCTCAGCAGGGCTAAGTTCGTCTCTGGCCCCGAACCCGATGCCGGATTCTCTGTTGTAATCGTCGTCGACGGAGAAATTGTATTGCTGGTGGGGGACGAAGCGCACTCGAGGACTAGAACTCGGAAAAAACAGGGGAAAAAGCAGGGGAATGCATCTCTCATTCTTAGACGAGAACATGTGTTTGTGAACCATAGTTACACCACCAAGGCCAAATTCCGTGGCAAGACTTATGATGTCCTGATTGAATGTAACCGAATTGGCCGCGACGACGAGCCGAGGCTGTCGTTCAGCATAGACCGGAAGGGCGTCTTGCAGGTGAAGAGACTCAAGTGGAGATTTCGTGGGAGAGAGCGAGTTGAAGTTGATGGAATGCCAATTCTAGTATCATGGGACGTCTCTAATTGGCTTTTCGATGACCCCGTCGACGGTCATGCGCTTTTTATGTTTCAATTTGAGAAGAAGAAGGCGGTTGAAGAAGGTGAGGAAGAAGGTGTTGGAGGAGATTTTCATCTGTGGCAGCAGTATGGGGTTGGGATGAATGTCTTTGAGAGGAAGAAGATGAAGATGAAGAGAAGCTTGTCATCTTCATTGCTTTCTTTGTCTTCGCCGGCGTCGAATAGTTCATCAGTGATGGAATGGGCTAATTCGGAGGAGAGTGAGATGCAGAGGCAGAGCCTAACTGGGTTTTCTCTCCTCGTATATGCATGGAAGTGTTAGATGGGGCTTTTGGGTTCTTTCTCACTCAATATTGACAGCATTTTTTTTACTTATTATTTTGAATTACTGACTCATTTATCCATAAATATTGAATGACAAATGTAATATTCATTTATATTATGATTGCCATTTTTTTATAACCAAGGTGTCGAGGGGTCTCACCGGCATTCGGAGAGGAAACATTTTAACTCAACTAGCATGTGTTAGCCTCTCAATCCGAGACACACCGAGTAAACAACTATGGAGAATGATCCAAAGAGGTGTTGAGCGTAAATCAATCCCAAGACCTCATTTCCTGAGGGGAGTGTCTTGACTGTCAGGCCAACCACCTCTTGGATTTATATTATGATTGGTATTATGAGATTCTAATTTATATTTTATTTTTCAAATTTTATATTAGAATTCATTGAAGTAGCCTACATATTGGCTGTATAATGATTTTCAAGAAAAACCAAATAATATTTAAATTTGATAGGATCTTTAATACTAAGAAACAACAGCAATTTAAATTTTATATAATTTTAATCTAATAAATTTGAAATTAAACAATATTTACCATTTTTGTGGTTGAATTAGCCTATCTCGATTTGTGTCTCCTTCTTGTTGTGGGTTTGTTGGTCTTCTACCTTGTTTTCAACCACTCGCTTCGTTTATGACTTTTTTTTTCATAATTGATTTCCACATAATCAGAGTGAATCATGATTTAGGAGATTGAATTTTATCTTGATTTGATCTAAAGTTTCACCTTTAATAATAAAAAAATATTAATTTAATAATAAATACTAATTATAAGACTGCACAATTTTAGTTCTAGCTGTGTCGATTTGAAAAAAACATGGCACAGTCTATCCTATGAAAAGAATTTAGATTATCCTAATCAATGAAAATTTAGATTGTATTTCTCATATTACAAAAAAAAAATGTAGTAAGCTCATGTTAAAAAGTTATTTTTTGAAAATGTTTGAAGCTTTAGTTGTATTTCATAATAAAACTAAAAATCTGGTTGGTTGCAATTTCCTGAAAGTTAAAAATAGTTTCAAGTTTTTTAAAATTATAACTATGACTGATTTTCTAACTGCAAACATACTAAAATATAACTTTCTAACTTTTGATTTTGATATTTTACATTATATAGAAGCAAGCTTATTTTATATAAGTGTATTCTTTTTTTATTTAATGACCCTATTTATGAGTACAAAATTAATTGAAATACCTAATCTCAAAACAAAAGATTTATTCTAATTTTTATAAGGTGTGTACAAATTGATAATTAAAATCTGCCTTTTCTATTTTGACTCTTTAATTTAAAATATGGACAAGATTGACTCATATTCTATCAATCCTTTTTCTGACTAAGCAATTACTTTTGGTATTATAATCAAATTCTTTATCTCATTATCTCTTTTAAGGTTTTTCCTATAATAACTAGGGAAGGCTTCAAGTCTAAGATTGCAACTTTTGATGGAGAAATTCTCTTCCCTAGTGTAAAGAGAAGTTAGGAGAGGAGTGTACCTTTCACCTTTTCAGTTCATCATTGTGAGATCCAATCCATTAGGGAGTTCATTCTTGCTTTGGACGTTGAGGATCCAATCCATTAGGGAGTTTCTATGTTTTATGGAACCATGTAAATCTCTATTTATTGTGTGTGTTTAATCTGTGATTTGTGTGTGGTTTGTTTCACAACATAAATGACTATGAGATCTCCGATTTCAGTTGCTTTCTCCAATATATATTGGGTTTGATCATTTTAGTAAAGTATTAAATCGATCCAATGCTTCTAAAAGGTACGCACCGTTTCAATATATATTTATTTTCTAACACTTCTTCCATGGAATAAGAATTTATACCAATAAGATAAAAAATAATAATTTTTTTTTGTAATATGGGTATCTTCACTCTACATTGGAGGTGGACTAATCCCACGAGTATGTTTAAACCTCCCAATCCATACACACTCATAAGTCGATGAGGAGGAATTCCATAGAGAGTGGCCCAGAGAAGTTTGAACGTGAATCGAACTTCTCTGGGCCAAAGGTGACACATGAGATCTCAATGACATGATAGATATTTACTGGAGTGAGGTGGAATGATTATTGAGCAATCTTTTAAAAGAAATTAATTTAATTAAAACTATTATATTTAATAAAATAAAATAAGTTACTAAAATAAATTATTTCACCATTATTATTTAAATTTAGCTTTTAAAATTTTACTTCTTCATGAACTATAAAATTACTCACACTATTACCAATCATGTTTTTATTCATTCTTTTTCTAGCATTTTTAGTGGTCTATTTCTTAATTTGTATAATTTGTAGTTTTTTTATTTACTATATTAGAATTATTTTTGTTCTTCTACTTATATAAACAAACTACTGTAGATAAGTAATTCTTTCATTTTGTCATTTTTTAAACTTATTTTCAACTTATTCTGTTTGTCATAATTTTCAATTTTACTCATCTAATGTTTGTATCATCTTTTGTCATTCTAACTTTATTTATTCATCTTTTATTCGTCGTCAATATTTTGTTCGTATTGCGAGCGTAATAACTATTTTAGAAATTTAAGTGGTATAAAACTCTCCTGTACATATGTCCTCATTAGCTTGTCAATATCTTTGGCCAACTAACTCTTTTCTATTAGTTATATCTAAGAAAATTATTCAAAGTGATTCTACTGTAAAGTTTAAGTATTTAAACAGTTCATAATTAAATACTAAATTATTTTCAATTTTAAACAAGTAACTCATTCATAATATCGTTTTTTTAATTTAGTGCCAAAGCTGAATATCGAGCCTTAGCTTCGATCAGCCCGATGGTCCCATGAATAGTCATTCTCCATTAACACTCTTATTGCAGAACCTTAAGACCATTTTTCCTCCTTAAATCATAGATCCAGTACCACTCTAGATATAATCTGGATCCATTGTGATTCTTGTGTCAGATGAATGGGTAGATGTGTGAATAGGCCACTCTAAACCAAGCCCAACCACTTCAGGCATGGGTTGTGGGCTGGCCCTGTTATGTTTTCAGTCTGTAGCTTGTTGGATCATGTTCATATCTATCCTCAACGGCCCATTTTGCTAGAAGAGTGAGCATGGGCTGATTTTCAGGCTCACATTTAGACGTACTAGTGGGTCGGATTCGGGTGGCTCGGATTCGGTTGGCTCTAGGTAGTAATATATTTTCTATCTGCCTTGACTTAAATTACTAACGTGATATGACCCAAATTTTAATTTATTCAACCCGAACAGATCTGACCCAACTCAAATTTCTCTAAAATTTGAAAATTAATAAATTAAAGAAAACCTTATTTTTTATGGAAAATGAAAGAAAAGAAAACATTTCTTTCGTGTGGGGCCATAGGAAAATGGAAAATTGAGGCAACGGGTTAGATTTTTTTTTTTTTATTTGGGTGGGGTAAATGCATAGAAAATATAATGTCTTTAATTTGAGTTTGTTCGGGTTCGGGCCTAGGACCCCTCTACCAACCCAACCCATATTTATTTTGGGTTTGTTTGGTCAAATGTAAACTTTTCCAAAAGACACGTAATCCAAACCTTGTTTTTTCAGGCCCAGTCTATAAAAAGTAATCACCCCTACTCACATGCAGGGCTTAGGCCCACAAATTCGTGTTAAAATAAAATAAATAAACAAAACAATATAAATAAACTTCAGAATGCCCAATCCATTGCCTCTTAGATTATAAGACTTGGATGATGAACAATCCCTTTCCAGACATTCATCCTTATGAACTCAGTACTTCAATTGTCAAGAATCAAGATTCTAATGTGAACAAAGATTCAAAAAATAAGAAAAAAAATACAGAAAAATAAGAAAAAATGGAAAATCTAAGATTAGTATTTTTTTTCTCTAAAAGTAACATTCATTTTTATAGAGTTTTAGATCATTCAAAGTTGAAATGTCGATATATTATGAAAAATTACTTAAAATTTTAGAAAATATCTAATCTTTTTTATGAAGAAGTAAATCAGTATGAGGAAACACTTAATATGAACTTCATGTTCTCAAGTATCTTTCAATGACATGTATTTTATATTACAATTTATAATTTTTTTATTGCATTCTGAGTTCATAAAAATGTTGAAATATTTAAAATTTTAGGCAAAAAGCTTAAAAACACTACCAATCACATTAAGGGATCTTCATTTAATTGTAGAAATATTTGTATATCATTTTATGTCTTGAAAAATCACACAAACACCCTACAAACTATGTAAATGATATTAACACATATTCATTCAATTTCATAACCAATGGATATTATTTTTTAAATATTTTTCAAAAAAAAACTTGAATTTTGAAATTATCTTAGAGCCGAGACTCAAAGAAATTAATGAAAATAATTCAAAATGATAAAATAACTTGCTTTTAAACATTTTTAAATTAAAAAATATTGATGAAAATAATGTGGAAAGAAGTTGAAACCATTTAAAAAATAAATAAAAACGGCTTGTATCAGCACTTCCTATGTTAGCAATTCCATACATTGTGTGTCGACCGATGCTAAAAAGTAAAAAGTAAAAACTATGCCATTTTTACTGTAGCGGCCACGCATGGGCTGTTTTACGATAATACAATGAAAAGATTGGATGATACGAGCGATACATCTACTTTTTAAATCTCTTTTGGAAAAAAAACAGCTCATTGCACCATTTCTTAGAAAAATAACCCATTTCATGATTTTTAGTTTGTAGAGTTTTGTACAATTTTTTTTTAAAATCTTTTCAATATTTTCATGATATCAAGGTTTTTTTCTATGAAAAATTCATAAATTCTAACAGAAGATATAAATCATTATGTTATGAATATTATATTGGTCGATACAGGCGATACCATTAGCTAAAGTTTTCTTATGACCAGGGATAAAGTTCTGGTTCTCAGGATGTTCTGGTTCTACCATACCTTGGTACTGGTGTCTTGAAAATCCATTATGCACTTGTCAGAATTTTAGGTTATGAAATTGTAATCTATGATCATAAACATTAGTAGTAAATCAATTAAACCCACTTAATGGAGTGATGAAGATAAAGAAAGTCTTCATTACTAAATGATAGCATACCTAATGGGACACCATTAGCACAATAAAATTTGAACCCAAAGGGATCAAACTATCACAGTGATGGCCAGGAACTTGCCTCAAGAAGTCGAGAGTCTTGAGTTTGATTCCCATTCCATTCAAAGGGCCATTTTCCGTAGAGTTACTCGGTGTATATATGAATAAGGAGGCTCACAAATATTATGAGAATTAGTCGACCTAGACACCTTGACCAACAAAAATAAAAAATAAAATTTGAAGCAATCTAGTTTTATATACTATATATCCAGCTTTCATAATAGTAGATTATTGGATCTTTACTGATTGATTCATATCTAAAATGTGATTATCTTATTGGCCATGGGTTTTTTCTTGGATTTGATAAAAGTACCAAATTGAGAGGGAAAAAAATTCACCAACTTGACAAAATGAACTTCAAAGAATTAAATGTTAAAAATAATAGTACTCAATTCAAATGCAGTCGGTATTTCTCTTATATATAAATAAAAGAAATCTAGACAGTGATGCAAATATGTGTGTAATCATGTACTCTTAGAGGTGGGTCACTCTGTATATGTGATCTGGCCTAAAGAAAAAGGCCAAACTAGACCACCCAACAGTCCCCCCATTCATTCTCATGGACGATGGAAGATTGAGGTGAGAGAAGTAGTGCATTCTGGATCAAGAATTCAAGATACGAAGAATCTCTTACACGATACAGATGCTTTCAAAAAGAAGAGAGAAGTAATTATAGACTGAAAGAAGAAAAATGCCATGGCCATAAGCTTAGAAGGTCTAGAGGAGACAAAACATGTGAAAGTCAGCATGGTGGGGCAGGGTATAATGGGTTGGTCGTAACACTCCAGTTATTGCATAAAGAAGAGTTTGATTTGCACACTAAGAACCCGCTTCAAGAAGTGGAAATCCTGAGTTCGATTCTCACTGTACTTTAGAGGATCACTCTCTATAGAATTACTTAATATGTGTAGGTAGAAATGCTTGCACATACCTCGAAAATTAGTCGAGTACTCTTATCTGAACACTTTGGTCATAAAAAAATATTATGAGATATTTTAAGATCTCACGAATTAATTATAAAAAATACTGGTGCCCAAATCGAAACCCTTGCAGAAAAGGTGTCATCCCATTAGCAAGGCCGGTCTTGGGCATAGGCGGCGTAGGCCGCTACCTAAGACCCCAAGACAAAAAAGCCCCTTACACACTTAAACTCTTTAATATATCAGTCACAAAAGGCCTTCTGAAATCATACTCTGTCCTAGAAATTTTAGGAGATCTCAGGGCCAGCTGTCCATTTGAGTTGTAGCAGACACAAGAAGTGAGGGCCACCATGTGGAAACAAAAACCTAGAAGAGAAATTGAGAAGAAAATCTTATTGAGAATGCCTAGTGGGAGAGAAAAAGGCTCTAGATCCATCAATTCACAAAAGATTATAGGAGGTGGACCACATTGGTTGACACAAATAGATTGTGCCATCTTCCTTTCATCTAAGTGCTTCCCTTTGAAGGTTTCTGTTCTCAAAAATGATCCAAACTAAGTTGTAGAATATAAAGTTTTTGTCTCTTCTGGTCCCCACTCAACTCCTCATATGTATTCAATCAGTCCCATGTCCAAGTTGAGCTCCACTTCCAAGATCCAAACCTATTGTCAGCTTGAGCCATTAGGGTGAAACAACGGTTGCAAAAGGGCTGAGCCTGGCCTGGACCCCCCTTGTAGTGTCGCTATAGTCGATGAGTGACTTTAGTTTAGTAAGATCAATGGATTTTATAAAAATAATGTGTATTATCAAAATTAATATTGAGGGTTCTCATTACTCAGTAATGTTAGACTGAATTTTTTCTTTAATTTTTAGAAAGAGAGAAGAATCTCCTGTCTTTGTCAACTTCTGCTCATTATTATCACACCCTATCACAGATTATTTATTAGCTTTTTCACTTCTATCTATTGCTAAGCATCCAAAGATGAGTGTATTTCACTATTGCCTACCTAGCCCGGCATCTGTATTCTTTATTCTTAGGAGTGGGCCTCAGGTATGCCATGTGAACTGCAAAAGCTTCTTTGCTGAGTTGCCCACTGTTTTGTTACCAAAACTGTAGCTATGATGGACTGAGTGAGAACTTCCCATCATTAGAAGTTTACTTCTTACTTTAGGAGATAGAATACCCCATGTGACAATGTTATTCCATGCAACATGGTGGTTGCTTTAGATTATATCCTTTTTCTGTAATATTGGCTATTAATTTAATCTCACAGAGAGATTAATCTCACACATACACGTAATGTATGACACATAATTCACATGTCTTAGGTTGGGTTTTATGATCCGACCTGAGAAATCAGTAAGTTTGGATTATGTGTTTTTATATTTCGAATCGGATTGGCTTGAGAAAATAAAAACTCATGAAATTTAGGTCGAGTTGAATTGAGAAATTTAAAGTCAACCCGACCCGACCTGACGTAACTTGATTCGACCTAAGTGCACCAAGTTATAAAATAACACCTAAGTTGACTCAGATTAGATACTCGCGTCAACCATTCGAGTCAAGTCGAATCCGATTTAATAAATTTTGACATGTGTAGTATTAGATTTGTTAAAATTCGACCTGATCTGACCTGAGTTTCAACCTTATACATACCTCTTTTCCATTAATACACCAAATCAAAATTTAAGATGCCAAATCTCCAATTCACATGAATAGACTTTTCCTAGTGATGTACGGCCTTAGGGTGGTTCCACTACTTACGTGCAATTTATTTATTATTTAGAAATGGGTGGCCATTTAGACACCGTATTTTTCTGTCAGAAGACATCATTTTTCGAAATGTAGGGTGAAATCGTACCCAAAGAATAAAAAAAAAATGATCTTCCTTCGTAATTCTTTAAGTATAGTTTTTGAAGTGCAATATACATTTTTCACTTAAGATTAGTTTTGGAGTTCATAAAATTCAATAAATGAATTTTGATACCTTATTTATAGAAATCGATTTAGGAACGCCCTCGTTTGAAAATCTCTTTCCACATTCCACATACTCTATAAGACCGTGCGAACGAACGCATTTTACATTGAAATAGACCATCCGAACGAACTAAATGTCCATTAAGAGGATGAGACCCAATTTTAATTTTTTTTTTTTAAAATTAAAAGATAAAATAGTAATTTCACCCTTCATTTCAAAATGCAATATCCCATCCCTCACAAAGCCATCAAAACATCAGATAGTAAGAAACTCAAATCCCACTTGCGTGACCTTAGCAGCAGGATATGCATATGCAGTCTACAGGGATGTTCTCTCTCTCAATGTCAATGCAGTCTGACCATTTGCAGAGAAATGGCTGTCTGACCATTTGCAGAGAAATGGCTTGGAATGCAAAGAAATTGAAAATTATTTAATT